>JBBGZY010000682.1:6885000-8085000 GCA_037952925.1 Lithobates clamitans | reverse complement strand
GACACGAGGGCTCGTTACTGAAGGCAATAGAAACATAAAAATTGATTGAACAAGTTCATGGAGAGTACATCTGTTAACAATATTTAAGATCACACATTATACTTAAAGTCCTGTTCAAAATGTGATGGTTAGGAAGAACATAGAATGGATACTCTGCATTCCTGGCTATAGCGTAAATATATTTAGTGGATACATGGTTCATATAATGTTTGGCAAAAATGTCAAAGTGAATCCATGGCATCACACTGCGATGATGTAGAAATTTCTTTATTTTTTAAACCTAAGCTATATATTGCTGAGAGGTCAGCATTGGAAAATCAGAGCTTTGACATCTTTTGTTACAGTGCCACTATTGAAAATGATTATAAAATTCTGATAACTGTATGATTTAAGAGCAGAGGATAACTGTATCTATCAAGAGGGGATGGCCCCACATTGATCCAAATTTGGCCCATGCAGAACCGACTAATTTCTTGATCAGTGTATTTACAACTTAAGACCTTATTCATACCTCTCTGGTGAGATGTCTTGCATTATCATAAGCAAAGTCTATATCTCAGAGGCCCCAGGGCCAGTAAAAAACAGCAGAAGCACTGCAAATCCAAACAAAATAAAAATGAAACCAGCAGAACAGTACTGTTAAAGCAGAATTAAAGGATAGAAAACTCACCTTTCCTCCAGCGATCCTGTCCCTTTCCCGCGCCGGCATTTACTTCTGTTTGCTGATTTTCAGCCATCTTCATTGGCCAGCACAGGATGACTTCCCTACTGTGCAGGATCTAGTAAACCCAGCACACAGGGATCGGGCTGGCCGCTGTAAGCTCGGATACACATGTGCAGCTCAGTTTACCTGCTGGACATCACTGTGAGAAGGCAGGAGGGGTATTTTATTGCAGAAAAGACATTAAATGTATCTTCTGCAATAAAAAGCCTGCCTACTCACAGTGAATAACAGCAGGACATTAGTTCCACTTTAAAAAAAAAAGTCTTGGTTTACTTTAATGGCATTCTGCTAAGAATGCTTTATGACCACAAAGTGACCTCTATAGGGAGAGCAGGTCTGGTCATCTTGATAACAGTGTCCCTATGTACCCCCGAACTCCACTTTTCCAAATTTTGTGTTCTTAAATGTCAGGGCATTAAAGTCATCAGCTTTTCTTTTTCCAATATGCTGCCACAGGATTTGAACTATCTAGAGAAATGTGAATTTTTTTTTGCCTGTTACCACGTAGAACTATAGATGTTGCTTTTGTGCAGTAGTCTGTGCAATGATTCATCCCATGTGAGTATTATTTTTTTTCAGTATAAAAAGCAGAAGTAAAGACATAACTCAAAACCTGTAGAAGACAATTAAAGCAAACCTGTACTGTGAGGCATGTAGGATGCAGTTTCTAGCTTTCCGTTTTGAAAATGTTGGCTCACTGGCTGTCATGTTAATCAAGGGTATTTAGTAATTTATAAGATACTTTACAAAAACAGCTATACAAATCAGGAGGTCTGACTTCAGAATATTAATTTTGGTTTGGGGTCAGCATAGTATCAAAGCTAGAGACAGATAGGCAGCTAATAATGACCTTAGGAGCAGGTCACAATGATGGCCTTTATCCCCTTCACGCCGACCATACACAAATTTGCGTTCATGGTTTGAAGGGGTTATACCGAGGTGATATCTGCAGCTGCAGGCATCACCTCAGTACCTTTTTTAGAGCGGGCGGTTGGCTCTTTAGTGATAACAACCGATGTGGCTAAAAGCCACTTGGCTGTTATTATTAAGGAGCGGGAGGCGACGTCCCCCCCCGCCTTCCGCCGCTCTTCCCAGGCCTCCCATCCCATCTGAGACCTGATTCACATCCGATCATGTCTCCGATATAAAATCCCAAAAGTGAAGAAATGGATTCTATTGATCACAATGTCACTTCTGGTTTACTTGGCTGCCAATGGCGCCGATTTGAAAAAAATGACAGTATTCAGAATCATCAATTTTGCCGATCTGAATACTTTTAAGTGCAAAGGATGGATTTGGGATCTTTTAGACCCACCGATCCCTCCATAAAGAGTACCTGTCACCACCTATTACTGTCACAAGGGATGTTTACATTCCTTGTGAGAGCAATAAAAGTGATCAGAATTTTTTTTTTTAAAGGGACAGTGTAAAGAAAGAAAATAAATAAGAAAAAAAAAAGTTTTTAAAGTGCCCCTGTCCCTGTGTGCTCGCACAGCAAAGAAAATGCATATGTAAGTCACGCCTGCAAATGTAAACGGTGTTCAAATCACACATGTGAGGTATCGCCGTGATCGTCAAAATGAAAACAATAAATCTAGAGAAAGACCTCCTCTGTAACTCTAACCTGGTAACCATTACATTTATTTTTAAATTGTCGCCCATGGAGATTTTTAGGTACCATAGTTTGTCACCATTCCACGAGTGTGCCCAATGTCAAAGCATGACATGTTAGGTATCTATTTACTTGTCATGACATCATCTTTCACATTATACAAAAAAAATGGTCTAACTTTACTGTTTAGCTTATTTTTAATTCATGAAAGTGTCTTTTTTTCCCAAAAAAATTTCATTTGACAGACCGATGCACAGATACCGTGTGACATAAAATATTGCAATGATTGCCATTTTATTCTCTATGGTCTTTGCTAAAAAAAATCTATATAATGTTTGGGGGTTCTAAGTATATTCTAGCAAAAAATACAGATTTTAACTTGTAAGCAACATATGTCAGAAATAGGCTTAGGCATGAAAGGGTTACATTTTTCTCAGTATATTTTTTTAAGATCATATGGGATCTATAGGATACAGTCTACCTATTAATACTTTCAGCCAGACATAGTTTCAGAAGATCCTCACTTGTTCCCTGCTGCTTAAAGCTACCTTGTTACTTTGTACCTTGATAATCTCTTATGATAGAAACACTATTTGCTGAGCCATGTGAATATGTATTGAGATATTACTGAACCATTTGCATTAATAAAAAGGATGGTGCAAATTACAAATTTTAGGCAAAACAAGTGCAATCATGACATAGCAATTAGAGAATGGTTAGCACCAGATACAGCAGGAAAGAGAAATGGTAATGGTTCGAGGCTATTGGAGTTGGTGTTGGGTAATCAATAGTTTATGATGGACTAATAGATCAGTAGACAGTTTTTGAAAAGAAGGGTTTTGAGGATTTGTTTAAAATTGTAAGTCTAATATAAGGAAAATAGTTCCAGAGAATGGAGAGTTGCTCAAGAGAAATCTGTATGTACCTTGTCATCAGTGCAGAGAACATTAGCAAATCAGTAAAGGAGCAGAAAGGTCGGCTTGGGTTATACTGCTATATGTGATCAGAAATATAAATGGGACATGAGCCGTGAAAAGATTTGAAAGCAACGCACAGTAACTTACATTTTATTCTCAGGTTGACTGGAAACAAGTAAAGAGATTGACATGGAGGGGCAGCAGGTGAGGGATAGTGAGAGTGATAGATAGGTCTTGCAGCAGCATTTATGATAAACTGTAGAAGTTAAAGTCTGGTTAGTGCAAGTCCAGACAGGGCTGATTCCCATTAGTCACTGTCTTACCCACAATACCACAAAAGGGACACCCAAGGTCAAAGCCATTATACCCACTTTATGTGTGCAAGCTATAACAGGTAATGGAAGTACACTCACACTGAAAATAAAAACAAAGCCACTGTAAAGCAACAAAAACAACAAGTAACAAGTCATGTTACTGACAGCAGTGTGCTAACTACAGAGCCGCCATGATAACCCATTCCTAGTTACAGAAATAATTCAGCCTTCTATAGATAGACTTTGTTACTATTTTCTTTCATGTTTAAAGTCTTTTATAGTATCAAACCATTATTAAGGAAACCTGCACAGTATGAAAAAAGAAGCTAACATTGCTGATCCCTGTCTCAGAAGGCTATCTACCTGGCTGACTCTGCTGTCAGTACTTTTACAAATCAATGACCCACAACAAGCATGCAAATTAGAAAGTCATTGTGAAGTCCGCAAACTTGTCTCAAAAACGGCTAAAGCTGTTGGATCAGCAGAATACAGTAGCAAGGCAACTAAGTTTATCAGAAGGAGAGGTCAACCATGGTAGTTCTATGTTCTCTCAGCACAGGCTTACTTTGAAGTGATGCTGCCAAAATTTGGGAGCTGCCATTGTTAATTTGTATGTAATGTGTCTACATCTTAAAAGCTGGTTTTGTTTTAATTTAAAGTACTTTTAAAAAAACAATTTTTAAATGATTGTTGTCTTTTGGCAATATTTACTGTTTTGTATCTAAATAAAAGTGGTACTTAGTTGCCTTTTATATACTTATATACCTTTTTCTGCCTTAAAAGTCCAAGGGGTGGCTTCCAGTAAACTAGTTGCATGTTCTCTATGTTAATTTAAAGATTCATTTAGGGATCAGACCTAGACTTTAGGAATTTCAATCAGTGAAAGCGCAATGCTATCCAGGAAACACTGCCGCCTTACAAAAGTCTGAAAATCTATTTTTTCTAGAGTAGGTACATGTTTATCCCTTGCATTAAAGCATGAATGCTAACACATGTTTATGTGCATTACATTAAAACGTCCAATAATTTTGAATGGACTTGCTCAAGCACCGCATGCCCATTTTACTGAAAATTGTGGTAGTGTATTTCTGTGCATTGTGGCACACTGCAGTGCAGGTGTTATGTCTTAGTGTATTGGGTTGCTATTGAAATTGAATGGCACTGTAGAACACCAATACACATAATGTGTATATTACTGCAACACAATAGTAGTGTATAACAAGCTTAAATCTATCTTTTTGAAAACCCAAGCAACCAGATTGATTAAAATTTTGGCACTACATCTAGATGGGTGGGACTGCACACTCTTGTCTCATGATGATTCTGTGACATTCACCCACTCTTACTGCTTCAACGTCTGTCAATAAAATAGGGTCCCCCTACATTCTACTTTCAAAATATTTTATTGAGTTTTCAAGATAACAATAGGAAGTATACATAACCTTAGCTTTAAATGCAGGCGTACATAGGAGAAAACAATGAAACCCCTTAGGGGTTGCAAGTATACCTTATGACAGTAGGTACGACTAAGAAAAAAAAAAAGAGTTGCGACCTTGCATGAAAATCTACAAATGACAAAATTAGTTCCCATAGATCCAAAAACTCAGAGACAAGGATTAGTTTGGTGAGGGGGAAGCAGGAGAGACCGTCTGCACCCCTTCTGGGAACACACTGTGCATGAGCGGAATGCTCCCACTTGCCCCTGACACCCCCTTATTTATTGCAAAATGTCTCTGGGCATCAAGACAGGGATTAATGACCTACTATCTATGCTTCCCTTGGGAGCTGAGCTCCCTGAGGTCTCTGCAATGGTCTGATTTAAGGCTGGAAAGTATCAACTAGAACGATCAACCTGCTAAGAAACAAGAGAGAGGAAATAAAGAGAAGAGAGAGAGGTGAGAGTGGGGTGATAGAGGGAGAGGAGAGGGTAGAAAGAAGCCAAACCACGGGAGAGGACCCCCCCAACCCAGATACTGCTTGATGCTTCAGGGTACAACCCCTGGGATCAAGGAGATGCCCAAGAAATTAGCCCAAGGTTCCCAGATAGCTTCAAATTTCTCTGTTTTATTATTCAGGGTGCTGGCCACCTTCTCTTGGGCCATGATCCAAGAAATTTTACGGGTAGCCGCTTTGAAGGACACCTTGGGTTTTTTCCATGCCTTGGCTATAGTTAACTTAGCCCCCAGCAAAATGAAGTGAATCAATTTACGGGACAGTTTTGGAGTTTTGGGTAAATGGTCGTTTAATAGCGCTATGGCTGGGGTTCTTGGGACCTGTACTCCGGTGACTTTTTTAATCGTGTGGAAGATCCCCCTACATTCTAATGTCTACCTGAATAAATTGTTGGTTTTCATTCTTATTTCCTATATAGAGAAATATATTTTAAAACCTGCACTAAAAATAGGTTTACTAGTACAATGACAGAACTCCGAATGAGAACAGCCATTAGCTTTCCATAGTATATTTGATTTTAATGACCTTTTTAATGAAGTGTTTAAGCAAACACTTGTTTTCAGTTATAATATAGCCTACGTTTCAAATAGGGATGGGCTGAATGGACCCCTGTTTGGTTCGCACCAGAACTTCCGAACACCGTGAAAGTTCGGACCCGAATAACGAACCCCATTAGAGTCAATGTGACCCGAACGTCAAAAATCAAAAGTGCCCATTTGAAGGCTTATATGCAAGTAATTGGGCATACAATGGTTAGAGGGGTCTGGGTCCTGCCCTGGGGGACATGTATCAATAAAAAAAAAGTTTGTGAAAAACGTCATTTTTACCCACTTCAATACCAGGCACTTTCGCCCCGTCCCGCCCAGGACAATTTTCAGCTTTAAGTGCTGCCGCACTTTGAATGACAATTGCGCGGTCATGTAACACTGTACCCAAACTAAATTTTTATCATTTACTTCCCACAAATAGAGTTTTCTTTTGGTGGTATTTGATCACCTCTTGGGTTTTTATTTTTTGCTAAACAAACTAAAAAAGACCGACATTTTTGAAAAAAAAAGATGTTTTTCTTAGTTTCTGTCATAAAATTTTGTTTTCTACTTCACAGATGGGCGCTGATGAGGTGGCACTGATGGGCACTGATGAGGTGTCACTGATAGGCACCGATGAGTTGGCACTGATAAGGTGGCACTGATGAGGAGGCACTGATATGTAGATATGCAGCACTGATGGGCACCGATAGGCTGCACTGATGTGCAGCACTGATGGGCACTGATAGGTGGCACTGAAAGGCACTGACAGGTGGCACTGATTGGCACTGACAGGCGGCACTGATGGGCACTGATTAGTGGCACTGATTGACATGGATGGGCAGCACTGATCATGATCAGGTGTTACTGCTGGGCACTGATTGGCACTGTGATGGACACTGATTGGCACTGTGGTGGGCTCTGATTGGCATTGTGGTGGGCACTGATTGGCACTGTGGTGGGCACTGAGAGTTTTTTTGAGAGGGCCCTGACTGGCAGCTGTTGGGCATGGATTGGTAGGTGATGGGCACATCTGATGGGGGCTATGCTGATAATCAATGTGCTGATTATCAGCACAGACTCCCTCTCACAGAGAGAGCCCTGATCAGCTCTCCCTGTCAGCGTGATCCGAGGAATGCCGTTTACTGGCACTTCCTAGTTCATGCGATGATCAGCTGTGATTGGTCACAGCTGATCATGTGGTAAGAAGCCTAAGTCAGAGGCTTTTTACCAAGATCTGAGATGTGGCGTGTCAGACTGACAGGCCGCACAATGCGATCGCTGCGCTGCACGCCCCCCTGCGCACGTGTCACGACCTGTTATTCTGCTGGACGTCATATGATGTCCAGTCAGGATAACAGAACCACTTCCCGGCTGTCAATCTGCTATAGGCCAAGCCAGGAGTGGTTAAATGAGCAGTGATTTTTGGATTTTTAAAGTGAAAGCCTAAAAAAGAAAAATTCCCTCCAATATAGTGCCTGGGGGTCCCCTTAGTCTACCTGTAAAGTGGCAGATCTGTACCATGTCTAGAATCTGCTGCAGCAATAATTGCATTTATAAAGCCCAAAAAAATGACATTTTCCCTGCAAGCTGCCTTTATTTTGCTCAGCAACAACTGGGGAGCTAGTGTGTATGATGAGGCCACAATGTAGTGCACTGGGAACAAGATTAGAATTTTTTTGGATACATTCTGGTGTCAAATTGACTTTGTATAGAAGTAACAGGTGCGTAAAAATTGGTCTTTGGTAATTTTTTTTTTTTTCATTAAATGTTTATTGAGTTTTCATCAATACAAAGCACAGTGCAAAGAAATGCAATGCAATATAGAAAAATAACAAATAATAAGAAAGTAGAAGAATCAAAATACAAATCATATTAATATGCACCCTCATTTGAGGAAAATACTCTTGACACTACCAACGTTGTTTGTATGAGAAAATATATACTATAGTAATCGCTGCTGTCATATATCATATGCTTTTATATTTGGATGTCCAAATTTCCCAATTCTTGTCAAAGGTTGCGCATTTGAGAGAATTTTTAGCCAACATACGTTCAAATATGTAGTGTCCTTGAACGATTCGGATTACATCAACAATATTTGTGGTGGGTGCATTTTTCTGGGATCGGAGTACCAATGATCTAGCTACAAGGAGAATGTGGGATATAACCAATCTTATTGTGTGAGGGAATTTGTCTATTCCTACATGTAGTAAAGCCAATGCCGGATTCGAATGGATAAGTATGCCTGTAAGTGAGGAAATTAATCGAAATACTTGATTCCAGAAGCTACTTAGGTTTGGGCATTCCCAGAACATATGCATGAGGTGGCCTTTGTGTCCGCAATTGTGCCAACAGAGGGGAGAAGTGTTTGGGAACATTCTTGCCAGTCTGCATGGGGTGTATTGCCATCTATTGGATATTTTGATCATCATTTCCCAGTGTCCTACACAATGCGTCGATTTGTGGATTGTTTGGAATGCACATTTCCATTGATCATCCGTGAATGTGGTACCTAGATCTGCCTCCCATTCCCTTCATTATACTCTCTACAGATTTGGGTGAGTTGTGTATTATTAAATCTTGGACAGTTTTAATCCCATGACTTAGAAGGTGTTTCAGGGATACTAGTGGGATTTTAGCTGCTAGTATGTTCAGAGGGAGAGGGTAATTTATTGTTAGACTATCTCTGTGTTGTTGGTTGAGAAGGAATCTCCAGGCTTGCAGAGAGACTTGTATAGTTGGAGGGAAGTTCTTTCACATGGTAGTAGTGCACCCTGAGAAGCACATCTCTGGGGGTATTTTCTGGAAGGAAAGAGGGCTTGGGGACCTGGAGTATTCAGTCCACTATGAGGTCCTGTGGTGACAGGGCAGGTATCAGAGTGGAGAATAGCGTTTGGGCATATTGTAGTAGCAGGGGGCAGGTATAGTTTCAGGCAACCCTCTTATTTTGATGTTGTTCCTTCTGGATCTCTCTTCTAAATCTGCCACTTTGTTTTTAAACCATTCTATCTCCTCATTTTGGGTGTTATGTGCATCTACCAAGGTGTTGAAAGACGCTGAGTATTTATCCATTTTGTGCTCTACATGGTCCACCCTTCCACCTATAACCTGAACTTCCTTCTGGCAGTTTTTGATTTCAGCTATCATGTCAGCTTTCAGAGATGCTTTTAGGGACAGAAGCATTTCTTTTAATACTGTGTCTGAGACTGGCCTGTCTGCTGTGGGGAAGGACACTATGGGATCCTGCAGGGGCTGCAATATGGCACTGTCCTTATCAGAGGGCCCGCTTACCTCCATAGTAGGATCTACCAGTGGTCTTTCTGGTGAGGTAATCCTCTTCTTCTGTTTGGCAGGGCTTCTGGTTGTGGGACTAGAGGTCCCAAAAGATGATGCGCTGTGTGATGCAAGCTTGATGGCAAGTTTGGGATGTTCCAGCCCACCGTTAGAGTATACCGCAGCCTTGTGCTCCGGCTTCTTTACCCATGCTCTGCCGCCATTTTGTTGTGATCCGCAGTCGGAGAAGAAGCTCTCCATCTTCTGAGGCTGTTGAGGGTTTTTACTATGCCTCGGCATGCCCTATGCATGCAGCGGAGTCTGGAGGGATGATGCTGGTTAGCAGGTGTGCGGATTGAGCCGGTGGGCTCAGATGGATGCCGATTTTCTCCGGCAGCCGAACGGAGCTCTCAGCTCATGCATACATCTTGGAGCTCGGTCTCCACGCCCCTCTGGTATTTGGTAATCTTGATAAAAGCAAGAATTGGCCTTGCTGTAAAAAATTGCAATGATATGCACCTGTTTGACAGGTGCAGAAAAATTACTCTTTGGGTCTTGGGGGTGCCTTCCCACCGTAACCCTATAGAGGTGCTCTTGATGAAGGCAAAAAAAAAAATGCAATGATATGCACCTGTCAAACAGGTGCTAAAAATTGGTCTTTGGGTGTTAATTGTGCCCATGAAACCTATACCAAAAACATTCTTCCAGATAAAATGATTGAACACCCTTAAAGCTAGGCAGCCTCAAAGTCCTGCAGAGATTCCACATCCCAAAAAGACTTAATCAGTGACATCGGCAACAGGGGCTTCATAGCTGGTAATCCAGGACTGATTCATTTTTATAAAATTCAAACGGTCCATGGAGTCTGTGGATGACACGTTCTAAGATCAGTAACGAAACCTTCTGTAGCACTGAATGCCCATTCTGAAAGCACACTGGATGCAGGGCAGCCCAACAACTCAATAGCATACTGGGCAAGTTCTGGCCACTGGTCTATTCTCATGACCTAGTAAGTCAGTGGATCATCAGCTGAAAAGCTCTCCATCTCTGTTTTGGTCCTGAGGTAATCGATGAGGACGCTGCCGATGGGATGTGAAAGCTGACAGCCCTGGGTGGCAAGGACCAAAAAAATTCCGAAATGCCTCACTTAGGAGGACGCCTTTTCCAATGCTCCTCTCTTGATCATCAGAATACCTAAAACAACATTTTCCACGACACTGTAACCTACTGGAGTTAGGAAAAACGTTCAATAAAATCGTCTTTAACGTGTCCTCACGAGATTTTATCTTCTGCACTCTCTGTAGGGAATGGGATGAGTTCTGAGATCTTCCCCTTATAACAGTGGTCAAGGAGGGTTGCCAACCAGTAATCATCTTTCTCCTTTATGCCACGTATTTTTGGGTCCTTTTGCAGCCTTTGAAGCATGAGGTTGCCCATGCACCTCAAATTTGCCAAGGCTTGAGAAGCAGACTCCTCAGGGCCACTCAGGATGACAGCATCTGGAACTTCCTCCTCCCAGCCACGTAATACTCCCAAGGGTCCTGGGGTTGGAAAGCCATCACTTACAGGTTGACGCATGTCTTCCTCTTCTTCGAACCCAATGAAGTGCCAGAATCCTCCTCCTCATCCTCCTCCCCTCTCTCCTCCTGTGTGTTCTGTGACATAGGAATGATGGTGTCTGGATAAAGTGGGCCTTGAGAGGAAAGGAAGTCCTCCTCTTCCTCCTGCTGCTCTGCCTCCAGTGCCCTGTCCATAATGCCACGCAGAGTCTGCTCTAGCAGGAACACAACAGGGATTGTGTCACCGATGCATGCACTGTCACGGCTCACCATCCTTGTGGCCTCTTCAAAGGGTGACAATACAGTGTATGCATCCTTAACCACTTCAGCCCCAGAAGGATTTACCCCCTTCCTGACCAGAGCATTTTTTGCGATTTTGGCACTGTGTCGCTTTAGCTGACAATTGCGTGGTCGTGCGATGTTGTACCTAAACAAAATTGATGTCCTTTTTTTCCCACAAACAAAGCTTTCTTTTGGTGGTATTTGATCAAATCTGCGTTTTTATTTTTTGCCCTATAAACAAAAAAGGAGCGACAATATTTTTTACTGGAAAAGGAAAAGTTTGGGACTTTATATGAGGCATGGGTAGGTGCCTCCATCCCTGGTTCAGGTACATATCAAGGGGAATTTGGGACTTTATATGAAGCAGTTGGAATGCGGAGGTATAAATAAAGGAATTTATTCATAACATGGTAGAGGAATAATTTCATATATATATATATATACACAATTAAATTGCACAAAATGTATACGTGATGAATAAAATGACATATAAATGAACACATGCAATAATAAATACATAGTAGTAATGGAGTAAACAGATTGTATAAAACACAATGGCATATCCTGCAGGTGCCAGGTGGCTGACCCGACACTGCATCCATGATCACATGATATGGTAAGATATAACATAGTTGATAAAGTGTAGCATCGGGTGTGGTATGTAGCTCGATGCGTTTCGTGAATACGTTCACTCATCAGGAGTGGATGTGATAATATACCTATAGAATATATAAATATGGTAAACCAACTCTGTATAGGGGAGGATAAAAATAAATAATGTTTAACCATGAGTAGTGGAACAAGCACACTTACCAAGACAACAGTGAATACGGCATGTACTAACCGGCTTAAGGTGCACAGAAGGCATGGACCTCGCCGCGGGAGCTGAGGTGGCGTGCACATATGGTTGCAGCAGCAGATGGTATGGGAAAGTGCGTGAGTTCATGGAGGTGTCTGTGTGACAAAAAGGGTGCTATATGGCTTGTCAGAGGTGAGTATTTAAGGACAAATGGTATATTGATATGAAAATGATTAAAACAGAAATAAAAATAATAAATGACCAACGGCCAGGGTTGTCGGGAAGAGGCCCTTGTCCTCACCAACATGGGGACAAGGTGCTTTGGGGTGGGGGGCAGGGCAGGGTGCCCCCCCTCCCCCAAAGCACCCACCCCCCATGTTGAGGGCATGCGGCCTGGTATGGTTCAGGAGGTGGGGCGCTCACTTGTCCCCACCCCCTTTCCTGACCGGCTGGGCTGTGTGCTTGGATAAGGGTCTGGTATGAATTTTGGTGTGGCATTTCCCCTCATGATTCATACCAGACAGCTGTCAGCACTGCTTGTTGCTCATCGCAAAAGGAAAAAAAAGTTTTCCTTTCCCGATCAGCGAGCCATCTTGGCGCAGGTGTCAAATCTCGCCGATAACAGCGGCGAGATTGACACAGTATAGCGGTCACCTACTGTATGTATTCTTCTACATATTATTGGTAAAAAAATCACATTAAGCGTATATTGATTGGTTTGCGCAAAAATTATAGCGTCTACAAAATAGGGGATAGTTTTATAGTTTTGTGCGTTACTGCCAGTTTAACGCCATTTACTTCTGTGTGCGTTACTGCCAGTTTAATGCAATATAGATTTGTGTGCGATACTGCCAGTTTAACACCATATAGTTCTGTGTGCGCGCGCACGCCCATAAGACGGCAAATTTGAAGGGACATACAGGTATGCTCATTTGCCTGTATGAGCCATTCTGCCAACGTATATATGTGTGTGCGGCAGTAGGCAAGTGGTTAATGCTCAGCCATTGGCGTGGAAAAAAAATCCTGAGCCTGTCGTCATGCCGTATTCCCACAGGTACTTGTTGACGGCCCTCTGCTGTATGTATTGCCGCTGCAGCATTGACAATGTCGAGTTCCACCTGGTGGGCATGTCACAAATCAGGCGGTTTACGGGCAGGTGGATTTCCCCCTGAATTTCAGCCAACCTGAGCACTGGCTGTGTATGACTACCTGAAATGGCTACAGACTCATCTGGCCAGCTTTAGCATATCTCGCAACCCTGGGTACATATTTAGGAAACGCTGCACCACCAAATTGAGGACATGTGCCAGCTATGGCACATGTGTCAACTTTCCCTGTCTAAGGCAAGACAAGAGGTTTGAGCCATTATCGGACACCACCATTCCTGGCTCCAGCTTGCATGGTGTGAACCGCCTCTGGCCTGTCCCTGCAGAGCTGCAAGAATCTCTGCTCCGGTGTGGTTCCTGTCCCCTAAACACACCAGCTGATGCACTGCATGGCACCTTTTAGCCTGACACTGGGAATAGCCCTTTGAACGCTTAGGGGGTACCTGATTTTCATAGGACAATTCTGCAGAGAAGGGTATGGAGGTGGCGGAGGAGTAGGAGGAGGGGGTAGAGCTCACAGGTCCGGCATCATCACCACCAGCTGTATGGAGATGTGGGGGCACAACAGGCTGCAGCACCAAGCCCTGTCCTGCATCCTTTCGAGCTGAAAGCAGCGTTATCCAGTGTGCTGCTGTGAACAAAATATACTGTCCCTGTCCATGCTTGCTGAAACACGTGTCAGCAGTAAGGTGGATTTTGCCCAACGATGCCAGAACATTCCCTTCAACGTGAGAGATGGAACGGCCTTACGTGAAATGTAGTAGCGACTGGGAACCTGTCATCGTGGTACAGCACATTGTGCGAATTCACGGAAGGGGCAGAATCCACCAGGCTGAAAGGCAGAAGTTGGAGAGCCAACAGCTTTGACAAGCTTGCATTTAGATGCTGAGTATGTGGGTGGCAGGGACTGTATTTTTTTTCTGCTGCAGCTGATGGGGCAGAGAAATTTGCCGGCTACAGTCTACAGCTGGTGGCGTGCTGCTGGCAGATGTGCTGCTAGGACCTGGGACACCCTGTGCTATACCATCATCCCTGTCAGTGGAGGCTGCTGAGAGGTAATGACTCGATATAGCAGGGGCACACTGAAGTGGGTAAGGAGGAGGGATAGATTTATGCCACTTTTGTGTGGCTTTTAGGTGCTCTTGCCAACGGGCTGAGTGGTTGGACCTTAAATGCCTTGTTAGGCTTTGTGGTACCCAAATGATTGGTGCTTTTGCCACATTTGATGTGCCTGAGACACAGTTTGCAGATAGCAACAGTGCGATCTGCTGTAGATGTGCGGAAAAATCTCCATCTCCTCCATCTTCATCATTACCACTGGAGACAACTTGGCAATACGCTGCGGCTTGAGGAACATGAATGCCAATTTGTCTACCAGTGTTGCTCCCTCCCTCTAGGCTCATGTTCCTGTCATCCTCAACCTCAGAACCAACATCTGAATCCATTAATGACTGGGCATCATCAAGGTGCAAGTGGCTGATGCTGTGGTCAAATAACTCAGCTGACACTTCAATGGCTGATGTTGGGGCTATGGGAGGAATATATGTGGACAAGGAGGCAGGTTTATCTACTCTGGCAACTGCAGGGGACTGTACACTTGTCTCTGCTTGCGTGACAGAGGATGAGGAGGATGAGCAAGGTTCAGTAAGCCAGTCCACCACCTCCTCTGAATGCTATGGCTGGATAGCATAGGCAAACTCACTAAACAGAGGAAATTATGCCCTGACTGAGAAATGACCACCACCTCCACCTTTGCCTGTGGACACATTTGTTGCTGGCCCCCTTACAGTGCCAAGGGAACGTCTGCCTCTCCTTGTTGTCTTTCCAAACATTATTGGGAGGGAGGGGGCGGTGCTTATAAGCAAATGTAAAGAAGAAGTTGAAATCTGTACGTAGATGCACTTTAATCAATGTAAAGAGGTGTTTGGTGCACTTTAAGTTGAGTACTCACACTACACAGACGCACTCCACGGATACACTATAATATACTGCATTGTCACCCTTGGCTACTCTCCTGATTTGGACTACAAATACCTTCTCCTCATCTCCATTACATAGGGTGGGAGGATTTGTAGTTCACAGAAAAAAGCTGGGAGGGCTGATAACATTGATTAAGATTTCATTTCAGTGCACAGAAAATTACAAGGTTACTGTATTTCTAGCAGAATCCACAGATATTTCAATACTTGCAGAAAATGTAGTGACAGGGCAAGGGAAAAAGTGTCCCAATCTGCTCAGAGGATTGATTAGTTCACACATGTGTGTTTAGTAAACATAAGTATTTTTAGGTGTGTAAACATGTATAGTCTTAAAATATATATTTTAGTTTACCAGATATTAGATGTGGTGGCTGCATTAGATATGTTTTTCATGCTTTTCTCCTTTGATTTTCACTTGGTAACTCTGCCTGTAGTAAAGTTCCTGTCCTAGGGTGACAACACTCACTCACTACATTGTATCTACGAAGTAGCAGAGTTGCCACCCTTTTCTCCTCGGATAGACAACAAACACCCCCTCTCTTTATCTCCATTACATAGAGAGGAACTGTTTTGTAGTTCACATAAGATAGCTGGAAAAGCTGATAACATTATTGAGATTTCAGTTAAGTGCACTAAAAAATAACAAGCATGTCATATTTACCTGATCTGCGCAGAGCAGCCCAGATCCTCCTCTTCTTGGGTCCCTTGTCGGCACTTCTGGCCCCTCCCTCCTGCCTAATGCCCCCTCAGCAAGCAGCTTGCTATGGGGGTACCTGAGCCGAACCACTGCTCTGTGTGTCCATTCAGACACAGAGCAGTGGTTCGACCTCGCCCCCTCTCTCTTCTCATTGAGTCGCTGACTTTAATTGACAGCAGAGGGCACCAATGGCACTCGCTGCTGTGTCTCAACCAATCGGGAGGGAGAGTCCCAGACAGCCGAGGCTTTCGTGCAACATCACTGGATTGAGATGGGGCTCAGGTAAGTATTAGGGGGGCTGCTGCACACAGAATAGAATGCATTAAGATAAAAAACTATCTGTCTTTACAATCACTTTAACAAGTATTTTCCTGTTCTTTCTGAAAATGTCCTTAGCCTGGAAAAAGCAAACTAATGCAGCCACCACATTTAAATTGGTTCTAAAGGTTAAAGTTTTTTTTACCTTCATTCTATGCATGTTTATTCAGTGTGCAGCTCCCCTCGCAGCCCCCCTAATACTTACCTGAGCTTGATCACGATCCAGCGATGTGCACAAGAGCTTCTACTCTCCCAGGTCTCTGCCTTTGGCTCCCGCTGCTGTCAATCACAGCCAATAAGGAGGGAGCAGTGGTAGGGCCGGCACCTGTTCTGCGTTCAAGGACACACAGAGCAGGGATTGGGATCGAGCACACACAAGTTCCCCCATAGCAAGCGATTTGCTCTGGGTGCATTCGGAGAAAGGGAGGAGCTGGAAGCATTGCACAGAGCAGATAAATGTAAATGTAAAATGTCTGTTAGTTAATAATAATAAAAAAAGCTTAAAGCGGAGGTCTACCCAAAAGGGGAACCTCCACTTACCTGCCTCCCCCCCTTCGATGCCACATGTGGCACCTTTCAGGGGGGGAGGGGGGAATGGGTACCTGTCTTTTACAGGTACCCTTCCCCACTTCTGGGAGACGGCACCGTGGTTCCGTCCCTGGGAAGATCAGACCCCCTCCTCTTTCTTCTGCCACCACGCCAATTAGAAAGCGCAACGCGCTTCGTGTATGTACAGTAGGGAACTGGCTGTGAAGCCAAAAGGCTTTAATTGCATGTTTCCCTTATCAGGAATGGCGTTGATCTGAAAATCAGCTGGGGTGCCAACATTGCTGGCTCCCTGAACAGGTAAGTATCCATATATTAAAGTAAGCAGCTACAGTATTTGTAGCTGCTGACTTTTATTTTTTTCCCCAGGTGGAACTCCTCTTTAACCACTTCAGCTCCGGAAGGTTTTACCCCCTTCCTGACCAGACCTTTGTTTGTGTTACGGCACTGCATTGCTTGAACTGCAGACAAAATGTATGTCCCTTTTCCCCACAAATAGAGCTTTCTTTCGATGGTATTTGATCATCTCTGCATTTTTTATTTTTTGCGCTATAAACAATAAAACACTGACATTTTTGAAAAAAAAATGTTTTACTTTCTACTATAAAACACATCCAATAAAAAAATTGAAAAAAAATTAAATGTTTTCATCAATTTAGGCCAATATGTATTCTCCTACATATTTTTGTGTCTACAAACTATGGGATATTTTTATGGACTTTTTATTCTTTTTCTTGTTTTTACTTGCAATGTTGGTGATCAGCGATTTTTAGCGGGACTGCGACATTGCGACGGACAAATATGACACTTTTTGGGGACCAGTGGCACCAATACAGTGATTAGTGTTAAAACAATGCACTGTCACTGTATAAACGACACTGGCAGATAGGGGTTAACATCAGGGGGGATTAAAGGGTTAAGTGTGCTCCTAGGGAGTGCTTTCTAACTGTGGGGGAGATGCTGACACTGGAGGAAAACAGAGATCCGTGCTTAGCAGAAACACAAGATCTCTATTTTCCTCCCTCACAGAACGGCGGTCTGCCATTGGACCCGCTCATTGGCTCTCGCTGTGTCCAACTACAGTGGGAGCACGGCTCAGGCGGTGTGCACACGCGCCCCAGAGCTGACAACAGCAATAACGTACAGGTACACGATTGTTCGCTGAAGGGCCGCCCTGCCGCAGTAATTGTAAGTGGTTAATATCACTTTAAGGACTGGTAAGCTACAATATATTCAATTATTTATGTTCTTAGGATTAGGTTCCTTTTAATGCCTTTAGGTGTCTCAATGTTGGTAACTCACATTTATTATGTAATGTGCACTGTCTTAAAGTTGGAATCTCTCTACAAATACTGGAGCAATTGTGAATTACTGGGCTTGTTTAGCTCTTGAGCTCCATTGATGTGTTTTCTCAGACGATAAACTCCACTTTTGTATCGAAGCTTGTTTCGCTTTTAATACATCACAGCTTGACATATACATATCACTGAGATTTCAGGCAGTCCTAAATCAAATCTAAATGTTCCCTCTCCATTTGTACTCTCGGCTCTGATTTACTTAATCCTCCCTAGCCCTAAAAGCCAGAACTTATGTCCTTAAATATAATTATTTAAAGCATTTATTAGCCTGCAGTACTTTGCTTTGTGACTTTTTTTGTGTGGATGCCCTTTATTGTTACTTACATCATGCAGTTAGTTCATGGTTTCAAGCTGGCAAAAAACAAGTTAATTACATTTCATTCTAGTTCCTATTGTTGTTGATTCTGTAAATTACTGTTGCCGAAAGCACACAAGAGAAACAACATTCAAAGGCTTTAATATTAGCAGAATAGAATTTACCTGGAGATGGTAAATACTCCGAAGCTAATTTTCCTAAACATGCATGATACTAACTGAACTAACTATTTCAAATATAAAACAATTAATTGAGGTAAGATGTATTGCAGTAACACGGCAATGTAAAATATAATGCAGGTTTAATTACATTTTATCACTGCTAAAACAAACAATGGGGCTGTTTATAATGGGCTCTTTCACTATTTGTAGCAATTTTACTAACATAAATAAAAGAGCATAAATACTATGGATTAATGATGATATGAACATAGTTGGGTTTGATTCAGGGAAGGTTGGGTGAACATGATTAGCATTTCTGTGCAGAATCCAAAACCCTTTGAAGACAATGGAATCCAAATGTTAAAAAACAGTAATGGCCATTTTTTAAACTAATATTCTAGGTAAGCAGCAATTTTGGTAGTGTTTAACCACTTGCTTACTGGGCACTTTCACCCCCTTCCTGCTCAGGCCAATTTTCAGTTTTCAGAGCTGTTGCACTTTGAATGACAGTTGCGTGATCATGCAATGCTGTACCCAAATTCAATTTTTATCATTTTTTTCACACATATAGAGCTTTCTTTTTGTGGTATTTAATCATCACTTGGTTTTTATTTTTTATTTTTTGCTAAACAAACAAAAAATGATCACAAATTTTGAAAAAAAAAACAAAACGTTTTTTATAGTTTGTTATGAAATTTTGCAAACAGGTAATTTATATCCTTCACTGATGGGCGCTGATAGCCTGCACTGATGGGCAATGATAGGCTGCACTGATAGGCACTGAGGGGCACTGATAGGTGGCACTGATGGGTACTGATAGGTGGCACTGATGAGGTGCCACTGGTGGGCACTAAATAGGAGGCACTGATGAGGTTGCACTGATGGGTGGCACTGATGGGCATTGATAGGTGGCACTGGGCACTGATAGGGGGCAGTGAAGGGCACTGAGAGGTGACACTGATAGATGGCACTGATAAGCGGCACTGATGGGCACTGATAGGCACTGGTAGTCAGCACTGATAGACAGCACTGATAAGTGACACTGATGATGAGGCACTGATGGGCACTGATGGGCACTGATAGTTGGCACTGGTGGGCCCTGATTAGTAGTACTGATGGGCACTGGTAGATGGCACTCGTAGGCACTGATTATCAGCACTGGTGGGCACTGATTTGCAGCACTGGTGGGCACTGAGGGGACTGATGTCCCTGTAACAGAAGCCGGTTAATGGCTTTCTTATTTTTTCCTCATGCTGTTAGTGCGAGAGAAAAAAAAGCAGATAAACGCCTTTTGTTTACTTCTGTTACCAGCTGTCATTGGCTGACAGCTGATCACATGGTAAAGGGCTGCTGTGATTGGCCCTTTACCCCAATCTGTGATCAGCCAAGGAGTCTGCAATTACAGAGCGTGCCACCCATGCAACCCAGGGCGCATGCGAGCATGGGAGGACGTCTTTCGGCTATAGCGCGGGCGCCAAGGGGCTAAAGTGATACATTAAAAATGCAAACATTGCATTAAATAACTTGCCTGGGGGATTCCCTGACCCTGCCTGTGAAGTTTAGCATATTTGCAATATATACAACCTACTACAGCAAGACTGACCTTACAAAGAAAAAAGTGTGTTCAAATTCTGGTTTCAAAGTAAAAGCTCCCGGGTTGCTTTCTTCTGTTTGTAAACAAAGGGCCTGGTTATTACCTCGATCTATATCACACCCTTTTCTTAGATGAGGGTCTAATACAAATGTGTTTGGGGGGACCCCACAGAAAGATACAGCATGGTGTCCCCCCTTAATTCATACTTGGTCCTACTGGTGTGGTATGAATTTAAAAGGGGCCGGTGTCTTCCCTCTCCTATATCTACATGAGTCACTGATACTACTATCTCTCAAATCAACAGTAGGGATGGGCCGAACACCCCCCGGTTCAGTTCGCACCAGAACATGCAAACAGCCAAAAAATTTGACATGTGAATCCTATTAAAGTCTATAGGACACAAACATGAAAAATCAAAAGTGCTCATTTTAAAGGCTTATATGCAAGTTATTGCCATAAAAACTGTATGGGGACCCGGGTACTGCTCTAGGGGACATGTATCAATGCAAAAAAAAAGTTTTTACAACTACAGTTTTTTCAGGAGCAGTAATGGTAATAATGCTTAAAGTGAAACAATAAAAATGAAATATTCCTTTTAATATCATACAGGGTCTGCCTGTAGAGTGGTGCATCTGTGTGATGTGTTTTAAAGTGCTGCAGCAAAATGACTTTTCTAAAGAAAAAAATGTCATTTAAAATTGCTCGCGGCTGTATTGCCTGCTCCCGGCAATTTTGTGGTATTTGTGGATCAGGCTCTTTATCTTCTCAGATAGTAAAGCTGCCCATTCCCCTTGGCAAAAAGCCTCCAGATACTGTAAATTCTTAGGCTGTCGTGCACGAACTTCACATTTGAGATCTCCCCAGAGTGACTCAATGATATTGAGGTCAGGAGACTGAGATGGCCACTCTAGAACCTTGACTTTATTCTGCTGTAGCCAATGACAGGTCGACTTGGCCTTGTGTTTTAGGTCACGTTGGAATGTCCAAGTACGTCCCATGCACAGCTTTCTGTCTGATGAATGCAAATGTTCCTCCAGTATTTTTTGATAGCATACTGCATTCATCTTGCCATCAATCTTGGCCTTATGTTTTAGGTCACGTCGGAATGTCCAAGTACGTCCCATGCACAGCTTCCTGTCTGATGAATGCAAATGTTCCTCCAGTATTTTTTGATAACATACTGCATTCATCTTTCCATCAATCTTGACCAAGTTTCCTGTGCCATTGTAGCCCACACATCCCCAAAACATCAGCGATTCACCTCCGTGTTTCACAGTAGGAATGGTGTACCTTTCATCATAGGCCTTGTTGACTCCTCTCCAAATGTAGTGTTCATGGTTGTGGCCAAAAAGCTCAATTTTGGTCTCATCACTCCAATTGATTTTGTGCCAGAAGGTTTGAGGCTTGTCTCTGTGCTGTTTGGCGTATTGTAGGCGGGATACTTTGGGGCATTTGCGTAGTAATGGCTTTCTTCTGGCAACTTTACCATGCAGCCCATCTTTCTTCAAATGCCTCCTTATTGTCCTGTATTTCACCTGAAGTTATTTGTGGGGTTTTTTTTGCATTCTGAACAATTTTCCTGGCAGTTGTGACTGAAATTTTAGTTGGTCTATTTGGTTTCAACAGAACTCCTCATTTTCCACTTCTTGATTAGAGTTTGAACACTGCTGATTGGCATTCTCAATTTCTTGTATATCTTTTTATATCCCTTTCCTGTTTTATACAGTTCAACTACCTTTACCAGCAGATCCGTTAACAATTATTTTGCTTTCCCCATGACTGAGAATCCAGATGCAGGGGTCTGTCAGGAGTCCAGAAACATATTGACCTTTTATATACACACACACACTAATTACAAGCAAACAGATCACAGGTGAGGATGGTTACCTTTAATAGCCAATCAAACTCCTTTGTGTCAACTTTTGTGCATGTTATCAGGCCAAAATCACCAGGGTATGTAAACTTTTGATCAGGGTCATTTGGGTAGTTTCTGTTGTGATTATGATTTAAAAAGAGTTAACACAGTTGATTAATAATAAATGGCTTCAGCTAAACACCAACCATGAGTGAAAGAAATGTTTTTGTGTTATTGCTATTGCTATTTATATTCTCAGAAAAATGAGAAAAATGGCCAAGACATAATAAATTCTGCCAGTGTATGTAAACCTGTTAGCACAAATGTATATATATATATATATATATATATATATATATATATATATATATATACATATAGTGCAGTCAGTGTAGAATATATATACAGTGCAGGCAGTGTAATATATATATAGATACAGTGCAGTCAGTGTACAGTATATAATACAGTGTATTGAAGTAGTTAAAGGAGAAGTCCAGCCTGGGCTCATTCGGCTGGGCTTCAACTGTATATATATATATATATATATATATATATATATATATATATATATATATGCATGTATATAGATATATACTAGACTGCCTCCACTGTATATATAGTCTACACTGATTGCAGATTATATATATATGCCTGCACTGTATATATAGTCTACACTACACTGTGCGGCATGGACTTAGCCCCCTGAGTCATGATTGGCTAAAGGCGCCCTGCCTAAGTATGCAGGTCAGGTGCATGCTTTGGCCAATCAGCAGCCGTCAATGCACTGCGATCCCACTGTGCATTCTGGGGCACTCAAATTCACTCAAATTCGCCACGAACATCCCATATGTTCAGTTTGTTTGCGAGCAAACGAACATTGGGACCATCCCTAATCAATAGCATCCCAGCACACAGCAGGTGACTTACAGCCTCAGCTGTGTATATTTCCCCACTGACAGCCTCAGCTGTGTATATTTCTGTGTAGAGGGGGTGTATCCATTCTCTTCACTCAGTTTTCAGTTTTTAGTGAGCTCTGTGATCTACTTGTGCAGTGTGTGTGTGTGTGTGATTTCAAATCCCTGCCCACTGCCTGCTAGAGCTGAGAAATAGCCTTTGATGTGTTTTAGAAGGCTGTAGAGTAGCGAGGGCTGCAGATTTCTACAGCCTATGTTTCATCTGTTTGTATCACCTGAAGCTAGTCGCTTCGATGGGTATATGTTTATATCCACTTTACTTCCTAGGCTAATTTTCTGATTTGGGCTAAAACATCTGAACATAAGGTGGAAGGGTTACAGTATGAGAATTGGTAAGGCTTATAACACTGTTTTGGATTTAGATCAGTGCACACAAAGTCAAAAGGATACTGGATTTCTGGCATGATCAACAGGTTTTTTTTTTTTTTGGTCCTTGCAAAAAACATATGCAGCCATCACATCAAAGCACTGCCATGCTGCAATATATTAAATAGTTGTTCTTGGCTGTCGATGCACTTTAATGAAGCAAACAGCAATCTTGATACCTATACTATACTATACTATACTATACTATACTATACTATACTATACTATACTATACTTAGTAGCCACCAAATGTTATCGATTGGTTTCTTAGGACAACTGTATTTTGCACATGGCTCTTCATCAACAACTTTATGGAGTTATTCCTCCTTGGCTCCCTGTGATTTTAAAGTCATTTGCCTTTATTGCTTCCAGTTTAGAGTGGAAAATTAAACATAATCTGGCTGTGCTTGAGCACACTTACATATTTATTTTTATTTTTAGGACTTGTGTGTTTGTATTTTGTTGCTATTATATATTTTATTGTGGTATTGCTGGTAAATTAGGTAAGGGCTATTTTTTGCTTTATAGAGATCATTAAAATTGATTCATTTTGGTCATCTCATTTAAAAATCCAATTTCTATTTACGGTAGATACATGCACTTATATTGTGTCTTAAATGTGTCAGCTTCTAATAATAAAGTTGTATGCATAAACTGAGATTGCGAGCACCCATATAAAATTATCTATGCAAGCAAATTACTTTAGCAATACTATTTTCTCTAGAACATTAACTTTTTAGACAGAATAAGACTCTAGAATGTGAAAAATGGAAAAAGATTGTATCAAACTAAGTCCTTTAAAGATAAACTGCACTCTGAAAGCTGTACCCAGAAAAGGCAGGCAGAAAACAGTGGACTGGTCACTAATATTGACTGTGGCCTCCTTGCAGCCGTTTCTGGTTAATCATACATCAAAGGACATCAAAGGACACAGAATGTTATTGTGGAACCAATGGGGTATGCAACTACCTTCAGGTGATTGTACACTAGCAAAGCAATGATGCAAGGATAGCTCTGCAGAACCCATCTCATTCCCAGCATGTCTTCAGTTCAACCTGATTTAAGCTTTTCCCTTTTCTTCCCTGAAACTCCTGGTTGTATCCCCCTTTGCCGGATTGAGATGGAAGCCATTCCAGTGATCCTATTTGCACCAGACTGGCCAAGCAGGACGTAGTACTTGGTCATTTTCAACCTGTTGCCAAAATCTCTGTGCACCCTCCTGGATCATTCAGACCTTTTGCCTACCTTTTGCTTGCTTTACCAACCTGCTTCAAACTTTAATGGCATTGCTGTTTAAGCCCAGGTCCTGAGCTACGATTATCCCTACACTCTTGTAAGGTAGGAAGTCAACCTCTTGCATGGTTTACCATTGCAAGCATACTTTGTTTGGTGTGAGGTTGGATATTTTCATCCCAGGGAAGTATTCAGTGAGATTAATTTTGTCTTTTCTTCAGTCTGGTGTGGATCTTTTTCAGAGACTGATTACCTCCCACTCCTTGGTGAAGGCATTCATGCAGTGTGTTGCTCATATTTTGGCCCCTGTACCTTCTCCATGGCATCTCAACCTAATATTGTCAGTCCCTCAGAGACCCCCCCTTTCAGTCTATTGGTGATAATACTTCGTCTTTCCTTACTCGTAAAATTGTCACCTCATCACTATCACCTCTTTTAGGCAAGTTTCTGAGTTGCCAGCCTTGACTTATAAAAAACATTTTCTTGTTTTACACAAGGCAGTTGTCCTTTGGCCTAGGGCCCCTTTCCATTCAAATATGGCTTTTTCTTTCTAGCTTAAAGAGGATTTTGTTTTACCATATTTCTGTCCTGCTCCTATACATGTTAAAGAGGTTACTCTCCATTGCTCATATGGTTTTCATCAATCCATTTGTCCTTTTTGGCATTACTGAAGGCCACTGCAAGGGCATTGGGATTCTTCTTCCACTATCACCAGGTGTATTTTACAACTCCAGCCAAGTTTAACTCTACTAGTGTCAGTGCTTCATGGGTTTTTCAGCACCAGGCTTCAGTTTCTTAGCTCTGCAAGGCTGCCATCTGGTCTTTCATTCACATATTAGTTAAGTTTACAAGGTGGATAGCCAAGCTTCAGTGGATGAAAGCTTCCATTATAATTTTCTTCAGGTAAATCTGTGGGCATTTGCTGTGCTGCCCACCCCTCAGTTAGGCTGCTTTTGGATGTCCTATTGGTTCCAGAATACTAACCTGTGATGCAAATGTTTTTTTGTCTTACCTATAGAAAGCTTTTCTTGAACTACATCGAAGGACACAGATCTCTCCCCTCTGTATATATGCTTCACTCTCATTATTGCTTACTACAAAATTAAAGGCATGCTGGGGGTGGGAGGTGTTAAACAAGGCTGTCCTTACAGATTTGCTTTGCCTGTATCCAATCATCTGAAGGTAGCTGCATAAACCATTGGTTCCAGAATACCATCTTGTGTCCTGTGATGTATTCCAAGAAAAATTTACAGGTAAGACAAAGATTACATATTTCTCATGACTGACTCGCAATGCTTTGTTTTGCATTGTCTTTCTGTGACCCTCCTTGTAGATACATCATTTTGATTCCTTGTTGCACAGCCTCCAGCAAGTTAACAGTAAGCAGCATAGTAGTGACGTCACCAAATCTCACTACAAATCTTGAAACTAGCAATCAGAGGCTGCCAGGCCCTAAATCTTACACTACAAATATACAACTATGAGTCTGTAGGCACACTAGGCACATGAAGTGCATTGCTACTTTCAGGAGGAATCAAGGCTAAAGGTCATTTTTTCAGGATACTGATAAATCTTTACTTTTTGAGTTTAGGTTCACTTAGGTCTACTCTGAATTCCAGCTATTTATTAAACATGTTAAGAAAGACAGAAGAAGGGATATAAACTCTCTTTGGTTTTATGGCTGCCTCTGTCCATGTTGGGTGGATTTACCTTTGTGTCCTATCCCAGTGACAACTTGACATATATGCACACATCACCAGGACACAGACAGAAATAAAAAAATAAACCTGACAGAGGCTCCAGGGCTTCCCCATTCTGTCCAAAATAAAAAATAAATGACAGAGTTCACTGCCTCTTACTGTTGCTGTTTGAGCTGCTTAGTTTAAAGTTTGTTAAAAAAATAAATAAATACATTTTAAATGTATTTAGGGATTTTGTCTTTTTTGTGAGTGTATTTAGGTCAGTTTAATGTAGTAAGTGTTACTTTTAGTTGTGTTTTTTCTTTTTTATGTGTATTTGATCATTATTAGTGTACTGTTGCTTTGGATGTTTTATTTTGATTTTTACTCTGTCTCTTTTTCCCTGTGATTTCATTAAGAGCAATTTTGGTTTTTGCCATTTCTAATGTAATGTCAAAAGTAGATTGTTTAAGCTGTATAGTTTTGAACCAAGTTGTGAATTGTACTGGAACCCAGGCCACTGAGTATGTGACTTTATATAGGCATGACACAGGCCTGAGAGACCTCATTCTTTTTTTTTTTTTTTTTAACAAACTTTGCTTTTTTTTTTTTTTTACTTTGTTCTATGGACATACGAAAGGGACAGAGCATCAGGGAGGTAAATAATTGTCAAGTTTTCAACTTTATGTTAGGTGTAGTTTTGGATATTGAAATAGTAGAACCATGAATGCAACCATATCCCACAACAAAATGATGGCCATCAAACAAGACCAAATCACCAAATTTGAAAAGATATGGTACCCATGGTTAAAATATTACCTACTGCCAACCTTTGATGAATCAGTCCTCCTACCATGGTAGCTGTTTCATTCGTTCATTCATTTAATCAACCAAACCATTTCTTGCACTGGCACTTGGGTCGAGCTTGTGGACATCTCCAACTTTCTACTGTCCTCCTCTTTTACTTTTTCTCCCCTCTTATTCTAATTTTACAGCTCACTTTTTAAATGCATATGACCTGTACCCTCAAAATCCATTAATCAGTAATTACTGTTGGTACTGTTAAATAATATAGGAGTGATTATATTGTCACATGACTTCTTACCAACTCCTCAGGTTGTATTTAGATACATTCCACTTGAAAGATACTTTTATTTAATTGGTAATGTTTGCATAACATTGTATAGCAAAGAGCTTCATTTTCTCTATTTCTATAAGCGTAATTGACATACCCATTAATTGCTGTGTGTTTAATAAAATCTTTTGACAAGGAAATAGTAGAACCACTTGCATTTTGGGGTGCATTCATTCCTTGACGCATAAAGAGTTCCCTCCCTAGCTAGAGTCCATATTTCTCTCTGCCTTGAGACTTTCAATGCACAAGAGGCAGAGAGGATTCAAAAATTCAAAATGTAAGTTTTGTCTCCCCTTCATTGGCATTCAAACATGGCAGCTTTATGACACATAAAAAGCAAGATGCAAAACAGTGGTAATAGCAAATCTTTTATGAGATTTATGTTTAAATGAAATTCTAATTAGAGAGGGGCTAATTTTTTATAGCTAAACTCCAGGCAAGTAAAAATACACAAATTAAAGTAGAATTAAAAGCAAAACTTGTGTTTATCATTCTTGCATAGCGCAAGGGATGGTTATACCTCCATCATTTTTTTTTGCCATCTCTTTCCCATTGGAGACATTTCCCATCACTTCCTGTCCCATAGCTAAAAAAAGAAGTGAGAGGAAATATCGTTAAAGTGATGGAATCTTTTGTTGTCACCAGGGTCATTGGAACTGGTGTCTTCATTGGAAGATTTCTCCTCCATTCCTGGTCTGGTGATAATCCAAAATGTGGGATTTTCTTTTACCTAATTTACTGTAAGCAGGACACTTAGAAAGGGTGAATCTCCCTACCGGTAGCACAGCCAGCAAAAAAAAAAACTGGTTTCAATCCCCTTTCACCTTATCCAAAATTTAAAAGATGTTTTGCGTTTACTTATACTTTAATGCAGCACTGTCTTATGTTATACAAAGTTTTTTTGTTAATGCAAGCAGTGTAAGTACCTGGATTTGCTGTGTTACTTGTAGACCCTGTACAACAGAGATCAAACTGGAGGAGAGGGAAGCAGTCGTAGGAGTCAATCAGTTGTTAACATGTAAGGAACATGCTGATAGGAGCAGAGAGCGGAGTGCCAGACACAGCGGCGGCCTGTCCATAATCCCCTAATCTCCATGCAGGGTGCCAAACGCAAAGAGTTCTATTTGTTATTTTTTTAAACACGTGATTAGAGTCGGAGGCTCTAATTGGCTTCAAAAAGGGTGGGCTTGGGGCGCAGAGCATTGCGCCCTGAGCTCATCCACTTGTGACAATAGCGAATCAACATTCACTATTGTCTTCCTGCTTCTTCTCATGGCCAACCAGGACAGGAAGCAGGTCCTGAGACCGGATTGGCCGGGAGGAGAAGCCACCAGATTGGCTGAGAGGAGAAGCCATCCGGGACCTGGATGGAGTAAGTGCGGGGCTGGCAGGCGAGCAGGGCTGCCGTGCGGGCAAGCGGGGCTTGCAAGTGGGGCTGGCGAGTGGGGCTGGCGGGGGGTGGGGTGGGTGGGGATCGCCTCTTCACAAAAAAATGGAGCACCAGCCGCCACTGGCCAGACAGGTGAACTCATCAGACTTCTGCTTCTTTTTTCACTGTCCAGTCACAGGGTAGGGGTAGAGAGGAGACCTGTACGTATAACTGAACTTCTGTGTGGTGTGGTGTGTACAAACCTCAGTACTCGCTGAACTGAAAAACAAATCCTTTTATAGATTACATCTGTGTATATTAAGCTCTGGGCTTGGAGTACAGCTGTAAATGAGCACTCAAATGTCCTTTTTAATAGAAAGATATAATCTAATTACTTGCTTTGAGCAAAACAGGCAGTCATTTTCTTAATCAGAAACTTTCAATCACAAGGCTGCTTGTTTTTTTTTTTGTACTGTATCTGCAGAGCTTGTGAAATTTATATTATCAAAACTCTTGACTTAGCACATTGTGACAAAGTGTTCTCCTTTTATGATGTCTCTCTGCCATTCAATAATTTCCCGTAAAGTACTAAATTGTGGAGTGCAGCTTTTTCTTATTGAATGTCAGCTGGAGTAAAATGTATGCTTTTAAATTAATCATGTAATTTGTCACCGTTCTCCTTGAAATTGACACAGAGGCAGTGAACACTTTCCAATCTCACTTTTCTTGCATCTTTCAGATAACATTGAGGTAATGCGCTACACGGGGTCAAGATGAAATGGACAAAACCTGCTTCATTTCTTCAATCAGTGGTTCTCGCTTTTCTGGTTTTTCAGCCATTGTTCGGACAACTCATTATAGGTATGTTTATTATACTTTTTATTATGTACTCATACATTGTTGCTCTTGGTTATGTATATGGGGAATCTCCCACCTGTGCATAGTGGAAATTGCCATGGTCTACTTGTATTGCTGGTGACTAAGCGTGAAGAATCATAAGCTGGTCATACATTCGGAAAATTTTGTATTAAAATTTTCATTTTAAAGTTGGTTTGATTTTCTAATGGTGAGCGGGGTCAAATTGGCTTTAGTTTTCAACCACAGTGATGAGAAAATTCATAAGAGCAGGGTGTAAAATTTTTTCCAACAATTTCTTACAGTTTTTTTAAGTACTTTTGAATGACGTTCATAAAATGATCAAAGGTACTGATAAGAATTTTGAAAACCAATAGTGTATGGCCAGCTTTAGAGAGTAGACATTTTGGTTTGGGATGATGTGAGATGATGAGAAAGAGATCATGGAGGCCTGTGTAAAATTGCGCGTGACCTATCAATAGTGGGTGTGGCTCATCATGGTTTAGTGTTAATAAGTGTGGAAAATCAAAGCATGGCTTTTATTTACAATACAATAACTTTTTTTTGCACTTGGACACTGTTTGCATTGAGTGAGTGTGTTTATGTAGAAAGAGGATGTGTGGATTGTCAAGTTTGAAATCAAACAGGAGGCTACAGTATCCAAGGCTTCTCTATGTATATGCAATATCATATTTTCAGATGAGTCCATTACAGAGAATGAAGCGGGTCCTTGTAATTAAGGAACATGAGCAGATCTCTTACCAATTCTTTGCAACAAATTTTCACGTGTAAGTCATTAATAAATAAGATGTACAGACTCGATCTAGTGTTTTTTTTTTTTTTGACTGCCCATCATGCGTTTTCTTCAATAGATCATAAATTCCTAATTATTATCAAAATGTTACCTAATGATTGGCGGTATGGGATTGGATGTCTAAATAATTAAAAGATTGAAATAAAATCCTCTGCATTACTGAGCCTAAAATCAAAGTAGAAGAAATGACTTAATGTGTCAAATGACATGCAAGTAATGTTGCCAGTAACTGGACCTCCATTCTATGTCTTGATTGCACAGACAACAGCAGACGTCTCATTGTAACAAGCATGTGTATTTCTGATTTGGCATTTTTATATAAATAAATATGATTAAACCAATATGATTTTCTTTTAGCTGTTCTGTTCCTAGTTATTCATATGTAATATAAAGTCAAGTAATTTTTCTGAAGTCTAATAGGTATGGTGCTTCTTATGATTTCAAGTCTGGCGAAGGTAGTATGGCAACATATTGAGTTATCCATTGGGGGTCTTTAATAAAGTAAAGAAAAAGGTTTTTTTTTTTTATTCCAAATGAATTTATTTTTATTTTTGTCCACCTTTCCATGCAAGTCAACCTGTCCTGCAACGGTGACAGTTAGCACTGCCAAGGGTGCTTACAACTGTCAGTTTTTATGTATAAGGTTAATACCTTCAAAAGAAGAAAAAAAACTGTTGCTGTAACTGTTTAAGGCCGTGGTACCCAACCTATGGCCCAGGGGCAGCATGCGGCCAGTTGGCACTTTTTGCATGCCCCCCAGGGCTCTTGCCCCAATCTGTGTTTCCCTATTGCCCTGTTATAGCAGTAATTTCTAGCCATCTCATGTAAAATGTCTTTAGTCTATGACTGTCTTCTGAGGTATGCCTCCAGTCTCTAACAACTCCTATAGTATGTTCACATACTTTGCCATTCTCCTGAAGCACTTTCACAGTCTCTGACAACAATGCTTAATTTTGTGATTGTTATTGTAAAATGACAATACATTTTCTGATTCATATTTGGATTCTGATCTCTTGTATCTGTCTGCAATCCCTGGGCAACTCTTATATTAGGTCCACAGTCTCTGAACATCTCCTGTACCCTGTCCACAGTCTCTGAGTATCTCTTCTATTTTGTCCACAGTCTCTGAACATCTCCTGTACTATGTCCACAGTCTCTGATCATCTCCTGTACCATGTCTGCAGTCTCTGACCATCTCTTGTATTATGTCCACAGTCTCTGACCATTTCCTGCACCATGTCGGCAGTCTCTGACCATCTTCTGTATCATCCTGTTGTGTGTCTGTTGTCTCTGACACAGAATTTTAACTGGATTCTAAGTACGACTCTTTGGTGATGTCAGCAGCCACACTTAAAGTGTAAGTAAACCCCCCTATCGTTTTCAGCCAAGGAAGCTGCCATATTTGCCTCTGTTTAATCTACTACTGCCACGATGCTTCACATGTGATCAGTTATGACACCCACCATTGGATGGTTTGACAGTTTGGTTGAGAGCACTACCAATGGGAGTGTTACATTTCCGGCACATACCGGAAATTAAACTGTTTTATGGATGGGTTTACTTCCACTTTAAGGTTCCCCATACCAAGTATGTTGACCATCACCGTTTTAAGGCCTTGTTGTCACTTGCAGTTTAGGGGCAGTAAAAATAGGTGCTTAAGCCACACTACACCCCCTTAAGCTGGAAAGGCAGCCATACTGGGGTATACACATACTATTGTCTTGATGCCTTGTTACAGAGCAGCAAAAGTTATCCATCCTGTCATGTTCAGTGGCCAGTACCACTGTCATACACCACATTTTAAAGTGAAAAGGGCCCCTCCACAACCGCGAGCCATTAGGGATCCCACCTTTCCTTTTTGAGCCAGTGCAAGAGACGGAACGGGCTCCATCCCTTTGCCAGCACTATCAGCGGCATATGTGAAGGAACCCACCTTTATTCCCCTTATCCACTGAGCCTGAGCAGCACACAAAGAGATAATAGGTCACTGTGAGCCAAATGCTAGTTTTCCATTGGAAAATCCATCTAGCTGCTCTTTAAAAAACAATCCATGATTGCTTTGCCTAGTCAAACAAAACTGCAAACAAGCCCTAAAACCGTTAGCTGGAGTCGAGCTTTGGTTTACTCGTCACTTACTTTAAATCTACTAAAATGCTGCAGTGATTTCTCTCCAAAACAAAAAGCATTGTCACCTTGCTGAAGGAAGATGAACACAAGATACCCAATAAATGATTTGTTATTACAGTTGACTGACTGCATCATATATATAAGTTTTTTTTCTTTGACTATAGTTCTACTTTAAGTGGCCTAACTCTTTAGTGGTAACCTAGATTTATATAACATATGGAAGACAATGTTGAATGCAGGAAACCTTACTTTGCACTGTTTTGTTCTGTTATATTTTACACAATGCAAACAGAATCTCTCTGATCTGTAAAGCTCAATAACCTGGCACAGTTTTAAGAAGCTTTGTAATGTAATATTTGTTGCAAACCTTTAATCTCTAGGTTTCTGTTCTAGTTTTGTGGCCCAGCACTCTATGAATAATTATTTCGTTCAGCACCAATCCTTTGAACGGGAAGTTCACTAATCATCTTAGGGCTGTGTTTTCAGCTGATGTTAGCCTAGTTATCAGAATAGAATATTTTTTTATTTCCTTTTAAGCCCCCTGCTACACATTTCCAACAGATATTACAAAAAAAACTATTATATTTATTATACATTTAGGTGAAATTGCTGAAAATATGTCTGGGAAAGAAAAGACATAATATCAACTCTCTACTCTCTGCAGACTTCCCCCTGGCCAGAGCATTCTGTATCAGACACACATCTGGGATGTGTTGGTGCCCTTCCCATATGCTGAGGTTTCATTTGTCAGCCCCTACATTGCTACTGTGCCTTGTAGTGATGTAGGGGTCAGCAGATGGGACCACAATATGCAGCAGGGGACCAGGGATGTAACATACCCAGAAGTCGGTTGGATGAAGCAGACAGCAAAGGTTTAAAATATAACTAAAGAATATAACTAATGTTAAACCTTTTTTTTTCATTTTGGATAGAGTGGAGAAGGATTAGAACACCTATCAGTTTTTTAATTGCTCTCTGTGCCCCCCGTTAAGGAGATTCATCCTATCTATCTCTGTACTTTTCCTCTTTACCATTAACATGGAAAGCAAAAGAAAATCCCAAATTTAGGGTTGTTCCAGAAAAGTAATATAGGGGAAATCTTCCAATGGCAACACTAGTTCTGGTGACCTGGGGGTCCCCAAGGAAAGCCCTTTATATGCAGGGATTTCCTCACATTTCCTGTTTGGCTATGGGACAGGAAGTAAAGGGAAATGTCCCCAATGGAACACAGATGGCAGAAAAAAAAATCTGACATGAGTTATAACCCTCCCCTGCTCTAGCCAAAATGAAAAAAAAAAGTTTTGCCTATTTTCCTAGTTTAAAGGTGCTCCTGCCAAAGCTATGGCTAGCCTTACCCATTTAGATAGATAAATCATGGGCTGAACAAGAGAAGATTATTTTATTGCACCATCCATCCTGAACAGCATGAATTGAGGAATCTCCTTTGTCAGCAATTGCATTCAGACCCACGACCCACAACACTGATGTCTGCCTGACTAGATGAATAGTCATATGATAACTGTCCACCCAGCTAAGCCAGTAGTTTCCACCCAGCTAAGCCAATAATTTCAAAGCATCACAACTATTTTTACAAAATTCCAAGGCATATAAATTCACCATAGAGAACAAATGGTTAGCAAGCCATGGTGTAAGAACAAAACGGAATGTAATACTCATTCCTAGGGATCAGGTAAGTTAAAGATGTTGCGTCAAATGAGGGGACATAGAGCTCCTATATCTCTTCACGTATGGATATTCTAATCCCACAGTGTATTACTGGGAGGGTGTGCCATCAGAACCGTATAAGGCAGCAGAAGGGACAGGCTCTTACAGAGAAGAGGAAGAGTAGGAGAATGAAAATGAAAGAAAGAGAAGAAGAGAGAGAGAAAAGAAAATATATATATCTCGGATCAACTTTTTTTTACCTCCAACGAGCAATGGAGTTACAGTTTAAGTTCAAGAGCCATAGGCTTGAAAGCGTTGAGTTGTTTTAAAGTGGGTCCAGCATGCCCATGTTTTCGTAAATTTTTGTATTCACTCTTGAGAGATATCAATTAGCTCTTCTATCTCCTCTATTCTATGCAGACATGGGGGTAAGTCACACATGTGCAAGTCACAAGCAAGTCTCAAGTCTTAACCTTCAAGTCATAAGCAAGTCCCAAGTCACTGTGGCAAAAAGCAAGCAAGCCAAGTCGAGTCCCTGCTAGAAGGCAAGCAAGTCAAGTCAAGTCATTTATTTTGGTCAAGTCACAAATTAAGTCAAAATACTGATCTACCCCATTTTCATCCTTTAAATGAGTTAAAAGTCAGTTTTCAGGAAAGATTTTGTTTTATTTTCAACATTAACAAAACAGCTTAGTGCTTTTTTCTTGGCATATTAAAGAAACACTTTGAATGCCCAAATAGCAGACAAGGAGCAGAACACTCAGCAATTAAATGGCCAACAAGCCTGAAAAAAATGTAGTCCTTGCTGAGGGGGAAAATAACTAAGCTCAAAGTTTGAACTTGACACAATGCCAATATCTGGACACTTGAATGGTGATGAGAATAATAGTATTCCCATCACCATTCTTCAAGTGTCCAGATATTGGCAATTTGGCATTGTGTCAAGTTCAAACTTTGAGCTTAGTTATTAGAATAGAAAAAAGAGGGAGAAACACCCGCGCAATGGGATGCATGCAATGGAATAAAAATTAAAAAATTAAAGAATGTTGTTGGAACAGCTGCCACTACCGATTACTTCCACTAGGTGGAGTAAGATATAAGAAAAAAGGAATAGAATTAGATAGCGCTGTTTCCAAGCCTGGTGAATTCAAATGTGTTATAAAGGTCCTGGATGTGCATAAGTCAAGTTGGTTGTCTGACTTAATAAAGTGCAGTGTGTGCTCTAAAAAAGATATAACTTAATCCGTATAAATATAATATATCCATATATAAATGAACCCGATTTTTAAATTAAAAATATTTGTGCAAAATTATGTGATCCATAACGTAAATCGATAATGTACATATGAAGTGAACAAACAAATATATATAATCAAGTGCTTTCAGTGCTGCTAGGATCTGGTGAGTGCAATCAATCACTATTAGAACACGGATTAAGGCACGCACTGAAAGGTTTGGAATATCTATCAGAATCCAGGGGTTTTCTTTGTAGCAGCACTGAAAGCACTTGTTTATATATATTTGTTTGTTCACTACATATGTACATTATCGATTACGTTATGGATCACATAATTTTTCACAAATATTTTTAATTTAAAAATAGGGTTCATTTATATATGGATATATTATATTTATACGGATTAAGTTATATCTTTTTTAGAGCACACACTGCACTTTATTAAGTCAGACAACCAACTTGACTTATGCACATCGAGGACCTTTATACACAATTCCACGGGATAAACATTCACTGAATACTATAGGCAACATCTTTACAATCTTTCCCACTCCATACTGCCCTCCCACTAAGAGAATAACACATTTGAATTCACCAGGCTTGGAAACAGCGCCTATCTACTTCTATTCCTTTTTTCTTAGTTATGAGAATAGCCACTTAAAATGCATTGCATTTGCAAAAAATAGTATTCTCACTTCTCAGAATAGCCACTTAACATGCATTGCATTTGCAAAAAATTTAATTGGAAAGTACTTTCTCGCTCGGTTGTGAGCCATGGTGTCGCATTATCACCCCACCATGGCTGAACACACGTTCAACAGGTGCGCTTGATGCAGGGACTGACATTACTCTTACCGCTACCCTGAACAAAGAGGGGAGCATGTGCCTGTTCATGGCCCAAAACTGAAGGCAGCTCTGTCCATCACAAATGTCTAAATACTGGTTCAGCTGAATTTGGGGACTGGAACATGAATCTCTCTTCTGTTTTTTGCGGTATGCTGTGAACAGCCCAGATTGACTCTCTGACTCTGCCACTGGCATTTGCTCGTCTTCATCGGTGGTTGTTGGGGTGGGCTTGCAGTACTCTTTGAGAATTAAGTCTGAAAAACACAAGCATAAAACAGTGACTCAATACACTCAGGTGTTATTACTGCAAACGGGTTATTTCCAAAAACATAACATACTTTTTATCATCGCAGACACAGCCTCCTTGACATTTTCGGTAGCCAAAACATCATGGGTCAACCACATGGTGCCAAATGAAGGATCCAGCAGAGCAGCTTTTAGGTATAGAGGGTCAGAGAAGGGTAAGGTTGCTACATCATTCTGTTCATCTGCCATCCTCACATTGACAAAGATCCCTTCCAATAGTCTTTGGAGTGATTCTTGCAGGCTACGGATCAAGCCACCAAGGTAGCGCACGCTCTCTTTATGATTTTCCAAGTGGTGATTCAGAGAAAGGATACAGGGTACAACAGCACTTATTGTCACAAGTTTTTCTCCCTGTGAGAGGTCTGTGGCTTCTCCAAAAGGCATGTTGCAGTTTATAATGAGGTCTGACAGGATTGAATTTGTAATTGCCTTTTGCTGCTGGTGGTTGCAGTGGTATAGCTGCACAGTCCCCTGTGCGATGAATTGTGAGATTTGAGGCTGGGTATCATCAAAAGCCCCTTTGGTATGGATGTACTCTTCATATCTATAGAGTAAACAGAAGAGAGATAGAAAAAAAAGTTAGCTATGTGATTTATTGATTTGAACAACAATACACTCTGCTCCCACCTAAAGTGGGATGTAGGCCTAATTTGCATATATATATATATATATATATATATATATATATATATATATATATATATATATATACATACATACATACACGTGATGTTACTGTACCTACTTTTCTTTGTGGGTTTTGTAGTGACGGATGAAGTTGGATGTTGTGGTGGACGTGTCTCTTATTTTTGAGTTGCAGACCTTGCATATCGCCGTTCTCTTCTTTTCACCAACATCTAAAACATAATCCTTAAATCCAAATTTAATTATTTTTGGAATCGCTCCCTCCATTATAGCTGCCTTGTGCGTTGATCTGTCAGGGGTGGATCCAGAGTTTGCTGTCGGGACGGCCCGGGCACTGCCAGAAGATAAGGTGTTGCTGCTTAGTACACTAGTACTTACAGAACTATTTTTAATGTATTATATATATATATACGGTCCTAACCTAACCTTGTTTAAAACAGTGACACGTTTATCATTCCAGATTAGAATATTACATTAGTGACTCACAGTGACACTTTTTGGGCACCAGTGACACCAATACAGTGACCAGTGCTAAAGTTTGCATTGATTTCAGCATGCATGGAGCATTGCAGTACATGAACTTTCACTGGACGTGGACTGTTTAATGAGTTTGTAGTACGCATGCGCATGGAGCACTTTATTCAGCAATATGATTTTTATGTAATATTCACGTTGAGCACTTTGTACTTCGCACAAGTAATAGTTAATTAGTGAAGGATTTAGGGAGGAACTGGTCTGGGACTGGGGGTCAGTGCAGTGGCTGTCGCAGTGCAGGAGAAAAAAGCACAGAGCCGAGGAGGAGGAGAAAACAAGGAAAGAAGGTTTGTACCTACCTAGGTTTCATAGTTTTAGCATGTGCAATGATATTGATGATTGATTGCATCTGCAATCATATCTGCATCCTGCAATCATCAGTACAGGCCCTGGCCAGGGCCCTGCTAGCTGCTACATCACTAGTGCAGATTTGCAGAAGCTGCAGGTCTGTTTGATGCAGTGCCAAGCAAGCTAATGCTAAGTTTGCAGGGAAGTTTTCAGGGAAGCATTTGCTTGGCACTGCATCAAACAAACCTGCAGCTTCTGCAAATCTGTTTCCTCCTCCTCGGATCTGTGCTTTTTCTTCTGCGCTGCGACGACCACTGCACTGACCCCCATTCTCAGACCTGTTCCTCCCTGAGTCGTGTGACTGTCCCTGCTCCAGTGCCCCCTCAGTAGAAGAATAATAGTCTGCCATGACTTACTCTATGGCTGCTGGACTGGACACCACTCAGATTCAGTCAGTCGGCTAGGCTTGGCTGGCTCCTTGGGCAACTTCCAGTTCCTTCTTCCTCCCCCACGTGAGGCCCGCGACTCACGCTGCTGGCTCTGCACATTTGCACAGAAGCCCAGCCCCTCCCTCAGAGATCACTCCGCAGCAGGAAGGGGGCGGCGCCGCGGCCTGGCCGGACGGAATACAGAGACCTACAGCCTAGGTGGAGAGACTGCAGTGCAGTCATCATCAAATAAAAAAAAGTCTGCTGCGGCCACGAACCCTGCAAGCGCCGCTCGCGGACACCGATCCGATCCCCGCCCACAATGTTAGCAAACTGTATATGTGCGGGCAGAAGCCGGGACTCGGGGGAGCTTTCTTTTGTGGGGGGCGGCTTTTGCCTAGGCCAAGACACAGCACTGGTGGTGCCAAGTCATTGCAAGTCATTGCAAGTCAAATAGCCCAAGTCAAAGTCAAGTCGCAAGTCATTAGTGGCAAGTCAAAGTCAAGTCGAGTCATTTATTTAATTTTGTCAAGCAAGTCGCAAGTCCTCAAACAGGTGACTCGAGTCCGACTCGAGTCAAGTCATGTGACTCGAGTCCCCCACCTCTGATTCTATGCATATATTCATATGCATGGCCAGTGATTTATGATATTCTTTTTTGGTTAGATGTGTATGGTGTAAGAGGGACTGTGTCGGAAAGTAATCTAGGGCATACATAGCAACATGTGTAATGATCTTATGTACTTCCTTCCAGAACGGTTGAAGGGATTCACAGTCCCACCAAATGTGAAGCATGGTTCCCTTTGCTTTTCCACATCTCCAGCATGTTTCTGGGATAGAAGGGGGAAAACTTGTGTAGGCGTGATGGAGTCCTATACCACTGGGTTTCAATTTTGTATCAGTTTTCTTGAATAGCAACATTGAGAGATCCCTTGTGGGTATATTAATGACTAAGGTCCCGCTCTTTGTCAGTAAGAGAAATTTTGAAGTTCTGTCTCCTAGGCTATACGTGCTGAGTCCAGGTAACCTCTACTTATTACCTGTGTGCTTTCTGTCTGATCTCTCTTTCCTCTGCTATATGCATTACTTCTGACAGGTTGCCTCGACATCACAGAATCTCAGGAGATAGCCTCAGCCCCTACAGCACACAGAAGGTGATTGACAGTCTGGTTGTGCATGTTTTCCTATGAGACTGTGTAGAGGGCAGTGTTTTTTCCCTCCACTCAGGTCTCAGATTACAATCAGCTCCCCTCTCTTGCTGGGCAGTGTGACATCACATCCCCTCCCCCTGCCTTCTAGTTCCTACAAAGCAGGAACTTGGATCTTTGCTTTCTCACAGTAAAATCACCCTCCCACATAGTTAGCAAGCATTCCCTATGAACATATTTAACCCTTTGATAGCCCCCGATGTTAACCCTACCCTTCCAGTGTTATTAGTACAGTGACAGTGCATATTTTTAGCACTGATCACTGTATTGGTGTCACTGGTCCCCAAAAAGTGTCACTTAGTGGCCAATTTGTTTGCCGCAATGTTGCAGTACCGCTATAAGTCGCTGATAGCTGTCATTATTATTAAAAAAAAAAAATCATAAATCTATCCCATAGTTTGTAGATGCTCTAACTTTTGTGCAAACCACTTAATATCTGCTTATTGGGATTTTTTGTTACCAAAAACATGTAGCAGAATACATTTTGGTTCAAATTGATGAAGACATTAGATTTTTTTCAATTTTTTGTATTGTATTTGTTTTATAGCAGAAAATAAGAAATATTGTTTTTTTTTTCAAAAGTGACGGTCTTTTTTTGTTTATAGCTCAAATATATATCATAGATCAAATACCACCAAAATAAAGCTCTATTTTTGGGTAAAAAGGACTTACATTTTATTTCGGTACAGTGTCGCACGACCGTGCAATTGTCAGTTAAAGTAATGCAGTGCTGTATCGCAAAAAATGGTCTGGTTGGGAAAGGGGTAAACCTTATAGATGGCAAGCGGATAAGACTAAAGCAGGCCATAGATGAATCACAATTTGGAGAGTTCAGCAGGGACCGACCAAACTTTGATCTATGGGCAGGCTGGCTGAACAGAATCTCTTGATTGACTTCTGTACAACCAGCCCATTGGAAAATATTTGCTCGATCAGTGGCATTGGCTATAGCCGGCAGTGCTGAAGAGTGTATTCTGATGGCAGGTACTCTCCCCACTGTCAGAACACAATAGTTCCAAGGGAAGGATTCAATTAATTTTATTTTGTTTAACCTGTTGATTGAAGAAAAGAAAATGAATCATGAAAGGCCTGTCTTAGCCCAGTTAAAAATTATTTTCTATTTTATGTAGATGCCATTGGGTAAGAATCATCCATTGGTTTCTTGTATCTGTATCTCATGTATGTTCCCAGCTCTGCACACCTTTGTGTCCTTTATGGGGAAGGGAGTCACACTACAGCTGCTGATTTCTATGTTCATTATGGGCGGTGCAGCAGTAAGTCCAAGATTACTATACTCAGCTTTGTAATGATCAGGATAGATGCTGACCTAGGAACTCTAGGGTCTAACCCCAGAAAAAAAAAAAGCCATTGGGTGATTTTAAATAAAATGCTAGTTTGGACTAACCTTTATGTAGGACAAAGAAGAGAGATTTTTTTTGTTAAAAAAAATAATCTATTAAAACCAATTACATAAGCCTCCTATCATTTTCAAGACAGACTATTTTCTGCAAGATTGATGTGCAGTACAGTGGTACAACAATATATTTCCATTGTCACTGCATCATACTTATTTTGTCAAATAACAGATATGACTCATCTGGAAATAATTAAAAATGAATATAAATAGCCAGTACTGGCATATGACTTTATGTAAAGAAAAAGCACAAATTATCCGATCCACTTGAGATCTCTCTCTCTCTCTCTCTCTCTCTCTCTCTCTCTCTCTCTCTCTCTCTCTCTCTCTCTCTCTCTCTCTCTCTCTCTCTCTCTCTCTCTCTCTCTCTCTCTCTCTCTCTCTCTCTCTCTCTCTCCTCTCTCTCTCTCTCTCTCTCTCTCTCTCCTCTCTCTCTCTCTCTCTCTCTCTCTCTCTCTCTTCTCTCTCTCTCTCTCTCTTTCATCCCCTTTTCCCCAATGTTTTAATAATAGAATTTTTAATTCTTTGCAAGGTTCTGTTTGTTTGAATTAATTACAAAGTAAACATGGCATAACCTTGCAAACAGGGAAAGCAGAAAGGAGACATTTCCCCATGGATAGCTTTAGTGACAATAAATCACTGATATACACCTCCTCACTGACTTAATAACACTGCTTACAGAGATAAGCAACATAAATTACCCCTATTAGCAAATTCAATTATCAACACCTTATTAGAGATGTCCAATCTAGATGTCCTAACTGGTTTTAGGATAACATATGTCCCATCTACACAAGATTTTCTTAAAAAGAAAGACGAAAAAAAAGATTAATAAAAGGAATTAAAGGAACTAGCATGAGGAAATTTAGGCTAATCTCTGGGCACGGAAACTTTCATCTTAAATACATTCCACAAGAGCTACAAAGAACTCCAAAAGCTGCAAAGCAAATGTAGCTATTGACATCATCACTGTGCTACACGTAGCCTGTGCAGAGAGCAGAGCTTGGGAGGGGCCCAGCAGGCTCCACCCACTACAGGTGGCCTTCAGAAAACTACAGGAGGGGGCGGATACAAGACCAGTCACCCTGCACAAGGAGAGAGAGAGCAGCAGTGACCAGTCTTTATTACAGGAAACAACCTGCAGAGAGACAAAATGCAGGGTTTTTTTGTGCTGGATTACTGCAGATATCAGAAAGAAATACACAAGGGGCACCAAGGTTCAAATAATAATACACAGCCTATTGTGTTTAGATAATTCTTAGCTATCTTGGAGTCCAGCTTTTAAAGGAAATAATTTCTGAAAAAAAACATAGAAGCTGCCATTTCTGACTTCTCATTCTACAAATGCTGGTTACCTAGCTGTTATGCTGACACTCCGATACTTTGGGGTTGATTTATTAAAAGCAAATAGATTGTGCATGTACAGTTGCACACATTTTCCCCAGAGCTTAGTAATTTAGGAGAAGTGCTGCTGATTTCCATCATCCAAGCACATGCAAACAAAAAATCTTTTTTTTTTTTTAATTTTCCTTGCACATTATTGGATATTCTTTAAAAAGTAAGGCTTCACAACACTTTTGCTAAGAAAAAAGAGTGAAACTTCACTTGCAAAGTAAGCAGTCTATGTTTGAAGGAGCAGACTCCAGGGCTGCCATCCTGCTTCCAGTTTTACTGCCAAGCCAGTCAATGACCCAAATAAAGCACACATTGTACAATTTAGACGTTTCAATCTTCACCACCTGCATGCATGTTCTAAGTTGGAAATGCAGTACGTTGTAAAGACTGATGATACCACACAAGTCTGTGTCCTTGAGCATCAAGTCAGCAATGTCAGTTCCCATATTTCTTTCCTCCCAGGTTACCTTTATCACATCAACATCATTTAAAAATCATGACAACATATTTGAGTCCTGCACACTCTAGTGGATCTTCCATAGGAATATATGAAGAAGTCATGAGCAGATTATACCTATGGTTAAGTTAAAGAAGAATTCCAGGTGTGGATATTTTATACATTATTATTATTATTATTATTCACGATTTATATAGCGCCAACAATTTACAAAGCGCTTTACAATGTATAGGGGGGACAACACGATTACAGTACAGTTTAATACAAAAGGTACAGGAGGGCCCTGCTCGTAGAGCTTACATTCTAAAGGGAGGGGGTGGTGGTGCAAAAGGTAATAGCTGCAGAGAATGATTTGATGGGGGTGGCTCGGGGACAGTCAGCTTGGACCAATGCAACTATGTAAACTGTACACATACCTGGTCGTTGTCTCTGGAAACTGGAAATCACTGTAGTAGTAAACACTGATATTCCAGTGATCTCCACTTGCTTCCAGATTCCATGTAAGGCAGCTGGCCTGATGCAGCTGCTCAACAAGGGCACCATTCAGAGAATGCTTTGCTTTTCAGAATAAATGAAAACATTCTCTGATTGGTTGAGGTGGGGAGTGTGATGTCACCACACCCCTCTGTACTTGTCTAATCAGAGAACGCTTTGTATTCATACAGAAAAAGCACAGCATTCTCTCAATGGCGCTCATGCTGAGCAGCCAACCTCCTCTGCTCACAATGCATCAGGCCAGCCGCTCAACTAATGAAGTAGTGGGATTTACTTCAGTGATTTCAAGCTTCTAGGCCTTCCAGGCCAGGTATGGTATTTACATAGTTACATTGGTCCAATGTTAATATATGCTATACCTTGAATTCACCTTTAAGGCTTAGCTAGACCTGTTATTGTCATACTAGGGATGAAGGATAGGTCGTCAATGAGTGTCAGAGAGCTGTGAACTTACAGCATGATCAAACCCTGTACAACTCAACTCAGACTAAATAATACGTTGAGCAACATTCCTCTACAAAGTGAATCTAACCCCATTGTTAAAGAACACGCACCATGAACAATTCTGTTTTGTTTCATAAAATACTGTGTTCAGCATTTTTTTTTTCCTTTTTTTGCATCTGAATGCTGTTGACATCAACCAGCTTCTTTCAGCCACTTCCTGCCTCGTACTCACTCTAGCATAATCTACTCGCCATTGCTAAGGTTGACTTAGCATTAATAGAGGACCATGCTCATGCTTGGTACAGGTGTCTGTAGTATCCACTAAGGTCACATGTGACATAGTTACAGTCGCTGCTGCATAGGTGGATGACACAGAAGGGGATTTGATCTGCAGGTACCCCTGAAGGTGCAGGTGTACATCACCAGTGACGTTAATTACCCTACTCCCCACAAGCTGGGATCTCTTTTCCTGATCATAATCCTCGCTTGTTGGCTCATATCTGCTGTGTCTTCAGATCCTTGTGAGGGGCATTCAGGGCCCTGATGGCCCCCTGACATTTGGGGGATACATCTTGAGGGAATTGCCCATAACCTGATGCAAAGGAAACTTTATTCTCTCTTAACTATGACATATCTACTGTGGGCCATGGTGGCTGAATGTTTTCCATCTCTGATCTTCTTTCCCAAATACCCCTGAAGAAGGGATATTTTGCTCCAGAAACACGTTGGGCATAACGAGAAGAGACAACTACAGCAGTAATCAGCTCTTCATGAGCCCATGTACAACTTGCTATTTTATGTAAATCAATGATGATGTATGCACCAATTTTTTAATTGTGTAATAATAAACTTTATACTTTTAAAATATATCAACTCTACAGGGGGTACACTTTTATTTTCTGTTCAAATTTAAGAGATGTTAGTAACATAATATGGGTTTATCCCACGGTGGTCTAACCTTTCTAGGTTTACAGTACAGAGGCACATTTGGGACCCAGTTGTCACCCCTTATAGGAACAATGAACAAGGACCTTTACGGCAAGATCACTAGTTATTTTAGAATGAAAGCCACAGATTTAATAGGATTTAAAACACATTTTGAGATGATATAATCATGTTAAAGCTTATATGGGATTTCAATGATTGGGTTTAGATTTACTTTAAAGAAAGCCATTTTAACTAGGAACATTGAATTTGAAATACACTACTCTTTAGCAGTAATTGTATTTTTTAATTGTCATGGCAATGCATTATTAAAAAAGATTTGCAGTATTAGAAAATTCATACAAAGTGCAGAGTTTTAGGTGGATTTTATTCTCCTCTCCTTTGGTGTCACTATTCATTTTAGTAAAAGCATGCTGGAAGTAAAATAGGTAACTTTTATCTCAGCAGTGTAAGCAGTTCAGCTTATTCTGTCACCATTAAAGTGCATTGCAATAACTTTGCCTCATAAATCTGCCCAGTAATGTCAGTTGTCTACAATGCTTTTACGGATGTGAATTATTCTCTGTGAATCCAAAACCTCCACAGGAAAATCAGATGTCAACATACAGCTGTATATCCTAATGCTGAACAAGAATAGCATGGAAAGGATTGCATTGACATTTGTGGGGCTCAATAGTTTAGCTGCATGATGATCTGTAAGAATGCCCTTGTCTGTATATAAAGCACAAATAGGTAAATGCTAAACCAAAACACATCTTGCAGTCCTGGTTAAAGTCACACTCTTTGTCAACAATGCTGCATTGACCTTTATAGGGACTCTTCACATACTCAAGTTGAAAAAATGTATATGTTCATCAAGGTAAACCACAAAAAATGCCATGTAGAAGAAGGCAAAACAACTCATGTGCTTCGCTTTAGTCTAACATGGAAAAGCTCCTTTCTAATCCACAAAGATTCCCAGATACTCCCTGGAGCTACATTCTACAGCATTGTTTCCTATAAATGTTTAAAACCACTTTTTTTGAACATTTAGAAACACATATAGTCTTTTTATAAAGCAGTCTGCTGGATTGTCTAGAACTAACTTCCATGGAGAATCCTTTCTGTATGCTGGTTCCATTTATTTTCTTACAGGTGTGAAAAAGGTATTCATGAACCTTTTGCGATGACCTTAAAATATATTTTCATTTTTGCATTCAAATTTGAGAAAACCACACTCTCTGGTTTTTCTGTGTTTCCATTCACACAACATATGTAAAAATAAATTAAAAACATATGTCTTACATTTTAGATGTTTCTCAGGAGATGTCATGACCAACTGCAAGAATTTTTAAATAATGTTAGAGTAAGTCTTTCCCAAGACTGTCTTCATTAAAGTAGTTGTAAACCCTTACATATGGCCTCAGGTGATACACAGAGATGAAACAGATCCTCCTACATAGGTTTTACCTGTCTATCTGCAGCACTTTCTTCTCTGTATCCATTAAAGCTTGTCAGAGTTCAGAAAAATAGGGGCCAGAGAGCTGAAGTATACTCTGCAGAGCTTAGTGAGGAGAGCTCTGGCACCTGATTGGAGGGAAGGGACACACCCCCCTCTACACAGCACACAGAACCAGAGCTGAGGCTATCAATCAGCAGGAGGTCCTTCCTCTGTTACCTTTTATCTCTTGGTGTCTAGCAGAGGAACAAAGCAGCAGACAGAAATGGCACTTTGTGCTCTTAGTGCTCTAGATTGGGACAAGTACACAAATGCCTTGTTCAGATTTCATGTCTGAGGTTTACAACCACTTTACCATAAAGTGCAGGAAACCCAGCCTCTACACCTTTAACACTTTATTAGGATTCAAATCTATTCACAATTGATAATGAGGAACTGTTTGAACAGTCCAGACAGGGTAAATGATGGCAAACACACTTGTCCAGCCCCCTCATAAACAAAGAAACACAAAATAGTAGAATTTTCCAATGCTGGAGGATCCACAATTGAGCATCTACAAAAGGTAAGCTGTATTTTTTTATTGTTTTGTTTTTCTTGTAAGTTACGCTATGTCAATTGGAACATGTAACACATACAGTATAAAGTAGTTGATATTCCGATTTGGCTTCAAGAGTGGAAGTAAAATGGAATTAATGTCAACAGATTTTCCACTCTCCCGTCTTTGTAAATCAATTCCAAAAGTATATTTAAAGAAAGGTAATAATTTCCATCTGTATTTACCTCATTTAGGGCTGAATACATTTGGTTCAGGGAATCTTTTAAATAACCGAGGTCCCCCATGCAATTTATTAATTTAGTTACCCTTCTTTGTGTCATGTACAGTTGTTGATTTGTGAACTGGTGTCCAAAACTGAACTTAAAGTAAAACATCACTTTCTTAATCAACATTGACTTTTTTGAATCCTTATGCTGCTAATGCTGCTAGCATTAGTAAATAGATAGGAAGGCATATCATATTTAATTGTTTTAAATAGTTTTTTTTACATGTCTTTAGTTACTTCCAGATTTCCATGCTTAGGCAAATTATGTCACACATCCCAGGAGTCTTCAGGAGGGAAGGAGTGGTTTTCTCAGCTAAGCACTCCCTCCTGTCTGCAGGCCAAAGCTAAGGGCAGATTGATTCCAGCTCTGACATCATCTGCCCTTTCTCAAGATGGCCATCGCCAGAAATGCTAGGGAGGTGTTTTTCTCCTAAGATCCTAAGAAAAGTGATTTCTTAGGATATTAAAGCATGGAGACTTAGATGGATGAGTGAGTTTGCTTTGAATATTAAAAATTAATTAAATAGCGCTTTTGGTTTGTGCTGCTCAGATACAGTGTAGTTCCACTTTAAGTATAGAGCAAAACATGTTTTATCATAGTAAACACTGGTTTCATGATCCAAACATGGCACATTTACCATTTTTTCAACATACATAACTATATACAGTATATATACTTGTTAGCTAAATGATGCTTTAGGTAAAGCCCGTGTGAATGTTCCATATGCAGCAGTCAACAAGAAGAACAATGAAGGACTTCCTCGCTAGAAACCCCAGCAAGCTCCATAAATAAAGTAGCATTATTTATAGACACGCTCTGCTTTCGAAGTAATATTATTTTACAGATAATGAAAACAAACATGTACACTTAAAAAAATCAATAAAAAATGGCCAAAACTATTATAGTTTTCATTTACATTTCAGTAAAACATCTTTGATCTAAATGAGAACACAACTTACTTGTAGCTCTATTTTTACCTACATTTTAAGTATTTATTTATTTATTTTTATTTTGTATTAGGCTTCCCTATCAGCTAAATCACTGCAGCTGCAATTATGATTCTCATGATTGAACTAATTCTTATGCCCCGTACACAAGATCAGACTTTCCATCAACAAAACCGTGGATTTTTGTTCGAAGGGTTTTGGCTCCAACTTGCATACACATGGTCACACAAATGTTGGCCAACAATTACGAACATAGTGATGTACAAGACATACGTGATGTCTCCATTACGAGCGCTAGCTTTACAAAACCGAGCCCTTCAGGCTCGTCCTTGATTCATGCGTGGACTTTTGTGCGACGGACTTGTGTACACACGATCAGAAAGTCCTACAACAAACATTTGTTGGCGGAAAATTGGAGAACCTGCTAGCCAACATTTGTTGGTGGAAAGTCCGACAACAAATATCCGATGGAGCATACACACGGTCGAACTTACCGCCAACAAGCTCACATCGAACATTTCACGTCAGAAAATCTGATCGTGTGTACACGGCATAAGTCTGTGAAAATGCAAGCCATCGTGTTCACTGGTTCAAATACCACCCTCTCTGTGCACACTGCAGCCGGAGCCACACATACAATATGGATTCATGAGAGGGAGCTCCTGACAGTGTGCACAGCATATGATTATGTAACAAGAAACTGATGTCCCACCTAAAAACTTTGAAAAGTCCAGACTCCTTTGCCTAGAACTGCTCTTTAAAAAGATTCACTGAAAAAAATAAATAGCAGTTAAAACTGCAGTTTGAATATACAGGGCATTGCAAGGCCTAAACAAATTTCAGCTTTATGTGATGCAATTCTGCAACCCAATAATAAAAAAATAATAGCTGTACGCATCATTCATTGATGTGCTCATAAAAGAATTAACACATTTCAGTTGCTATAGAGGGAACCACAAATCTTTGATAGCCAGGCTGCTATCTATCAGGTTTAGAGAGATGACCGATCCCACGGAGTGCTTTGTGCTCAATATTTCCTCTTTGCACACTCGTTATGTGTTTATGATGCCTGCAGTTTATATTTTGAACTTTAGTGCTATAGCCTGAATAAGATTATTTGTTTGCGGCATGACTTTGTGCACTACCGCAAAATATACATCAAATTAAATTGTCCTTTAATTAAATAATATGATGTTATTTTTATGACTGACACTAAAAAATTATGGGAAAATCTACAAGGCGGGTCACTGTAGGTAAAATTGTTATTAAGATGTTGCTTTTGTAGTGTAAGAAATACAACTAGTATTATGTAAATTTAATAAGCCACAGAATTATCATCATAAACTGCAAAACAACGTAAAAAGATTCCTATTTCTTTGCATCAACCTATTTCATCATTATTATGGTAAAGTATAACTAAAGGCTCCTGTAAGACAATCCAGACAAGTCTTACAACCTGTTACCATGTGATACAGAAGCATTTACCTTCCCTGACGGAGCCAAACCTTTGTTTTTTTTTGTATCTCATACGTTCCCCCTCACAGACACTGCAGGTCCCAGTAGAGAGGTTTCAGCAAAAGAATCTATGCTGCCAGTCCCTAAAGTAGTTGGCAACACCGAATATGAGGTGCTGATTAAAAAACGACATGCTTGTGAATCAGCAGTGACACTGTCAGGAGCTCCCTGCAGCATCTTCTCATCCCATTGTAGTGCAATCAGGCACAACCTACATGAGAGTGGTAACTCTACTCTGAATGCATGAGCACCTCATCACAGGAAGTGGCATTAAGTGACTTCTCTGGCATGTTCAGCAGGTATCTGTGAGACTTTTCAGTGGGCTAAAACTGTGAATTTGTCTGTGTCACTTGCCATAGTTACATAGTTGGTAAGGTTGAATAAAGACACCAGTTCATCTAGTTCAGCTTAAGTGCGTGTGTATTTATGTCACTAAAATGTTCCATACCCCTGTATATTGCAAACGTTTTTGAATTAGCTACACTTTCTGATGACATCACCAACTGTGGAAGGAAATTCCACATGTTTGCTGCTCTAACAGTAATCTACCCCTTATGCAGTTTAAAGGCTAAGTTCACCTTTGCTCACCTTTTTTTTTCTAAATTCCGGCTCCCCTATGTACCAATATGGCATTGATGTACCTATTTTGCAAAAATAAAACAGCTTTCCATTTATTCTACACAGGCTTACCTCACTGTCTTTATAGCTGTTGAAAAACACTGCTCGATTACTTCTGCCTTACTTAGAGACTTTAGGTCATGACATAGGAAGGAGTTGACCAGCTGATCTCATTAGCACACACCCTGCATCATCTACTCTCAGCTGGTAAACTCCCTGATGTGTCATGACCTAAAGTCTGTCCAGGAAGTAAGGCAGAAGTAATAGAGAAGTGTTTTTAAACAGCCATGAAGACAGTGAGGTAAGCCTGTATAGAATAAATGGAAAGCTGTTTTATTTTTGCAAAATAAGTGCATTAATGCTATATTGGTACATAGGGGAGCTAAAGTTTAGAGAATAAAAAAAAGGCGAACAAAGGTGTACTTTGCCTTTAAGACTGAACCACTTCACATCCATCTTCATTTTGTGGCCACATGTCTTCTTTAGAGACCTTAGGTTAATCGCTTGCCACAGTAGATGTACTGCAAGTGGGCGGCACAGCCAAGCACCATAACATACGGGTACGAGCAAGTTTTTGAAGGCATTACTGGATCAGAAATTTTTCTCCTACTTTGATACATTATGACATTAATTTCTGTACCTTAGATCCAGCCCTCTGTAACTGCAGCATTGGCTAACTGGTAACCATGTCCATACAGGGTGTTGTTTGTATGTTGGTTATATGTTTTTTTGTAATTTTAATTATGCTGTAATAAAATATATACTTTTTTATTGATTTTACTTCTCATTGTGTGCCCACAAAGTCCGCCAATTTTTTGACTTGGTCAATCCTTCTATATACTTTATTTTTCTAATTCTCATTTGTGATAAATATCTCACAGTTGTGTTTGCAACTTATCATTATATGTTGTTGACAAAAGCGCAGTATTTTTTTTTGTTTTAAATGTTTATTTATTTTGATGGCCAGAATATTATTTTATTCTGGCCATTGAAATTAAAAAAGGCTGAAGCGCTAAATGTGCATAGCGCTTAGGTGCATTTAGACCTGTTTACATGCGTCTACAAGCTTTTTGGTGTTTTTCAGTCAAAACACTGCTCTCTTGAACGCACAAGTGATATTTTTGTTTCTTCTGCCTCTAAACTTCCACAAATGTCTATGTGTGCATGGACACTTAAGCCTCGTACACACGATTGGATTTTCCGCAGATAAAGCCTCGTTGGCCAAAAACTTGTCTTGCTTACAAACGGCACACAATTGCTGCCAACAAACACGAATGTAGTGACATACTAGACGTACTACGAGCTGATAAAGAGGAAGTTCAATTGTCAGGCGCCACCCTTTGGGCTCCTTCTGCTAATTTCCTGTTAGTAGAAGTTTGGTGAGTGTTGATTTGCGCTTTTCATTTTGCGCTTTTTATTTCATGCTTTTCATTTCGTGCTTTTCAGTTTGTTTCTGAATGGCCGTTCATCAACCAGACATGTTGCGGAATCGAAGGAGATAACGTGTTATTTATTATTGGCCTTGGAGTTATTGCTTTGACCCAAGTCCAGGAACAGGAGGAGGAGGATTTCTTGGACCAAAAATTGGTTGCTTTATTAATCGTGACCAATTATGTCATATGCCATTGCTGCGAGAGCTCCAGGAGAATAATCTGGATGATTTTCGGAATTATCTCCGGATGACGGACCCCTGCTTTCACCAACCCCTATATTAAGAAGCAGGACGCATGCATGAGGCTTTAATTTTATTTTTTGGTTGAATAATGATTTGATTTGGTATATTTTCTATATTTTTGAATGCATAGAATGCACTTTTTGATTAAGTTCTATTGGCAGATAGCATGTCTAATTTTATTTGTTTTCTTTTTTTAATGCACAATAAAAAAATTGTGGATAATAATACTTGGCTATGTATTTTACTTCAAATGACAGTTTGGGAGTAGGCAGTTACATTTAAAAAATACAAGGTAAAATTACCAAGGGACACCAAAATTGTTGTATCTTTGATCTTAAAAACGACGGGATAATGGTGTTGTGGTAACTTGCCCAAAAAAAAAACAAGCATAATAATATTATTCTTGATATCATTAGAAAATAAAAGCCTTTTAAAATATGTTTGGCAGAACTCCATCAGTATCACCAGCAAAGCAGCTTCATTATTATCCCATTAACCTCCCTGGCGGTATGATTATTTTAGATTTTTGCGTCTCAAAGCGGTACAATTATTTTGCATAGAAATTTGGCGTTTTATATTGGCCTGTAATTATTAGCAATAACACACTTAAATCTGTCCACCAAGAGTCTAATAGATATCCTGGGTATGATGAAGTTTGAAACACAAAATCATAAATTATAATATAATAAATAAATATAAATAATTATAAAAAACAATAATAATATAATAAAAAAAAAAAAATTTCCCCACGATTCACTATCACTCAATTCTGCAAGTGTTCTAATTTAGTATTGCTGTTTTCTAGCTTGTCTAAAACCACTTTTGATGTAAGGGGACACTTTTTGGTTGCTATGGACAATCTCCAGTTTCCAGGCAGAAAGAACAGTATATATCATATAAAACTGCATGCAGGGCATTGGACAAAGCACTGGGGACAAAAGGGATGTGAAATGATTTCATACAGTAATGTAATCTGTAAAATTACAGTGTACTGTATGTGTAATGAATTTTCCCTTTTTTGAATTTGCCGCCAGGCTCCGCCCCCATGCATCGCGACGCTCGCAGGGAACGGACCCCGGCACACAGGACATCGGAGCGGAGGACAGAGCCCGCAGACACAGCGGGGGGACATCACAGGATCCTGGGGACAAGGTAAGTACACCGCACCAGGATCCTGAGATGTAATCCCGAGTGTGGCTCGGGGTTACCGCTAATAGTGCTGAAATTTAACCCCGAGCCACACTCGGGAATACCGCCAGGGAGGCTAAAGAAGAAGAGAATGTGCGCTGCATTTCAACACTTCATAATTTGCCACGTCACAAATGTTAATTCTCCATTACGAGCACTAGTTTACAAGACCAACCGCTTCTGGCCTTGTCCTTGCTTCCGAGCATGCGTGTTTGTACTTTGGACTTTTGTCCGACGGGCTTGTGTACCTACGCTCGGAAAATCTGACAGACCGTTGTCCATGGAAAATTTTAAAGCCTGCCATCCAACGTTTGTCAGCGGAAAATCCGACAACAATTGTCCGATGGAGCGTACAAACGGTCGGATTTTCCGCCAACAGCCTGTCATCACACAATTCCCATCGGAAAATCCGATCATGTGTACGAGTTAAGGCTAACATGCAGGGGTGTTTTAAGGCAGAATATAAAAACTTCAAATGCCTGTAAAACAGGTGTTTTTGAGTTCAAGTGTGCATGAGGCCTTTTAAGGAGGTCATTTCTTTTGTTTTTTCTTAATACAGTTTTCATTTAAAACTGCATCTAAACACAATTTTTGTATAAGTATTGAATACAGAGGTTGAACCCCTGTTGGGATTTTTTGCTGTCACCCTCTCTGCATTTTTCCTCATATCCATTATTACCAGGACTGACAGTGGGGAGTAATTTTAAGACCTTGATTTGTAATTGAAACAGAGGAGAAATCTTCCACTGGGGTCACTTGTTCCAGAGACAATGATCTAAGACATCTTCAAATACTCTGCCTTTTACCAGGAATTGATTGACCGGCAAGGCTCCTTCTAGAGCGTTCAGACAGGGTCAACATGTAATTATTTATTTATTTATTTATTCACTTATTCAATGTTGGTTTGGGCTCCCTCCCTTCTTTTTTTCCCCGGCCTCCTGTTCTTTTTGTGTTTGATCCCCTTGGCTAATTTGTTAAAAAAAGCCTTTCTGAAAGGTTAGAGACTCTGTTCTCTGGCAGGCAGGCTAGTAGGGCTTACACTCTGGGCTACAGTTACCTCTGTCATGATGTTTTTGTAGTTCTCCTAAGACCCTTGTTATAATGCTACCTCTACAGGTCCTTTTGAGCATCATATGAGATACTGTGTTGTAAAATCTATGGTACCTCCTCAGCTGTGTCCGAGCTGCCCTACCATTGCTATGATGTTGGTGTTCGTTGTTTGTAAAACCCTGACCTTTTGCTGAGTAAAGAAAAAAAATGGTCTTTCTTTGGAGGGATTTCCTCTCACTTCCTCTTGCATCTTTAGACAGAAAGCTGAGAAAAAAATCTCCCAAAAAGACACAGATAGCAAAACAAACGGGGACTCGGTATATTTTTACAGTAGACAATCCCTTAAAATTAGCACCAGTGTATAAAATGAGTATGCTCTTTGAAAGTAAAAGTAATATTACTTTTTCCACTTCTGTAGAAACGTTCACTTTTTCCCAATAAATATTCAGATCAGAGATGAAGGCATTAGACAGAAAGATATGAGAGCTGGAAATCCATCCAAGGCAATTTACCTGTCAAAAAGACATTTTTCGTTGTTCTAAAATGAGCACCTGTGGAGCTCAACTTATTTCCATGATAACTAGCTCCATCTCTTCGCATTGGTTTCAATCTCATCAGAGCTTCACAGAATCCACTAAAAAGGCAGTTTGCATTGTATTGCTCTTCCCATCAATTTATTTCCAGAATAAAATCACAGGTGGCATTGTGATTTCATCCCTTCTTAGTAATTTTCATCACAGCCCTAGACCTGAACTGACTGATTACTTTATATAGGCAGGCATCAAAGAGTGCTTTGCTTTCCTGCTAGGTGGACAATGAGTGATTCTGCTCCCAGATCGAATAAAGGAAACTCATTCTCTTTTTCCAGTGTAACTTTCATTATGCTGAACATGCAGCCTTCGGGGTTTCTTTAACCAAGCTGTTACCTTAAGGTTCTCAAATCTTGCATTGATTGCTGCTAACATCAATACGCTATGCAAGTGGAAGTACAAGAAATGCTTTTATAGCTCTGCGGTCATGATTCACCATTTATCAGTAAATGCTACTGCTGGTTTCATGTTGCCTACATGGTACAATATAAAGTTTGTTAAGCAACCATCCTGCATGGGGGGAAGGAATAAGAAATTGCTCAAAAATAAACTCAAAGTGTAAGTGCACTTTTGCACTTCTTACCACTCACCCCCCTTCACTAAATGATTTTCTCCTTTTTATCTTGAATACAGGGACATCAAATATGTATAGGTTTTGATACATATGTCAACGCTGTATAGTTAATGCTAAAGGTTGCAGAGATGAGGCTAAAAGCTGAACTGTAAGCAGAAAAAAATGCTCAAATTAATGCAGTTCTGTATTTACTATTGCATTATATATTTTTTTTTAATTTAAGGAAAGAAACGTACCGTAAGTACCTAAATTTGACCAGGTATCAGCCCCTTGCATTTCCTATACAGCAGTGTAGATTGGGAAAGGAAGAGGCAATACAAGAAACCAGTCAGTTCATGTACTGACAATTAGCATGCTAACATAGGAGAAAGCAGAGTGACAGACGGATAAGCTCATAGCTGTGCTCAGGGGCAGAGTGACCATTCAGGCACTCAGGCACTACCCGAGGGCCCTGGGACAGGGGTGCCCCATGAGCAGCTCAGTCTGCCCCTGGATGTGCCCAGAGCTTATCATGCAGGATAGGGCAGGGGTAGGCAACCTTTTGAGCACAGTGTGCCAAAAATGTTTTCAAAGAAATTGAGCGTGCCGATTTTATTACAAAAAATGTCAACTTCACACTCTCAGTCACAAATAGGATTTTTTATAAAGTAAATGCTTTACACTACTAGAATAGTAGTGAGAAATTAACATCCTGTACTCTCACGCCTCAGATCAGCCCCAATTCCTGCACCCACACACCTCTGATCAACCCCAATTCATGCACCTTCACACCTCTGATCAGCCCTGCCACTGTAACCCCATGCTCATCTGCCCCACCAATGTATCCCCTTTCTCATTTGCTTCACCACTGTAACCCCCGCACATCTGCCCCACCACTGTAACCTCCTGAACATCTGCCCCACCACTGTACTACCCTGCACATCTGCCCCACCACTGTACTACCCTGCACATCTGCCCCACCACTGTACCCCCCTGCTTATCTGCCCCACCACTGTACCTCTCTGCACATCTGCTCCACCGCCGCACCCCCATGCTCTTCTGTCTCACCGCTGATCCATCTTCTCAACTGTCCTAACACTAAACTTATCTGCTCATCTGCCCCACCACTGTAACCCCCTTTCTCATTTGCCCACCACTGTACCTCCTCCACATCTGTCCCACCTCTGTTCCTCCTACTCTTCTGCCCCACCACTGTAACCCCCTGCTCATGTATTCCATCAATGTACTTCCTTCCTCCTCTGCACCCCTCTGCACATCTGCCCCACTTCTGTACTCCCCTGCTCCACTGCCCCACCGCTGTAACCCCCTACTCATCTGTCCCACCAATGTACCTCCTTTCTCCTCTGCCCTGCCACTGTAACCCCCTGTACATCTGACCCACCTCTGTACCCCCTGCTCTTCTGCCCAACCATTGTAACCCCTTGCTCATCTGTCCCAACAATGTACTTACTTTCACATCTGCCCCACTGCTGTACCCCCTTGGTCTTCTGTCCCACCGCTGAACCCCCTTCTCATCTGCCCCAACAGTGAACCCCCCTCTAATTTTTTCTACCACTGTAACCCCCTGCTCATCTGCTCCATCACTGTAGCCCCCTGCTTTTCTGTCCATTCGCTGTACCCTTTTCTCATCTTTCCCAACACTGTACCTCCTGCACATCTGCCCCACCACTGTAACCCCCCTGCTCATCTGCCCCATCAATGTACCCCTTTTCTCATCTGCCCCACCACTGTACCTCCCTGCACATCTGCTCCACCACCGTATCCTCATGCTCTTCTGTCTCACTATTGAATAACCTTCTCATCTGTCCTAACACTGAACCCATCTGGTCATCTGCCCCACCACTGTAACCCGCTTTCTCATCTGCCCCACCAATGTACCTCCTGCACATCTGTCTAACCTCTGTTCCCCCTGCTCTCCTGCCCCAACACTGTAAATCCTGCTCTCCTGTCCCACCAATACACTTCCTTTCACATCTGCCCCACTGCTCTACTCCCTGCTTTTCTGTCCCACCACTAAACCCCTTTTTCATCTGGCCCAACACTGAACCCCCCTGCTCATCTGTCCTGCCACTTTAACCCCCTTCTCATCTGGCCCAACACTGAACCCCCTTGCTCATCTGTCCCACCACTGTAACCCCCTTCTCATCTGGCCCAACAATGAACCCCCCTGTTCATCTGCCCCATTACTGTTCCCACTGCTCCTCTGTTCCACTGCTGAACACCCTTCTCATATCTTCCACCACTGTTCCTCCCTGCACATCTGCCCCGCCGCTGTACCCTCCTGCTCTTCTGTCCCACCTCTGAAACCCTCCTGCTCATTTTCCCCACAGATGTATCCTCCTGCTCATCTGCTCCACCGCTGTATCCTCTTCTCTATCTATTATCTTATCTATGATATGCGTGATATGCAGAGTGGTGAAAGGAAGCAGAGATGAGACACATCTACCTGTCCTGGCACACTCATCCTGATGATCTCACGTGCCCACGTGCTTGTATGTGATGTATGTGATGTATGTGATGTCACATACAAACATCTGGAATGGATGCACAATGATGAGCTCAAGTCAGAGGCATTTTCTAAAAGTAGTGGGCCTGTGTGCAGGATCATAAGTTGGGCCCCCGCAGAAATCAAAAGTTGGGTGTGATTTTTCATTGCTCTGAATACTGGCTGTGACTTAAAGGGACACAAAGTGCAGGGGTTCAGTAGTAAGTGACGCAAAGGTGAGTTATTCCACAAACTGTCACCTGATTGTGGTTTTCTCAATCAATTCTCCCCCTCAGTGCAGGTGCGGTGTGGGGAATTCTGAAATTGGAATGCATTAGTGTCTCGTTGACACTTCCCTGCGCTGCTCTGCTGATGGGGAGGGAGTCGAGTGCCGGCAAAAGAGGCTTTGAGTGCCGCTGGTGGCACCAGTGCTGGGGGTTGCCTACCCCTGGGATAGGGGATAGGGGAAGTTTATGCACTGCGCAGGCAGTGAGCTATTTCATCCCTGTCTGCAGTTGATGAGGCTATATGAGAGGTCTCGGGTGCTGGCCAGGTTTACAGAGCGATCATGGAGCCATGAGGATGATAGCAGTGACAAGCGCTCTGGACACTTCTCCTCCGGGGGAATTCAGCAGAGGGATGGGGCCACAGCATACATCCATGCCGCGGGGGAAAGCCAGTGAGAGAGCTGGAGACTGCAGAGTGAGGACAGAGTCGAGTCATGTCTGAGATAGCCACCTGACCCAGGGGTAAATATTACAGACTCCGAGGCCGAGCGTGCCCTGGGTAACCAGAGCAGCCATTCTAAGCATGAATTACTGCTCGGAAACCTCGGGACTGCACTCTTTGCCCCCCTGTACCTCCCCCAGCGGTTTTTCAGCCTCTCTCCTGCAGGCTGCTGCTTAAGTGGGCGGGACAGGAATGTACCTTTTCCCCTGAGATCACACTCGTCTGGAAGTGGGAGGTATGAGCAGCTGAGCAGAGGAAGCCGAGTGTATGTTCCTGGAGGTGAGCTCTTCTAGCAGTACATTGTGGATTAGTTTACAGGCACGTCTATGCTGAGTCTGCTGAGTTACTGCAGCTTAGCATAGAGGGGCTGTTAGCTGACAAATGGGATTGCATCTTCTTTTCATTGTAGACCAATGAGAAATTGAACTCCTTAAAGCATTATGACTGCCCCCTGATGTATGCCCTCCTGTTCCCCCCCCCCCCAATTTATGTATGCCCTCGTGATCCCCCCAGTGTATGCCCTTCTGATCCCCCCAGTGTATGCCCTCCTGATCCCCCCAGTGTATGCCCTCCTATTGTAGAAATTGACTACAGAAATAAGGCAGTTTACAGCAGTGACACCACATATGTTGCAGGTCATACAGTTCTTCAGGCAGATGAAGGTAATGTTTGTCCATGAGGTTTTTTCCAATAGCAATATAACATGCACTTACAGACCACAGAATGCCTATGGAAAGTGTCCCTTGGAGGAGGTATATGATCGCTGGGTCACCCAGTGATCCCCAAGAAGGGATCCCATGTTAAGGGAAAAGTTTCTCTTTCCCTCCTCGACAGTTAGCTCTCCCAATGCTACACCTACTCTCTCCCTGACCAGAGGTGGCGCTGTCACTATTTTACTCACATACTGTGTGCACATCGAATGATGAAGAATTTACGATTTAAGGACTTCTGTGTCAACATGGCCACCCAAATCTTTCAGGATTTTGGTATTCATACAATATGCCATTCTCCCCAAAATAGCCATCTGGAGCCTTTAGCAAGGGACAAATTAATCCTCAAAGGTCTCCTGCCAGCTGGAAGAAAGGGCACAGTGCTACCTTCAGGTCAGAGTATATACTACAGCCCAACTCCTGCCTACAGGCTATTTATGTTTTTTTTTGTACTGGTGGAGAGGACCTAGCCCACTTAGACAAAATTACTAGAAGAGTGAGGAAAGCTACTGATTTTATTCTAGGTGAATGGGTCATTAGTGCACAATACAATATTACAAATCAAGAGTATAGTAATATTACAAATAAACTGTGCTGGGATACAAATAATAATGACTCACATGGATTGCTTTGACAGACAGGGCAGCAGTCTTTAATTACACCTGAGAATGTGTTAATAACAGTCAGCAACATGTGTGGGTAGATATGTGCTGCCCCTGACAGCCCTGCTTCACTGGGCCATGTCTTATATTGGCCATACAATAATCCAGCCCAGATCTTCTTTTATCATGACAGACTTGCATCAAGTCCATGCATTAAAGACCCTGGAAAATACGCATATTCCATCTAAATGTATATGAGATTTCTTGCTGTAAATTGTGTTACCTACCTTGTTTGGAGTGAGCCCAAGTGGACATAAGTCTTGGACATAATTGGATGTTCTTTTGGATCATAGAATCATGCTGTTGCTCTCCGTTGAACAATTATTGTAAATCCTGAAACTATATTGGATTTCTACACTGCTCTGCCTAAAGATTGAGGCTGATAGAACAAGCACAAGTATTTTAATTTCAATAATCCGACTTTTAAAATGAGATCCCTTAAATCACATAATACAACTAATCTAATGTAATGAATCTAATATAAAATGTGTGATAGCTACATAAAAAGCAATAAAAGGGTAATCAAAGTAGAAGGTTGAGGATAAAGTATTTTCTTTTTATGTGTAAGTTTCACAGGGAATGTGTAACCTGAAAACTACCAAACAGGTTTCTGTAATTAAGTGATTTTGATGGACATAAAAAGTGTCAGCTTTAATAAATGTTAGTTTTTCTTTATCAAATACATTCACTGTTCAGAGTGTGGTGACTGAGCTCGCTGACAGGGGATGTGACTTGCAGTGTCAGCTTATGTTTGCACCATCAGCAGATGAAAATATTCAATTGCCATTGAATTTTTCCTTGCACAGAATATTTTTACTGTGTGATGCCAGGCGCCTGAATTCTTATGTATGGGGTTTAGTACTTCACATATAGGGGTTGATTTACTAAAGGCAAATAGACTGTGCACTTTGCAAAGTTGCCCTCTGCAAACGCAGTTGCTCCAGGGTATTGTAAATGAGCAGAAGCTCTGCTGACTTCCATCATCTAATCATGTACACGCAAAAAAGAAGTTTTTTTAAATTTTCCTTGCATGTGATTGGATATTCTTTGCAAGATGAAGCTTTACCTCATTTACTAAGCTCTGGAGCAACTGCACTTGCGGAGGGCAATTGCACTTTGCAAAGTGTCCAGTCTATTTGCCCTTAGTAAATCAACCCCATTGCCCAGGCTATATATAACAAGCTTTTAAAAGAAGGATAAAAGGATGATGAGCAAACTGCCATTCTTAACCACATCCCACCCAGCCTATAGCAAAATGACGGCTGGGCGATGGCTCTCCTGTTCTGACTGGACATCATATATGACATCCTTCAGAGCAAGCTGCTGGCGTAGCACGGCAATTGGTAGTGTGGTGTATCCAATGAAGGCTGATCACAGCATAACTAGGGAGTGCCGGTTATCAGCATTCCTCTATTCACGCTGACAGAGCTTGAGTAGAGGAAAGCCGATAAGTGGCTCTCCTGACAGGGGGGATCTGCACTAATAATCAGTGCAGTGATTATCAGTGCAGCCCCATCAGCGATGCCCACTAGTGCCCACCAGTTATGCCCACCAGTGCCCACCAGTGATGCCAATCATTGCCCATCAGTGATGCCTTTTAGTGCCCATCAGTGATGTCTGTCAGTGCCTCCTCATCAGTGCCATCTATCAGTGCCCATCAGTGCCACCCATTAGTGCCCATTATTGCCCATCAGTGCCGCCCATCAGTGTCCATTAGTGCCGCCTATTAGGGCCCATCATTGCCAACTATCAGTGCCCATAAAGGCTGCCCATCAGTGCCACCTATCAGTGTCCATCAGTGCCTCCTCATCAGTGCCCATCAGTGCCGCCTTATCAGTGCCCATAACTGAAGGAGAAAACATACTTATTTACAAAAAATATTAACAGAAACAAACTAAAACTTTTTTTTTTCAACATTTTCAGTCTTTTTTCATTTGTTTAGTAAAAAATAAAAAAATAAAAACTGTGGTGATTAAATACCCCCAAAAGAAAGCTCTATCTGTCTCAAAAAAAATTGTAAAACATTTGTTTGGGTACTGCGTTGCATGACCACCCAATTGTCTTTCAAATTGCGACGTTGTTGAAAGCTGAAAATTTGGCCTGGGCAGGAAGGCGATGAACTTTCTCTGCACTGAAGTTGTTAAAGAGACAATAGGGCTGATCTACTAAAGGAAAATAGACTGCACACTTTGCAAGTGCAGTTGCATTCATTTTCTCCAGAGCTTAGTGAATGTGCTAAAGCTCTGCTGATTTCCATCATTCAATCATGTGCAAGCGAAAATGTTGTTTTTTTTTAATTTTCTTTGCACCTGATTGGGTATTCTTTGCAAAGTGAAGTTTTACCCATTTACTAAGTTCTGGGGAAAATGAATCCAGCTGCACTTGCAAAGTGCACAGTCTGTTAGTATTTAGTAAATCAACCTCAAATGTCATCTTGCCCATCCAAGTGAAGATATTAATACTCATTTGCTGCTTCTTACTTCTCCACAGCCAGCACTGAAATAGCGGTATCAGTGACCCAGGGGAAGGCTAAAGATACTACTCCCTGGACCGAGTACTGTCAAAAGGAGAGGAGTTCACATTCCCCTTTATACTTGAAAGTGCTGGTAGTGTCAGTAGAAGCTCTGGTAATGTGGGGTTGGGGAGAAACTGTCACTTTACCCAGTATGAACAATGTGACAGTATCTCTTTAACCTTTTCTCTGCCACCAATGGAAGACATATAGTGGAACAGAACTGTTTGCAGATGGCCAGGTTGATATGCCTTAAGTCAGCTGCATTCACACTTCGACTATAAGCTCATGGTCGCTTCAGCAAATATATAATTGTGACCCTCCCTCCCAGCCGCTACTGCTGCTCTGCTACCTGTACTGAGCCCTGTGTTCATGTTCATGTGTGCTGCAGGCTTTGCAGATCTCATTTACACAGTGTATTTCTGCACCCAGGAGTCACAGGTGTTTACGTACAGCTGCAGGCAGCAGCCTGTACAAATTCAAATGATGATGCAAATGGCACTGTGACAGCCCTGCACAGAGTTCAAGTATAAAAATAATTTGCGCAATACAATGCTCTTTTTAGAGTGCTTATAACCAACAATTACCATGGAGGACACAAATCAGTGTTTTCATGTTCTGGGCACAGATGTGCTTTAAGCTAGCAGTAAACAAACAGTCAACATATACAAAAAAAAAAACATAAGCAGCTAAATTTGAGGATTTTAATGGTACCAGTTGATTGTAATAAAATATCAAAAATGTTTTGTACATAATATAAAAGCATATGAACAGTAAAAAAGACACATATCAGTGCAGACATAAACATAAACACAGAGTTTGTATAGTACTATGTAGTAATTCCCTCATCATCCCTACTAAAATCAGGTGATGGGTTGCTTGCTGTGACTCTTATTATAGAGCTTGGCTGTAGTTCTCTTCCCGATGAAGTGGGCAGCAACCCATGAAACACGTCAAAGTCACAGCAAGCAACCCATCACCCAATTTTAGTAGGGATGATGAGGGAATTACTACATAGTACTACACAAACTCTGTATATATGTTCATGTCTGTACTGATATGTGTCTTTTTTACAGTTCATATGCTTTTATATTATGTATAATACATTTTTGATATGTTATTACAATCAATTGGTACTGTAATGCCCCGTACACACGGTCGGATTTTCCGACGGAAAATGTGTGATAGGACCTTGTTGTCGGAAATTCCGACCGTGTGTGGGCTCTATCACACATTTTCCATCGGATTTTCCGACACACAGAGTTTGAGAGCAAGCTATAAAATTTTCCGACAACAAAATCCGTTGTCGGAAATTCCGATCGTGTGTACACAAATCCGACGGACAAAGTGCCACGCATGCTCAGAATAAATAAAGAGATGAAGAGATGAAAGCTATTGGCCACTGCCCCGTTTATAGTCCCAACGTACGTGTTTTACGTCACCGCGTTCAGAACGATCGGATTTTCCGACAACTTTGTGTGACCGTGTGTATGCAAGACAAGTTTGAGCCAACATCTGTCGGGAAAAATTTTAGGAATGTCCGAACAAAGTCCGAAAGTGTGTACGGGGCATTAAAGTCCTCAAATTTAGCTGCTTAGGTTTTTTTTGTGTAGAATAGATTCTTTGTTAGGATGTGGTGCCGGACACTTTGTGTCCATAATTAGAAGGATCCCCTTGGTGTCCCTTCCTTCCATGAATTCCTTTTTCAAAGGTAACATAGCCCCTGAACCAAACCCTCTACCTATCCCTTCCCCTTATCCTATCCCTTAAACATAACCTTAATCCTTATACTTAAACTTAACCTAAAGATAGCCCCTTATCCTATTAACACAAAGTCAACTGTAGTCACGCTAACAATCATGTAAAAAATGTTAGTAACACACTGATGTAAATGCCAAAGTTATGCCGAAAAATATCAGCTCTAAATTTCAAATGCAAGACACATTGTGAAATTAATGATGGATTTTATAGGCACCACAATAACAACATATTAAAATTCAATAATTTTATTAACAAAGTATAATAATGCTAAAAACATTCACTATTACATAATAACACAGCAATGTTGCCTTTAAACATTTAACGCACCACCTATTGAACCAATAGCATTATGCTATCTATATGTGAAAAGAACCATGGAACTAGGTCCATTTGGTATTGTTGCACCAGATATGGCGCTTGAAGAATAGGAGGTGTGCCATTTCTCAGTTCAGCTCTACATGTTGCGTGTGTGAACGCTTCCTCAGGAGCTTAGGCATGTATTATCTTTTCAATCAAAATAACATGCAAAAAGGGGCACGTATCCAGGATGCAACAGAGAATACAGGGATGTAAAGCCAAAAATATATTGATCTAGAACAGTGATGGTGAACCTTGGCACTCCAGATGTTTTCGAACTACATTTCCCATGATGATCAACTACACTGCAGAGTGCAAGAGCATAATGGGAAATGTAGTTCAAAAACATCTGGAGTGCCAAAGTTTGCCATCACTGATCTAGAACAATGGAGATTACACAGCAAACCCAGCTCTACAATATCGCTGTCGGTACAAAAATTCTCCTTTTCCTCCTATTCTTCAGATGCCATATCTGGTGCAACAACACCAAATGGACCTAGTTCCGTTGTTCTTTTGATGTATGGATAGCATAATGCTATTGGTTCAATAGGTGGTGTGTTATATGTTTAAAGGCAACATTTCTGTGTTATTATGTAATAGTGAATGTTTTTAGCATTGTTATACTTTGTTAATAAAATTATTGAATTTTAATACATTGATATTATAGCACTCGCTATAAAGTCCATTATTAATTTCACAATTAGTCTTGCAAAAATATATCGGGACGTGGCACTTTTGTACCGTTGTATCCACATTACCACTCTGTGATGATACAACTAAAACCTTTTCCTGAATTTCAAATTACCTAAACTTGGAAAGTCTCCAATGACAATTAAAACCAACGTCTGATGCTATGCAGCTTGCACAACATGTGCGGGTCATTCACAATCTAGAATATATAAAGGACACAGCAAATTGGCATTCTTTATGTAATAAGAATGCTTTATTACTTATAAAAAGACAAAGTCATCACTTGCACATTAAAGATCGTAGAAGGCAAAGCTGCAATCCTATCAAATATTTGAGTAACACAAACACCTTAATATGTACTTAACACTTATGTAATACAAACACACACATCGACTCCCATGAAAGTTCAGTGAGTGCAGTCATGTGATCTAAACTATGCCTATAGGTAACCATTGTCTGTTACCTAAAGTATTATTAATGTGTACATAATGCTGGTAAACTTTATATTTCTAGGTGGTGACATATGTCAAAGGAAGGAAGCTTAGGTGTCATTAACATGTGGGTGGGGTCCACTCGCCTGGTGCACGCAGGGCCATTTTGCACCTTCTCACTCTTCTCCTTCCTCTGGACTCTTCGGTGTATGCACTCGCTAATGCCAGTACCAGGCGTAGCTGCGTTCATGTGGCATCAACATTATGGCGGCACCCCGACTTAGAAGCAAGCTGTTTACCTGGGAGGCTCTGTATCATAACCTGATGCTGTCATAGAAGTACCCTCTGGTCCCATGATACACACACCTGCTCAAGATGCGACATTTTGAAGGAGACACCGCATTTCAGTGTCCCATTCTTATACACAGGTCATCTACAAGGCAACTTAGGCAACAGACTATGGCTGATGGACATTTAGGGGGCCCAGGATGACAGAGACGATGCTCTCACCACCGGACCTCTCTGTCAGTCAGTGACTCCTTCAGCCAATTTCAGCAAATCTGTCCCCATCAAAGGGCTCTACATTCTGGTCTTTGCTCCACGAAAACTCTCCCCAGCAATAAAATATGTTAGATGCAAGAAAGGAGAAGTCTCATAGCAGATCCATCCATAGACAGCTTTACAGTCTGTCTGATCATATGGCCGATTACCTATTCCTATACCTAAACTTCTACCTTTCCTAGAGCCCCATTCTGCATCCTAATCAGTCTAAATCAGTCAAAAACTACTACACATGATGACAGAGAGCAGGGCAGGAATGGACAGGCAGGACTTTTTGGGGTAGTTTTCTGACTTGGTTGGAGTTGGTAAACTAAAAACTCTGAAAAGTATCTTTAATAGGAAATTGTTTTTACATTTAGATCTTAATGTCACGTGCTACATATGTCCACTAAGGATGGCCTAATGTCTATGGCCAACCTAATGGACATTTTTCAAGACATGGAAAACCCCAGAAAACACTTTATTTCAGCATATAATTAGCAGAAGGAGCACATTAACTGAGTGCATTGATGGAGGGAGGGAGATGTGGTCACTACATACAGACTTAATAAAGAAATCCAGATTTGAATCTAGTGGTGAAGAATTCTCTCTTGATAATGACATGGCCTTTGTGCTGAATTTAACTCAGTAATAAAGGGGCTTCTCTATTTACCTAGCAAAGTCATCAGAATGCAGAGCGGCACACACTGTGACTCATGTGGACATTTACAAGTCATTTTGTTCCTATTGCCTGGTTAATAGGAAGTGACAATGTTCTAGATTATGACTGATAGAGGTTACAGAGTGCATGGGCTATTCCAGTCCCTGCAGGTATTGCTCTAAGCACATGGAAAGCCCTGAAATATCAACAATCTTTATGGCTTGAATATTTCAAGTGTGAGTGAATAAAGTCGCAGATAAGAGAGCTTAGAATTTCCTTTCTTCTATGCAAATAACTGGTCTCTAAAATGTTAGCATTATGTAGATAATGCTTCCAGTAAATGCAGCCATCACCCTCAGTAACTGCTAAAGTAATAGAGAACGCAAAAAGAGAATTCAATTCTTATCTCTGAAGTATCTCTAGGAGTAAAAAAGTGTCACTAGCAGGGAGACCCAAGAGTTTGCTGAATTCCCCAGAGTCTTATGAGTATGGATAGTACACATGGGGAGCTCCAGGACCCAGTTCTATTGTAATCAACCAAATCCTCAACAGGGATACAACTCAACTCAGGCAGAGGCTCTGCATATGTATTCATTGTACAAAACAGAAAACAGGCTGCTATTGCTTGTTGTTTATTTGCAAGTAGCTAACATTTTTGTTAGGTACAATGGTCTTTTACTTTTTTCTGCTAATATATCCACATTAGTGGCAAAATATGTTGGGATTAGGTTGAATGGTTTTATTAACTATTTCAGCCCTGGAAGGATTTACCCCCTTCCGGGGCTGTGTCGCTTTAACTGACAATTGTGTGGTCGCACGACGTTGCACGCAAAAAAAATTGACATCCTTTTTTTCCCACAAATAGAGCTTTCTTTTGGTGGTATTTGGTCACCTCTGCGTTTTTTATTTTTTGCGCTATAAACAAAGAAAGAGTGACAATTTTGAAAAAATGCAATATTTTTTACTTTTTGCTATAATAAATATCCCAAAAAATATATATAAAAAAAAAATTAATTTCTTTCTCAGTTTAGGCCAATATGTATTCTTCTACATATTTTTGTTAAAAAAAATCGCAATAAGCATATATTGATTGGTTTTTGCAAAATTTATAGCATCTATAAAATAAGGGATAGATTTATGGCATTTTTATTATATTTTTTTTTATTAGTAATGGCGGTGATCTGCAATTTTTATTGTGACTACGACATTACGGTGGACACATCGGACACTTTTGACACTATTTTGGGACCATTGACATTTATACAGCGATCAGTGCTATAAAAATGCACTGATTACTGTGTAAATGACACTGGCAGGGAAGGGGTTAAACATTAGAGGGTGATCAAGGGGTTAACTGTGTTCCCTCACTGTGTTCTAACTGTAGGGGGGGTGGGCTCACTAGAGCATGACAGAGATCACTGCTCCCGATCACTGGGAGCAGTAGATCCCTGTCATGTTGCTAGGCAGAACAGGGAAATGCCTTGTTTACATAGGCATCTCCCTGTTCTGCCTCTCCCTGCCATGATTGCGGGCCACCAGTGGACATCAAGTCCGCGGGACCTGCGGGCAAGCTCATGCGGCACGCGTGCACCACTAGTCCACGATTTAAAGGGGACGTACAGGTATGCCTATTTGCACAGCCATGCCATTATGCCGACCTACATCTTCCTGCACTGATTGGCAAGTGGTTAAGCAATTTTGCCTTAGTCATGTAGAAATTGTAAATAGTAAGAAGTGAAGGTCTGTTTATTGGGACAAATAGGGACTACAAAACCTCTTTCCCTCCCTCTCCCAGAAATGAGAGATGATGGCAAACTACTGCCAGAAAATAAGAATGTGAGCAATTGAGAAATGAGGAAAAGATACTGTAGTAGAGCAAGGAAAGGCAACAGGATACTTCAATCCCAATACCATCAATGTCTTATCCATGTAGTCAAAAAGACAGAAAGATAACACACAAGCAGAAGTGTGAGTGAATTTTTGGCCAGTATATAAGGAAAGTAGTGTTCAACAACAGGTAAGTTCTCCTTCTAATCCTCCACCTTCAGGTACAGAATCCCAATGGTTGAAAAACCACTTGAAGACCAAGCCTTTTCAACCACTTTTTGTTTACAGGTTTAAATCATTATTTTTTGCTAGAAAATTACTTATAACCCCAAAACATTATATATTTTTTTAGCAGAGACCCTAGAGAATAAAATGGTGATCTTTGCAATTTTTTATGTTGCATGGTGTTTGCGCAGCGTTTTTTCAAACGTGGTTTTTTTTTTTAAAAATACACTTTAATGAATTCAGAAAACAAAACACTATATACCCCAATTTGTTTTTAAAATATGAAATATGATGATATGCCAAGTAAATAGATACTTAACATGTCATGCTCGTGGAATAGAGACATACTACGATACTTACAAATCTTCATAGGCAATGCTTTAAAATGTTTCACAGGTTACCTGTTTAGAGTTACAGAAGCGGTCTAGCACTAGAATTATTGCGCTCGCACTAACGTTCGTGGCAATACCTCACATGTGTGATGCGAATACTGTTTACATATTCGAGCATTACTTATGTATGCTTTCTCTTCTGTGCGCGAGTGCTAAGGGATGGGGGCACTTTAGATTTTTTTTATTTTTTTATTTTTACACTGTCCTTTTATTTTTATTGTATTTTTTCTATCACTTGTATTCCTATTACAAGGAATATAAACATTCTTTGTAATAGAAATAAGGATGACAGGTACTCTTTATGGAGAGATTTGAGGTCAGGTCAAAAAGACTCCAGTTCTTTCCTTTACATTTAAAAGCAAAAGATAGAAAAAAAAAATATTTTGATCTTTTGCTTTAAAAAACAGGCCCTAGACCAGAAGTGACATCATGACATCCCTCCAATAGTTTTATGGCATTTTTATTAATAATTTCTTTCTTACTAGTAATGGCGCCGATCAGCGATTTTTATCGTGACTGCGACACTATGGCGGACAAATCAGACACTTTTAGCGCTACTTTGGGACATTCACATTTATACAGCGATCAGTGCGATTAAAAATGAATTGATTACTGTGTAAATGTGACTGGCAGCGAAGGGGTTAACCGGGAGGGAGTGCTGTAGGGGTTAAGTGTGTCCCATGGATGTGTTCTAACTGTGGGGGGGGAGGAGCTATGTGTGACATGACACTGATCACCGCTCCCGATTACAGGGAGTGGTGATCATTGTCAGTGTCACTAGGCAGAACAGGGAAATGCTTGTTTACATCAGCATTTCCCCATTCTTCCTCTCCGTGAGACAATCGCGGGTATCCCCACGGACATCAAGTCCGCGGAACCCGCGATCACACTCACAGAGCTTGCGTCGGGTGCGCGTCCACAAGCCGCGTCTTAAAGGGCAACATACAGGTATGTTAATATGCCTGTTCGTGCACCTTTTGCCGACGTATATCAGCGTGAGCCGGCTGGCAAGTGGTTAATTTACATGCAGGGTGCCGGATGCTTGGATTCCAATGGGAGTTTTTTTTTTTAGAAGCATATGATTCGAGCTGGCTTAAAAAAAGTGGGGGCTCGGGGTGAAGAGCACTGCACCCCAAACTCACCCAATTGTGTGACAATAGTGAATTAATATTCGCTATTGTCTACCTGATTCTCCAATCTCGGTTTAGGAAGCGGGTCCTGAGACCCAATTGGCCATGAGGAAGAGCGATCCTATAGGCCGCCGAGGAGGAGGGGGGGAGATGCAAGAAAAGCCACGCTGCCGTGAAGCCAAGGAAGGAGCAGACGCAGAGGCCAGCCAACTGGAGGAAGCTCGCAACCTAAATGGGGTAAGTAAGGGGACCTACCGGGGGGCGGTGCAGGAGACCCGACCGACTGCTGGGGGTGTGGTGGGGGGGGGATGGGCAGAGGACGGATTGCCACCCCCCCAAAAAAAATATACCATCAGCCGCCACTGAACCCCAGTAAACCACTTGCAAACTGAAACTTATAAATACGGATTGCGGTTGGCAAGCGGTAATGTATGCAATATTCTAATCCTTACGGAAGAAGAAGGGGGAAGCCATTCACCCTTAAAAACCAGTGTTTATAATTATTAAATTATCCAGTGCACAGACTAATCCATTTTACTTCTACATTCGTTAGTCCTACGAATAAGCTCCATTGCATTAGAGTTGCAAGCGCCTAGTGGGACAATCTGTGCACTGGATAGTTTAATAAATATGAACATTGGCTTTTAACGGTGAGCTGCCTCCTCCTTCTTCTTCTGTAAGTATTGGAATACTGCATACATTAGTGAATTTATATAACTGCTGGTTTATTATTTTAACATTAAAAGGTTACGTTTTATTGTTAGGGTTTGATGCGTGGGCCGCACATCCTCAGTTATCAGTAAATAATGACATTCATTCTCAGCGCTACAAAAAATAACATTTTATATAGAAACAGGAATGATTTAAAAGTACTTTCTCCTAAAACATTCGTATAGTTCTTAATTTCCTTTCCTTTTTCCTTCCTTCCTTCCTTCCTTCCTTCCTTCCTTCCTTCCTTCCTTCCTTCCTTCCTTCCTTCCTTCCTTCCTTCCTTCCTTCCTTCCTTCCTTCCTTCCTTCCTTCCTCTGGTTTGATGTCTGCACTATTTTATATTTTACAAAAAAGGATGCAGTATACTGTACCTGTGACATGTATGCATATTTGTCCTCTACACCTATATAAATGAACCTCTCCTGCGTATAACCATGCATAGATATGCCTCCCCCTGCTGTGCATCATTGCAAGTCTACAATATGTAATTTCAGATAATGAAGACATTTCATGAAGACAAATAGCAGAGATATATTCAAACAACCATGAACTGCTCTATCATTGCAGTCACAGTTTTTCATGTTCATTGATGGTCTAGTGACTTAATCATTAAGCAGGAGATCAATGTATGGACTTCTAACTAATATGTTTCGGTAATTCATCTAAGAGGTGCTTAGTGTTGGCTCAGAGCACATGAATCGTCATGCTGCCCTCTTCAGTATAACCGTTTATTTTACAGGTAAGCCTCAGTGTGTCATGCTAGTTAATTACATAAGTAAGAGTCCAGGAGTCCAGGTTTAAACACATAACCAATTTTACAAAGAATAAATGCAGTTATTCATTTGAATATATCATTTAAACTGGACTTGCATTGCTTTGCATTATTGCATTGTTGTTTAAAAATGTAAAAACCTTTTGCCAGTAAAAAACAGTCATTGAGTGCCAGAATTTATAGCAAGAAACAAGGTGAGAGGCTGCAGCAAGGGGCTGATCTGTGTCAAATATTGGGGAGTGTATGAGAGCTGATTGGAGGAAAGGAACACACAACCCTCCACACACAGAAGAACTGTGTTGTGAATAGAAAAGCTCTGTTCTGAGCTCTCCCTCCGACACATTTTTTTCTCATGTGTAGGAAAAATCTGTCAGAAGTGACTCATGCAGATCACGGAGGAACGAAGCACCAGAGAGAAATGACACTTAAAGCTTTGGAGAGAGATATGCAAACACTACGGAAACCACCATGATTATTTAGTTTTTGTGTGGGGTCCCCTATTAACATCTATACCAGACCCTCATCTAGGATAACATTAAGCAGGTAGTAGCTGTCATCAACTGGCAATTTAAACTGCATTTTTTTATTTGTAAATGTCACTTTAGCTATAGTAGGGTGTATACATCATATAGATGCACCACTACACCGGCAGGTTCAGGGCATCTTCCAGAATTCAAAAAAAGTTTTCTTCAGTACATACTCCACAGGGCAGTGCCCAGCCCTCCATGCCAACCAACACACCCTCCCTCCCGGCAAGGAAATTTAGGGCCAATTTATTTTATTAATATTCAGCTCCAATTGACTTTCAAGGGGTTTACATTCAGCACCCTAAGTCCAGGTTCACACATATGCATTTTTTGGTGCTTTTTGCAGAAACACACTAAAGTCCATTAACCCTTTGGGACAAGCATGCCAACCCCATATAGACTGTTCTTTTTCATTATTTTGATGATTTGATTATTGTACATTGAGAACTACCAGTGGTGGATTTTCTGTGGTGCTTGAACAATAATGGTTATAGTAGATGTCACATTAATTACATGTATGTTACTCTGAGTGGCTTTCTGATGACCAGAGGAACCATGTACAGGCTTACTGTAAGCCCATATAAAAATACCCTTTTTCAGGTCGATAACTACCATTTAAGCTATATAAGAAAACCATACCTAAATGACAATTTATTAGAACTTGGTGCAACTGTTCATCAATGGAAGGTTTTGCGTAATAGGTGACAGAAAGGAGGAGTTTTCCCAAACAGGGATCAGTCCATTATTACCCACTTAACCACCGGGCCATAGTCGAATGACGGCTACAGCATGGCTCAATAACTCTGTGAGGGCATACATTGACGTCCTCACAGAATCACGCTCCCACGTGCTCCCTGGGGAGCGCACACGGGAGTATCTGTGACCGCCGGGTCCATCACGGATCACGGCAAATGGCCACTAACAGCAGCCGTTTACCACGTGATTGCTACGTCAAATGATAGAGCGATCACTTGTAAACAAACCGCCATCATGTCTGGTTCTTCTCTCCCCTCTCTGTACCAATCGGTACAGTGTGAAGGGAGAGGGAAGAGATCGGTTGCAGCAGTGCTGTGGGTTGGATCTGTAGTGCCCATTGCAGCCTCATCCATCCATCCATGCTCAGCCATCAACACTCAGCAACAATCATCCATCCTCCGCCATCCCTCTGTCATACTCATCCATCCATACTCAGCCATCCACACTCAGTAATACTCATCCATCCATGCTCAGCTATCCATACTCAGCAATACTCATCTATCCATCCATGCTCAGCCATCCCATCCACCCCCAGCCATACTCAGCCATACCCAGCCATACTCAACCATACTCAGCCATATCCAGCCGTACTCAGCTGTACTCAGCCATCCCATCCATACTCAGCCATGCTCAGCCATTACTATCCATGGCTCATCCATGCCACATCAGTTCTCATCTATGCCACTACAGTGCCTCACAAAAGTTTTATTGGTAGTCAAATTAGATTTGAGAAATGTATGCCCCTACAACACCTGATGCTGCTCCCTGCATGTTGGGCATCTGTATGTGGCCAGGCTGTAGAAAAGTCTCCCACATGTTGTATCACCATACTCAGGAGGAGTAGGAGAATCTATTTTGGGGTGTTATTTTTGGTATGTACACGCTGTTAGAAATATTTTATTAAACGAACAACTTTGTGTAAAAAAAAATTTTCATTTTCTTTCCACATTTTCCAAAAACTTGTAGAAAAAAATGACAGGTTAAAAAGACTCATTATGCCTCATAGATTATACATTGGGGTATTTTATTTCCAAAATGGGGTAATTTTTGGGTCGTTTCCATTGTCCTGGTGCTCCAGGGCCTTCAAAAGTGCAAGAGGTAGTCAGGAAATTAGATGTGTAATTTATGCTCCTAGAACACCTGAAGGTGCTCCCTGGATGTTGGACCTCTCTATGTGGCCATGCTGTGTAAAAGTCTCACACATGTGGTATACTCAGGAGGAGTAGCAGAATGTGTTTTGGGGTATAATTTGTGGTATGCATATGCTGTGTTTGAGAAAAACCCTGCTAATATGACAATTTTGTGGGGGGAAAAAAATCTTTATTTTGCAAAGAATTGTGGGAAAAAATTACAACTTTAAAAAATTCACCACACCTTTTCCTAAATACATTGGAATGTCTACTTTCCAAAAAGGGGTCATTTGGGGGGTATTTGTACTTTCCTGGCTTGTTAGAAATGAGATTGGCCGTCAGTACTTCCGGTGTGATCAATTTTCAAAGATTGGCACCATAGCTTGTGGACTCTATAGCGTTCACAAAGCCCAAATAATATACACCAATTTGTGTTGTTTTTACCAAAGATATGTAGCAGTATAAATTTTGGCCAAGATTTTTGAAGAAAAATGACTAATTTTCAAAATTTTATAACAGAAACGAAGACAAATATTTTTTATTTTTACAGAATTTTCAGTCTTTTTTCTTTTATATCGCAAAAAATTAAAAAATAAAAAACAGCGGTGATTAAATACCACCAAAAGAAAGCTCTATTTGTGTGAAAAAAAGGACAAAAATATACAGTGTTGCATTACTGATTAATTGTCATTTAAAATGTGAGAGCACCGAAAGCTGAAAATTGTGGTACTAGGAGTAAAAGGGGATACAAGCAGTGTGACTCTCAATCAGTATCTTTTGTGACCCATTATAGTATGGAGCTTATTGAGGTTAAATGAATTACATGCAAGTACTTCAGTTTACTACAGGGTAATGCTGAGTTAAAGAGGATATTGTCCATGTACATGGCTTAACACTGTGGATATGCTCAGGTGGAAGTCCACTCATTGCTTTAGTTGGCCCTTTCTGGGCAATGCTCTCACAATCCAGTCATTAGCCGGTTCCCGACTGGCTCACGTACTTTTACTTTGCAGAATGCAGAATGGCTCTCCTGGGCAAAATCCCGCATGGGTACAGCTTTGCCTAGGAGAGCCACCAGAGGGCATGCGTACACAGCAGGGGGCCCGATGCGCGTAGCTGGCAGACACGATCTTCGTCGGCCACGCGCGATCGCATGCACGAGGGCCAGCACAGGGATTTGTGTGTGTAAACACACAAATCCCTGTGCTGCCAGGTGGGGAGAGGAGACAGACTGTGTGTTCCTACTAAGTAGGAAAAAGCTCTAAAACTGAGCTATTAATATTCCCCCCGCCTGTGCCCCCTTCCATGACTTTTACATCAAAATCAACAATGCAACCATCAGTCCCTCCCCTCACGCCAGGGTACTAAGTGTAATCCTAGACTCTGACTTGTCATTTCAGCCTCAAATCCAATCGTTGTCAAACGTTTCTAGAATTCACCTCCGTAACATCTCTAAAATTCACCCCTTTTTAAAAAATGAAACCACCAAGCTCCTCATTCACTCCCTTGTTATCTCTCGCCTTGATTATTGCTCCCTTCTCTATAGCCTGCCTCTCCATAGGTTATCCCCTCTTCAGTCTGAATCATGAATGCTGCTGCCAGACTTATACACCTTACCAACCGCTCAGTGTCTGCCAACCCTCTCCTCCAATCCCTACACTGGCTCCCAATCACCCAGCGAATTAAATTCAAAATACTAACCACAACATACAAAGCCATTCACAACTCTGCCCCAAGCTACATCACCAATCTTGTCTCCAAATATCACCCAAATCATCCTCTCTGCTCTTCTCAAGACCTCCTACTCTCAAGCTCTCTCATCTCCTCCTCCCATGCTCGTCTCCAGGATTTCTCCAGACCTCTCCCATCCTCTGGAACTCGCTACCTCAACCTGTCCGGCTATCCCCTACTCTTGCTACCTTCAGGCGATCCCTGAAAACTCATCTCTTCAGGAAAGACTATCACGTCTAACTAATATCCTACCACTTCCAACAGCTCATTCCCCACAGTTATAACCTTTTGTACCACCTGCCCCACCCTTTTGGATTGTAAGCTCTTCTGAGCAGGGCCCTCTTAATCCTTTTGAATTTTATTGTATTATAACTGTATTGTCTCCCTTTTATATTGTAAAGAGTTGCATAAACAGTTGAGGCTAATTAAATCCTGTATTATAATAATAATAATAATAATAATATAATAATAATATGTCTCCTCCCCTAGTCAGTCCTATCACCATACAGTTAGAACACGCTGAGGGAACACACATTTAACCTTTTGATCGCCCCCTAGTGTTAACCCCTTCCCTGCCAGTGGCATATTTATAGCACTGATCGTTGTATAAATGTCAATGGTCCCAAAAATGTGTCAAAAGTGTCTGATCTGTCTATCGCACTACCTCTAAAAATCACAGATCACCGCCATTACTAGTAAAAAAATAATAAAAAATAATAAAAATGCCATAAATCTGTCCCATAGTCTGTAGACACTATAACTTTTGCACAAACCAATCTATATACGCTTATGGCGATTTTTTTACGCTCTTTTTTTGTTTATAGCACAAAAAATAAAAACCACCAAAAGAAAGCTCTATTTGTGGGGAAAAAAAGGACACAAATTTTGTTTGGGTACAGCATTGTATGACCGCGCAATTGTCAGTTAAAGCGACACAGTGCCAAATTGTAAAAAGTGCTCTGGTCAGGAAGGGGGTAAAACCTTCCGGGGCTGAAGTGGTTAGTTAATTACCGCCTTTTGGTTGCTCTTTTGAAATTGTGTAGTTGGTGAATTGCCACAAGAGGTACAGTATGTGTATGAGGTTTCCCTTTTTCCTTTTACCTTCTTAATCACTGCCCCCCCCCCCCCATCCCATCCCTTATCCCTTAATGGTGTAATGTGCAGTGAACTTTATATTAATGTGAGTATTATGTTGTAGTTTTTTGTGACCTTATGTTTATATGGTTTGTATCGCTTTAAGACTTAAGGAGGCATAAAAGAGCTTTTCTTCCATGCACCCCCCCCTCCCAAATCTATGTAATTCTGTATGGGGTGAAATATTAGAAAGGGGCATCCTAGTAAGGGCTGTAGTGTGCCATGTTTCAGTTTAATAATGTTGAATGTGATCTTATGTCATTGGTGTGCAATTTCCTGCTTTCTTATTAAGTTCATAAAAAAAGGTTGGGCTTCCTTTGGTTGGCAGAGTACCAGAGGTGATGGATTTTCATACAGGCTTGAAGTGTTGACATCTCTTTATATAACTCTCTAAAACCTGTTTAAAGCCCAGCTCCATTCAATTTTTTTTTTCCCCATGCAGTACGGGCAAAACGGCTTGTTTTATCTAGGGGTGAACACAGAACCTATGCTCACCCGATACTTTGATCCTCCAGAAACCGGGCTTCCTCACATGCAGTGGTGAACTGTTCCTGATGTCTTCATGTCCAGAGTCAGTCTATCGGTGTGGTGATGTCAGGAGCATTCCACCGAACAAGACCGCTAGACCATGGAGGGGGGGCATTCGCCACAGGGACCAGTCTTGCACTGTGAGGATTGGAGGATTAGGTGAGTTTATCTAGGCTCTCCATTCTACTAGACAAAAACGAGTTAACCCATGCAGAGAGAAAAAGAAATTGCCCGGAGTTCAGCTTTAATTTTTTTTAACTCACTACAGTACTTCTGCCATCATCATGCTAACTGACATCATCCTGTCTGAGTAAAGTTTTTCAGTGACCATTATAGTCATTCTATTGGTTAGCAGGTGGTAATTTTCAGGTTTTTGTCCTCTAGAAAATTGGCCTAAGTACAGAAATTATACTGATTTTAGAGAGGTCCCCTATGGAGGGATTTCTGGCTAACAAAGATCATTGCTATTCCCTTGTAGCATCTGTCTTTACACAGGAGATTTATTTTTAAACATTGAAAGTGACATATAGTTTACTGTAAGTTGAAAGCTTTAAAGATAATATATACCTGTGCACTCCTCGCAGTTCTGCTAAACTATAACTAGAGGCATATTCATACTGTGAGACATATTAATTATGATTATATTGCAGTGTGACATTTTGTCATCTCTTTTTTGTTCTTTAACATTTTATTAATTTTCAGTAGAAAAAACCATACAGATCTTTTACAAAAGAGGAAGAGAATAGAGAGTGTATGCATCACCTGTGCACCAAGTGCAGATAGAAATCTATATAGGTTATACAGTATCTAAATATAGTCCTATGGAAAAAAAAATTGCCCACATGTGACATGTTGTACATTTTCTGCGTTTACTTAGTATGACGAGGCAAAGCAAAATGTCACCAAAACATCATGAACCCTTAACCTTGTTGAGGGCAAGCTCTCTCAATGTGCATGTACATCTCCTGAAGGTAGATGTCGCTGGAAGAAATAGTTATCTACACTGTTGCTATTATGTTAGTTTGTGTATATAAATATGGGCATCATTTTGGCCTTCTCCAGCGGGGTGAGAGATTTGTTAAATCTTTGTAAATATTGCTCCCCTTCTTCACCTCATCTGTTGGATAGTTTTTCTATATATAGCAGCTCTTTTATCATTTTGAGAAGTGACGGTTCAAGCCATTCTCTAAGTATGCAAAGTCTGACCGTGAGTAGAAAGATATGGACCCATTGTTGTTTGGTTTGGGTTGGCTGACAGGTTCCATTTCCCAATGGCAAAACAAGGCTAGCCTAGGATCCTCCAGGACTTTGTGGGTATAAATAGTGGAAACATATGATACATGTATTTGTTTCCAGAAATGACAGATTAGAGGGTAGTGCCAGAAGTAGTGTGCTAGTGTGGCTGTCTTGTCTCCACATTTGGGGAATAGATGGTTAAGCTTCGTCTGTTAACTGCAGTTGTTGGGTGATAAATAAGCATAGTGCATTTTTTTGTATTGCGCCTAGTGTCATACCTTTTTCACTACAATTTTAAATCCCTGAAATATTTTATGTACTAAGTTGTCTATTGGGAAGTCCATGTGCAATTTTTGGATATTCGATTTATCTATTTCATAGGCTCTGAACTGAGACAGCAGTGAATAAATACAGCTTTTAGTTGGCTATATTACAATCATCTCAACTGCTTCTAACAAATACTATATAGTTACAATGTTAACAAAGAATTTGTGGGTAGAACTGACCAGGCAGTCTGTTTTGCCTTACAGCCAGCCAGTTTGCATTTGCAGGGAGAATTTGATTGATTGCTATAGGGAAATTTTCAGGCTATTCTTCCCTCTGCCCGATAGATTTGTGAGACCCCTTTCCATTCATAGCATTGTTCTTCGTATTAGTTGATACAGGGAAAATAAATTGTATCATATCCAGCACTATGACTGTGATTACTATCTTACCAAACAGATAATTGTGTTCTTATGGAATCTTCTTGGGACATTATCCTGGTTACAAAAAAAAAAATTTTTGTAACCAGCTGAGAAGAGCGGGGCTTCTTTTGACATCTTTTTTATCACTTGATATAATTCACTTTTACACTTTTCTCATACCAAAAGTAGACTATTGGCAGAGAAAGATAGTTATAGACCTCCCTGTTGACTATTTGCCCTCTTATAGGTTCTCACCAAAATTATTTTTTGGCTTGGCTTTTGAATGGCTGGGATAAGTTGTATGAGAATCACATGAAATACTACTTTATTTGTCCCACACACACTTTCTTTATTTTCTAATAGTTTTAGCAATATCTGAAGTGCTACTATTTAACGTGTACCTGTCATCTGAGACAGGTTAGTAACAGAAGATTAAGGCAGGCATTTGGAAGTATCTGCACATACCTTAGTTTCCTTGTATAGAACCCCAAGAGACTGAAACTACTGCCGTTCTCGTAGAATGTTGACTTACACGAAAAGTCAGTACAATACTTCAGCAGAAGCTGGAAACTCCTATAACAATATTAATAGCACCTATTTTTACTCACAAATCCTCTATAGCTACCCAATAATCACCCTATGAATTTTTCTCAATCTGAATTTTCTCTAGCAATATGTATATTACTTATTAAATAAAGTTGAATGAATTAAGATAATAAATTATATTAAAATTATAAAATCACATTGTGTTTAAAATCTATGCTTGAAAGAGTCTTGTTAGATTTTGTAGTTTGAATACATTTCCCGTGTGAAGTGCAACGCTAATTTGTACAGTTAAGTAACTAATCATCTGTAGGCATTGTTATAGGTCAGTGTAAATACAAGATAACCCTGAAGGGATCTCTTTTATGTACCACGAGTAATATATTTAGCAACAACATTCATGTTCAGACATGAATTTAATTACAACAGAGGCTGGATAGGGTTGGATCTCATTTAAACAGCCATAGGCTAAGTTTAATGATGCTATATTTTACTGGTAGGCAGAGAAAAGGTTACCTTGTTGATGTATTGTGAAGGTAACAACATAGTACTATAAGAGGAAAAAACGTGCTCAATAAAGTAAGCAGTGACACTTTTCGTGCAGGAAGTATTTGGCCATCATGTCAGGAAAATCTTGTAATCAAGCTGTAGTAGTTGTTTTTCTATACTACTATGGTTAACATTTCAATATATACTGGAAGCTATGAAAAAGGGATATTTTGAAATTTTGTTGGTTTTGGTTGTTGGAATTTTTTATTGGTTACATAGAAATAATTGGCCAGGAGTTCCTAAATCATCTATTACGAGTGGGTCTCTAACTTTATATAAGCACAATAAATGAGTGCAGCGAATAACAGATTCACAGACAATGTCACTTTTGTTCTCCAAGTACATAAACCATGATGGATCCCTAAAGACACACAGCATTGATCCACCAAGGTAGAAACATAGGAGAGTGACAGCGGAAAAAGACCAAGTGGTCCATTAAAGTGCTTCTAAAGGCTCAAAGTTTTTTACCTTCATGCATTCTATGGAAGAAGGTAAAAAACCTTCTCTATGCAGCAGCCCCCCAGCCCCCATAATACTTACCTGAGCCTGATATTCCTCATGTGCTGTGCATAGCAGCCACAGTACTACTGGGTCTCTCCCTCCTCATTGGCTGAGACAGCTCCCATTGCTGTCAATCACAGCCAGTGAGGAGAGAGAGGGGGCAGGGCCGAGCGTGGCTCTGTGTGTGAATGGACACACAGAACAGCGTTTCAGGAGCATGCCTGCTTGGGTGCCCCCATTGAAAGCTGCTTGCTCTGGGGGCAGGAGGAAGGGGCCAGGAGTACCAGTAGGGGACCCAAGAAAAGAAGGATCGGGACTGCTTTGTGCAAACCCACTTCACAGAACTGGTAAGCATTACATGTTTGTTATTTAAAAAAAAAAGTATATTTAACCCCTTCCCGCCGAGCGTACGCAGATGTGCGTACTCAGCTTTCGGGGGTTATACCAGGATGATGCCCGCAGCTGCAGGCATCATCCCAGTACCATTGTTTAGAGCCAGTGATCGGCTATCCGAATATAACAACGGGTGCGGCTAAAAGCCACTCGGCTGTTATACCGGAGGAGCGGGAGGGGACGTCCCCCCTCCCGCCGCCTCCCTCCGCTCTTACCGGGCCACCCGTCCAATCGGGAGGCCCGGTGACAAATCGGCTGCCTCCGGTGGCTGGGGGCGGGCTGGAATGAAGCTGTGGGTGGCTTAGCTCCAGCCGTCTAATTGTTAAACGCGGAAGCGATGTCATGACGTCACTTCCCGTTTACTCGGCTGCCAATGGCGCCGGTTTTAAAAAAATACACAGTTTTCAAAATCACAGTTTTCAACGATCTGAATGCTTTGAAGTGCAAAGGAGGGATTGGGGGTCTTTCAGACCCCCGATCCCTCCATAAAGAGTACCTGTCACCACCTATTACTGTCACAAGGGATACTTACATTCCTTGTGACAGCAATAAAAGTCATCAATTATTTTTTTTTTAACACAATTTATAAATATATAATTAAATAAAATAAATAAGAAAATAAAAAATTTTAAAGCGCCCCCGCGAGCTCGTGCAGCAAAGAAAACGCATACAGATGTTGCGCCCGCATATGTAAACGGTGTTCAAATCACACATGTGAGGTATCACCACGATCGTCAGAGCGAGAGCAATAATTCTAGCACTAGACCCCCTCTGTAACTCTAACCTGGTAACCGTAAAAAAAAATTAAAACATCGCCTATGGAAATTCTTAGGTACCGTAGTTTGTCGCCATTCCACGAGTGCGTGCAATTATAAAGCGTGACATGTTTGGTATCTATTTACTCGGCGTAACATCATCTTTCACATTATACAAAAAAATTGGGGTAACTTTACTGTTTGGATTTTTTAAAATTCATGAAAGTGTCCCTTTTCCCAAAAATTTGCGTTTAAAACACTGCTGCACAAATACCGTGTGATATAAAATATTGCAACAATCTCCATTTTATTCTCTAGATTCTCTGCTTAAAAAATATATATAATGTTTGGGGGTTCTAAGTGATGTTCCAGCAAAAAATATGGAATTTAACTTGTAAACACCAAATTTCAATCATGAAAGGGATATATATATATATATATATATATATATATATATATATATATATATATACATATATATATATATATATATAGTGGTGACGGAAAGTATTCAGGCCCCTTAAGGCCTCTTTCACACGGGGCAGATCAGTCATGATCCGCCCCGTGAACATCCGCTTGCTCAGCGGGTATAGCTCCGCCGATCCCCGCTGAGCAGGAAGATGACAGGTGCAGCGACGGACCTGTCAGAGCGCCGCTCTCCCCTATGGGGGATCGGATGATGACGGTCCGTAGTGTCCGTCGTCATCCGATCCGATCCGAAAACGGATGGAAAAGTAGGTTTTTCCTCCGTTACACTTTTCGGATCGGAGCGGGTCGGATGTCAGTGGACATGTCACCGCTGACATCCGACGCTCCATAGGGATGACTGTATGTCCGTTTTTCATCCGATAACGGAAGGATGAAAAACGGACATACGGATCGTCCGTGTGAAAGAGGCCTTAATCTTTCACTCTTTGTTATATTGCAGCCATTTGCTAAAATCATTTAAGTTCATTTTTTTCCTCATTAATGTACACACAGCACCCCATATTGACAGGAAAACACAGAATTGTTGACATTTTTGCAGATTTAATAAAAAAGAAAAACTGAAATATCACATGGTCCTAAGTATTCAGACTCTTTGCTCAGTATTTAGTAGAAGCACCCTTTTGATCTAATACAACCATGAGTCTTTTTGGGAAAGATGCAACAAGTTTTTCACACCTGGATTTGGGGATCCTCTACCATTCCTCCTTGCAGATCCTCTCCAGTTTTGTCAGGTTGGATGGTAAACGTTGGTGGACAGCCATTTTTAGGTCTCTCCAGAGATGCTCAATTTTAGCTGTGTGCTTAGGGTCATTGTCTTGTTGGAAGGTAAACCTTCGGCCCAGTCTGAGATCCTGGTCCAGGATATCCCTCTACTTGGCCGCATTCATCTTTCCCTCGATTGCAACCAGTCGTTCTGTCCCTGCAGCTGAAAAACACCCCCACAGCATGATGCTGCCACCACCATGCTTCACTGTTGGGACTGTATTGGACAGGTGATGAGCAGTGCTTGGTTTTCTCCACACATACAGCTTATGCCGCGTACACACGGTCGGACTTTTCGTCTACAAAAGTCCAACGGACGCTGACGGACTAAAGCTGGCTGGTAATCCGATCGTGTGTGGGCTTCTCCGGACTTTCAACTGACTTTTTTAGCCTCAAATCCGACGTACTTTAGATTTGAAACATGCTTCAAATCTTTCCGACGGACTCGAGTCCGGTCGAAAAATCCGCTCGTCTGTATGCTAGTCTGACGGAAAAAAACCCACGCTAGGGCAGCTATTGGCTACTGGCTATGAACTTCCTTATTTTAGTCCGGTGTACGTCATCACGTAAGAATTCGACGGACTTTTGTGTGATCGTGTGTAGGCAAGTCTGTTCGTTAGAAAGTCCGCCGCAAGTCCGTCGAAAGTCCGCCAAAAGTCCGTCGAAAGTCTGTCGGACAGGCTGTCGGACTTTTGTAGCTGAAAAGTCCGACCGTGTGTACGCGGCATTAGAATTGAGGCCAAAAAGTTCTATCTTGGTCTCATCAGACCAGAGAATATTATTTCTCACCATCTTGCAGTCCTTCAGGTGTTTTTTTAGCAAACTCCATGTGGGCTTTCATGTGTCTTGCACTGAGGAGAGGCTTCCGTTGGGCCACTCTGCCATAAAGCCCCGACTGTTGGAGGGCTGCAGTGATGGTTGACTTTCTACAACTTTCTCCCATCTCCCGACTGCATCTCTGGAGCTCAGCCACAGTGATCTTTGGGTTCTTCTTTACCTCTCTCACCAAGGCTCTTCTCCCCCGATACCACAGTTTGGTCGGACAGCCAGCTCAAGGAAGGGTTCTGGTCATCCAAAATGCCTTCCATTTAAGGATTATGGAGGCCACTGTGCTCTTAGGAACCTTAAGTGCAGCAGAAATTTTTTGTAACCTTGGCCAGATCTGTGCCTTGCCACAATTCTGTCTCTGAGCTCTTCAATTAGTTCCTTTGACCTCATGATTCTCATTTGCTCTGATATGCACTGTGAGCTGTAAGGTCTTATATAGACAGGTGTGTGGCTTTCCTAATCAAGTCCAATCAGTATAATCAAACACAGCTGGACTCAAATGAAGGTGTAGAACCATCTCAAGGATGATCAGAAGAAATGGACAGCACCTGAGTTAAATATACGAGTGTCAGAGCAAAGGGTCTGAATACTTAGGACCATGTGATATTTCAATTTTTCTTTTTTAATAAATCTGCAAAAATGTCAACAATTCTGTGTTTTTCTGTCATATGGGGTGCTGTGTGTACATTAATGAGGAAAAAAATTAACTTAAATGATTTTAGCAAATGGCTGCAATATAACAAAGAGTGAAAAATTTAAGGGGGTCTGAATACTTTCCGTCCCCACTGTATATATATATATATATATATATATATATATATAGATATTTCCTTTAATATCACTTTAAATCTGTTTTCTTTTTTTCTTTTTTGGTTACTTCTTTTTTAACCTTTACTCTGAGTACAGATCTATATTTGTTGCAAACATGTTTAAAAAGGTTCTAAAGGTAAAACATTTTCTTTTACCTTAATGCATTCCCTGCATTAAGGTAAAAAAAAATCTACCACTTTCTGTGCACCCCCTCCAAATACCTAAATCCTGTATTGATCCAGTGCCGTGCCCTGCTGCATCTTTTCTCTCCCTTCTCTCTCTTCTCCCCACTCTAACAAGATTGGCCGAGAACAGTGGGAATCATTGGCTCCTGCTGCTGTCAGTCAAATCGTTTAAGGAGGAAGCAGGGGACAGGGTTGTTTATAGACACACACAATCCACCTTGGGAGCAAGCATGCAGCTGCACCCCCATAGGAAGCAGCTTCCTATGGTGGTGCACCAAGAAGCGAAGGAGCCAAGAGTGCAGGCAGTGGACCCCAGAAGAGGAAGTTCAGTAGGTAAGTATAACATGTTTATTATTTTACAAAAAAAATGTGTGAGCTTTGCAAACACTTGAAAATTCACTAACTGTTAACTAACTTACTACCTCTGCTAGAAGTATGTTCCAAGCATCAGCTACTCTTTTGCTAAAAAATAAATTCCATGGTTAGTTTTGAACTGTCCTCCTGCTAGCTTGAGGTTATGTCCTCGTGTTCTTGATCTTCACAAATACAATACTGCCCTCCTGGACCTTATTGTCCCACATTCTGTTCTTTCCTCAAGACAGCACATATTAAGTTCTTGCAGTCTCTCCTTATATGTTTGAATAACAATATTGTTGCACAAAATTGTGTTATCAGGGAAGAGACATACCTTGCCTACCAACCCTTCAGTTATGTCACTTACAGGCAGATTAACCACTTGCCCTCCGGAAGGTTTTACCCTTACCATGGCTAGGCCATTTTTTGCTATTCGGAACTGTGTTACTTTAAAGTGGTTGTTACCTTTAAACAGGCATTCACTGGCAGCCCCTCTATTTAATCAAGGCATAACACGCTCGGTAAGTGTTTTTTTTTTTTAATGAAGCTTGTAAATACCCTATTTTTAGATATATTTAGGCCGGTCCCGTGACTCCCGGCCACTCTTCTACTCTGATCCAGGGCTACAGCGGGAGGGGCCGAGATATCCCTCTGACGTCAGCCAGGGAGGTCATGTGACTGCCGTGCTGGCCGCTCAGCCCCTCCCACTGTAGCCCTGAGTTGGAGTAGGAGAGCCGGTATTCTGACGAATACTGCCTCCCGTCGAAAAATGCCTCAGATGGGTTAGCGCATGAGCAGTACCAAACGTCACTCCAGCTGATATGCTGATCAGCTGTCATGATGTCAACACAGCGCATGAGCAGATTATCGGAGGCATTATCCGACGCTATGCAAACAGTGGAGGGGGGATGTACTTGTCAGATTCTGCCTCATTGTTGCGGGCAGGTTTTCCATGTGCTTAAGGGCATGTTTTGTGTGTGTTGAACCGCCGGTTTTGCCTGTGTCTAAGGGCAGGTTGCAACACACCAAAAACCCATCCTGCAACAGCGAGGCACAATCTGACAAGTACGTTCTCCCCTCGGCTCTTTGCAGATCATCAGATACTGCCTCTGCGCATGCAAGGTATTTACAGGCTGTGTGCAAATGGGAAAATCCGGACAGCCGCACTCCAGGAAATTATAATCCAAACTTCTTTATTTTAAAATCAGGAACATGTCATACAGTACATCAAAGGCAGAGTGTACAGACAGGCAGCTTATGCGTTTCGCACTATATCAAGTGCTTACTCATAGCTGTGAGTAAGCACTTGATATAGTGCGAAACGCGTAATTTTAAAATTTTAAAATATGATTTTAAAATAAAGAAGTTTGGATTATAATTTCCTGGAGTGCGGCTGTCCAGATTTTCCCATTTGCACACAGCTTTTACTAGCATTAGCCAGCACCTGGGGCTCTTTGTTCCTGGAGACCAACAGCCAGTTTATACCTGGACAGATTCACCCTAGTGCGGGGACAACATCCGCATCGCCAAGGTATTTACAGGCTTTATTAAAAAAAAAACTCTTAAAGAGTGTGTTATGCCTTTATAAAACAGAGGGGTTGGCAGTGACAATTTTTAAACTTCTCTTTTCTACTAATAGCAGCAGGAGAGGTGGGCAGGGACAACTCTCACAGACACACAGAGCTGACAGGCAGGGAGGGGGGGAGGGAGAGAGCAAAGCTCTTACTGACCATGGTAATCAGGAACTGGGAGGATCAGCCATGTTTTTTTACAGCTCAGAGATTGGCAGGTTAGACAGCACAAGCACTGTGCTGTTTAACCTGCTATAAGGAAACAGGAGCTCTCCTTTTTTTGTTTAAGGTTGACAATTGTGTGGACAAATAAAATTAAAGATAACAAAAAAAATACAAGCATTCTTAATAAACCACTAAGGGTTTGGTAGTGACACCCTTCTGCTGTAAGTTTATGTGGCTGTTAGTGCCAGTTGCAGACTGTGAGACCAATGGAGCCTTTACTCTTATCTACAAAATAAGTAATCGTGACAGACCATTGATCTTTTCAGCTGAATTTAAGGGGGTCTATTTTTCACTAACCACAAATGTAAGGTGCATTTTTCCCTCTGAACACCAGGTAATTCTTCTGGGGGGCAATACAATGACCAATAAGGTAAGGGGATCCTTCTTCCACTAAATTTGAATCTAAGTTGGCCCTTCACCAATGACCACTAATGTAAGAGGGCAGCAAACTAACAACAAATGCAAGGAGGCATGTTTCCAATGACCAATACTTCAAGGGGGCACTACACTTATGATGTATCAAGCAATGGGATGTAAAATCTGCATTTTTGTCAAATATTCTAGGTTTTTAATGTTCTTTTAACTTTATGATTTTATTTACATCTTACTGGTCACACTAAGTATCATGCAGAATTCTCTAAGACCTGCAATGTACAGTATTCCATTAGTCCCTCTGTGGTTAAAAGGATGAGTGAGACAGATCTATAAAGTAGCAAATCCTGTAAATCTTAGTGATAAATCTATTGTTAACCGATTAACCTGTCAGCTTTCACTAAGATTAGAAAATTGTTGTCCTCAAAACAAGAGTCATTCCAGATTAATTAAGTCTGGGATATATAAATGTTCACAAATTTTGTCTAGATTTTCTTTTGCCAGGTAAACTATTTCAAATTGCTATGCCTGTAAAATGATCTGGTAGGTAAATAGATCCTTCTGGTGCTCTGCCACTACCATATCTGGTCAGAGACTGAGAAAATAAAATAGGCATTCCTATTTATTTATTTTTTTTATCCAAAAATAAGTTTTTATTGAAAAACAAGTACATACAGTCCAAAAATCTTCAGGTAAGTTATACAAAATAAATGAGCACAATTCCAGAAATATAATTGAGTATATATATTAATATACCGGTAGTCCCCACTACCAATCAATAAAATTACTGTGTCTAGTTCCGCTCTGATCCCATCCCTTTGTCCATAGCAGGCAGGGCTTTCAATCACTATTCAAATCTGATGCAGGGTACAAAATGCATTCAACCACTATTAAGACGCAATAACCTATCCATGACCAAGTCATCCGGAGCTAGCCCAGGAGTACCAAGCCATGGCTCCCAAAGTTTTTCAAATTTACTTGAACAACCCCTGTGTTGGTATATGATTTTTTCCATTCTCAGTGTATTGCCTAGTGCGGTAACCCATTCCTTGACTGAAGGAGGCGTTTCAGACTTCTAGTGCACCATGATTAACTTACGGGCCATGAAAAGGGCCCTGGTGAGAGCTTCTCTAACATGAGGGTCCCATTCCAGTTCGTCTAGCACATTCAATATGCAGTGTCTAGGGTCCAATGGGATCGAGACCCCAAACACTGCACCAAGCGTGTCCACCACCTCCCTCCAGTACGTATGTAATCTGGGGCACCGCCATAGCATATGTATTAAATCTCCGTGATCTCTTTTACAGTACATCTAGTACAAGTTGGTGTGGAAAGCAGTCCCATATTATGTAACCTATGAGGTGTATAATACGTTCTTAGGAGTGTATATAATTGCGATAGCCTTTGCGTTACGTTCAGTGAGCATACTGAAACTGACTGAGGAGCCTCCTCCCATTGATCCTCATTTAAGGGTCCTACATCCAACTCCCATTTTCTTTTCACTGTCAAGGGGTGTTTCGTAAGGTATTTGTGGAGTAACGTGCTATAGCTTTGGGAAATGAAACCTTTAGAGGTCTCAGCAGCTTTAAGTAGAGTGATAAGAGGGGTCGAGTCAGTTTGCCATTCAGAGGTTTTAGATTGAGTTGTAAATGCATGCCCAAGTTGCATATAATAAAAAAGCATGTAAGCCGGCAGTCTATAAAGATACCTCAAAGTGGCATTCCTATTTATTAAAGAGGAACTTCACTCAAGCTTTACAAATATTTGAAACAATGTAGGTTGTACACAGTTTAATTATGGGATTTATCCAACTTATTTTTCAAGGTCTGCCTTTTCATGGGAATTCAGCCACTTCTCCGCCCTCCATAATGCTAAATCTCGAGCATGCACTAAAACACAGCATGCTGCTCATACGCAATAGGACACAGCTCACCTCCACCCTTCTCCCCTTGTAGATCTCACGATAAAAAAAAAAAAAAAAAAGAAAAAAAAGAAGAGGAAGCCCAAAAGATTCCTGGGATCTGTGATGATAATATCCTAAGAGTAAATGGGACTAGAGCTTCCTACGTCATTTACCTAGAGCCCTAGGCAAATTACGCAGGTAGAAATCCAGACCTACTAAAAAAAAAAAAAAAAAGATTGAGAGATAGAAACATTTTTTTTTGTTCCATTTGTCTTAAAGGAGGGGGAGAAGGTCTGCTTTAAGGTGGTTGTAAAGCCTCAAGGTTTTTCACCTTAATGCATTCTATGTATTAAGGTCAAAGACCTTCTGTGCTGCAGCTCCCCCCATACCACCCTTTTTCTTACCTGAGCCCGATCCGATCCAGCAGTGTGCACGAGTGCAGCGGCTCCAGTCGCTGTGTCTCTCCTCATTGGACAGATTGATAGCAGCAGGAGCCATTGGCTCCTGCTGCTGTCAATCAAATCTAGTGACACAAAAGCGAGGGGGCGGGGCCGAGTCCTGCTGTCTGTGTCAATAGTAGGAATTGGGAGTGGGCCCGCATAGGTGCCCCCAGGGAAAACAGCTTTCTGTGGGGGCACCCAATGAAGAAGAGAGGCCTGGAGCACCAGCGGGTCACCCTAGAAGAAGAGCATCGGTGCAAAACAATTGCACATAGCAGGTAAGTATAGGCATGTTTATTATTTTTATTAAAAAAATGAGGATTTACAACCCCTTTTAGTGCCAGGCAATGATGTGAACAAATTCCATGATGTCATTCATTATTACATCATTCCCCAATTATATTGAAAAGTTAAAAAAGGCATACAAATATAGGAAGAAAGCTGGCAGCTCTATTACTATCTACCCCATAAAATGGATAGCTCAAGGAGATAGAGCTGATTACCAGGGGAGAGAGTTTTCCACTGTTTCCTCATTTCACTTGGCAAATATGTCTGCTCATACTTGGTGTATTTGCTAAGTGACTTTAGGATTCAGAAATGGCGTGCATAGTTAGAATTGAATTCTAATGCTACCAAAGCTAAGTGTGCTGACGGGGGGGCATGTACTTTTTTGTGTGTGTTAAATCCCTAGGAGCATGTTTTCTGTAACACAGCATTATGTTAAAAAAATAAAAATAAATACAACACTAATGTGATATAATAAAAAGAGTCTTTTTTTTTCCTTTTTATCAAATAGCAAACACAATGTAAAGGGTAGCTGGGAAAATTACTGTTATTTACTTGATGTCAAAGCTTACATTCAGCTCCTATTGAAAATTTTAACCTTTGTGTTGCTGCGGAATCTCCAATCAATTTAACTAACAGTCACCTTGCTGAATTGAAGTGAAATCTCTCCGTCAGCACTAACACCACAGCTTTTTTTTTCTGTTAATTCAACATAGACTGACAGGATCTTGGCTCATCTTTACAGCCTGCAGTGCAGAGGCAGTATATACAAAGCTGAAGCACATATTCTGCACACATCACAGTGCCCTTGAATTGTTTTAAAGAGAAGTTTAAACAATAAACCAATACCAATGTTTTAATTACACAGGTAATCGTGCGCCAATAGCTCGCTATTGTTATTGCTTTCTCTGCCTGGATGTCTATGACTGCTAGTGTTCTCATGTAGCAGTGTGTGCCACTGTCTATTGTGTGAAATAATGATCGATCTGAACAAGAACCACTTAATTATATTGTTAACAAAGACTTCTTCCACTGGAAATCCATTACAGGTAACAAAGTATTTCAGTCTGAAGACAGAGGGACACATTAATGCAATAGGAGGTGGAAAGTGTGAGAAAATATTGGTTTAATTGACAATATAATCAAACTAAACATTACACATTTTAACTGAGAAAAATATTAAAAACAACAGTAAAAAGCAGTTGTTTACAATGTGATAGCCCAAATATCATATCAGATACTGTATTTATCGACATATAACACGCGCCGGCGTATAACACGCACCCCAAGTTTAGGAGGGAATTTTAAGGAAAAAAACTTTTAGGAGGGAAGTTTAAGGGAAAAAAACTTACATTTAAATGCCCATCAATGCAGCCTTATCAGTGTCATTGAAGCCTTCTCAGTGCAGCCTTGCCCCAGTGCAGCCTTGCAGCCATGTAAGTGCAGCCTTGTTAGTGCAGCCTTCCCCAGTGTCCATTGCAGCCTTGCCCCCGTGCAGCCTTGTCAGTGCAGCCTTGCCCCAGTGCAACCTTGCAGCCATGTCAGCCATGTCAGTGCAGCTTTCCCCAGTGTCCATTGCAGCCTTGTCCCAGTGCAGCCTTGTCAGTGCAGCCTTGCCCCTGTGCAGCCTTGCGATCTCCGCTGATTGTTTGCAATCGCGCCGACATACACATCCGAGTGTACAGATTTAAACATGGCGCCGCGGAGGGACTCGGCGGAGCCGAGATACACATAGCCGAGTGTACTCGGCTCTTCTCGGCTCCGCTCACAGTCTCGGCTCCGCCCAGTTCCTGCAATCTCGGCGGCGCTCGCTCTGCTCTGATCGCAAATAATCAGCAGAGATCGGCGGGGATCGGCGTATAACACGCACCCACGATTTTCCCCTGATTTTAAGGGGAAAAAAGTGCGTGTTATACGCCGATAAATACGGTAATTCTTTTATCAGATCTAGTAGCCAAGTTTCATAAGTTGCTGCCAAGACATGTCTATGATAAGACATTTAGGCCCCATTCACACCTGAGCATAGCGTTTTTGAGCGTTCTCAGGCGTTTTGTCTCACGTATTTGCGCGTTTCCATGCAGCGTTTTCCAGCGTTTTTGAGCTTTGGTGGCATTTTATTAGCCAATAGGAAAAATGATCATCTGTTTCATCATTTGTTGCTATGTTTTTAGATTTTTTCATATGCTTCCTGGGTGAAAAACGCCCAAATCTGCCCAATTCGAGTGACAAAAAAGGGTCCAGAACTTGTTTGAGCTTCAGGCGTTGGGCTTCAGGTGACTTGGATTGGAGATGTGAACCATCTTCATGGAGAATAATGGATTTTTTTCCCCTCAAGTGTTTTGTAGCTTCAGGCTTCAAGCTACAAAACGCTCAGGTGTGAATGGGGCCTTATAAGCTGAAGGTTATAAAGGCAGAACACATAGGGGTTGATTTACATAAGACAAATATGCTGTAAAAGGAGTTGTAAAGGCAGAAGGTTTTTTATCCTAATGCATTCTATGCAATAAGATAAAAAATCTTCTGTGTATAGCAGCCCCTCTCGGGCCCCCCTAATACTTACCGGTATCTGAGCCCCGTCTCTGTCCAACGCTGTCCACAAGTCCCTCGGCTGTCCGGGACTCTCTCTCCTGATTGGCTGAGACATGGCAGCAGCGCCTTTTGCTCCTGTGGCTGTTAATCAAAGTCAGTTAGCCAATCAGGAGAGAGGGGGGGCAGGGCCAAACTGCAGCTCCATGTTTGAACGGACACAGGGAGCTGCAGCTTGGCTCGGGTGCCCCCACACCATTGGCTCCCGCTGCTGTCAATCAAAATCAGTCAGCCAATCAGGAGAGAAAGGGGGCGGGATGGGGACGGGCCGCGGACACAGGGAGCTGTGGCTCGGCTCAGGTGCCCCCATAGCAAGCTGCTTGCTGTGGGGACACTCAACAGGAGGGAGCGACCAGGAGAGCCAAAGAGGGACCCGAGAAGTGGAGGATCTGGGCTGCTCTGTGCAAAACCAACTGCACAGAGCAGGTAAGTATAACATGTTTGGTATTTTTTTTTTTAAACAACACTTTACAATCAATTTAAGGGAAATTGCCCCAGAACACAGAATACCCAGTCAGGTCCAAGGAAAGTAAAAATGAAAATACAGCAATTGTGCTGTCACAAGACTAGATCATGAAAGTCAGGAAAGTTTCACCTCATTCACTAAGCTCAAGGGTCTGTTTGCCTTTAGTAAATGAACCCCATAGCCCAATATTAATTAGTGATCTTTTTATTTTTTTACTTTATTATTGCCTGTCCAACCAGTAGACAAAGCCCCCCTTGCCCCAAAGCACCCCCCCCCATGTTGAGGGCATGTGGCCTGTTATAGTTCAGGAAGGGGGGGGTCACTTTTCCCCCCCTCCCCTTTCATGGTCTGCTGGGCTGCATGCTTGAAGAAGGGTCTGATATGGATTTGGAGGGGGGTCCACATGCTGTTTTGTTTCTGAATTTTCTATTGCCTACATTTTTTTGTTTACTTTTCAGCTGTTATCGGTTGTTAAGGATACAACAGCCATCCCGCTCCTTAATAACCAGCTATTTTTTCACACAGAATTCTAATCGGTAGATCACTTTTCGACCAATCCAAAATACAATTGTTCCGAAAATTTGGAATTCGTTAAAAAATTATTAAACTAAACAAAATTAAGTGAAAACAAAACAAATTCTGAAATGAATTAACAAAACAAAATTAGAAACAACAAATTTTTCCCTTCTGCACATGTCTAAGCACTGGATTTGTCAGCCACCACAGTGTTCTGTGTTCCCAGAAGTGGCAAAAAAGATTATTGTTCCCAACAGGGCTTGGTACAGCGGACTGTTCTTCTACAGATCACTTAATTACATTGATCATCTGTGTAATCTAGTGCACTTTGTTTAGTTAGTTTATGCCCTGTTGCCTTCTAGTATATACAAAACTGGCAAGATTTAGCATGATCAAGTCGCTAAGCTATTCCTTAGTAAGTGCTATTTGTGGTGTGCTTTTTGAAGTTTACAAACCCAACCTCAACAATATGCTTAAATCAAATCTAATAAGATTACCCTCACATTAAAGTGATTGTAAATGCAGAAGGTTTTTATCTCAATGCATTCTGTGAACTAGGATAAAAACCCTTCTGTGTGCAGCAGCCTCCCTTTGTTTCTCTAAAACTTACCAGAGCCCATCTAGATCCAACGATGTTGCAGGAGTGTCTCAGCTGCCCGGGACTCCCCTCCCCATTGGCTGAGACAGCAGTGCGGCGCCATTGGCTCCCAATGCTGTCAAAGTCAGTCAGCCAATGAGGAGAGAAAGGGAGAGGGGTGGGCCACAGCTCCTTGTCTGAATGGACACACAGAGCTTGGGTTCAACTCGGGTGCCCCCTTAGCAACTGCTTGCTGTGGGGGCACTCAAAAGGAGGGAGGGGCAAAGAGCACAAAACAGGGACCTGAGAAGAGGAGGATCTGGGCTGCTCTGTGCAAAACCACTGCACAGGACAGGTAAGTATAACATGTTTGTTATTTTTAACTAAAAAAAAAAACAAGACTTTATTATTACTTTAAGTTATAAAGGATTTTAATGGAACTGTCAAATAAGATCCTACTTTGTGGAGTTAGAATCAATAGATCTAAAAATAAGTGTTTCCAAAGAACATCACTAAGTCTTTTTCCTGTTTCCCCATGGAAACTTTTTCAGTGTCACACACGGCTCCATGATGGATGTAGGCGGTCTTGAAAATACAGGACAAAGGCTTCAAAGGTGAAATGGCACATCCAATAAATCCATTACCTTCTTCACACCAGAGGCACAGACATGCATTAAATGATATGGTGTGAGGATTCTTACTTTTCCTACCTGTTAATACTTTCTGCCTGATACACTTACTTATTTCTTACATTACTCCTCCACAGATCATTAGACCTGAGTAGACAATGACCTCTGTCTTTGCTGCTGTTTAGCTGACTTAACAAATCCCCGTATTCATGTTATGCATCTCTAAGAAGCCTCTTCTCACTCCTTACTGCAAAAGTACAAACTGCATAATACAACTTGTCTAGCTAGAAGAAATTTGGAAATTTCATAAACGCCAAAAAGAGTCATCAGCTAAATTAAAAAAAATAATAATTACATATATATATATATATATATATATATATATATATATATATATAGTATATCACAAAAGTGAGTACACCCCTCACATTTTTGTAAATGTTTTATTCTATCTTTTCATGTGACAACACTGAAGAAATGACACTTTGTTACAATTTAAAGTAGTGAGTGTACATATAACAGTGTAAATTTGCTGTCCCCTCAAAATAACTAAGCACACAGTCATTAATGTCTAAACCTGTGGCAACAAAAATGAAAATGTCCAAATTGGGCCCAAAGTGTCAATATTTCGTGTGGCCACCATTATTTTCCAGCACTGCCTTAACCCTCTTGGGCATGGAGTTCACCAGAGCTTCACAGGTTGCCACTGAAGTCCTCTTCCACTCCTCCATGATGACATCACAGAGCTGGTGGATGTTAAAGACCTTGCACTCCTCCACCTTCCATTTGAGGATGTCCCACAGATGCTCAATAGGGTTTAGGTCTGGAGACATGCTTGGCCAGTCCATCACCTTTACCCTCAGCTTCTTTATCAAGGCAGTGGTAATCTTGGTGTGTTTGGGGTCATTATCATGTTGGAATACTGCCCTGTGACCCAGTCTTCGAAGGGAGGGGATCATGCTCTGCTTCAGTAAGTCACAGTACATGTTGACATTCATGGTTCCCTCAATTAACTGTAGTTCCCCAGTGCCGGCAGCACTCATGCAGCCCCAGACCATGACACTCCCACCACCATGCTTGATTGTAGGCAAGACACACTTGTCTTTGTACTCCTCACCTGGTTACCACCACACACGATTAACACAATCTGAACCAAATAAGTTTATCTTGGTCTCATCAGACCACAGGACATGGTTCCAGTAATCCATGTCCTTAGTCTGCTTGTCTTCAGTGAACTGTTTGCAGGCTTTCTTGTGCATCATCTTTAGAAGAGGCTTCCTTCTAGGATGACAGCCATGCAGACCAATTTGATGCAGTGTGCAGCATATGGTGTGAGCACTGACAGGCTGACCCCCCACCCCTTCAACCTCTGCAGCAATGCTGGCAGCACTCATTTGTCTATTTCCCAAAGACAACCTCTGGATATGATGCTGAGCACGTGCACTCAACTTATTTGATAGACCATGGCGAGGCCTGTTCTGAGTGGAACCTGTCCTGTTAAACCACTTTATGGTCTTGGCCACCCTGCTGCAGCTCAGTTTTAGGGTCTTGGCAATCTTCTTATAGCCTAGGCCATCTTTATGTGGAGCAACAATTCTTTTATTTAGATACTCAGAGTTCTTTACCATGAGGTGCCATGTTGAACTTCCAGTGACCAGTATGAAAGAGTGAGAGTGATAACACCAAGTTTAACACACCTGCTCCACAATCACACCTGAGACCTTGTAACACTAACGAGTCACATGACACCATGGGAGGGACATGGCTAATTGGGCCCAATTTGGACATTTTCACTTAGGAGTATAGTCACGTTTGTTGCCAGTGATTTAGACATGAATTGCTGTGTGTTGAGTTATTTTGAGGGGACAGCAAATTTACACTGTTATACAAGCTGTACACTCACAATTTTACATTGTAGCAAAGTGTCATTTCTTCAGTGTTGTCACATGAAAAGATATAATAAAATATTTACAAAAATGTGAGGGGTGTACTCACTTTTGTGAGATACTGTATATATATATATATATATATATATATATATATATATACTGTATATTGCCATTTATACCAGCCCCTGCCAATTTGTAAAATAATGTATTTCTCTGTAAAGCCAATTTGTAGTTCTATTGGTGTCTCAGCTCTCAGCTGCTGCTTTATAACTGCCATATCTTGAAGTGTGAGACCACTTTCAAATACATATGCATGATGCTTTAAAAAACTTTTTAAAAAAAATATCTGCAGACTTCTAATGTGCATGCACCAAATAAAGCAAAAAGAAAAAATGACAGCTGCTTAATCAGTTTAAAACTAGCATGGGTGATTGCTTGGATACATAATTCACTAAGTACACTCAGGCCTATTGACCAGAACAGATAACCCATGTATTTAATGTGTTTCTTGTTCAAAATATTTATTGCAACAAAGTACAGGGAGTACAGACAAAGAAGCAATGAAAAAACAACAAGGTGGATGCCTAATGGTACATCTGAACAGTGGAGACACTGATAAGCTAGGAGGTATCTGAATGTCTGAGTTAGAAACACAATAGTCATGGAATGTTGCTAATGGGCTTGCAAATCTCATAATCACAACAGAGAAACTTATAAGCCCTAAAGATGCCCTTTCTTGGTGTGGAATCTCATGTGACCACATCTATTGGGTCCAAGAAGGGCAAGACTGCATGAGAATGATACAGTGATCAAATCAAGTAATATAATTCGGGGGAGAGAAGAGGGCACCCTTCTAATTACAGGATCTCATGTTGGCGAAGCAGGACACGTAGCTGATGTTACCTCAGTAAGTATCCATTAGGGCGGGTAACCAGTAACTTACAGGAAACTCGTAGGCAGAAGGAGCATCATTTTTCTCTAATTAGGGAGTTTTGTAAAATTTGCCTGGAATTTCTTTAACAAAATTTGTTTGAAAAATACAGTATTTTCTCTTATTGTAACTTAGTATAACAATTGTTATAAAATGCAAACATGATAAATACACATGTTATAACAGGGTATAAGTGCAGCGCAAACAAAAATTTCAAAACAATAATGAACAACAAGTCCCATAATGTTTTTTAAGTACAATAATGAGAGAAAAGTCCAGAGGGTTGATGGACAACAAGTCCCAGAAAACCTTCACCAGTGATGAAAAAATCCACATTAGGTGACAGTTCCTCCATCTCCGGTCTTATTATCTACTCTCACCTCAGGGCATGGACTCCTGAATTAACAGGTAGTCATGTAAGCAGATCCCAAAATACCCCTGAGGAAGTTCACAGGAATGTAACGCGTATGGTGGGAGAGCTGCGTATGACGTCACCCGCTGCTGTCCTTCGGAGTCAGACAGACACATGCATGTGATATATGCCTGTACCAAACTGTTTTAAATGTGAATAGTCCGTGTTTGGACACAATTAAATGTTATTAACATACAGAGAGAACTTAGATCTTCTCCTTTTTAAATGTGAATAGTCCATATTTGGACACAATTAAATGTTATTAACTTACAGAGAGAACTTAGATCTTCTCCTTTTTTATCATTTATGGTCTGGCGCCCTCATTTATTTCTGAGGAGTCTGGAAAGGAGTGTGTGATCCGTTTCAACCCATTTGGTATATTGGGATCAGCTTACATGACTACCTGTTAATTCAGGAGTCCATGCCCTGAGGTGAGAGTAGATAATAAGACCGGAGGTGGAGGTACTGTCACCTAATGTGGATTTTTTTATCACCGGTGAAGGTTTTCTGGGACTTGTTGTCCATTTGCTATTTGGGATTTTTGTGAAAATTCTATTTAGTGTTCAGCTTGCATACAAGGAGGGTTGTTTCATAATTTATTATGTCTTTATATATATGTTTGCACTGATTGCGCCCTCTGTTTTTTTATTCTAGGATAAATACACACTCTGCAGTGAAACTCTAGTTTGAAAGTTTCAAAATGTAAAAATAAAAGTGCTAATTAATCTTAAAAACGCAACTTTTGCTGCAGTACTCATCTCTTCTCTAGTGTCCCCTGCAAAATGTCTCCTTCAATGATAGTTCTCTTCTGGGTTTCATGACACGTTCTATGAGTCAAGGCTGTCTTGAACACATCACCAAGTCAGTCTGGGCTATTCTGCAGAGGGCTGCACTGAAGCCAGCTCTTCAGTGCAGTTCTCTGAAATATTAAAAACCATCCACTGCCACCGCAATAAGAAGATAAAGAAGGGGATGTCACTTAGCTTGAAGACCCCTGGAATAGAGGCAAGTATGAATGGTATTAAAAATAAAAACAAGTGCAGAAGGACGTAAAAAGAACTTTCTTTTTTAATTTGTTTTCTACAATATATGAAGCTGAAAAACAGGCTACACATTATAAGATCCGGTTTATTTAAAAACACATGATCATGCCCTAAGGCAGTACTCACTGCCCCTAATATACACATATATAGTTAGTGAATGATAGTGGTTTTTAGCTTGTGTAGTACAGGGTAACCTCTGAATTAATTAAAAAGTGAATGGAAGAATCTCACCTGCTGGCTCCCACATCTGTCAGAATATGCAAACTTTGTCTGCATCTGATAGGCTTCAGTCACTGTTCATCTGGGTATTTTTCAACTCGCTCTTTTGATTTATGGATCGAAGGTTGACAAGCCAGGTGGTGCTGATAGAACTACCCATGACTCAAATTTCAGCTAATTCAGCATAACTCTGGCAAAATTTGAGCCATGTATGGCAAGCATAACTTCAGGTTGTATGGCTTCTTGCAGTTCCAAAGTTGGTTGGTTTTGTGTCAGAGATGTAAAGGTTTTTATACATTATGGCAGAAATGTTTATGTAATGTGTCAGTGTCATGACTGGCATAGCCACCCTTACACCTATTCTTTGGCGGTTCCCTGCTGGCACTCTCCGCTCCTCCTCTTTACCAAGTGCTCCTATAGCAAGCCATGTGCTATGGGAGTACCTGTGCTGGTGCACACTGTCCCTGTCAGCAGCGGGGCTGCTGACAGGGACAGTGCTGTATTGTGAAAGGTGTAAAGGTAAATGTTTGGGGGAGGACAAGTGGTGGGGTGTTTTTAACTACACCTAGAATTTAGAACAAACTTAAATTTCCATAGCCCCTAAGCCCCTATGTCCTCACGAACACCCACACCTGGGATCAGTGCTTTTAATCCAGCAGAAAGAAAGACTACAAGAATGTTGAGAATATTGTTATTTATGAAACAGAAATGTGTGTCTTTTATCTTCTGCTATATATCGAGCGTACAGAACTATGGAGACTGTTCAGGGGACAAAATAATTTAACCTTTCTCATGTGCTCCTGACTGTTAGAGTTAAGGGTACCCTGCACCATGTTTTTTTTCTGTGTGTTATGCTTCCATTTTAGATAACAATGGAGTTGTATAAAAAAAAATTCAAGAATCATGCATGCTTTAGACAAATCTTGTAGTATAAATTTAATGTAGATAATAAAAAAGGGTTCTCGCCAACAAAAAACGCAAGATGCAATCTTAAGTTAATATTGCAGGAAAATGTCTATGCAATTCTTAAACATGTTGTTGACATTTTATCTCAGCAATTTACTTTTTTATGATGTTCTCCCATTATATTTTCCTTTGATGCATCGCCAAAAATATAGTAAACATCGTAAACCAATGTTGCACCTCTCATTTATCTTAATGACTTGCTTAAGCTACTGTAACATGTATGGCCTTTATTTAGAATTGTCACATTCCTAAACCATTTAGACACATCGGTCTTCAAAAAGAAAAAAAAAGTTCTCATTAATCTAGAGCGACTATCAAGCACAATCATATTTTTATCTCGCTCTATGGCAGATCATTGCTTTTTTCAACAACTTGTTTGAATTACAACCTTGGCTGTGAGATGATAAGGCCTGAACAATTTCAGGTTAATGATTCCTCTACCTATAAATTGAATGTCTCTCTAGAAATCAAATCATTCACAAATGACATTCTATCATAAAGAACAAAGTGTGAATTGAGCCATAACGTTCTATGTATATTATTGTTATGTCTATCTTGCTAATAACAAATAAAGTAATAACTCACAGAGTGTAAGATCTATAAAATGATAGAGTACTGATTAACAGCAATATAGCAAATAAGAAAAAAAAAAAAAAATCTATAACTTCAAATGGTACTGCAGGGTCACCTTCAGTTCTATAATCTAGCAAAGCCATATATGAAATCATAAGGAACCATGCGTTGTTATGAGTAAGCAAGATGGTTCTTAAATATCTGGTTCTTCCAGTTCTATCAGTTAGTAAAGATGAATGACAGGCAAACAGTTAAATACATAAACTTAAAGTGTAACTCCACTTTTGTTGAGAAAAACACATTCCCCTCTGGGTGCTCTATGTACATTACAAGGACTTTGACAAACTTTGTTGCAGATTCCTACCTTTTCTTATTCTGAAGAAATCCCTGTGTGTTTGTCTGTATCCATATGTGGAAGTGAGTATAATGGGATTGGTTTCTTAATTATCAACCAGCAACTGCACTTGCAAAGCTCTAATGAGGAAAATTGCAGGGCCTGCATCCCTTTAGATGTGATTTCTTATTGGGAGTATCTCACTAAAAATTAAATTTTTGTTGCAAGGGATGCCTGATATCTGACTTGTATCTTAGTGCAGACTTCTGGGAAAATTAGTGAGCCAATTACACAAGCAGGAAATGATGTTTGTGGGGGTGTTTTTTACACATTCTGTGTATAGAACACCTCCAGTTAGCCATATTGCATTTCATTTCACAGAAAATTACAGCTCTGCAAATTGAAAAGGAAAAGTCTTTTTTAATAACATTCAATTACAATATGACTTGTGTTGCAATTGTATATGCTATATTAATATTTTTTTATTTGCTATTATTTTCCCAAGAAGGTGGAGTTACCCTTTAAGCACAAACATTGTCATGACTCTGCAGTAATACTTTCATGCCCTGTCTGTCTCTTACCTGGTCTGTGTATCAGCCGTAGGGCCTGCACTCTCACACCTGCATGGTTAAGTAATCTTTCCTCAGTTCAGCTCCACCCTAGCCTCAACAGGAACCACTATTTAACCCTGTGTTCTCCAAGCCTGCCTTGCCGAACAATATTGTGTTTAGTTTCCTGTCTCCTGGTTGCCGTGTGCTCTACATCTGTTTCTGTTACCGATCCTAGCTTGTTCTTTGACTATCCCTGCCTGCTTGTTACCCTGACCTTTGGCGTGTTTTCTGTCTACCCTTGTCTGCTAGTTGCCCCGACCTGGCTTATCTGCTGACTATCCCTTGTTGTCCTGGGCTGCTGCTTCCTCTCTATCCTCCTGTAGCCTACTGTGAGCGTGAGCCAGTTGCAGCGCAATCCATCCTCACCACTAGAGGCTCTGGTAACCACCTGCTGGCTCTTAGATTCTGCGCCCTGGGGAATCTATGCTCTAACTTCCAGTGGGATTCGTGTTGGTGCTCCAGTGGACCTGCCTTCCTGAACCTCCCAGAGTTCAATCCACAGCAGTCAGTTATAGGGTCCAATACCTTAGCGGTGCACTCCTGACTCCAACGGTGTGTATCTGTCACCTGGACTCAGGTGACCTGACAAACATATACATATATGGGGATTATTTTACCTGAAAATGGATTTGCTGTTTTATCCCTATAGTGCTGAGTGCCTTAGGCCGCCTTGTCAGATAGCAGAGCCAGGTTAGAGACCTAACTATCCTCTTCTACAGTTAAAAAATAAGGATAAGTCACCTCCCGGCCCTTGTGATTGCACAGAGAAGGAGCATCATCCCTCTGATGAGTATAGACAAAAGAGAAAATAAGTAATAGTATTTTAAATACCCCTACAGTGATCACACAAGTACACTTTTATAAGAAAAAATATACAAAATGCTATTTCTAACAATAAAATATTTTAAAAACACATATCAAAATACCAAAGCCTGCATACTGATACCAACAATTATTGTCTGTTACAAACATGCATGGCTGTTGGTTGAAATAAAGAGCTAATGTCGATATGTTTTGTTCTTAGAATCTTCCTTCCTTTCCTTCCTGAAGAAGCAGTCACTTCCACGAAACGCATCAACCTTAGCTCTTTATTTTGACCAACAGGCATGCATGTTTGTAACAGACAATAATTGTTGGTATCAGTATGCAAGCTTTGATATTTTGATATGTGTTTTTATAAAAATGTATTGTTAGAAATAAAATGTATATTTTTTCTTATAATAGTGTACTTGTGTGATCACTAGAGGGGTACTGTATTTCCTATTACTTGTTTTCTTTTTTGTCTATACTCATTACAAGGATGATACCCTTCACTGGCACAATTTTCTAGTTTGTACCTCCCCTACACATATCCAACAAACAAAAAACCCTTTGATCATCCCTCTGATGAGTTGATTTCTCTCCCCTTTTTATCTTTTGGTATGTTCTTTTCTTCACATATGCATGCAACACATCTGATTGGCTCCCGGAGCTGCTCCTCCATTTCCTAGTCTGAGTTTTGCTGTATGGGGAAGGCTGATATCACATTAAATGCAGTTGCTTCACTAGTCATAAATAAACAGACTCTTTTCCATAAAATAAATAGCTGCAAACAGACATAAAGTGCAGGCAGCTTTCATTGTTACCCCTATGCTAAAATGATTGTTATAACATAATTAAAAGACCATTCTGTACACCTTTAATACACAGTATAATTTTATTTTGGAATGTTGTAGCCACAAGAGCAAGATTTTACAAAGTGTAGGCACTACATCTTCTTGCCACATGATTTGTCTTTGTGGAGGGGCCCTGCAGTAGGCAGTGTTTAGTACCAAAAAATGGGTTCAGGGCCATTCTAAAAATAAGGGTATTGATATCTTTAGGAGCAACCAGCTGTTCACAATGAATTCAGAGGTACAGTATATATTTACATTAGGCAAACTCAATAAGTCGCTAAGATTTCTTTTAAACAGCCAGCCATTCTAGAACAGTATAGAGCTAATCCAGCTTTACCCCGCCTCCTACAGCAGCAACATATTATGTCATTAGTAAGCATTGGATCACTGTTACTAGAGTTTGTTGCTTCAGAGGTGCATAGTTAGGGACTTGAATCATTAGCCTCCATGTCCCGACCATGGCTTTATTTACCTATAAAAGCACTCACGGGCTCATATGCCAGCACTGATCTTTAACATTTACAAATTGTTATAACTTTTTCCTAATTTTGTGTCCTCTCCTGGTCATGGCCACCTCTGGACATTTGTGCTTCAACAACGGAACTGTAGGAGGAAGGGCATACGGGGTGTGTTGAGAGGAGTTAGAAGGCTGTTTATAGGTTAGGAAACATGCAATCCTTTGTCCTTTCTACTATGATGGCCCACACACATTATAGGCAGTTCTGCAAATAAAGCAGACCCCGTATTGACTCCCATAGAACAATATAGCATTCGTTTTTGCTATAATCATCATACGATACAAGGGATAGCATTTATACAGATAGGCATTGACATTCTTGTATGGTAATGGCAACTTGGTGTCTAAATGTAGCCCAGGTCCCAACTGATGCATTAGGTGCTCTGTCCCCCTAGTACATCAGTGATATCAGATCTGCAAAAACAGTGCCAATACACAAAGCCATGTGTTCCCAAACCAGGACAGTTAAAGTTATTCTGTCACTGGGTTAAAAAATGACACAAAGCAGGACCCTACAAAAAAAGAAGCTTTATACTCTCCTATCCCACCACTCATTCCTTCAGTCGTGCTCTGTTCATGAGCTATAACCTCCTAAATAATCAACACATTAGACACTTCTGAGGATATTGGATGCCTGTGTTCCCTGTACAATATTATGGTTGCTTCTTCTGATCCTTACATCACTACTGTGTCCTAGATTGATGTAGGGGGCCTTGAAAAGGAACCGCACCATGCAGGGGTAATAAGGTGCCATCTTTCTGCAAGAAAGCAAAGAACAGATGAACCAGCAAGGGGACAGGTGAGTATAAAGCCTCTATGTATGCAGTTCCTGCTATGTGAAATTTGTTAAATTCAGTGGTAAAGTCACTCCAATTAAAAAATCCTAAAATGTGACTACAGTGTATTGCTATATATGCTTATGTAGGTATTTTTTATTCAGAAAATGTAACATTTCGAAAGAGGAAAATTCTAATGTTTTAAATATGAAAACACATTTTTTTGACTACTAAAAGTATGTATGCCCACAATATAACATAAAGTCTGTGTTGGTGAGAAGCTCTAAAATTAAATAAAATATATTTGTATAGAGTAAAATTAATTAGTTGTATAATCCTCCTTAATTGAGCATTTTATCTTCATTATATAGTATTAATATTTATAATAGTTGTAGATAATTTATTCAGCTGAGAATGATCAAAAAGCAAAATCTAGACAGATTTAATATATTCTTAGATCAGTGTTCTTGGTTTGTTTGAAAGAATGAATTAATACGATTATATCAGGCTCATTTGAATGATTTGTGTGAGCCTATTAAATTATACAGTACCTAATGTATTTCTAATTGATAAATGATTTTTATTTAGCCCTCTATATGTTTACAAAAATGGGCCACTTCTTTAACTTCCTAATACCATTAGGAAATTCCAGCAGCTTTAGTTAACAGATGAAGGCTGAATGTAGCCATGTAGTAAAGGACTTTGGTTTCATGGATGTGACTTGTGGCTGTTATACTTGTTGTTAAAAGATTTCCATATGTGGACACAAATACAATGAGAGCAATAAGGGATACAGTTTGGGCTTGCCATCACCATGGGTTAGAGGTGAATCCTGCAGGTTCAAGATTTGCTGTTAACGCACATATATGCAGATTTGCCTGGGAAATTTTTTAAAACCATAATATTCTACATGGCTTTTTAACTATGGCCAGCAAGCTTAGAAAGGTAAATATTGACACTTTTGATTAAGCCAGCTCCATCACTGTAAAAGTGTGGGGACACAGAACAGTCCCCCATAGACTTTAGTGGGATTTGCCTTGAGCAAGATTTACCGAACCCTTGAAAGATAGAATGTTTGCTTGCTTGTAGTGTAGGCCTTAAAATATGTCAACTCTCAAAAGTGTATGTGCATGCAAAGCATGCATGCCTTTACAGCGCATCAGCTTAAAGTTAACCTGTGAAAGATGGCCATAGAATTATTGCTCTCACCCCAGCATGTGTGGCAATACTGATCAGCTTCTTCCCCGGTCAGCTGGGTTTGAAAGCTCAGGGTTCATATTTCCCTGGGGAGGTCAACAAACAGATGCTGACTGATCTCCCACTGCTTTCCTTCCTGACACCCACCTTGATGGTTCCTTACACCCAGCAGGAACAAATAAGCAAGGACACATGGTGGTGGTGGTGGGAGGGGGGGATTGTGTGGTAAGCATGTGTCTGAGCACGTACAAGTAATTGGGCACCACCTGAATCACTTCCACCACTTAACTGGGAGCTGGGAGAAAATAAATGTTAAGTAACTTGACTGCTATAGAAGCTAGGGGTTGTTAACATGTCAGCTCTGCCTCCATTGCATGAAAGGGTAATAACCCACCATCTGACCAACTTGAACTCACCTTGTCCATGCTACCACAAACATTTCCTCCACTGTCCTAATTCTTTGTCGAATCCAAGTCATATAAAATCATAGCTTACACATGATTTATGGCATCAAGGATGCAAGGAGAAACATGCTTCTGGATCCCCAGAATGATTGAACATTTTGTGGAGGCTCCAAAAAAGCTATAGAGCTTCAAGGTAGCACAGGATATGTTAGTATAAGTGCATTGAGGGTAAACGTTTAAGAGGCTCTGTTGCTTTGCACTGAAGTGCACATAGGCAGCATTTCCCCAAATCAGAGATCATTTCACAAGTAACTGCTTGCTTTGTCAAGTTAAAATATAAACTTGGGATTACTCATGAAATGATTGTTGGTTTGGAGTTGTATGCCATGTCTGAATTATTGATCTATGGTTTGAAATACAAAATTACCAAAACTGCATAGTAGTGTGTACTCTGTGTGCAAAACTGTATTTTGTGCATGGACAAAATCATTTTTCATTTGTTGTGTTACCATAGCTTTTTGGTGGTGGCAAATTTAATAGGCTTTTTGCACCTACTGTATACTCTGCAGCCAGAAACACCTGTTCTGCCTTTCAGACGCCAACATTCAACATGATGCCCCTAGAAAAGACTGTTGAATTGAGCTACAAAGCATTATATAAAAATCATATGAAGGTAAGAATGTAAATTGAGTGGACAGAATACTGGCTAGTGTATTCCTTCAAGTTCAAGATCTATGGTCTCTCTGAGCTCATTGCAGTCTAATCCATACAGTGGAAAAGGAGATTGCATTATGTGACAAGATGATACAGATGTTTACATACACTGCATATCCAAAAGTTTGTGAACACCTAACCATCACATCCTTATGAGATTATTGGACATCCCATTCCAAAAACATGGGTATTAATATCACATGATTTTGGAATGTGTTTGGAGGAACTTGTCCTGAAGGCGTTCAACAAGGTTGAGGCCAGGACTGGCTCTGTGTAGGGTTTTTACATTCCTCCCCACCAAACTCATCAAACTATGGTCCTGGAGTTGTGCACAGTGGTACAGGAATGCAGGAACAGAAAAGAGTCTTTCCTCATACTGTTGCCACAAAATTAAAAGCACCCAATTTTCAAAAATGTCTTTGGAGCATTAACAGTACTCTTCAATGGAAACACCTGAAATCAATAATTTGACTGGATGTCCACTATTGGCCATATAGAAGATGAGATAGGTGTCCACAAACTTTTTGTTTTCCACATATATTTTTTTTCATTTTCAAGGGTTTTGGTGCAATCAAATTGAGGTGTGGCGTGTCCTTCAAAATGCGCTCCAATTGGCTCACAGCTCTCAGGCTCTTAACAGCTCCACTGACAGCTCTCCTGGGGTTCCCCGTGGTGGCTTCCTGTCAGCTCATCAAGATCCATGCCTAGACTCTGACTGCACCCCAACAATCTCAACGGCTCTGGCTGCAGGTGGACTTTCCTGTCGGCCATGGACTTTTATTCTATACCCACTCTCTGAGATGCTTGTGAGTGAAAACTTTTGTGTTTATTTGTGTTTGATGTATAAAACTTTACTGCACTATTGGTGGTTTGGCACCTCTCTTCCTTCCCCGTCCTCTCTCTTTTGCAGTGATCGGGTCTCCAGCTCTCTTACAGAGGCAGCCTTATCAGCCAGTCTGTTCAGTTTTTGACTAATTAGTTATAGACTCACACCTCCGGGATCATTATTTTCATGGTTTTATGTTTGATGTTTGATGTCCTATTGATACATGCATGCATTGTTTTTCCACCATGGTGTCTTATACAGGAATCCACTACAGACTTTTGTAACTATTCATAGGTGTATCCTGCCAGATTCCTCAAGTTAATATACAGCCCCACATACATTATTCTACTAGATTGTGTCAATAGTTTTCTCCCCCTTGCAACCAGTGTAGCACTGAGTGTCAGTGTGTTCTGTCTTTTATTGCTTAGTATATGATCATGTCACAAGAGACTGCAGACTACCAATACATCTAACAATAAGAGGCTGTGGCTGTGTAGCAGAGAAAATTCTGACAAGAGACTGCAGACTTCTTACCTAGTGCCAATGGATTTGACTGAAAGGCAATATACAATAAAAATAATTAAATAAAAGATAATTTAGCATACTTTAAAACTTTATCATAGATTCAATGTTTGCTGTATAGCATGAACATGCCACTGATTGATTTTGGTTTTGTGTAAAGTTTCTTTTTGAAAACCTCACCTGTAGTTCCAAACTCTCTTTGCAAATAGAACTGTAGCTGATTTAGCATAAAAAAGACATAAACTAGTGTCATTTGTTTTTGTGTAATGATCTGGTGTAACTGGTAACTGGTGTAGTTTTCACTCCAGATCAAAGCTTCCTCTAGAACAACCCTGTATTATGCAAATGTATATAGAGAGTTGTGAGTGGCAATTATTTAAAGGGAACTTTTTCAAAGATAAAAAAAAATGCAAAACGGCAATGGTAACAAATAGCAGGCACCCCAGTTGCTCAACTGTATATGCCAATGACTTCTTGAGCCCCCTATAACCATCAAAACTCAAGGCGCTCTGATTAAGCAAATGGCGATTTGGCTCCCTAATGATGATGTCTTGTCTGCCCTTTCCTGTTTCCAGTTCTTAGTTATTGAGCCTGCTCATCATGCTCTAGGATATATAGCTTACTGTAGGAGGAAGCTGGTTGACCAGAAATAAACCCTAGACATTCATTTTGCGCTCCTGGGGCAACTCAATATAGCATTGTCTGGTACATGCAGGCACCACCCAGTTTCTCATTGCTTTTCCTTATATAAAAAAAAAACATTCTCTTTATGAGGGACAGTGATTGGTGACTGTAATTTTTTTGCATTTTTTTGCATGCAAGAGGCAGAAGGTACTGCTTCAGTTCAGAAGTTAGCATGACATTGTCTAGTAGTGCTTAGATGGGATGTAAGTTTCAGAATGCTGGGTGTGTTCCGGGAATTTAGTGTTTTCTTAAAAGACTGGATACTCCTCTGAATGCTCACTTATACTTCAGGTCTCCCTATATTCTGTAGCTGAGCATTTTACAAGGGTATTAGCTGCAACATTGGTGTAGAAGTTTCCTGTGCTGTCTGATTCTCCCTGGTAATCTACTAAGTGTAACCTACACTGTAATCATTTTTTGACTTCTTCAATCTAAACCAGGTAATCACATGCTACCCATAATTTATCAGCAAGGATATCATTAAGTTGACATTGTGGTCCCTGGGCATTGTCCAGACTCCTATTTCCAAAAGAAGATAGTAATGTATTCCTTTTTTTAATAATAAACCAACTAGATGAAAAATGTAGTGATCTGAATTCCGGTTGGGTGGTTTTGCCCATCTCCATTCATAGACTATGATGGGGAGCAGATGTTATTCAACTTGCCCAGATTTCACAGTGTGCAAGTTTTTAAATATTTCTCATGACTAATGATTATTCTTAATTGAATGAATAATAAAATGAGCGGTTGGATTATTATCTGTGCACAATTCATAGAAACAGAAAGGCATGCATAGTTTTTAGTTCAGGATAGTTCAGGATAAAAAATTTAAAAAAGGTCAAATTTTATAGCCAGATAAGTATGAAATATTGCAAATGAATACTTAATAACAACATTTAAAGTCAGCAGGCAAAATCTGGTGACGTTTGAATGACTAAAAGCAGTGACGCATTTTGCTTCCCCACCATCCTTGCCTGCTCTGTTTGAACAATACATATGAGTTTCAATCTGAGAGAGATTGTCATAGGGCAAACAGCTGTGTTCACTCTTTAGAGGACCCACAATGCTCTGAGGCGCCAGTGTTATTGGAACACACTGTATGAAATGTGTATTTGTTAACAAACAATAGTATTCACATAGTAAAACATGTAGCAAGGATATGAAACATTTATTTAAAAACTTATAAAACTAACAAATTACATTACTATTACATTACTAACATCATTATAGTTTTCCATGAAAAAGCAATACCTATGTTATTCCTACATCTCAGGCCCATTGATGTTGCGCTCTGGAACATATTAACTTATTAATATAACATATTAACCACTTGAGCCCCGGACCATTATGCTGCCTAAGGACCAGAGGTCTTTTTCCAATTTGGCACTACGTCGCTTTAACTGCTAATTGCGCGGTCATGCAATGCTGTACCCAAACAAAATTTGCGTCCTTTTCTTCCCACAAATAGAGCTTTCTTTTGATGGTATTTGATCACCTCTGCGGTTTTTATTTTTTGCGCTATAAACGGAAAAAGACCGAAAATTTTGACCATTTTTACCATGTCTTTGGTAAAAAAAATGTCAATAAGCGTATATTTATTGGTTTGCGCAAAAGTTATAGCGTCTACAAACTAGGGTACATTTTCTGGAATTTACACAGCTTTTAGTTTATGACTGCCTTTGTCATTTCTTGAGGTGCTAAAATGGCAGGGCAGTACAAAACCCCCCCAAATGACCCCATTTTGGAAAGTAGACACCCCAAGGAAATTGCTGAGAGGCATGTTGAACCCATTGAATATTTTTTTTTTTTGTCCCAAGTGATTGAAAAATGACAAAAAAAAAAAAATATTTACAAAAAGTCGTCACTAAATGATATATTGCTCACACAGGCCATGGGCCTATGTGGAATTGCACCCCAAAATACATTTAGCTGCTTCTCCTGAGTATGGGGATACCACATGTGTGGGACTTTTTGGGAGCCTAGCCGCGTACTGGACCCCGAAAACCAATCACTGCCTTCAGGATTTCTAAGGGTGAAAATTTTTGATTTCACTCTTTACTGCCTATCACAGTTTCGGAGGCCATGGAATGCCCAGGTGGCACAAAACCCCCCCAAATGACCCCATTTTGGAAAGTAGACACCCCAAGCTATTTGCTGAAAGGCATGGTGAGTATTTTGCAGCTCTCATTTGTTTTTGAAAATGAAGAAAGACAAGAAAAAACATTTTTTTTTTTCTTTTTTCAATTTTCAAAACTTTGTGACAAAGAGTGAGGTCTGCAAAATACTCACTATACCTCTCAGCAAATAGCTTGGGGTGTCTACTTTCCAAAATGGGGTCATTTGGGGGGGTTTGTGCCTCCTGGGCATTCCATGGCCTCCGAAACTGTGATAGGCAGTGAAGAGTGAAATCAAAAATTCACGCCCTTAGAAAGCCTGAAGGCGGTGCTTGGTTTTCGGGGTCCCGTACGCGGCTAGGCTCCCAAAAAGTCTCACACATGTGGTATCCCCGTACTCAGGAGAAGCAGCAGAATGTATTTTGGGGTGTAATTTCACATATTTCCATGGCATGTTTGAGCAATATATCATTTAGTGACAACTTTGTGCAAAAAAAAATAAAAAATTTGTCTCTTTCCCGCAACTTGTGTCGCAATATAAAATATTCCATGGACTCGACATGCCTCTCAGCAAATAGCTTGGGGTGTCTACTTTCCAAAATGGGGTCATTTGGGGGGGTTTTGAACTGTCCTGGCATTTTATGCACAACATTTAGAAGCTTATGTCACACATCACCCACTCTTCTAACCACTTGAAGACAAAGCCCTTTCTGACACTTATTGTTTACATGAAAAAGTTTTTTTTTTTTTGCAAAAAAATTACTTTGAACCCCCAAACATTATATATTTTTTTAAAGCAAATGCCCTACAGATTAAAATGGTGGGTGTTTCATTTTTTTTTTCACACAGTAATTGCGCAGCGATTTTTCAAACGCATTTTTTGGGGAAAAAACACACTTTTTTTAATTTTAATGCACTAAAACACGCTATATTGCCCAAATGTTTGATGAAATAAAAAAGATGATCTTAGGCCGAGTACATGGATACCAAACATGACATACTTTAAAATTGCGCACAAACGTGCAGTGGCAACAAAATAAATACATGTTTAAAAGCCTTCAAAAGCCTTTACAGGTTACCACTTTAGATTTACAGAGGAGGTCTACTGGAAAAATTACTGCACTCGATCTGGCCTTCGCGGTGATACCTCACATGCATGGTGCAATTGCTGTTTACGTTTGACGACAGACCGCCGCTTGCGTTCGCCTTAGCGCGAGAGCAGGGGGCGACAGGGGTGGTTTTTTTTTTTTTTTTTTTTTTTCTTTATTATTTTTTTGCTTTTTTAATCTTACTTTTAAACTGTTCCTTTCATATTTTTTTTTTTTAATCATTTTTATTGTTATCTCGGGGAATGTAAATATCCCCTATGATAGCAATAGGTAGTGACAGGTACTCTTTTTTGAAAAAATTGTGGTCTATTAGACCCTAGATCTCTCCTCTGCCCTCAAAGCATCTGACCACACCAAGATCGGTGTGATAAAATGCTTCCCCAATTTCCCAATGGCGTTATTTACATCCGGCGAAATCTAAGTCATGAAATACTCGTAGCTTCCGGTTTCTTAGGCCATAGAGATGTTTGGAGCCACTCTGGTCTCTGATCAGCTCTATGGTCAGCTGGCTGAATCATCGGCTGCATTCTCAGGTTCCCAGTTGAGACAGGAGAGCCAGAGAAAAACACGGAAGACGGTGGGGGGGGGGCATTCCCTCCCACGGCTTGTAAAAGCAGTCTAGAGGCTATTTAGCCGCTAGGATTGCTTTTACATGAAAGCCGACCGCTGGCTGAAAAGAATGATACCAAGATGATACCTAAACCTGCAGGCATCATTCTGGTATAACCACTCAAAGTCGTGAATGGCGTACCTGAAGACAAAAAAATGGTTAACAATGGTTAACAATAAAGCACAGTAAAGTGTAAATAATTACACACCTGAAAAACAAACATGATAAAACATAATAACAATAACAATAACAATAAAACATTGCAGAATAGAATACAGTAAAAAAGAGCAGAACAATAGAGAGAGAGAATAGAGAGAGAGAGAACAATAAAACAACAACTATTTTTTTTTATTTCATATTTTTTTTTTTTTTTACACTTTTTTTGTAACTAACTTTTATAACGGTAACCGGTTCCAGGTTCGGGTCTCTCAAAATGCGATGGCATCTTGGGAGACCCTGTGAAAGTGTGCCTAGTCTGTGCAATGCTGTACCCTACGCTAATACTCAACTAGTGAATGGTAGCGTTCAAAACATTCACCAATGCAAAGACCAGGATTGTCAGGACAGGAGGGACAATAATAGCGGGTGTCACGCCTATATCCGCGCTTGCTGCAGACACGACATCTTTTTTGGGGGGGTTCGCTGGGTAGGGGTACTCGGGAGGACATAAAAATGCCTCTCATGCAGCCGACTGCATTTGGTTGGGGATGTGAATGGGGGAAGTACGGGCGCTGCAGAAGCGGTGGGTTCCCAATTAGGATTGGCGAATGCAGCAGGAAGGGCACTATGGGCACGACGGGGCTGTGTTTGTCTTTTTGGTGGCAGCGGGACACTACTTGTGCTTGCCACCTCACCAGCTTGAACTGCACTTATGGGACTCGCCACGTCACCAAGTGTTACTGCAGTGCTGGTTTGACTACGACCGGGGTGTACTAGGCCGCTGGCGCTTGCCAGTTCACCAAAACGCTACCAAAAAACTGTTAGCGATCGCAGGGATCAGGCCTGACTCTGCGAACGCTGCAGTTATGCGTTTAGTGTTTTGTAAGTGACAGTGATCGATCGATACTGCACTTGGGTGGGCTGGGCTGGGCCGGGCGGAGGGGCAAAACGCAGGTGCTAGCAGGTATCTGGGCTGATCCCACTAACACTGCGTTTTTGGGAACCCTAAACTGCTGGGGATGCCAGTATAGATCTGATCGGATCAGATATTGATGCGATCAGATACTATACCACTAAGGGAGGTGTACGGTGCGTGCGTGGGTGTTAGCGGTACTGGCGCTAATCTGACGCTGCCTGGGGCTGGTGCTTGCCAGTTCACCAAAATGCTACCAAAAAAACTGTTAGCGATCGCAGGGATCAGGCCTGACTCTGCGAACGCTGCAGTTATGCGTTTAGTGTTTTGTAAGTGACAGTGATCGATCGATACTGCACTTGGGTGGGCTGGGCTGGGCCGGGCGGAGGGGCAAAACGCAGGTGCTAGCAGGTATCTGGGCTGATTCCGCTAACACTGCATTTTTGGGAACCCTAAACTGCTGGGGACGCTAGTATAGATCTGATCGGATCAGATATTGATCCGATCAGATACTATACCACTAAGGGAGGCGTATGCTGCGTGCGTGGGTGTTAGCGGTACTAGCGCTAATCTGACGCTGCCTGGGGCTGGTGCTTGCCAGTTCACCAAAATGCTACCAAAAAAACTGTTAGCGATCGCAGGGATCAGGCCTGACTCTGCGAACGCTGCAGTTATGCGTTTAGTGTTTTGTAAGTGACAGTGATCGATCGATACTGCACTTGGGTGGGCTGGGCGGAGGCACAAAACGCAGGTGCTAGCAGGTATCTGGGCTGATCCCGCTAACACTGCGTTTTTGGGAACCCTAAACTGCTGGGGACGCTAGTATAGATCTGATCGGATCAGATATTGATCAGTTCAGATACTATACCACTAAGGGAGGCGCATGCTGAGTGCGTGGGTGTTAGCGGTACTGGCGCTAATCTGACGCTGCCTGGGGCGACGCATATCACCGCCGGGCGATCGGGGGACTAAACCTTTATTCGGTAATAAACGGCGGGTGCCCTGACACTATAAAAAATAAACGAACTAACCAGGGTCAACCGTAACGGTTATACGGTGATCAGTGGTGAAAGGGTTAACTAGGGGGCAATCAAGGGGTTAAAACATTTATTAGGTAGTATATGGGGGTCCCTGACGCTATAAAACGCTGACGGCGAACCTAAATATTTACCTCACTAACTAGCGTCACCAGCGACACTAATACAGCGATCAGAAAAATGATCGCTTAGTGACACTGGTGACAGGGGGTGATCAAGGGGTTAAAACTTTATTAGGGGGGGTTAGGGGGGTACCCTAGACCTAAAGGGGGGTAATACTCACTGTCCCAACACTGTAACTGTCACAAACTGACACTATACAGTAATCAGAAAAAAAAAAAAAACTGCTGGTGTCAGTTTGTGACAGGGGGGGGGGGTGATTGGGGGGGGATCGGGGGGCGATCGGGGGGGGGATCGGGGTGTAATGTGTGCCTGGCATGTTCTACTGTGTGTGTGTGTGTTGGTGCACTCACATTGATGTCTTCTCTCCTCGGGCCGGAACGGAAATTACCGAGCCGAGGAGAGATGACATCATTTCCTTTGCTGCTGTTTAGCATACAGCAGCAAAGGAATGATTCGATTGGCCGGCGGCGATCGCGAGGGGGGGGCCACGAACGGATGGTCTCCCCCTCATCACCGATCGCCGCTGGACAAAAGACGACCGCCTCGGGCACCGGGGGGGGGTCCGATCGGACCCCCCACCCGCGGAAGGCAAATCACGTACCCTGTACGTGATTTTGCCTGTCCGTGCCACTTTGCCGACGTACATCGGCGTGAGGCGGTCGTCAAGTGGTTAAATAATCTTCACAGAACAGCAACTTTCACCTGAAGTATCTGAAGTACTTAGTTTTATAAAACAATTACTTACACCCCACACTCCAACTGGACAAACTTCAGGCTTCGTCACCTTCCCTACGCAATAGGAATTGTGTAAAGCTGCACATTGCTTATTTCTCTTCATCCAAGCTTTATTTTACAAACCACAGAGGCATATTCCACCTATTCCTCCCTTTGGCATGTTTAGCCCCATTAGTTTAGTACATTGTCTTAGACCCCTTTCACACTGGGGCCGCAGCTGCGTTCATGGTAAATCGCCACTTGTTTTAGCGGCGCTTTTCCGCTGTTTAAGAGGTGCTTTTGCGCGACTTTTTGGCCGCTAGCAGGGCACCTTTAATCCCAAAGAAGGGGTTAAAAAAGCCTGTGTTGCATCTTTTTTGAAGCGCTTTTCAGGTGCTTCGGAAGCACTACCCATTCATTGCAATGGGCAGGGGCATTTTGGGAGCTCTGTATACAAAAATGCTGCTTGCAGGACTTTTTCAAACGTTCTGCAAGCGCACTGCACGGTGTGAACGCACCCATTGCAGAGAATGGGAGGCAGTTTTCAGGTGCTTTACAGGTGCTATTTCTAGCGCTAAAATGCCTATAAACTGTCTCAGTGTGAAATGGGGTCTAGAAATAAAACTAAACTCTCTTAATCATCAATAATTCTTTTTAATCCTCAGGCTGCTAGCAATAGTTATATCGTTATATATAATATAATAATATATATTTATATATTATATTTACTTCTTTTAAACCTTTTATATATTTTTTCAGTTGCTTCCTGGTTTCAGGCATAGGCCAAAATGATGTCACACAAACTAAGAGTCTTCATGGGCTGGATGAGGATGGGCTTTTTCAACTGTCTGCATGTCTGAGATAATCATTTCCCTTACTCAAGATGGCCATGGCTAGGCATGCTATGTGGGTGTTTTTTAAAGTCATTTCTCAACAAAATAAAGCATGGGGACATGGATGAATGGGTGAGCTTGCTTTGAATATTAAAAATGAATTAAATAGCATTTTCAGTTTGTGGTGCTCAGATACAATATAGTTCTTGTTTAATGTTATGCCGCGTACACGCGGTTGGACTTTCCAACGGGAAATGTTCGATGTAAGCTTGGTGTCCGAAAGTCCGAAAGGCCGACCATGTGTATGCTCCATCAAACATTTGCTGATGGAATTTCCGGCCACAAATGTTTGAGAGCAGGTTCTCAAATTTTTCGCCAACTTCACTTTGTTGTTGGAAATTCTGATCGTGTGTACACAAGTCCGTCACGCAAAAGTTCATGCATGCTCGGAATCAAGCAGAAGGAGCCGCACTGGCTGTTGAACTTCCTTTTTCTCGGTTCGTCATACATGTTGTACGTCACCGTGTTCTCACGTTCGGAATTTTGGGCCAACATTTGTGTGACCGTGTGTATGCAAGACAAGTTTGAGCCAACATCCTTCGGAAAAAATCCATGGTCTTATTAGCGGAAAGTCTGATTGTGTGTACGCGGCATTAGAGTTGCTCTGTGTGGAAGCCCTTGTAGGGGAAAATTATGTCAAAGAAACTTGCCAGTGGATTGTCTCTGTGTCTTTTGCACAATAAAGTTTTGTATGTAGAGGAAGAAGCTGTGTGTGGCTGTACACTTGGTTTATTATGTTTTTATTATTGTTTTAGCATTTTTCCTTTACATACGTATGAAGATAGATTATGCTTACACATATGTTTGAATAAAATGCACTGAAAAAAGTTTCATAATTTGGCCTTAACCATCATTTTAAATGGGCTTTGGTCACTTGGTATTGAACAAATTATGAGAATACAGTTTCATAATGAACTACTTAACGCATGCATACAGATGTGTAAACATACAACTATTTAACCTTTATAAATCATATTTTTTCTTCATTAACAGCTCTGTTCTTTTGAAATGTTATTGAAATATAATAATTTACACTGGAATTTTACATAACCTTGGCCATAATGTAGTCTGAACCCTGAGATTTCCTCAGCGGAAGATCAAGTCTTACAGACTCCCAATTATTTAACCTCTGTGGGGTCTTGTTATTATTCCAGTTCTTGTCTGCAGAAAGCAGTTGCATGCTGGCTGTTAACATTAATTGTGCTGAGATTTGTAGAATCCAAAGCTTCCACATTCAGCATGTCTCTCACAGGGCTTCTGAGCAAGGCTAAACCTTGTTGTCACATGGTTCTGTGCTGTGCAACCTACCTCTCTGAAATGTGCATAGGCAGTGCACTCAGAGAGGGTGATGTTTGAACCACTGGACACACAGGTTAGTTACTGGACACAAATGCTTAGTCATTCAGGAGATAAGCACTAACATCCCTGTGGAATATGGTATCAGGGAAGCCATCTGCACAAGATGAATTATGAGAAAAAAATAGACCTACCAGCACGTGTGCTGTAGCTCCCCAAGTCAATTAAAATTCAAAATTTCCATGTTTGATTGGAATGCACCTTTTTACAACATGTCAACAGAGACTATCAATATGCAATACCCATGGGTTTGCGTACAGTGTTGTCTTACTGTTTATATACACATGAAAATGACAACTGCATTTGTCACATCTATTATACATAGGCTGCGCATATGTATGTGAAAATAAAGCACTCTGTTGAATTATTGAAGGAGATGAAGAGATCTTTCTTTTTTCTCTTTTTTCTTTTTTTTTAGATGAACATGTCAAAACATCTATTTTATGTGTTCTTTTTATTAAACCCTTTTTCTGTTTATAATTTGTATTTGATATTTGTACATACCCTGTTTGCTTATTATAATAAGTTTGCAGCTTCCTACTTTGTAGCATTACACAATAGTTGTGCTTCACTGCTCCTTCTTACAATGAAAACCAGTGTGTTGATAGAATACCTGAAAACAATGCACTCCATGGTTGGCTGATATCTTAACAGTCTTTAAGGTAGAATCATAGTTGTGCACAGTCTGTTGCATTAGGGTGTGCACCCCAAATCTCAAACACATTTATATATATTTATTTTTTACTTTAAAGTTTTATTGAGAAAAGAAAAATAAATATAAAAGCCACCCAAAGGGTTACAGAAATTGGTACAATAGCAAAACAAATACCATGATAACAACATGAGAAATGGATCTGTGCAAGTACATTAAGCAGATACCAACATTTGGTCAGAGATAGTAGGTATTGTTGTACAATCTCGACTGTGGGTCTGGTTAGAATTTCTAGTTTGTACAGTAGAGTATGATACCTCTTCTTGATATTTTGAAGAGAGCTAGGAGAAGGGCGATGCTGGTTAGGCAAAATTACAAGTGGACAGTACATGCTGGATGGAACAGCCAGGTATTCCATTGCTTCCAAAAGATTGCGTGTGCTCCATTTTTTTTTGCAAACATAATCTCATATTGAGTTTGCGTTTTTAGAATTTGGAGAAAAGTATATCTGTCAGAGGGTCTGGTTGTTTTCAAGCCATAGCAATGGCTTTCCTGCTATACTGTGGACTATAAAGGGTCTGTGGATAGGGTCCCAGGATTCATGATGTAGGAAGAAGAGAGCTGTAGCCGAGTTGTATGTTATGGGATTCTGGAGCACTGTGGAAAGGAAAGAGAAAATATATTTCCAAAAACATAGTAATTTGGGGTAGGACCACCAGATGTGCAGTAATGAGCACATAGAGCCACAGTTTCTACAGCAGTCTGGTGAGGTAGATGCATTGAATTTGGACAATCTTACTAGGGTGTAGTACCAACAGTGTAATATTTTTAGAGATATCTCCCAGTGAGAAACACATTTTGATGAGGTGATGAGCAACTGCATTGTTTTGTGCCATTGTGCTAGCTAATTGGAAGTTCTGTGAGAGGTCAGCTTCCCATAATTTCATAGTGGGTGTTTTTTCCAAGGAGAGGAATGTAAGAGTGCGGTATAGAAAGGAGATTCCATATTTATATATTGACAGTGTCAGCAGAGCAATGGAGGGTGTCAGTAGGGCAGAGATTGGTGTCAATAGGACAGTGGACGGTGCCAGTAGTTTTTATTTTTATTATTTTATTCTTTATTATTTTTTACAATTTAATTTTTTTATTATTATTTTTTTTAATTTTATAGGAGCCTTGTTAGGGGGCTTTGGTAAAATATCAGGGGTCTACACAGGGGGAATCTGCACCACACTGGGTGATTAGGATGTGCCCAGGCACAGCTGACACACCCTGTGTGCACACCTATGGGTGGAACTGTGATTTTTCTAAATGGCGTAGTTCTGCTGCAATGTGCAACAATCCATGGCATAAACATACAGAGAGCCTTCCTCCAGTGCTGATAGCTCTGCGGTCTTCATCAGTGCTCCATCACTGTTGCTGACATTTTCTCTACAGCATCTTCCAGCCTAGTGTCTTCTCTCTTCAGCCTTTGGGCAGCCACAGATGATGTAACTTATGGGCCTGCACCCTGAAGTTACATCATCTCAGAACAAGTCTCTATTCTCAGCATCTTAGATATGCTGACAATTAATTGGAAGTGTATATTGCCATAGTGGCACATCAAGACACAACTACAGTAGCAGGAAATGCACCTGCACACTTCAGTGCACCTGCTTTTGCACATGATGGTCTGTGCAATAAAAAAGGGCCAAGTTTTTTTAGCCATTGTTGGTGGACCATTCTAAATGACTGGGCTTCATTGATGAAATGCAAACATATGAAATACAGGCTAGCCTAGAAAAGAATGAAGACCTAAAAGAAAACTTTAGTGATAAAAATATGTTGGCTCTCATTTCTGGCTGACTTCTTTCCTTCTGAAAATACTAGTTCTTTGGTTATCATTGATCTTAAAGACACCAAACCCAAACAATGACCCAAACAAGCCTTCAGAGGAAGAAAGCAATAGTAAAGCCATCGCTGCTGATCTGTTTTCCTTTTTAAAGTCAGTGGCTTAAAAGGGACTGAAGCTTTAGGTTTTCTTATGTGGATAAATGTGACTGAATATGATCCTAGGTAATGTCAAATCATACTATTCCCCCAGTTTTTTTCTGATTGGCTACCCTAGATTCCAGCACGAGTTCCATCAGCATACTTAATTAAAGTCTTAATTAAATATACTTTTGAAAAAATACTTCATGTATATATATGCATATTTATTACATGGCCCTTGGGAAAGCAGCAAGTGTGCTGCCTAGCTAAACACAGACTGAAATTCAACAGGAACAAATTAGATGCATCTTTTCCTTATGTGAAAATACATAATTTGGGATATGTTTTCAACAAACACCCAGCCTATACAACAACTGATCATGAGATTTTGATTGATTTGTAATGCAATTTACTTCTTTACAATCCCTTAATAATCATCAACCATGGATTAGTCTTATATTTCATTGATTAACCATCTGACCTTTCACTGAGCTGCTTAATTCAGATGAATGACTACCTATTGAGTGTACACATGTCTACCAAACACACCCCATAAATAAATCATATCTGTTCAAAACCAATGATAGAATTTAAATAAACAGTGAAAAATATGTTTGTCATAACAAACCAGTACAACAGACACATTTTTGCCCTTTGTTTTTAATGTAAACCAGGTATGCAATTTAAAAATAGCAATATAGTATATTTAAAAGCTGAAACTGATATTTATGAAGTCTAGGCAAATACACTATAATACCAAAGGTATTGGGGCACCTGCCTTTACATGCACATGAACTTTAATGATATCCCAGTCTTAGTCCGTAGGGTTCAATATTGAGTTGGCCCACCCTTTGCAGCTATACCAGCTTCAACTCTTCTGGAAAGGCTGTCCACAAGGTTTAGGAGTGTGTCTATGGGAATGTTTGACCATTCTTCCAGAAGTGCATTTGTAAGGTCAGGCACTGATCTGGACAAGAAGGCCTAGCTCGCAGACCCCGCTCTAATTCATCCCAAAGGTGTTCTATTGGGTTGAGGTCAGAACTCTGTGCAGGCCAGTCAAGTTCCTCCATCCCAAACTTGTTCATCCATATCTTTATGGACCTTGCTTTGTGCACTGGTCCAAATCATTATGGGATTATGGGATTATGGTGTGGGCATGTTTTTCAGCGGTTGGGCTCGGCCCCTTAGTTCCAGTAAATGAAACCCTTAAGGCGTCAGCATACCAAGACATTTTGGACAATGTCATGCTCACAACTCTGCAGGAACAGTTTGGGGATGGCCCCTTCCTGTTCCAACATGACTGCGCACCAGTGCATAAAGCACGGTCCATAAAGACATGGATGAGCGAGTTTGGAGTGGAGGAACTTGACTGGTCTGCTCAGAGTTCTGACCTCAACCCAATAGAACACCTTTGGTATGAATTAGAGCAGAGTCTGCTAGCCAGGCCTTCTTGTCCACATCAGTGCCTGACCTTAAAAATGCTCCTCTGGAAGAATAGTCAAACATTCCCATAGACACGCTCCTAAATCTTCCCAGAAGAGTTGAAGCTGTTATAGCTGCAAAGGGTGGGCCGACTCAATATCCTACAGACTAAGACTGGGATGCCATTAAAGTTCATGTGCATGTAAAGGCAGGCATCCCAATACTTTTGGTAATATAGTGTATATAAAGTTTATACGATCCTTGAAAAGCTGTTTAATATTTGTTTCTGTTAAGGTGCCATGATAATCTGAAATCTGTTTTATAAAAAAAAGCTAACATCAATCCTGAAGTGTGAGTGTTGGCTTTGAAAGAGGAATCTTTTAGGTCAGCTCACATTAAAAAGAGAATTAATGTGACTTATAGCATTGCCATTCAATCTAAAATATGTGTATTGAGCCTGTGTAAGCTCTTCATTTCTCTTTTTTCCTATCACAGCTCTCCAGTAATTCCATGATAACAGCTGTAAAACTCTGTGTTAAAATTGACTTCAGCTTCAGTATTTAGTCTGCCTGTGTATAATGACATATTCCTCCTCTTCCAATGAGAAGGAAGCTAAAGTGAAAGTAAATATAGTTGTTTTTTTACAAAGTTTTCACAGCTAATATCCAGAGGTTGCTAGTGAGTAGGGGTGAGCTCAGTATTCGGTTTGAATGTAAGTTTGTCTTGAACACTGGCTGTTCAGAAGTTTACCGATGTTTAGGACATTCGGCATAGATGGGCGTGACAGCTTCCATCCCCTCTGGCAAGACACCCCTCCTATGTTGAGGGCATGTTGCCTGGTATGGTTCAGAGGGGTCCAGGAAGAAGCTACGCTAACGAGTACAGCGAAACGTGTTGACGTCATCACGACGCCGTCACGCTCGACCAGGCGGGCCACGCTAGAGGAGCGGAACAGCTGAGACTACCAGCTGGGTGTCATCTTAAACTGATCCAGGAAGCCTGACAGACCGAGCAGGAAATAGACGCCTATGCACCGCGGGACTAAAGGCACAATATTTGATTCTGATCACCAGCAGCAACATTACCGCTCGTACGAACCCACGAGCCAGCGGGACTCCACTCATCATCCAAGAGGACTTGAACGCTGACTGTCCGGCCCCCCCTCTCCTTTCACCAAATAGGGCGGTAACGTATGAGTGGAATCAATCAAACTCCTGCTGTATATATGTAAAGTACTGTTGTTAACTGTCTGCATAGCCGCCATCCACATTGGGCTTACATTCAACCCCCATGCTTATGAGTAGTGCCTTATTATCGGAATTTACCCGCAATCTGCAGCGATCTGTGCCATATAAATCTCTTCAAGTCTACTACTACCATTACTAGACCATCTTGACCAATAGCGTGCCTAGCTATACATGTTTACATACTAACCTGCACCAACAATCATTACCTCGCTATTGCTGGACACAGCCAGGTACTCCATCCACGCCAACCGTCCACTCCTGCCAGCCGGCTGCCAGGCAACCATCTCCGTAGACCCCCTAACAGTTCTCTTCCCTCTTCCCTCCCCGCATCCCACATATGCTTCTCGACAGCATAGTCAATTAAATTTACCACTCATACCAGACGGCCATGCCACTGCGCCTGCCCACATTAATTTTGACCCACGAGCTGCCGAACAGCATATATAGTCCGGACTGTGTCGGTGTCATTTTGTATGTGTGTCTGTCTTTAATGTTGTCCTAGGTATAGTAATACCTTGGTCATTTTTGTTGTTTTTTGCCATATTCACACTGTTAGCAGAACCTTTTTGTTTGCCTCTAAAACATTTTGCGGATTTTAAATTATTTAATAAATTGAGTATTTTACATTACTGCCTCTGGTCACTCTTTGCATAAGTAACCGCTTTCCCACTTGATACTCTATATATCAAGAGATCCTTCCCCTACCCCTCCTCATTGTCCCTCCTTGAGTTAATGGTTCAGAGGGGTCAACACTGAAGAAATGGCTGCACTTCAAGATCCATAAAAATTCTTATTTATTGAACGAACATCCCAAGTGTTACAAACAGTTCAAATGGTAGTCGCGTTTCACACACTAACAGGTGTGCTTATTCATCCTGTCTCACCTGCAGCAAGTTCTTTTGTTTGGATGGTTCAGAAGGGGGAAAACACTTGTCCACCCCCCTTACCTGCTCGGATTAGGGGTTTGGTATGTGAGGTACCATCTTAAAATCCATAGCGGACTCAAAGGGTCTGGTATGCAATTTGGGGGAGGGATGGTACACAACTTTTTCATTCTCACTGTAGGATGTGCTACAGCAAAAAACGACAGAAGTTACATTAAAAAAATTACAGTTTCACAAAAAATTTTAAAAAGCACACAGACCCCTCCAGTGTTCCCCCTCAATACATAGGAAGCAGGAGGAAAATGTAATTTGCTGACAAAACTCTATTTTCCTTTGTAAACATCATTGCTAAAAAAAATTGCTACAACATCACTACCCCCAGCCACATGGAATTATTAAACTTTTTTTTTTTTTTGCATTGGTACATGTTCCCTGAGATAGTGCCCATCTCCCTTGCCTATAAAGAAAGAAAATTTACTTTTTTTTTTTACAGATTTGGCTACTATTGATTTTAGTGGGGTTTAGGTTCGGCATCAGAACTTCACGGAAGTTCGGCAAACCTTTGGGGCAGTTCAGCGAATCACTACTAGAGAGTAACACACAACTAAAAGTAAAAACACTACAAAGCGCACATCTCAAATACCCCAAAAAAGGTAAAAATCAGAGGACCCAGGAGGATAAATGGAATAAAAAATAATATAAAATAATGTAAAAATTCAGTAGAGCACTAACTCACAGACAAATTACAGTGATAAATGGTGCATAGGTCACAGGTACCCAGGCTCTAAACAATTGACAGCTGAGCTACACTGAAAAAGTCCAATGCTGCTGGGTGGCAGAGCTCTGGAGCATGCAAAAGATAAACAGAGAGAAACTAGCTCAAAGACTATCAGTGTAGTATGTTTAAAAACAGTGTTTATTAAAAAAAAATAATAATATGCACTCACAAATACAGTCAAAGGGCAAGGCACACAGGCACTAGGGTAGAATGGACCAAACAAGCATCACAGATAGCAGAGATTGGGAAACCTCACAGGGATGGAGCAGGATGGACACTCTGCAAGAGCTGAGGCTGCCGAGCTGCAGGAGGAAAGCTGTCTCCACACTGTGTGTGGGAGCCATTCTCTGCTTAATTCATCACAGTGCTGGGCTCCGTTCCCTGCGAGCGTCGCAACGCACGGGGACGGAGCCGGGCGCCAAATCAAATAGTGAAAAACACACAATACACACAGTACACTGTAATCTTACAGATTACATTACTGTATCAAATCATTTCACATCCCTTTTGTCCCCAGTGCTTTGTCCAGTGCAGTTTTAAATTATATATACTGTTCTTTCTGCCTGGAAACTGGAGATTGTCCATAGCAACCAAAAAGTGTCCCTTTACATCAAAAGCGGTTTTAGACCAGCTAGAAAACAGCGATAATAAATTAGAATCACTTGCAGAATTGAGCGATAGTGATTCGTGGGGAAATTCATCATCAGACACTGAAAGTAATGAAAGCGACAATTCTGAAACTGAGCAAACTTCAGTGTTTTTGATTTGATTACATTATTGAATACATTTCATTATTATTATATTATTATTTAATTGAGCAATAGGGATTTGTGGGGAAATTCGTCATCAAACACTGAAAGTAACATCAGCGACAATTCTGCAACTGAGCAAATTTCTGTGCTTTTGATTACATTATTGAATGCATTTTATTATTATTATTATTATATTATTTGTTATAAATATTTATAATTATTTATTATATAATAATTTATTATTTCGTGTTTCAAATTTTATCATACCCGGGATGTGTACTAGACTCTTGTTTGGATAGATTTATATAAAACGCCAAATTTCCATGCAAAACATTGTACTTCTTTGAGCATCAAAAATCATATCAAACATAATCATACCGCCAGGGAGGTTAAAGTGTATATAAAAGGAGGCATTTTTATTGTTTTGGATAAAGTAGACAAGTGTTAGAACTCCTGTCTGTTTTTTATTATTATTATTATTATTATTATTATTATTACTTTCTGTGCTCTCACTGGGGAGATTTAGCCTCTGTTTGTCCTGAATAGGAATGGGCTGTCCATAGACTTTAACGGTGTTCACATATTTGAACAAATTATTTGCCTGTTCGCATGTTCTGCTGCAAACCGAACTGGGGGTTGTTTGGCCCATCCCTAGTCCTGAAGAACATTGTCACTGGGACTAAGAGTTAGGCCCCTTTACGTGAAGGGTCTGATCAGGTCAGCCTATCAGTTTTTCAGACAGACCTGATCGGATGGTCCATTTATCCCTTTGGGCCAGTGGGTGTAAACGGGCTTGTGTACGTTTTCACCCACCTACCTCCAATCCTATCCGATCCACAAAAAATTAAAAAAAAACAAAACAAAAGGGGATCCATCCACCTCCGATCAGGTGTATATGGACAGTTGAGACTGTTCACACTCCACTGCTTATAAAGCAGTGCAGGCTCTTTCCATGTCCGCTCTGCAGAAACTGAGCAGACATGGACCTGTCATCCGCGCACTCTGCTCTGATCAGCAGGGTATAAGTGGACAGATCTCCTGCTGATCAAAACAAAGTGCACCCTGTGTGAAAGGGGCCTAAGGGAAAATCCAAAATCTGTAGCGGTCACCAGAACAAGATGAGAAAATCTTCCTCTTATTCCAGTCAAAAAGTAGGTGTCCACTTCTTGTTGTGTCTCTTAACAGTAAATTAAGTAAATTCCCTTAATGGGACACAGGGAAAAAATTTAAAAATAAAACTTAAAAAATAAGGGGACTTTCCATATAAAACGTAAAAAAAAAAATTGGTTAATGACATTATTATTCAGCATTTTTTAACAAAAAGAGATAATGCAGATTAAAAACATTTGATTTTTTTTATACTGCAGAGTTACAGTATGAGAAGTCAGTGAAATTGAATTGTTTTCTTTCTGAGGTTGATAAGACCATACTATGGCTGCCAGACTTCAATAGCAATCCTCTGATCAAAAGATTAGAAAGCCCACACACATTCCTATTCTCCACTTGTAACTAGTCACCACAAAATGACACCTATAACTGAGTAGAAGAGATTAATTGCTAATTTTATCTCCCTGAGCCACATGTGCACAGCTTTAGATTACTGAAGGATACCAAGTCCAGTAACTTTTTCCTATAGGAAACTGATGCTTATCTCAATGGAAACACAGCAAATATCTTCTTCCAGAGGGGGAAATAAATAAATAAAGCTATCTTGGAACTACTGAATGTTTTTCTTTTCATATTGAATTTAACAAGATAATTTTCCTTTAAATGAATGTTTACTCAATTAGCTAGAGCGCTGGAACTTTGACATCCCAAAGGAACATGTTATGCATTTTCAGTGAGCAACTTTTAGAGCTATTTATGCAATGTTTTGCTTGATGCTTATATTACCCTCACAATTTTTTTGCATAATTGCTCTTCTAATTGTTTATATTGCATTGGATATAGCTACGTACAGTTGTGCTCAAAAGTTTGTATAACCTGTCAGAAATCATGAAATGGTGGCAATGGTATTAAAAATATGACTAATTATGCCAACAAAAACTGTGTTTTATTGAAGGATAGTGACCATTAGGGATGAGCCGAACACCCCCCTGTTCGGTTCGCACCAGAACATGCGAACAGGAAAAAAATTCGTTCGAACACGCGAACGCCGTTAAAGTCTATGGGACACGAACATGAATAATCAAAAGTGCTAATTTTAAAGGCTAATATGCAAGTTATTGTCATAAAAAGTGTTTGGGGACCCGGGTCCTGCCCCAGGGGACATGGATCAATGCAAAAAAAAGTTTTAAAAACGGACGTTTTTTCAGGAGCAGTGATTTTATTAATGCTTAAAGTCAAACAATAAAAGTGTAATATCCCTTTAAATTTCGTACCTGGGGGGTGTCTATAGTATGCCTGTAAAGGGGCGCATGTTTCCTGTGTTTAGAACAGTCTGACAGCAAAATGACATTTGGAAGGAAAAAACTCATTTAAAACTAGCCGCGGCTATTGCATTGCCGACAATACACATAGAAGTTCATTGATAAAAATGGCATGGGAATTCCCCACAGGGGAACCCCGAACCAAAAAAAAAAAAAAAAAATGATGTGGGGGTCCCCCTAAATTCCATACAAGGCCCTTCAGGTCTGGTATGGATATTAAGGGGAACCCCAGCCAAAATTGAAAAAAAAAATTGACGTGGGGTTCCCCCTAAATTCCATACCAGACCCTTCAGGTCTGGTATGGATTTTAAGGGGAACCCCGCGCCAAAAAAAAAAAAAAAAACGGCGTGGGGTCCCCCTAAAAATCCATACCAGACCCTTATCCGAGCACGCAACCTGGCAGGCCGCAGGAAAAGAGGGGGGGACGAGAGTGCGGCCCCCCCCCCCTCCTGAACCGTACCAGGCCACATGCCCTCAACATTGGGAGGGTGCTTTGGGGTAGCCCCCCAAAACACCTTGTCCCCATGTTGATGAGGACAAGGGCCTCATCCTCACAACCCTGGCCGGTGGTTGTGAGGGTCTGCGGGCGGGGGGCTTATCGGAATCTGGAAGCCCCCTTTAACAAGGGGACCCCCAGATCCCGGCCCCCCCCCTGTGTGAAATGGTAAGGGGGTACTTACCCCTACCATTTCACTAAAAAACTGTCAAAAATGTTAAAAATGACAAGAGACAGTTTTTGACAATTCCTTTATTTAAATGCTTCTTCTTTCTTCTTTCTTCCTTCATCTTCTTCTGGTTCTTCTGGCTCTTCTGGTTCTTCCTCCGGCGTTCTCGTCCAGCATCTTCTCCGCGGCGTCTTCTATCTTCTTCTCCTCGGGCCGCTCCGCACCCATGGCATGAGGGGGGAGGCTCCCGCTCTTCTCTTCATCTTCTTCTCTTCTTCATCTTCTTCTTCATCTTCTTCTTCCTTCTTCTCTTCTTCTCTTCTTCTCTTCTTCCTGTCTTCTGCGGGCCGCTCCGCAGCCATGCTGTGGCATGGAGGGAGGCTCCCGCTGTGTGACGGCGTCTCTTCGTCTGACGGTTCTTAAATAACGGGGGGCGGGGCCACCCGGTGGCCCCGCCCCCCTCTGACGCACGGTGACATGACGGGACTTCCCTGTGGCATTCCCCGTGATGTCACAGGGAAGTCCCTCAAGTCACCGTGCGTCAGAGGGGGGCGGGGTCACCGGATGGCCCCGCCCCCCGTTATTTAAGAACCGTCAGACGAAGAGACGCCGTCACACAGCGGGAGCCTCCCACCATGCCAGCATGGCTGCGGAGCGGCCCGCAGAAGACAGGAAGAAGAGAAGAAGAGAAGAAGAGAAGAAGGAAGAAGAAGAAGAAGATGAAGAAGAAGATGAAGAAGAGAAGAAGATGAAGAGAAGAGCGGGAGCCTCCCCCCCTCATGCCATGGGTGCGGAGCGGCCCGAGGAGAAGAAGATAGAAGACGCCGCGGAGAAGATGCTGGACGAGAACGCCGGAGGAAGAACCAGAAGAGCCAGAAGAACCAGAAGAAGATGAAGGAAGAAAGAAGAAAGAAGAAGCATTTAAATAAAGGTATTGTCAAAAACTGTCTCTTGTCATTTTTAACATTTTTGACAGTTTTTTAGTGAAATGGTAGGGGTAAGTACCCCCTTACCATTTCACACAGGGGGGGGGCCGGGATCTGGGGGTCCCCTTGTTAAAGGGGGCTTCCAGATTCCGATAAGCCCCCCGCCCGCAGACCCTCACAACCACCGGCCAGGGTTGTGAGGATGAGGCCCTTGTCCTCATCAACATGGGGACAAGGTGTTTTGGGGGGCTACCCCAAAGCACCCTCCCAATGTTGAGGGCATGTGGCCTGGTACGGTTCAGGAGGGGGGGGGGGCCGCACTCTCGTCCCCCCCTCTTTTCCTGCGGCCTGCCAGGTTGCGTGCTCGGATAAGGGTCTGGTATGGATTTTTAGGGGGACCCCACGCCGTTTTTTTTTTTTTTTTTTGGCGCGGGGTTCCCCTTAAAATCCATACCAGACCTGAAGGGTCTGGTATGGAATTTAGGGGGAACCCCACGTCAATTTTTTTTTTCAATTTTGGCTGGGGTTCCCCTTAATATCCATACCAGACCTGAAGGGCCTTGTATGGAATTTAGGGGGACCCCCACATCATTTTTTTTTTTTTTTTTTGGTTCGGGGTTCCCCTGTGGGGAATTCCCATGCCGTTTTTATCAATGAACTTCTATGTGTATTGTCGGCAATGCAATAGCCGCGGCTAGTTTTAAATGAGTTTTTTCCTTCCAAATGTCATTTTGCTGTCAGACTGTTCTAAACACGGGAAACATGCGCCCCTTTACAGGCATACTATAGACACCCCCCAGGTACGAAATTTAAAGGGATATTACACTTTTATTGTTTGACTTTAAGCATTAATAAAATCACTGCTCCTGAAAAAACGTCCGTTTTTAAAACTTTTTTTTGCATTGATCCATGTCCCCTGGGGCAGGACCCGGTTCCCCAAACACTTTTTATGACAATAACTTGCATATAAGCCTTTAAAATTAGCACTTTTGATTTCTCCCATAGACTTTTAAAGGGTGTTCCGCGGCATTCGAATTTGCCGCGAACACCCCAAATTGTTCGCTGTTCGGCGAACTTGCGAACAGCCAATGTTCGAGTAGAACATGAGTTCGACTCGAACTCGAAGCTCATCCCTAGTGACCATATAAAGCCATTTATTGTCACATAGTTGTTTGGCTCCTTTTAAATCGTAGTGATAACAGAAATCACCCAAATGGCCCTGATCAAAAGTTTACATATCCTGGCATGTTTGGCCTTGGTACAGATACAGAAGGTGACCCACACAAGTTAAAATGGCAATTAAAGGTTAATTTCCCACATCTGTGGCTTACTACATTACAATTAGTGTCTGTCTATAAATAGTCAATGAGTTTGTTAGCTCTCACATGGATGCCCTGAGTAGGCTAGATATTGAGCAATTGGGATAGAAAAGAACTGGCAAAAGAGCTGTATAACAAGGTAATGGAACTTTATACAGATGGAAAAGGATATAAAAAGATATCCAAAGCCTTGAATATGCCAGTCATTATTGTTCAATTACTTAATAAAAAGTGGAGAATTCAGGGATCTCTTGATACCATGTCAAGGACAGGTAGACCAAGAAAGATTTCAGCAACAAATGCCTAAAGAATTGTTCAGGATACAAAGAAAAACCCACAGGTAACCTCAGGAGAAATACAGTCTGCTCTGGAAAAAGATGGTGTAGTTGTTTCAAGGAGCACAATATGACGATACTTAAAAAAAATGAGCTACATGGTCGAGTTGCCAGAAAGAAGCCTTTACTGTGCCAATGCCATGAAAACCCTAGTTACAATATGCTTGACAACACCTTGACATGCCTTACAGCTTCTGGAGTGAAGACTTCCTTCTGGCAACTCAACCAAACAACTCTGTTTTGATCAAGTATCATCAAATTATGCTCTTTGAAATAAACACACCATCTTTTTCCAGAGCAGACTGTATTTTTCCAAAGGTTACCTGTGGGTTTTTCTTTGTATCCCAAACCATTCTTCTGGCAGTTGGGGCTGCAATCTTTCTTGGTCTACCTGACCTTGGCTTGGTATCAAGAGATCCCTGAATTTTCCACTTTTTAATAAGTTATTGAATGGTGATGACTGGCATATTGAAGGCTTTGGAAAGCTTTTTATATCTTTTCTATCTTTATATAGTTACATTACCTTGTTATGCAGGTCTTTTGCCAGTTCTTTTCTGCTCCCCATGGCTAAGTATCTAGCCTGCTCAGTGCATCCAAGTGAGAGCTAATAACTCATTGACTACTTATACACAGACACTAATTGCAATTTAAAAAACCACAGATGTGGGAAATGAACATTTAATTGCCATTTTAATTTGTGTGTGTCACCGTATATGTGTGTACCATTGGAAAATCTTCCAGGGTATGTAAACTTTTGATCAGGGCCATTTGGGTGATTTCTGTTATCATTATGATTTAACCACTTCAGCTCCAGAAGGATTTACCCCTTAATGACAATGACAATGACGATTGCGTGGTTGTGCAACACAGTACCCAAACAAAATTGACGTCCCTTTTTTCCTACAAATAGAGCTTTCTTTTGGTGGTAATTGATCACCTCTGCGGTTTTAATTTTTTGCGCTATAAACAAACAAAAGTGACAATCTTGAAAAAAAAAACAAAAAAATGATTTTTACTTTCTGCTATAATACATATCCAAAAAAAAAATATATATATATATATATATATATATATATATATATATATATATATGTATATATATATATAAAACATGTATTCATCAGTTTAGGCTAATTTTTATTCTTCTCTATATTTTTGGTAAAAAAAATTGCGATAAGCATTGCAAGTATTAATTGGTTTACGCAAAAGTTATAGCGTCTACAAACTATGGGATAGAGTTATGGACTTTATTTTTTTTTATTCTTTTTACTGGTAATGGCAGCAATCTGTGATTTTTAGCTGGACTACGACACTGTAGGGGACAAATCTGAACCCAAGTGACACTTTTTGGGGACCAGTGACATTATTACAGTGATCAGTGCTAACAAAATGCACTGATCAATGTATAAATGACACTGGCAGGGAAGGGGTTAACACTAGGGGGCAATCAAGGGGTAACTGTGTTCCCTGGGTGTGTTCTAACTGTGTGGGGGATGGGCTTAATAAGACAACACAGAGATCGCTGTTCCTGATCACTAGGAACAGCAGATCTCAGAATTGTCCCCTATCAGAACGGGGATCCACCTTGTTTACATAGGCAGATCCCTGTTCTCTGTACCGCGATCACAGGTGGCCGGTGGACATTGAGTCTGCCGAACTCACAGGAGCGCTACCGCGGCGCACGGCAGGTGCACGCACATGCGCCCACTGTATCTCATGCACGGACCGACATACGGCTATAATGTAAATGTGCAGGGGGCAGTCCGGAAGTGGTTAAAAAAGAGCCAAACAACAATGTGATAATACATGGCTTCATATAATCACTATCCTTAAATAAAAGACAGTTTTTTTCCATCTAACTGGCTTGTGTGGGTGAAGGAAACAATTCATTTAACTGGCTGAGCGAAAAAATGATCCATGTGTGGTTAGCTTTGGACTTGCATTGTGAGAAAATCAGTAAAGCACAACTGCCTGGCAGCACTGCATGGCAGAAATCAGACTGTTGCATACAATTATGTACTATTTCTACATGCTAAGCATGTATTTTAAAGTTAAGCTCCAGCCAAAACTCCAGTCAAAATGTATTTACATATTTGAATAGAGTGGGAAAGTGTTCAAGACTTTATGAAGTAAATAATGTGTGGCTGGACCAATTTTGGAACTTAAAACTAACCTCTTCTCTTTCCGGAATTTATGTCCTTTAATTTCTAATTTGTCAGCCTTTTTATCTTACATTCTGTAAGCAACCAAGCTTGAATAAGGGTACTTTGGTTCCAGTAGCCATTTTTTTTTTCAACAAAGGTTCTCTGTACAGATCACCCAAGCCAATAGGTAAAAACTTTAGAATTATAGACAATTAGACAATTTTGTCAAACTTGATTTTGGCTTCAAATTTTTAAAATTTGTTACTGTGCCATCAAAATTTGCTCTGCCAAGATGTAAACTAAGAAAATTCACCTATTAATTGTCATATGAGATAAAGGAAAAATCGTGAGCAAAATTTGCAGGGTGAATCCCTCTGAATATTGCTTGGACTAATTTAGCTATTTTTTTCCCTAAGAAAATTTCCCTAGTAAATTATTGATACATACACCACATATTTTTTTGAAAGCCTATTGTTGAACTGATGGGCAGTTGACAGAGACCTTTTAAAGGCTATGTTCACCTTTTCCAGAAAATAGCCAATGCAGTCAAGGGGCCTTAGTAGGCCCCAGCATTGCAGAAATGAAAAACAATGGTTTGCACATTCTAGCAACAAGTAGGGGCTCAGTGGTGGCTAACTAAGAGTTTATTATCCATGGTACTGAGGAGACCCAAATAGTCTACAGGTAGAAGAATAACATTATTGATCATTTTACAAAGCTGCACGGATTTCTAATATCAACTGGGGCTCCTTGACTGCATAAGCTATTTTCTGGAAAAGGCGAAAGTAGAGCCTCGGTTTAGCCATTGCCATTAGGCTTTGGTTGCCATGGTGTCCAGTGCAGTTTACCCCTACTTGGTATAGATTTTATCAACATGATGTCTCAATACAAGCATACCTCATTTCCTAGATGCACAGAGCTCCCAGCTATGTGTATAATTAAATAGATGATAACTATGATGTCCCTGAGGACAAGCCATCCCTAAATAATACAGCAAATCAATACTATAGATGGCAGATATTATTTCACTTGACATCTGGAGGAAAAAAAAAAATCTTGGAAACGTATACAAACTATAACAATTTTTCTGATAATGTCTCTCCTTTATAGGGATATCCCCAAATTTACCCAACATAATAAATCATAGTACAGATTAAATGCCTTTACTGTTATTAAATCTACATTTGGTCATAATATGTGATCAGCTCTGAATATATTTAAAAACATTAAGAATGATTAAAGGGACTGAATTTTCTGTAAAATCAATATGGAATTTGAGTTAATACACATTTAATGGAGCACATATATCTTTATTATACATGGACGCTCTATCCTTATTCCTTAGTGCAATGTCTTATCTCATATCCATTTCAGCAGCCAGCTGAACAGACTTGACCTTTTCATAGATATGATGTTTAGTTAGCAAAGCCACCAGCTGACAATTATTTGTTTAACATGCTTGAAGAGATGCATATCATAAATATTTCCTGTGTGCTGTGAGAGAAGTGAGGTTATAATGATGTATATTCCTCTCTGTAGAGAAGAATGAAATTGTGTCCATTTAGATCCTATTATTTAGAGATTTCTCTATTTAGACACTTTAATACTTTAATTTAGACACTTTAACACTTTACATAAATACATGCATACCAACAAACAAACGTGATGTATAACGTGGGAGTTTATAATATACCTTATTCTTCTATATTTTAAAGTGTTAAAAAATGTGGTTTGCCATTATTGACCTCTCCCCATGGAAATTCTAGTTGCTTGCTTTTCATTCAGAGCCAATGGTTTCAATGCCGTCCAAGTCTCCTACTACACATCTTGTTTATATGACCCATGGCCTGCTATGTATAAGAGGAAATTAGAATAATATCTGGGTGATTCCGGCAGTCTCTTTGTCTGTTGATACAGGGGCTTTCAGTGACAGATCCCCCATCACCCTAGACAACAATAAGAAAAGAATAGGGCCAGTACCATACTGCACAGAGACATTTAATATATGAAGACTTGAAGACTGTACGGTAACACACCTGTGTGGGACAACCTGGAGACTCAGATTTACTATACAGTTCATAATCATATGTTATTCACATGTTGGAAAAGAAAGACTTCTACTGTATGTATGTAGCCAGTCCCTGCCTTTTCATAAATTATAGGTACTGCTCTGGTCTGTTATTATCAGTGGAAAACCTTTGAAATTCCAGCATATAATGTAAATTGTTATATCGAGATTAGGGTAGTACAAAGGCAACATATTCCTAAACAACCAGATCTAAGGCATTTTGTCTAGCTCGAGCAGATACAGAAATCCAAGGGGGTTGATTTACTAAAGGCAAATAGAGTGTGCAATGCGGTAAAGCTTTTTCCATCATTCAATCATGTGCAAGCAAAAATGTTGTTTTTTTACTTTCCCGGTACCTGATTGAGTATTTTTTACAAAGGGAAGCTTCACCACATTCACTAAGCTCTGGGAAAAATAAGTGCAACAGCACTTGCAAAGTGCACAATATATTTGTACCAAGATGTTTGTAAACCATACCATCAGACAGAATGCATTACATCATAGATGGTTTTTAAATGGGAAATATATACACAGTGTATTAGCATTGCAACAATACTGGTAACGGTATTGGTGCCAATACTAAGCATTTGCACAAGTACTTGAGAAAGTATCAGTACTCGTACTCGGTCTTAAAAGACTGATATTAGTGCACCCGTAATATATATATATATGTATATATACATCTATCTATATGTATACATACATATATCTTACATGTGTAGTTGATACAATGCTACTTTGAAACCACACCAAATTCTACACAGCTATAAAGAATCTCTGCCACAAGCACACACGCAAGACACATGGGGGTGGCTTGGGGGTGAGCAGGTTATGCCCTGTACACACGGTCGGACGTTGATCGGACGTTCCGACAACAAAATCCATGGATTTTTGCCGACGGATGTTGGCTCAAACTTGTCTTGCATACACACGGTCACACAAAGTTGTCGGAAAATCCGATTGTTCTGAAAGAGGTGACGTAAAAAACGTACGTCAGGACTATAAACGGGGCAGTAGCCAATAGCTTTTGTCTCTTAATTTATTATGAGCATGCGTGGCACTTTGTGCGTCTGATTTGTGTACACACGATCAGAATTTCCGACAACGGATTTTGTTGTCAGAAATTTTTTTAGCAAGCTCTCAAACTTTGTGTGTTGGAGATTCCTATGGAAAATGTGTGATGGAGCCGACACACGGTCGGAATTTCCGACAACAAGGTCCTATCACACATTTTCCATCGGAAAATCCTATCGTGTGTACAGGGCATAAGAGTTCCCACAGAGTAAGTAGCTTTTTATGGGGGCACTCAGCAGGGGGGAGGGGGGCAGTAGAAATAATGAGGTATAAAGAGGAGGATTAGGGATGCTCTGTGCAAAACCACTGCACAGAGCAGGTAATTATGACATGATTGTTATTTTCAAAAAGTGAGCCTTTACAATGCTTTAATACATAAATAATTTTTAAAAAACTGTATACAAAATCAAATTAATCATGACTTCACACTTGCAGCCTGTTCTAGGTTGTAACATATCATGGTACCTAGAAACATAGGCTGAATATGCTATCTCCAGCTGATGACCTGATAATTGTGTCCATCTGGACATTTCAAAGACAAAAATGCAAAGAAAATACAAAAATAAAATGTATATATATATATATATATATATATATATATATATATATACATACAGTATCTTACAAAAGTGAGTACACCCCTCACATTTTTGTAAATATTTTATTATATCTTTTCAAGTGACAACACTGAAGAAATTACACTTTGCTACAATGTAAAGTAGTGAGTGTACAGCTTTTACAACAGTGTAAATTTGCTGTCCCCTCAAAATAACTCAACACACAGCCATTAATGTCCAAATCACTGCCAACAAAAGTGAGCACACCCCTAAGTAAAAATGTCCAAATTGGGCCCAAAGTGTCAATATTTTGTGTGGCCACCATTATTTTTCAGCACTGCCTTAACCCTCTTAGGCATGAAGTTTGCCAGAGCTTCACAAGTTGCCACTAGAGTCTTCTTCCACTCCTCCATGACGATATCACCGAGCTGGTGGGTGTTAGAGACCTTGCGCTCCTCCACCTTCCATTTGAGAATGCCCCACAGATGCTGACTAGGGTTCAGGTCTGGAGACATGCTTGGTCAGTCCATCACCTTTACCCTCAGCTTCTTTAGCAAGGCAGCGGTCATTTTGGAGGTGTGTTTGGGGTCGTCATCATGTTGGAATACCGTCTTGTGGCCCAGTCTTTGAAGGGAGGGGATCATGCTCTGCTTCAGTATGTCACAGTACATGTTGGCATTCATGGTTCCCTCAATGAGCTGTAGCTCCCCAGTGCCAGCAGCACGTATGCAGCCCCAGATCATGACACTCCCACCACCATGCTTGACTGTAGGCAAGACACACTTGTCTTTGTACTCCTCACCTGGTTGCCGCCACACACGCTTGACACCATCAGAACCAAGTCAGTTTACCTTGGTTTCATCAGACCACAGGACATTGTTCCAGTAATCCATGCCCTTAGTCTGCTTGTCTTCAGCAAACAGTTTGTGGGCCTTCTTGCGCATCATCTTCAGAAGAGGTTTCCTTTTGGGACGACAGCCATGCAGACCAATTGGATGCAGTGTGTGGTGTATGGTCTGAGCACTGACAAGCTGACACCCCACCCCTTCAACCTCTGCAGCAATGCTGGCAGCACTCATCCATCTATTTTCCAAAGACAACCTCTGGATATGACGCTGAGCATGTGCACTCAATTTCTTTGGTCGACCATGGCGAGGCCTGTTCTGAGTGGAACCTGTCCTGTTAAACCACTGTATGGTCTTGGCCACCATGCTGCAGCTCAGTTTCAGGGTCTTGGCAATCTTCTTACAGCCTGGGCCATCTTTTTGTAGAGCAACAATGTTTTTTTTTAAATGCTCAGAGAGTTCTTTGCCTTGAGGTGCCATGTTGAACTTCCACTGACCAGTATGAGAGAGTGAGAGCGATAACACCAAATTTAACACACCTGCTCCCCATTTACACCTGAGACCTTGTAACACTAATGAATCATATGACAACGGGGAGGGAAAATGGCAAATTGGGCCGAATTTGGACATTTTCACTTAGGGGTGTACTCACTTTTGTTGCCAGCGGCAAAGACATTAATGGCTGTGTGTTGAGTTATTTTGAGGAGACAGCAAATTTACACTGTTATACAAGCTGTACACTCACTACTTTACATTGTAGCAAAGTGTCATTTCTTATTGTTGTCACATGAAAAGATAGAATAAAATATTTACAAAAATGTGATGTGTGTACTCACTTTTGTGAGATACTGTATATATATATATATATATATATATATAAATATATATAGTACTTATATATACATATTTAACATTGCTGCCAGAAACAAATCCACAAAAGCATTTTCCTTTTTTCTGCTCTACTTTCTTTGAAAGTGTTTCATAATTCCTCGAATTTCTGGTGAATTTCTGGTACATGGTATGCTTTACATGTTGGTAAATGATGTATTCTTAAAGTGATTGTAAAGAAAACATTTTTATTTAAAAAAAAAAAAAAAACATGTCATACTGACCTGCTCTGTGCAGCAGTTTTGCACAGAGCAGCCTTGATGCTTCTCTTCTCTGGCCCCCCGCTGGCTACTGGGCCCCTCCCAGTTGCCGAGTGCCCCCATAGTGAGCCGCTTGCTGTGGGGGCACCCATGTGTGCTCGCTCCTGAGCCAGCTCTCTGCATCCATAAGACACAGAGAGTGTGTCTCAGCCCCGCCCCCTGCTCCTGCCACACTGGCTGTAATTGACAGCAGCAGAAGCCAATGGCTCATGCTGCTGCAACTCAGCCAATCAGGAAGGAGAGACCTGGGAGAGCCTCAGGTCTCATGCACAGCGCTGCAGGACTGTCTTAATGCATGAGCACTCCTGGGCACTGGGGGTCCCATGATAATCTTGCATTACATTGTACTTAGCAACTGTCTTGGATTTTGCCGGGACAGTCAGACTTTTTAGTAAGATGTCCCGGGATGGGCGTGTCCAAGGGAGCATCCTGGAACCTGTATTGGGCCTCCCTGATCTCAGTATTGTGCCCTCTTGCCCCCCCCATACTGCCTTTTTGCATCCCCACCTGTACTGTACCCTTTGTGCTGATTACTTAGCTTTTGATTTATGGTGTGTTTTCTTATTGTTTAAAACTGATTTTATTGAAAGTACTAATAAATATATGTTTACTTCTTTCAACTATTTATACTTTAACTCTTGAGAGTAGGTGCATAAATTGGGGCAGGCTGGTAAGGGCCCTAGTGAATTACTTTTCCCAGGGGCCCATGATGCTATTAAAATGGCCCTGCATCACTGGCTCAAGATCAGGCATAGGTAAGTATTAGGGGGGCTGAGGGGGGAGCTGCACACTGAAGGTTTTTTGCCTTCATGCATAGAATGCATGCAGGTAAAGAAAACCTTCAGTCTTACAACCACTTTAAGCATGTCTAAAGTACAAACTTTTGTTTTGGATAGAGCATGGAAAAGTTTTTTTCTTACTGTATTCTGTTGGAGAGATTTGCCTTTACTTCCTGTTTCAAGACACAAGAGGAAGTAGATGGAGATCTCTTCTTAGAGAGTTGTGGCTGAAACCCCATAACCCCATTGTAAGATTTATCCTCTCTTCCTGCTCTAGTGACCACTCAACATTTTTGATTTATTCTCATTTTCAGTCCCGGTAACAATGGCCATCTGAACAAAGAGAGGGTAAGCTTCCTAGCAGGGACACAGATGGCAATAAAAACCTGCCCAAGATGCAAACCCTTTCTCACTTTATCCAAATTTAAGACAATGGCTACCCTTTAAATGTTCTTTAAAACACAATTATGCAGTTCTATAGGTTAATTGAATTGTCAAAAGTGATGGTACAGGTTACACTAGTGTCTTTTCTTGATTGCCGTTCAGGCTGTGCTCAATTTGTAAAAATACATATTGTCCTATTCAAGCATAGCAAACACAGTATTTGCAAAACTTTCACTACTTCATAGTTGATAATTAAGAACCTTATTTAAGACCTGAGAAATCTTACTCAAATCTTACACATAACCTGTATAAAGTATCATAAACACAATGTAAATGCATGTCTTGTCTCACAAAAATGTGTGCATTTAGGATTTCATGGAGGGATGAATCTTCCTTCATCTGTGTCATTGCTCATCTCGCAGGGAAATTCTCCCAGCAGGTAGAAGCAATGGCAGCGGGGAATATTGGTTCTTCTTTCAATGGTGATGACCTGACATGTTTCTAGTGAGTTACCCCTTTTCAATTTGATGTTAAACTTCTGATATGAACATCAAAGTATTCAGACATCAATAGAACCTATGAATGCCCTGATATTATCTATAAAAGTTTCTTTTCAAAAGCAAGAACCAAAACAGTGCAACTTGGTAAAATGTTTCAATGATATATTAAAAGGGCTGTACCAAAAGTAATGCAAAAGTCGACATAACTTTTTTTTATTAACTTACAAAAGTCATTCAAATTTCACATGTTGGTAGAGTAACTCTTTTTCTATAGTAACTTTTCTTTCTCTTCTTTATTTTCCTTGTGGTAAAAAATGAATTCAAAGCAGAAACATTAAGTTCTTCTGTGGATGTACTGCTACCATCACATATTCAAAGCTGGGGTTCCTAGCACCAAGTGGCCCTGAGATACGGGGCCCCAAAACCGGTTCGGAAAATGTCATTCTCTGCTGCAGAAAAGTGCTTGACATTTTCTGAACTGATTTTGGGGCCCTGTATCTCAGGGCCACTTGGTGCTGGAAACCCCAGCTTTGGAAATTTTATGGTGCTAGTTCCATTGGGTTTGCACACCAAATTTGGGGTTCCTAGCACTAAGTGGCCCTGAGATACGGGGCCCCAAATTTGGTCAACTATGTCCATCTGCAGCAATGTCATTTCGGGACCCTTTGGGTTCAGAGACCCCAAATTTTGGCTGCAGCTAGGGGGCATCTAGGAACCCTTAACTACTGAGTTTGAAGTTCAGGGGACCTATGGCTGCAAATGGGCACAGTGAGGCATGCAAATGGACACAGTGATGCTGCAAATGGGCATTGTTGACCCTCTTTTCCACTTACAGTAGCTGTGCATTTCTCACCCTCATCTTATACTCGGGTCAATAAGTTTTTCCCATTTTCTTTGTGGTAAATTAGGGTCTCGACTTATACTCGGAACGACTTATACTCGAGTATATGCGGTATTCTCTTTTAACTATAACTACACAAATAAATGATATACATCACATTTGTTTTAAGCAACAAACATTACAAAGAAAGGCTTCAAATAATTAGTTGTAAAGATGGCAGATAGAAAAAGTAAGATCCACGTTTTTCAATCAAATTAACCAACACTTGTCATGAAAATAGGCCATCTACAAGTTACAGTAAAAAACCTAACATGATAAACATTTCTTCCTGTCATTTTACTGGTTGTACTAATGAAAGCTATGTTTTAGAAAGGACATATGTTGTTTGCACACCTTCCTATCATGAAATAATAACACTTGTTGGGGATCAGCATCCCAAGCTGCAGCACCAACATCTGCACCTACCTCAAGCCTGGCTTTGGAGGTGAAGTTCAGTCTTGGGACTGCTTGGCATTTTAATTTAGATCCACACTCTGAAGCATTTTAAAGTGACCTTGTCCTTATACAAGAGTTATTGAGGAAAGTATAAAAGAAGACTATAAGCACTTACCTTTACTGTTTGCCACTCCACCATACATTGCTATGTTAGGTAGAAATGTTCCCCTGAAGTTTGCTTGGAAACTGATACTTATGGGAGTGTCAATTTCCTGGGTCCCCTGTAAATCTCACTGGTTCCTCCAGTTGATCTCCATATCATACTGTATCCTGTAATGAAGTAGGAGCAGCAGGAGGAACCATTGAGGGTTACGGGGACCCCGGAGATGGACCTTCCCAAAGGTGCCAGTTTTCCAGCTAACTTCAGAGAATATTTTTTTACTGAACAGAGAGATGTAAGATGGAGCAGCCAACAGCAAATGTAATTGTTTTCAGTCTTCTTTTACAAGCATGTCTTTCCTGCATAACTTTCCTTCATAACTACTGACAATGCCCCCCCTACATATTTCCATTTCTACTTTATACTAAAATAATGCAAGCAAACAGGCAAGTAATATTTCCTGTGCTCCTGAAATGATGTCACCATCACACGTTCTATTGCCACTTGTCAGGCTGTCTGTAGCTGTGTATGTGTGTGTGTGCAGTGTGTTCTGCGTTAGCTCAGTCTTCCTAATAATTATATAACTGAAGCTTCATTTTTGGCAGTTTTCTACTATAGTCCTGTGTGTGCAAAAACAGTAGCACAAATTTGTGAACCCATTTAGATTTTTGTATGTGCATACAGATCTGTTCTTTGTAGCATTAGGAAGATACATTGTATGCATTAACATGCACTACTTTTGTGTGCTGATATATACAGTATATATGAATACATATACAGTATGCATTTTGCTGCACTGCCATTGACTTCCATGAGCTTCCCAACACCCTGGGGAAATGTAGGGGAAAAAAGACGGCACATTTTTCAAAACACCTTGCACTGCTGTACTGAGATTAAAATAGACAATGGAGTTGATTTACTAAAGGCTAATAGGCTGTTCACTTTGCCAGGGAATTTTTCCCAGAGCTTAATGAATGTGATGACAATTCACTTTGCAAAGAATACCCAATAATGGGCAAGGAAAAAAAATGATATATATATATATATATTTATATATATATATATATATATATATATATATATATATATATATATATATATATATATATATATATATATTTTTTTTTTTTTTTTTTTTCCCAATTGCATTTCATTAGATGATGGAAGTTTGCAGAGATTCACCTCATTCTGAAGCTAAGGGAAAATTCCCTTTTAAAGTGAACAGGCAAATCCTATAGTAAATCAACCCTACTATCTTTATTATGGGAAACCACGGCATGTATTTTAGTGGGTCGGAAGACATGCTTTAAAATGCAACCGTGTAAATTTGCCCTAAGATTCCATTTAGCCAGCAGTTTCATTTTTCATATGGGAGAAACTGGTGAAGCTGGAGGAAGCTCACATAAGCACTTCAATAAAGGGCACTTTCATCCCCTTCCTGCCCAGGCCAATGTTAAGCTTTTAGCGTTGTTACACTTTGAATAACAATTACACGGTCATGCAATGATGTACCCAAAGAACATTTTTATTATTTTGTTGAGACAGTTAGACCTTTCTTTTGGTGGCATTTAATCACCACTGAGTTTTTTTTACTTTTTGCTAAACAAATGAAAAAAGACCGAAAGTTTTTCTTTGTTTCAGTTATAAAATTTTGTAAATAAGTACATTTTCTCCTTCGCTGATGTGCGCTGATGAGGCTGCACGGACAGGTACTGATAGGCTGCGCTGATGAGCACTGATGGGGCGACACTGATGGGCACTGATGAGGAGGCACTAATATGCATCACTGATGGTCACTGATAGGTGGAAATGATATGCAGCATTGATAGGCACCGACAGGCAGCACTGATATGCAGCACTGATGGGCACTGGTAGGCAGCACTGATGGACACAGATGGGCAGCCTTTATGGGCAAAGATAAACAGCAATGATGGGCACTGATAGGTAGCACCTATGTGCAGAGGTAGGGGGCACTGATAGGCACTGATGGGTGCCACTGACGGGCATGGATAGATAGCACTGATAGTCGGCACTGACAAACATCACTGATGGGCACTGATTGGCATTACTGATGGGCACTGATTTGCATCACTGGTGGGCACTGGTGGGCATCACTGGTTGGCATCACTGGTGGGCAATTGTGGGCATTGCTGATGGGGCTGCACTGATAATCATTGTACTGATAATTAGTGCAGATTCCCTCTGGGAGGAAAGTTGCTTGTCGGCGTGAGTAGAGGAATGTCGATAACTGACACCTACTACAGTATTTACACTGTGATCAGCTGTGATTGGACACAGCTGATCACATAGTAAAGAGCCTACGCCATAGGCTCTTTACCGTGATCAGAGATGCGGTGTGTCTGAGCAACACACCGCACCAACGATCACCATGCTGCACGCCCCCAGGGTGGCTTGTTCTGAAGGACATCATATAATGTCCATTCGAAACAATTAAACCCCTGCCCAGCCATCATTTTGCTATAGGCCGGGCGGGAAGTGGATAAGCACAGCGAGAACAAACATACTCCATGCAAGTAGGAAACAGAGTGTGTTTATACGCACACATAAATCATTTTTTCTACTGGAAATCTCCTGCCAAAAATGCACTTGTGATGTTTTTTTTTTTTTTTTCAGCCTGTAAACGCACCTCTACAAATATGCTTGTAAATGTCCAAATTTGCATGGCTACATAGGCTAGAATAGAGTTGCTTCTACAGGCTGAAAGAAAAAATGCCTCCTATATAAACAGCATGTTCATGCCCTGTGGGCACAAGGCCTTAATCTGAATGATCTTAAAGTTTGCAAACTTACTTGAAGATCCATCTCACACATTTATTTCCTTGAATTCTGTGACATATATTTACTATTCCCCTTAAGAAGATACTGTCACACATTTAGAGCCTGCCTCCTGAACTACAGAAGTGTTAGGAGGAGGAGTTTCAGGAGGCGGAGTCAGTACAGGAATCATTGCTTGCAGGAAACAAGTTCCTGTGTTTAGAACAGTCCCTGCAGAAAATGACCTTTCTAAAGAAAAAAACGTCATTTAAAACTACTCGCAGCTATAATGAATTGTCTATGGGAGAATTCAAAAGTGCTAATTTTAAAGGCTTATATGCATGGTATTGTCATAAAAAGTGTCTTTTACATAAATGGGTGGCCCCACCCCCCTCTGACGCCACGGGGAAGCCATTGGGAAGTCCCTGTGCGTCAGAGGGGGCGGGATCACTCGGGTACATCACCGTGTGGCCCCGCCCTCAGTTATAAAAGAACTATCACCTGAGAGGACAGTCATTATGGTGGGTGCCTCCCATGGAGGCGGATCGGTGGTGGCATGCAGGTTTTTTTTTTTCTGGGTCTGGCGGAGCGAGAGAAAATTTGCACTTTTGATTTCTCCCATAGGCAAGTCATTATAGCCACGAGTAGTTTAATTGACTTTTTTTCCTTTAGAAATGTCATTTTGTGGGGCGCCCCTTTACAGGCATACTGTAGACACCCCCCAGGTACAAAATTTAAAGGAATATTTCACTTTCATTGTTTCACTTTAAGCATTATTCAAATCAATGCTCCCAAAAAAACTGACGTTTTTAAAACTTTTTTTTTGCATTGATACATGTCCCCTGGGGCAGGACCCAGGTTCCCAAACACTTTTTATGACAATACCAAGCATATAAGCCTTTAAAATTAGCACTTTTTATTTACTTATGTTCGACTCGAACATCGGGCTCATCCCTAGAGTCCACCTGTATGTAATTTAATCTCAGTATAAATACAGCTGTTCTGTGCAGCCTTCAGAGGTTTGTTAGGGAACTTAGTAAACAAACAGCATTATGAAGGCCAAGGAACACACCAGACAGGTCAGGGATAAAGTTATGGAGAAGTTTAAAGCAGTGTTAAGTTATAAAACAACATCCTAAGCTTTGAACATCTCACGGAGCACTGTTCAATCCATCATCCCAAAATGGAAAGAGTATGGCACAACTGTAAACCTACCAAAGACATGGCATCCACCTAAACTGACAGGTTGGGTAAGGAGAGCATTAATCAGTGAAGCAGTCAAGTGGCCCATGGTAACTCTGGAGGAGCTGCAGAGATCCACAGCTCAGGTGGGAGAATCTGTCCACAGGACAACTATTAGCCGCGCACTTAAAAAATTTTGCATCTATGAAAGAGTGTCAGGAAGAAAGTCATAAGAAGTCGCATTTGCAGTTTGCGATAAGCCATGTGGGCGACACAGCAAACATGTGGAAGAAGGTGCTCTGGTCAGGTGAGACCAAAATTTAACTTTTTGGCCTAAAAGCAAAACATTATATGTGGCAGAAAACTAACACTTCACATCACCCTAAACACACCATCCCCATCATGAAACATGGTGGTGGCAGCATTGTGTTGTGGGGATGCTTTTCTTCAGCAGGGACAGGGAAGCTGGTCAAAGTTGATGGAAAGATGGATGGAGCCAAATACAGGGCAATCTTAGAAGAAAACTTGTTAAAGTCTGCAAAAGACTTGAGACTGGGAAGGAGGTTCACCTCCAGCAGGACAATGACCATACTAAATATACAGCCAGAGCTACAATGGAATGGTTTAGATCAAAGCATATTCATGTGTTAGAATGTCCCAGTCAAAGTCCAGACCTAAATCCCCAAAAAATACATTTATGTTTTTGGTTGTAATATGATAAAATATGGAAAATTTCATGGGGTATGAATACTTTTTAAGGCACTTTATTGTTTTTATTGCTATTACAATGGCTATGTTACAAAAGTGCATGCTGTGACCATAGATCTCCTTTTAACTGAAGACATTTTTAAATACATTTTTACCATAAGTTTGTTAATTATTTTAGCAAAGACTTTTCAGCAAAACTTTAGGAAATACTTTGTAAACTTTAACACAAATAGACAGCACTAAAAAAAATTTGCCAAGCGTTGAGAATAGAGCTTCTAAGTCAATTACGGATATTTATCTCTTGTCTGCAGATTATTGATTTTCCACTTATCAATTCGCTGCTTATTTTTCAAGTCAACATAAACCTTTATAAGGAATGAAATAAAATCAATTGAAAAATCAATTGATGGTCCAGACCTTCTTGCTACCTTTAGACTATTATCCAAGCATATTAAAGAACATTACATCATGCAGGGAATAAAATTAAACACAATTACAATTATTCACCTAAAAATGAAAATACATAATTAGTAGAAATTGAAAATCATTCATTTATTTCTTGACTTTTATATAACCAGTGATCAATTGGGCATTATCATCAACATTAACATATTTAGCAATGCTTTACAACAAACTAAAAGTGAGCAAACTCTGCTGCACTTGTGATTTCCATAATCTACTCCTGAAATCTGATCCAGGTTTACATCCACTAGCCTATGGATTTTTTCCTTTCTTTATATTTAACCTATGTTTTAAGCTAATCTGCAGCCAATCCATTGTTTTAATACAAATGTGTGTGTTATAGTCAAAAACATTAAAAACATGCAGGGCTTTTTTACTCAGGGAATACGTGCAGGAATTCCACCCTTCCGAGTCACTCTTTGTCTTCGCCCCCTACCCATCTCTGAGCACCATTCCTTGGTTTCACCCCCTACCCACCTCCCAGTACAGCACCTTTCTGAGAATACAGAACCAAGTATTTTGGGCTACTCAGTAATTTCTATGAACTTTGTTAAAGAAAACAAGAAAGATAGTAAAACAGATCCCTTGCAATGAGCAACAATAGACTCCACCCCAGAAACAATAGACTCCACCCCAGAAACAATAGACCCCCCAGCAACAACAGATCCCCCACACAAGACAGACAGATGAATAATAAATTAAATAAAGTTTATTTAAAAAAAAAAAAAAATATATATATATATATATATATATATATATATATATATATATATATATATATATATATATATATATACACAGTATCTCACACAAGTAAGTACACCCCTCACATTTGTGTAATAATTTTATTATCTTTTCATGTGACAACACTGAAGAAATTACACTTTGCTACAATGTAAAGTAGTGAGTGTACAGCTTGTATAATGGTGTAAATTTGCTGTCTCCTCAAAATAACTCAACACACAGCCATTAATGTCTAACCCACTGACAACAAAAGTGAGTACACCTCTAAGTGAAAATGTCCAAATTGGGCCCAATTAGCCATTTTCCCTTTCCCAGTGTCATGTGACTCGTTAGTGTTACAAGGTCTGAGGTATGAATGGGCAGCAGGGGTGGTAAATTTGGTGTTATCGCTCTGACTCTCTCATACTGGTCACCAGAAGTTCAACATGGCACATCATGACAAAGAACGCTGAGAATCTGAAAAAAAGAATTGTTGCTCTACATAATGATGGCCTAGGCTACAAGAAGATTGCCAAGACCCTGAAACTGAACTGCAGCACAGTGGTCCAGACCATACAGCAGTTTAACAGGACAGGTTACACTCAGAACAGGCCTCGCCATGGTCAACCAAAAAAGTTGAGTGCACATACTCAGCGTCATATCCAGAGGTTGTCTTTGGGAAATAGATGTATGAGTGCTGCCAGCAATGCTGCAGAGGTTGAAGGGGTGGGGTGTCAGCCTGTCAGTGCTCAGACCATACGCCACACACTGCATCAAATTGGTCTGCATGGCTGTCATCCCAGAAGGAAGCCTCTTCTAAAGATGATGCACAAGAAAGCCTGCAAACAGTTTGCTGAAGACAAGCAGACTATGCACATGGATTACTGGAAGCATGTCCTGTGGTCTGATGAGACCAAGATAAACTCATTTGGTTCAGATGGTGTCAAGCGTGTGTGGTGGCAACCAGGTGAGGAGTACAAAGACAAGTGTGTCTTGCCTACAGTCAAGCATGGTGGTGGGAGTGTCATGGTCTGGGGCTGCATGAGTGCAGCTGGCACTGAGGAGCTACAGTTCAATGAGGGAACCATGAATGCCAACATGTACTGTGACATATTGAAGCAGAGCATTAACTGCTCCCTTCGGAGACTGGGTGCAGGGTAGTATTCCAACATGATAACGACCCCAAACACACCTCCAAGACGACCACCACCTTGCTAAAGAAGCTGAGGGTAAAGGTGATGAACTGGTCATGCTTGTCTCCAGACCTAAACCCCATTAAGCATTTGTGGGGCATCCTCAAACTGAAGGTGGAGGAGCGCAAGGTCTCTAACATCCACCAGCTCCTGCAGTGGTCATGGAGAAGTGGAAGAGGACTCCAGTGGCAACCTGTGAAGCTCTGGTGAACTCCATGAGCAAGTGGGTTAAGGCAGTGCTGGAAAATAATGGTGGCCATACAAAATATTGACACTTTGGGCCCAATTTGGACATTTTCAGTTAGGGGTGTACTCACGTTTGTTGCCAGTGATTTAGACATTAATGGCTGTGTGTTGAATTATTTTGAGGGGACAGCAAATTGACACTGTTTTACAAACTGTACACTCACTACTTTACATTGTAGCAAAGTGTAATTTCTTCAGCGTTGTTACATGAAAGATATAATAAAACATTTACAAAAATGTGTGAGGTGTACTCACTTTTGTGAAATACTGTATATATATATATATATATATATATATATATATACAGTTGTGCTGAGAGGTTTACATACCCTGCCAAAATTTATGATTTTGTTGCCTCTTTTCAAAGAATATGAATGATAACACAAAAACATTTCTTTTCCTCATGGTTAGTGTTTGGCTGAAGCCATTTATTATCAATCAACTGTTTACTCTTTTTAAATCATAATGCCAAAAGGAATTACCCAAATGTCCCTGATCAAAAGTTTACATACCCCAGTTCTTAATACCATCTATTGCCCCTTTAACATCAATGACAGCTTGAAGTCTTTTGTGGTATTTGTGGATGAGGCTCTTTATCATCTCAGATGGCAAAGCAGCCTATTTCTCTTGGTAAAAAGCCTCCAGTTTCTGTAAATTCTTGAGCTGTCTTGCATGAATTGCACGTTTGAGATCTCCCCAGAGAGGCTCAATGATATTGAGGTCAGGAGACTGAGATGGCCACTCCAGAACCTTCAATTTATTCTGCTGTAGCCAATGACAGGTCGACTTGGCCTTTTGTTTTAGGTCATTGTCATGTTGGAATGTCCAAGTAGGTCCCATGCGCAGCTTCCTGGCTTATGAATGAAAATGTTCCTCCAGTATTTTTTGATAACATACTGCGTTCATCTTGCCATCAATTTTGACCAAATTTCCTGTGCCTTTGTAGCTCACACATCCCCAAAACATCAATGATCCACCTCACAGTAGCAATGGTGTACCTTTCATCGTAGGCCTTGTTGACTCCTCTCCAAATGTAGTGTTTATCATTGTGGCCAAAAAGCTCAATTTTGGTCTCATCACTCCAAATGACTTTGTGCCAGAAGGTTTGAGGCTTGTCTCTGTGCTGTTTGGTGTATTGTAAGTGGGATACTTTGTGACATTTGCGTAGTAATGGCTTTCTTCTGTCGACTCGACCATGCAACCTATCTTTCTTCAAATGCCTCCTTATTGAAACAGCCAGACCACATGTTTTCAGAGAGTCCTGTATTTCACCTGAACTTAATTGTGGATTCTTCTTTGTATCCCAATTTTCCTGGCAGTTGTGACTGAAATTTTAGTTGGTCTACCTGACCGTGGTTTGGTTTCAACAGAACCCCTCATTTTTCACTTTTTGATTAGAGTTTGAACACTGCTAATTGGCATTGTCAATTCCTTGAATATCTTTTCATATCCCTTTCCTGTTTTATACAGTTCAACTTCCTTTTCCCACAGATCCATTAACAACTCTTTTGCTTTCCCTATGACTCAGAATCCAGAAACGTCAGTGCAGCACTGGACGAAAGATGCAAGGGCCTGTCAGGAGTATAGAAACTCAATGACCTTTTATACACACACACACTAATTACAAGCAAACAGATCACAGATGATGATGGTTACCTTAAATAGCCATTTAAACCCCTTTGTGTCAACTTGTGTGCATGTTATCAGGCCAAAATCACCAGGGTATGTAAACTTTTGATGAGGGTCATTTGGGTAGTTTCTGTTGTGATTATGATTTAAAAAGAGTAAACACAGTTGTTTGATAATAAATGGCTTTAGTCAAACACTAACCATGAGTGAAAGAAATTTGTTTTGTGTTATCCTCTGAAAATCCTCTGAAAAATCAAAATCCTCTGAAAAATGGCCAAGAAATCATAAATTCTGCCAGGGTATATAAACTTAGGAGCACAACTGTATATATATATTACATTGATTGGCAGTTGAACCAACAGTTATCCAATTAACGGTCCTCTATCACAAGCGGGCATCTATAAAAGGAAGAGGATACGTCATTCCAACAGGCAGACAGCAAGAAGAAGACTGAAGATAGCCCCCCCCCCCTTGCTGTGGCCCTAGTTATGAGGTTTTGTCCCTTTCTTTAAAGGGAGATGTTTGGTTAGAGTTAATTATACTTTAATGTTTGCAGGGATGTTGTGTTTGAATTGACATATTAGCTCTAGCTTATATAGCTGAGCTATATTTAGAATTATGTAATATGATTAAAATAAGATATAAGTAGTGCTTGATTTATTTTATGTAATTTAATTAATTAATTTATTGAAGCTATTGATAATAATATTAAATCATTTATTATACTTATAATAAAGGGCCAAGGCCTATTACAACCACAGGTTCTGTAGTAATGTGTGTTTATTTTAGTTTTAAGTAGTTCTGTCTATGATCCCATAAGTAAGTAGTGAAGCCACTGGCACGTCCTCAACTCTCTTCCAGTTCTATAAAAACCTAATAGGTAATCTTTACAGTACATAATTTCTTGCCAGATATTTAACGTGATTCTGTTGCTGCTTAACCGTTTGCCGACTGACAACGGCAGAATGGCACTCCTGCGCGAAATCGCCATAGCTGTACGGCGGGCGCTTTAAGGAGTATAGGGCTCACGTGCCTGCCACGTGATGTAGGAGCCCATTTGCGTGGCAAGCGGCTGCGATGGCCATCTGCTACCCGCGATTGCTCCTGAGAAGGAGAGAACGGAGATCTGTCAATGTAAACAGACAGATCTCTGTTCTGTCAGGGGTGAGGAGAACGATCTGTTGTTCCTACTGCTTAGGAACAACAATTGGTCCCCAGGCAGTCCCATCCCCCTACAGTTAGAATCACTCCCTAGGACACACAGTTAACCCCTTGATCGTTCCCTAGTGTTAACCTCTTCCGTGACATTTACACAGTAATCAATGGCTATTTATAGCTCTGATCGATGTATAAATGTCAGTGGTTCCAAAATAATGTGAAAAACATCCAATCTGTCTGCCGCAATGTCGCAGTAGCAATAAAAATCACAGATCACCGCCAATACTAGTAAAAAAAAAAAATGCAATAAATCTATCTATTATGTAGATGCTAAAACGTTTGTGCAAACCAATCAATATACGCTTATTGCAATTTTTTTAGCCAAAAAAATGTAAAAGAATATATATTGGCCTAAACTGAGGAAGAAGTTTTTTTTTTATATATTTTTTGGGGATATTTATTATAGCAAATGTAAAAAATATTGCTTTTTTTTTCAAAATAGTCTGTCTTTTTTTGTTTATAGCGCAAAGAATAAAAAACGCAGAGGTGATCAAATACCACGAAAAGAAAGCTCTATTTGTGAGAAAAAAACGAAGTCAATTTTATTTGGGTACAGCGGCGCACGACCGCGCAATTGTCAGTTAAAGTAACAGAGTGCCATATCGCAAAAAATGGCCCGGTCAGGAAGGGGGTACATTCTTCTGGGGCTGAAGTGGTTAAATAAAACTGAAATAACAAGGGCCCCCTGAAAAGAGCTGCTTTGAAAATACATTTCTTTTCCACTACCCTTGGCAGTGAAAATAAACTACCCATAGACCCATAACTACCCAACTACCCAAAGACCCAGATTCCTGGTTCCTGCAACACTCTATGGCTCATCCTACTGACCCCTACATCGCTACAGGACACTACATCAAATCAATTAGCACTGTAGGAAACCAAAAAAATCAGCAGTCCTGTACATTTTTGATTGAATTTCTTTTTATCACAGTGGATTTTGGCAGCATAAGCATCTAGAGAGGTGAGTATTCACAATTTTCTGTCCTGGGGATGCTTTTATGGCAGTTTTATTTTAGCAACAGTCACTTTAAGCAATTGCGGGCAGTCAACTCAGTAGGCTAGAGCTGCTAAAGAGATTTTTTAGTAGCTCAATTATGCAACTTAAAACTACTACTGATTAATCGCTATTGGCAACTATTGCTTCTTGTGCAGCTTATTCCATAGAGAAATATTTGTTCCACCTGTGTATCACCCAATTGCTTTTCCTTGCAATCATTTTTCAGTGCTATTAGCATCACAGTTGAACTACTAATGGTGTAGCTCTAGCCTTGCGAGGTGACTGTCAGCATGTGGGTAAATCTTTCAGCAGCAAGAGAATAAAATGACCTATGTAGCTTAGCCTTTGTGAAGCTAATTTATCAGCTAGCATTATGGATTTAGGGCAGAATATCCAAAATAGTTAAGGTTCATACCATACTCACAGAGGTTTGTTACAATTTGTTGTACCAATTTGTACTAAAATAAAGAGCATATTTATTTTACAAAGGGTCAGAAGAGGAAGGTAACCTACATAGAGAAAGTACATTTGGGTGCCCAATGCAGATATGATTTATCCTTAAAGCCCCCAGATATGCCCAAAACTTGGATGATCTATCATGCAGATTCTGACATCTTCCATGTTATTTTATTCTCCCCTCCTGCTGCCCCTCATGGCTTCCTGTTAGCCAGAGAGGCCACATATCTAACTTACTTGCCAACAGGATGGCTCTGGTTCAAAAGGCAGAGGGCAAAATATTAACTATAGAGGTTGTCGCTGGTAATTACATAGCAAAGTACCAGATTTATAGATAGCTTGGTGGTCTGAAAATTAAGCAAACAAAGCAGGTGCCTTCTAATTGGACCAATGCCACCCTTACAATGTATGAGAGGTTCACTTTAAGGCTTTCGGTGCTCCTGTGTGTATACTCTTTGCTTGTCTGTTACCATGGTAGTGATAATAGAATAGGCTGTGGGAGAGTTAGGGTTGACACTTCGCGCTCATTCATCGATTCAGAACAGCATTACATGACACCGAAGTCTTTCACAATCTAACATCCTTTCCTTGCAGTTGTCAAATTCAAAAGGTGCAGCATATAAAAAACATGGGATTTCATATCAGGTTCCTGTCAGAATGGAAATATGGGAGCTATGACTATTGTAATCCTAGGCATATGCCTATCATTTGTCGGGACACACAGGATAAGGGTGACAGACATGATATACCCAGGATGCATCTTCAAAAATAAGCCATCAATGAAAACTCCTGAAATTCTGCCCAGACATGTCAGTGCATTCATTGCTGTACATGCATTTAAAAATTATTCTGGTATGCATACTAAAGTTGATCAATTTGATCTAAGCATTTAGGCTTCAATAGCTTCTAGTCATGAAATGGTTAAGCTTAATTTCAGCATGCCATGAATTTTAAGACCTTATGCACACTGGGACTTTAAAACCCTGTAAACAAGGTCCTGGGATTTTCATATGGGCAGAAGAAACAGGCACACCATCCAGCCAGGCAGCTGGCATCCTATAAGGCTCTTTGGGAGGTTGAAAGCTGTTGCGGCTGTAAAGTTTACTGACTGTGACTGGCACTATCATTTAGGGCAGTATGCGACCGGGGATGAATGCACAGAATGCAGACTTCGTATGATACAGGAATTCTCCCCTGAGTGCATGCCACTCTTTTCACTGTTCTGGCCCATCCAGCCGCAGCATCTTTCAGCCTGTCATACTGTAGAGTTTTGCAGGCTGCCAGCAGTGAGGTTGGATGTTGCGCCTGAGCCTTCCACCCACACAAAAATGTCAGGATCTCATGCACTGGGGCTAAAAGCATAGTTTGCATAATGCCTAAAAGTGAATCCTGTAGTGATGAGGAGTTCAGTAGTAGGAAACAGTGAGTGCTGTGGGGAACAAAAGAGAACAGAAATCCTGGATGTGTTGGTTTCCCAGAACACTTTGGAAGTCAATTAAGGAACCGCTAGTTCCAGTAGTGTTGATCTTTTGTGCCCTGTGTACAGTATGTGACACTGCAAATAAAGTTAAAAAAAAAAAAACAAGACATTTGATACATTGAAACGCACATCACATTGCTCCCTGTCAGAACCAACATTGCAGTAACTTGCACAATAAAGCATTGCATTTTACCCTGCATGCTAGTCTGTAAAAGATGTGTTTGTTTCCCAGAACACTTCAGAAGTAATTTAAGGAACCACTAGTTCCAGGAGTGTTGATCTTTTGTGCCCTGTGTACAGTATGTGACACTATGAATAAAGTTAAAAAAACAAACAAACAAGCAGTTTGATACAGTGAAACGCACATCACATTGCTCCCTATCAGAGCCAATACTGCACTACCTTGCACATTAAAACATTGCATTTTACCTTGCATGTTAGTCTGAACCTAGCCTAAAAGTTGTTTATACTTCCCAAATAACTTCTCCTCCATTTATAAAAGCTAAATGCAGGAGTACCAGGGTGAATAAACCTTGAGGCCCCTTGCACACAGGGCTGTCTAGCTGCAGCCTGTCTCTCTTTTGCACTTCAAGAATTTCTTCCTGAACACAAGGGCCCTAAATGCTGGTACCAATGGGTACAGTGTTCAGCCCTGTCCAGCTTCAGCCTGCCATAGACCTTGACCTATCCTTCCCAGGCACACTGCCGCTTAACATGTGCAAGGAGCCTAAAAATGAATCTAAAAATATAGTTTTACATAGTAAATGTATTCATTTATACAAGGCACCTCTGAAATGATTAATTCCATGGGCATGCTTCCCTTTCTAACCCAGCAGTGTCTGGGACTCTATGAATTGTACTAACACTATTATGTCAGTTCAGTCTGACATTAGTAAGTTAAGCAACATACGGTACTGTAAATATTGTATATATATAGTAGATGTAAATTAAACTGCTAAAATTTCATATACGTTATAACATGTTAATGTGATTTCAATATTTTTAAATCTACAGCTGTTATTAAAATGGTGACCCCTGACTTCTCCCAGAGGCCCCTGCAGTAGCAGATCTAAAATAGATACCACCCCAACTAATGCTGATAGATAAATTGGAAACTCTGGGTGAACTAGTGGATCGGTTGACACTGGACTGTTTGATGCTGGATTGGGTGATAGAGTTTTGCTCTCTGGGATTGCTGCGCTGGTTGCAGCTTTAGTTTCCTCCTTGTGTGGTCCAGAGATGCCAAGGTAATGGCTTGGAGTGTAAGATGATGCTTGACTTGATAATTTATTTTTACGATTGTGATGCCCCCATAATTTGCCCCTGAAGAAGCAGCGGCTTTGGCTTTGACTGCAAAATGCATCGGGCCTGGATTCATGAAGTCATGCAACACTATAAGAAGATATATGTTTCTATTATGTATGGGATTTTCTTTGTGTGTTAAAGTGCTGCGATGACAGTTGTAAATTGTTAATTATGGGGAGAACACAAAACACAATATTGTATGGTTTCAATGATGAGTTGTGACTAATAAACTTTGCATATTTTGATTTTCTTAGTTGTGTTTTGCTGCCTGCAGCTATACGGTGCCTAAAGTCCCTTGCATTTAACGGAATCTTTGGTTCCCAAATTTTTCGATGTAATGCTGATAGATAAATTGGACACCAAACATAATATAGACCAGACCAAAACCATGTTTAAAACCTTGACAAATTAACTAGTATAAAAGGTGCAAATAGAACAGGAAAGGTATGTCATGACCATTTTTTGAAACTTTACATGGTACAACTTGGCCAAATCACAGGTCACCCTGGGTGGTTTGGATGTATTTTAACCTTAATCTTATTATGTGTGTTGGTAGACCTGGACCCTGAGTTCTCAGTGCTGCAACCTGCCATTTCATGTTAGTCAATATGTTCAATGTAGCTGGTGTTTTTTTTTTATTCTTATTGTTTAATGTGCTTTATTAATACAGAAAAATAGCGTTTCCTTCCGAAGGTCTTACACCTATGTGTATCTATAAGTGTAAGACATACTATCCTATGTTATTTTCATGTGTGTATTTCATAGATTAGAATAAAAATGTTTATGATTTGTCAAACTGCTTACCAAAATAAAAAATGAACACACGTAAAAAAATGGTGATCCATCGTGGGTTCATGTTTAACTTGTGTCATAGGGTAACAACTCTGTTTCCCAGTTGTGTTGTCACCCTGTAACACGGCCCTCTGATGGAGACTGTACGTGGCCATTTAGAGTGGAACTTCAGTCATTTTTTCAACTTTCCATCTATTAAATCTTCTGCCCTTGTTGTTTTACCTTTGGATAGTAAAATGTGTTTTTTTCTGCCAGTAAATACCTTATACAGCCCGCTTCCTGTTTCTTGTCTGGTAAAAAAGCCTAGGCTTATGACATCATGCACAGCTCTCTCTCTTACTCTCGTGAGAGTTTGCCTGGCAGGGAGGGGGGTGAGTCATAAGAGGGCTAATGAGAGCTGCAGGGCTGCAGAGTTGGAGGTGTGCCTCTGTGTGTCTGTGTAAATTCAGGAAGTGAAAAAGCAGCAGCTTCAGTTGCCCACAGTTAAAATGGATGCAGCCAGACTCAGTGGAGGGAGATTTCTGCAGCATATTTGGCAAGTACAGAATCACAGTATATATAAAATAATATGGAAAGTGGTTGGAGAGAAGCTTCAGAATGGCAAAGATGTTTTTATTACAAATTATATAAGCAGACTGCAGTTCCTCTTTGAATGTACATTGCACAGGCATGGCCAACTGTTGTCACCACCAGCCCACCCTGAGAAATGCCATGCAGCAGTACATGCACATAGACAACAAATGGCTACAAAGACGCTAAAGGGGACCAGTGGCACTAAAATGCAACAAACAAATAAATAAAGGTGAGAAAAAAAAAGGTAAATATTTATGATACACAATTCTTTAGCAAACCAAATCTCATTTAGTTATGGTTTACATCTACTTTAATAATTATACATGTAAAAAATAAGCCAGCATGTTGACCATATAAAGACTTAATATGTGTCACTAAAGGGTTGAATAAACCTTTCAAAATCAAGATTAGAGAAAATGCTGTGGCCAATTTTATCATCCACCTTGACAGCACAGCAGCAAATGTTATCAGTGTTTTAAGTACATTTTATGATTGTGCCAGACAAAAGAGTAAAACCAGTACCTAGTAACATGCTCAGTCTACTTTGTCATTGTCTGACAATAAATTCGTTTGACTTGGACTGGATTCTGACGTTCCCTAATAAACGATTTTCCTCGGTACGTTGTCTATACTCACCACTGAATGAACACAGTCAGCCCATTCTCTTCCACATTATTTGTGCTACAAAGTGTTCTATTAGATTTCCCATGTTACATGTATATGTCCACGATCTCCCTGTTGCCTCCAGCAGTACATCTGATATTCTAACATCTTTTAATAGTGGCATCTGTCACTTAAAAAGCTTCACATATTGTTAATGTCATAGGCCTCTGGCATTTCACAGTAGAGATTGTGAGCACTGTGTGACATTAGGAGCAGGTTATATATTTTATAAGATAGCTTTACGATGTAAACACTGTGTCCTTTGTGTCTCTTTGAGTATTTGTTTGACCTAGGAACACATAAGTGTGAAAGTAATCCGAATATTCAATTAACACGGTGTCCGAGGTAGCTGAAAATGGCAAGTCAGTAAAGAAAATGAGGATCTTGTGTAATCTAACAAAAATAAATCAAACAAAAAAATACTATATATATATATATATATATATATATATATATATATAGTACCTATATGTACCTATATGTACCTCCTGTCCGGTACATTCCTCACTGTAATTTATTTAATGTCCTAAATCTCGTGAGTTGAATGACTTCAAGTGTAGCCCAGCTCCAGGGCCCAGAGCTGGGCGTTAATTCCATTGAGATCCACTCTTCCTCTGGAAATGTGAATGTTTATATGCATATAAGTAATTCCCAGACACAGTGCCCAAGCCAAACCCACCCTTACAGAAGAATCAGATTCAGATTCTTGAGTAGTGTGTCTTGGAAATGCTCAGTTTTACATATAAACTTCCATATATATTGAGGAAGCAAAATATTGTAATTGCAAAATGCATCAAGGTTCACCCATCAGACAACTCAGCAAACAAATAATATGATATAGTGTACTTTTTTATGTGATCCTACTTAACAGCAATCATACCAGACATATATGTTTTTTTAAATGTCCCCCAACAGGTGTTAAAAAATTTACTGGCTATATGTACCTCCTGTCCGGTACATTCATCACTGTAATTTATTTAATGTCCTAAATCTCATGAGTTGAATGACTTCAAGTGTAGCCCAGCTCCGGAGACCAGAGCTGGGCGTTAATTCCATTGAGATCCACTCTTCTACTCTTCTGGATATCTGATTGTTGTGAGAGCTCTTAAAATGATCTATCAATACTACCCTACTTTCACATTCACAATAGGTGACCTAAGCTTATTTCCACTTTTCTGCATTTTATCAGTCTGTTTTGCTCATTCTCATATTTCTTGTTCCTAACAAGAGATTTTGGTAGCAAATCACCCTCAGCAGTGACCTTGATATATGCAAATTTCCTCAATAAGGATCCATTGGTAACAACGTTTCAATTTAACTGTGAAATTAGGATTTCAGTTATTTAAACAGAAATTTCACACCTGCTGAACAATAGACTCTATCTAGGTATTTTGAACAGATAGCTTAGTATAGTCTCACATGCATTAGGGAAAATATAAATACAATAGCATTTTTTTGTTTTCCTTGAGATTGTAAAAGCAATTTCAGCATCATTGCTTTTTTCTAATTCAATTTTAAAATAAAAAGTATATAAGGCAATGCCTAATCTCTGTCGTATAATAGCATTGCAGTTCCCAAAGGGTACATATTCTAACTAGATTCCTGGAAAGCAAACAATTACATAAGCCCAGCTGGGGATATAATATCTTCCAGTATTACACATTTTACATATATCCCTCATCAATATTAATATGGCATATTCGTCACATGCAGCTATAGAAGTTGAAACATGAGATGTTTGGAAAGCTTTAATTGTTCATCTGAAAGTTATGAATATGAGGTATTTTATTATGCAGAGTGAGAACGCAGTAGGTTTCAGGCTGTCTGGATTCAAATCTTGTTTATTTTATTAAGCAATGAAGCTGGCAAAAAATGAATATAATTAAAGGGTATTTGATACACAAATGTTACTGTGCCATAGCCTGACTACTGGTAACCATTTCAAGGTCAGAAGTTTTTTAGTGACATTTGACAGTGTTGGTTTTTAGATAAATTGTTTGGAGAAAGTGCAATTAAACAATAGGTACCTATAGGTCCCTACATATAACTGCACCAATCTCCAAATATCCAGTCACCAGGACATTCTTCCAGGTAGAGTCGGAGGTTGCCATTACCTCATGTTCCTACACATACAGTATCTACAGGTATTGGTTTATCACTATGATGGACTTGTTAGCCAGTGTTAGTGCTTTTAGTGTTAGTGCACTATAATTATTGCCCCTCCTGTAGTGATATGATGGGTGGAAATAGTGTCTCTTTCTTGTGCTTTTTGAGGAACCATCACATAGGCATTTGGTCACATGATTTTGTCTGAAAAGGAAGATCATCCAATTAGATCTCCCCTTCAGTAGAAGTCAGATATCCAATGGTCTAGGTTTTTAGTCATATGGTCGCCTCTGGAGAGGACCTGAAGCAGCATTTTCTTTTGAAAAAGCAATCATTTAAGCCATTCTGTTATTCCTTATTTATATATCCAGGCAAGCCTTTTAACGTAGCTCTAACTACCACTTTAGGTCCTCATTCACATGGCAAAAATGTTCCAACTGTGGCAAAAAGCCATCATCCAGGAGCGACCATCTGTCTCTAACTGCAGATGATCTCTCTATGTGTGGACACATATCAAAACACAGGCTGGCAGCTGTGGTTGCAGTCAGCCTTTCAATGCTTTGTCTGCATCCACCTGTAACATTCATCTGCAACAATCTGTTGCATTTTTGTAAAAGAGAGTTCCAGTAAATGTTATTTTTGGTAGGGACAGCCCTTGGTAAGTGTAATTACATGTACCTCCATGCTGTCTCTCTCTTAAACAATTCTCTGAAAACTATCCCTGGAACACAGTGGTGCCATTAGTTTATTGCTCTGTTTCATGCACTGTCTACATTCCTTGTTATTTTATGAATGGATATATTTGCTGTCTAAGAGGCTTCCATTTTCAGAAATATATTTAATTCATAACAATAGCATCTCTCTTTGCATTCCCGATATTCATGGAAATATAACTCACCATTGATGCTTCTGCTATACCATATCTATTTTTCACCTGGTTCCTTAAATAAAGGGTTTAGGTCATGGTTTTTAGAGGACATACCTCAACTTCACCATGTGACCAAAAACTCTAAAGAGAAATCTATGTGATTAATATGTGACCGTACAAGATGCAGGTATATGGATCTTTGGCGATATACCCAGTTATCCCATTTTGTGTGTAGTTTACCACAACCCATCTGATCACTAAATGAATTAACTCAAGTAGAAGCAATATTTCAACAGTTAGACCCCCCCAAGCATTGTATATCACAATTTTATAAAGCTTTGTTGTCTTTACCCAGCGTACCTGGCTCGCTGGGAAATGGACTTACAATCTAGTCTTAGCAATACACAAAGAGATGATATTTTGAAACTTTCTCATGTCATCTCCCTTTCTTCTAGAATAGAGGAAGTTAACTATAAATTGCTTGTGAGGTGGTACTGTACCTCTGTTAAATTACACGCAATGTTTTCTTGTAATCCTGCTCTATACTGGAGAGAACGTGGAGGTCGTGCTACACATGGTCATATCTGGTGGTCTTGTCCCTTTATTCAAAAATATTGACAGACAATTATCAATATGGCCTCCATAATACAAAAGGACATTGTTCAATTTGATCCATGAGTTATCTTATTCCACTGTACCCCACAATCAATATCTAGATATAAAAATTCAATAACTCTGCATTTGTTAAGCATGGCTAAATCTTTGATACCTATGTATTGGAAGCAAAAGTCTGTACTGAACCTAGGCCAGTGGCTATGAAAAAAAAAAGACGATACATGTTATAAAGAAGAACTTTTATAATGCCAAGGGCATGACTGATAAACATTTAAAGATATGGGCATGCTGGCTTGATTTTAAAACAACTTCATTTTATTACAATACAATATTAGATCCCTGATATTATACTATAATATTTTAATGGCATATTAAAATTATACGATATAATACGTTATACGATATAATACATAATATTTGCATAGACATGGTGCAATAGAAGTATATTATTATTTTATATTTATCCCGGATCTGGAACTTACCGCAGCGCATTGGCACTTACCCTCTCTTACCCCCCTTTTTCATCTCTCCCCCAATTTTTTTTTTTTCTCTTTCCTCACTTCACACCTCTCCTACTTTTTATAATTTGGGTTTGTTAAAAATAAAAATTACTTGATATGTAAAGATATCAATAACTAAATAATATATTTGACTGATGAAGATATCTATACAAAGTTTGAAATGTTTCTTCTTTATTTTCCAAGAGCTAGATTGCCTGATTATAATTTTTCTTTTTTCTGTACTTGTGTTTGAAATGGCAATAAAAAAAGCATTAAACAAAAAAAAAAAGAAAATAACAATAGCAGTGGCCAGAAGTAGAGAGCTCATAGATGGAAAGCACAAAGGTAGTGGTACTAATAGGCTCCGGAGCTATACTAACCTCTTCTCTAGTAATGTGATGTTTGCGAACTCCCTTGCCAGTGCCAACATCTTTTCGCCAGCTTCCTCTGGATTGGAGATTTTATGCCATATTGGTTGGCCTGGTTGGGATATCATTACTCCCAAACATGCAAACATGAGTTTATTCATCCCAGCTGGGACTGTACACTGAGCTGTGCATAATGAAGTTTGTGAAGAGGATGGTAAGAATTCTTTAGTACAGAAGAGACATGATATGTCTCTTTTGAAATAAAAACCTTTCTTCCCCCAAATATTTTAATTTACACTAAATGTCCTCTTTACCACACATTACACTTACCTTCTGCTGTCCCTACCAATTACATTTCCTGGAATTCTGCTTTAATGTTGAACCCCAGGCTGACAGTTCATTGCTATATATATATATATATATATATATATATATATATATATATATATATATATATATATGAAATCTTCTACATATCAAATAATATGTATTTCCCTTCATCGAGTTCTGAAATTGACACAATTACAGTATGCCACACAGCATAGCTGGTTGGCAAGGCAGAAGACCTAAATTTCCTATGCTGCAGCTGAGTAACAAGTCTTGTTTATCTCCCAACCTGTGACTGGACAATAAAAGTTGAAACAAAAGACTGATGAGCTCACCTCTCCGCCATTTTGCCATTTTGCCATTTTGCTCTCTCCTCCTATCAGCACGTTTCTTGTTAGCACATGAGCACTACAGCACCAGTGACTGGATCGTGGTGCTGCTTCTCTTTTTCCCAGTCTGAGCTTTGGGGATTGTAATAGTCAAGCTTACTATAATAAATAATGATATAATAGTGAATGGAGAGCCACTTTCATCTAAATCTTTTATATCTGCCTGGAGTGTAGCTTAACACAACAAAAAAACAGTAGTTATTTCAAAACGGGAAGAAATAATGCACCTCTACTACAATCCATTTCTAGATGACATTTGTTAAGACAGGTTAGAAAATGATAGAAAATATCTGTTACTGAAAGCACGATTTCCCCTTTACTTAAAAAATCAGCCTTCATTCTGGTAAAAAAAAATAATACATGGTAATAACTGTATTAGCCACAAAAACTGTCATTTCTTTTCTGTTAGTACACTATCTCTGACCATTCTTATATTGACTATACTGTATTTCTTTGGCTGATACTATAATTGGTTTTCAATAGGCAGTGACACCTGTTTTGTTTGCTAGAGTGACTATAACAAAGACTGCAGCTGCTCCACCATTTGGTAACACAGCTCTCAATTACCATCATTTGCTCTGAATGTAGGATGGACATGGCTTCAATAAGTATTATTCAAAAATACATGTCTGGTTTTCAAAGATTCAACAGCCAGAATAAAAACAGGGGGAACGGGAAACTTTTATCCCAATAATGAAAATGAAAAACTCTATATGAATAGCACAGAGTTTATTTAACCATATTTGTATGTATATTTTATAGTGGATCTGCAGTTTTTATAATGTAAACCTAAACACAACTCGATACCCCCCCCCCCCCCCCCAACAGACTCCCACACTACCAATATCCTATGGCATATTCCCAAAGAGAGCTGGTCAACTTAATTAACCAAACCCTGCTGCTACCACCTCCACCCATTCACAGTATGATCCCATTAGGGGTGAATGGGTACTCCAGTGGCACAAGCAGCTTCCCTGAACATTCTATTCCCATCTCTATTTCAGAGGACATCCGTGACTTTATGCCTATACTATACAGGTATAGGACATGTCCTTATTATCTCTCCCAGTTAACATACAGAGATGATCTTACAAGTATGTTATCCCCATTAATGTATTGTATTTTGGAGAACTTAATCTCAATGTTTGTAATTGTACTTATATGTTATGTACTACATTTCAACTCTTGTATTATGCATACTTTGTGATGTGCTGGTGTGCAAATGGGCCTCTCTGCTATCCCTACTGTGGAAAGCAAATCTTACTATGTACCTTCACTCATTACAGCTTAAATTACCTCTATTGTCAAATATTTATATATTTTTAAAGTGTTACTAAACCCACAATGGTAAAATCAGCCTGTATATGCAGTAAAGCATGCTTGTTATACTCACTGTGGAACCTAAGGGGTTAATCCTCTGCATTGTGTAAAAAGGCTGCTTGATCTTGTATGCGCAGAGCCTCCTCCCATTCCACTGACTGCAGAACATGTCTGGATAGAACAGAGCCTTTGGAGTCAAGCTGCACATGCTCAGTTTGGTGTGTATTGCTAGAAAGTTTTTTTTTTTTTTTTCTTGGGAGAGTGCATGAGATCAGCATAGGGCCAATCAGTACTGTCCAGACAGAGGGTCAAAGGGTCCTGCTAGGTTAAGATATCCCGTGGGGTTTATTTACTAAAACCGGAGAGTGCAAAATCTGATGCATCTCTGCATAGAAACCAATCAGCTTCCAGGTTACTTTGCCAAAGCTTAATTAAACAAGCTGAAGTTAAAAGCTGATTGGCTACTATGCACAGCTGCACCAGACGTTGCACTCTCCAGCTTTAGTAAATCAACCCCACTGAAATAAACTTGAAATTAGTATTTTCAAAGCCACAGAAAATTTTTTCTGTATATACTAAGCACTGCAACACATTCAAATCCATAGTGAATTAACTTACCAATGTGAAAGATATGAAGAAGTCTAGAGTGTATAGAATGTCTAGAGTAAAAGCTAGAGGGGACCTTAAGGCGTGTATGAATTAAAAGAAGTGACTCAAAAAAAATTGCTTAAACGGCTTGTCCAAGGTCAAAAGAAGATGTTAAAGTGTCAATATTCTTGCTTCAAGGGACTGTGTCAACCAGACAATGAACATGTATTGAATTTAATATATATGGAGCACAGAGGTCAATTTACCAACTCTGCATGTTCATTATAATAAAAAAAATCTGGATTTACCAAAATATGAATCATATAGGTCTAAACATATAATATTAGTCAATGCTCTCACGTTAAGGCTGCTGTAAAACAATATGAAAAGGACCACACTGTGAATTGTTTAATTGGACTATATTAGATCTACCATTCTGGTACAACCTATGATAGAAACAAAGCAATAGTGGTAAAATGTGTGTGTATTTCCTTTTACCTTCGTATAGCTCAGTTGCCCAAAATGAAGAGAAAGCAGAAAATATACAGTAGGTAGATGGTTGTTTAGAAAAATACAAAAAATCTAAGAGCTGGCCACATAAAGTATATATGAATTTTTAATGCTAACACCATTTACTGCGCAATCAAGACTAAAAAAAAAGTGACAGCACCCAAGCGTTCAACTCAAAATGGAAAAGCGCAAAAATATCAGAAGCAGAGGCGATTTATGGTTTAGATTTGTAACTTGGAAAAGCAATTTTAGATTTTTTTTTATTTTACTTGTAACTTTAATCTACATTCCACTCTAAAGTAAACCTTTCAGTAATTTAAAAAATATAAATTAAAAGTCCTGTCTAAAACTGGCCATACACATTCCAGCCATTTACCAATATCTATGTAGTTTAGGGACCTACTGACCTTGACATATATTGAATAAATTGTGGAGATTTTACAGACTGTAGAACCAAACTGTAACCTTTGGCCAGTTTTGCAGCAGGTATAACAAAATGCTATATTGGCTAGAAAACCATTCTCTGCAAGCTCATCTGATTTATTTATTAATGCATTTCCACTGAGTCTTATATAACCCATTGCAGCCATGTTCAGCATGTTTTATACATTGCTTCTCAGCAACTTTGCATATGACTCTGTGCTTTGCCACTAATTTCTCTTAAAACTTCAAATATGACTTACCTGGAAATGCTCCGCTCAGATCCGCGCATGCGTTTCCCCTCTGCATTCCTATTACAAATTGACCACACTAAGCAGGAGATGCTCTAGAAATGCTCTCCTCCAATGATCAGACTTGTCCTGACACGCCCCCCACTGCACTTTCACTGGGAAGGTCAGTGTGCTGCTGTCACTTCTTCCCCTAGCTCTTATGTAGTTGAGAACAGAGGGAATGTGATTACTTATACAAAACGGGAAGAAAGGTATTGATAATGTTTTTTTCATATCTATATAAAAATGTGCGGGCGCTACTCACGTGTGCGTTTGCTTCTGCACGCGAGCTTGGCGAGACGGGGCGCATATACATTTTTTTTTTAAATTTATTTTGCCTTTTATTTTTTATGTGTGCACTGTTTTAAAAAAAAAATTGTGTCACTTATTCCTATTACAAGGAATGTAAACAACCCTTGTAATAGAAAGAAAGCATGACAGGTCCTCTTAAATATGAGATCTGGGGTCAAAAAGACCTCAGGTCTCATATTTATACTAAAATGCAATAAAAAAAAATGTCATTTAAAAAAATGATTTAAAAAAATGGCCCTTTAAGAGCTATGGGCGGAAGTGACGTCGCTTCTGCCCTGCAGTGTCATGGAGACGGGTGGGGGCCATCTTCCCCTCACTCATCTCCATGCACAGCCACGGGAAGGTTCTAATTGCCTCCGCCGCTGCCGACGGCTCCGGTAAGCGGAGGCCGCGGCGGGAAGGGGGGCCCCTCTCCCTCCGCCGATAAAAGTGATCTCCTGGCGAATCCGCCGCAGAGACCACTTTATCTTGTAGCCGGCCAAACACAGGGATACCGGGGTTATGGCAGCTAGCTGCTGCCATAACAACGATATCTGTCCTAAAAGTGAGGACGTATATCGGCGTTTGGCAGTGGTTCAAGACGCAGCAGCCAGCTTTCCAGCCCGCTTCTTAGGAAACAGTTCAATGTGATAAATTACAGCATGAAAAAAACAAACAAACACTGTATTCGTTATTTAACGCAAAATTCCTAGTGATTTAAGGCAAGCGTTATTTTAGCACATTTTATTTGCCATTGATGAACTCTTAGTGAATTGACCCCAATGTCCTGCATTTCACTGGCTTGGATTCCGAAAACAAAGACATCAGGATTTAGTAGTGGTGCAACCAGGTGCACAAAATAAATGCAACAATGCAAAATAGAGTCAAAGAACAAGTAGTCTGTGTCCCCTAAAGGAGAATAAATGCTGTGTCTCTTTTATTTACCTGGGCTCTGCTATAAATCCAAATTTTTATTTAAATACCACAATTCCTCGATTTGCTCCATCTCTGTTTGCCTTTCTGTGACCTTTGATGAAGGAGAACAGTATATCCAACCTACTCATAGGCGATATTGATCAAAGCAATGACATATTACGCCCCCCTTGTAGGATGCCTGGGCTGTCACGATGACATATTTGCTGGCAATCTAGGTATCTGAAAGGTCCAGTTAAAATCTTGTTACAAATCTGTTGTGACCATAAAATGAGTAACACAGTGGCTCTTCTATTTTATCTGACAGTAATATTTTATGCTATGTAAAATTATAAAAATGTACTGTAAGCTTTAGGTCTCCAATAGCTCAGAGTTGTACATCTCAATGTCAGATTGCAAACTTGATCAAACACCTGTCATACATTATGTACTTTAACTTGCAATATCTGGGTTAAGACAAATTACTTTATTTACTCACACTGTTTTTATTCTTTGATTTCTTGACCTATGCAGTATATTCTGCACTTAATTTTTCTGTATATTATGGTATGATGTTACAGCCTTCATGGCTTTTTAGAAAAAAAAGCTGAATTTTTGCCTCTGCTGTCTAAGGTCACACACCTACTATGCTTAATGGTAAAGGCAGCAAGCAAGCATTTAAATGATTTTTTTTTTTAAATTGATCCCCAAACCATGCCACCTAAGGTTGCAAGCCCACTGTGCCGAATGGTGAAGCCAGCCAGCAAACATTTAACATAAAACTGATCCCAAAGCATGGATGTCTACCTTTAAACTTACCTTCAGGCAATAAGGCTTATCTGTAGGTGAATATCTTCTAAATTTGCACTTTAGGAGATATTCATATGGAATGCAGCCAGTGACATCACCGGCGCATGCACTTTGAAGGGACAGCATACCCGTGCTGTACCTTCAGAGCTCCATGCCAGGGCTGGGGCACAGGAGTGATATCAGTGGGGCCCCAGCCATTCATACATGCAGAGCCCACAAACCCATAAGGAGGACCAGGTGAAGATAGAAGTGCCAGGGAGCTGTGACAGCGCTGCGTTGGAGGGCTCCGTGTGCTGGTAAGACTGTCATAATGTGCTAGTATGCTGGGGGCCCAACTTCTTTTTTTCATTTTTGTGGCAGTTTACTACCGCCTTCAGGCAGCCCATACATAATTCATTTTCTTTCTTTCAACCAGCGAGATAAACAAAAGAAAGTTAATTGATTCATCCATCCACACACTCGATGTAGATGGGGGAATCTCACCCATGGAGCTATTGTATTCTGACAGTGGGGACATTTCTCCACAATCAGAATACACTCATCAGCACTGACGGCTACAGCCAGGGGCAGTGATTGAGCAAAAACTTTCCAACAGGCTGGTTTACAGAACTCGATTAAGAGATCAACTTCTGTACAACCAGCCTGCCAATAGATGGATTGAAATTCTACTGGTCCCTGCTCCAGCCAACTGCAGCCTGAGCTAAAAATAAATGATCACTAGCCAGAATGTTTTAAAAATAAATCTTCAGCTGCAGAACTCACCTTCTCTGACCTCCACTCTACCATTCAGCACCCTTCCCCTGTGCAATGGGTTGAATGACACCCTGTATCATTCAATCCACTACCTGTGAGCTCAAGGTATCATGACTCTGCCAGGTCCAACAACTTCTGCATCATGGAGTGTGTTATTGTACGGCCTGCAAGTGGGGGGGAATCATACGTCCAACAACTTCTTCATGGAGTGTATTATTGTACGGCCTGCGGTGGGGGGGGATCATACTCTTAGAGCCATTTCAAATCTGAACCCAACATAATGTACCTCTATGAATTTTTGTACTTTGAGGCACATTGCTTCATGATGTGTTAGCCAGCCATTTCAAAATAAATGTAATGCACCTCAAAACCCACAATTGTAGGACATGCTGCATTTTTTCATGGCACTTCATCACACACCATGCATTGCCTTGTGCTGTTGTGTTGTAATTCAGGTGCATACTGAATGACCAACAGGGTGCATTTTACCACCATGCAATGGTGCTAATGTGAAGAAGCACCTAAAATATATCAATGGCCTTCAGTCCAGCCAAGAGTGATCTTTCTGTTGTATATAGAGATTAATGGTCTGAGTTAGCTACTAAATTATCATATCTCTTGGTTACTCCAGTATTAAGATTTTGCCATTATAAGGCCCACTCTGTTTTTACTGCTTCTAAAAATGTAGCATTTCCACTCTTCTTGTTGCATTTTCTAAAACATAGAATTAATTGCCATATTAGATTTGTAGAACGTAAATCATGAAGCACAGAGATCTTACCATTGGAGTCACTGGGTTGATTTACGAAATGCAAATACATTTTTTAGTTTGCAAGTGAATTACCTCCTTAGTGAATGTGGTGACATTTTTCTTTGCAAAAAAATACACAATGACGTGCAAAGAAAGTTAAAAAACCGCACTTTTGCTTGCACATGATTGGATGATTGAAGTCATTAGAGCTTCACCACATTAACTAAACTCTGGGGAAATTCCCTTTCAAAGTGAACAGTATATTTGCCTTTAGTAACTCAACTCCAAAGTCAAATACAGAAAATACTCTCTGCCACTTATTGGAAAACAAGATTTCAATTCTGGGTGGACTAATGATTTATGTTAGAATTCCTTTTATTGGCCTTCGGATGCATCCATGACCCCAGCAGTGCAGGCGCTGCCTGTATTAGAGGTTTAGAATATGCCAAGCAAAGACAAACCTTTCATATAGGAAAAAAAAGCTGTCAAAACTCAATACTGATTTTCAGATTTAAATCTTGTACAAAGTATCAACATACACTTGGTATCATTACTTGCAAACATTGGATAGTGCTATTGATTTTGGAGTCATAGAGATATGCAACTTTTCGGTTATTTTTATTTACGTATCCTAAGCAACTTGGGGCCTTTTTATAAAAACCTTCCAGAATCAAAACTTTCAGCAGCACAGTGAGGATAAGGTTTCATTCTCCGATGAACTTCATTCATTGTTAAATGAATGGCGATCCTGAACTGTAAACTGGATTATACTAAATATATTTATATGTACAGCTATATATCTAAAGTGTCAGAGCTGGAAATAGTTAAATAAATCATATAGTGTCTTTTTTTTTCTTTTTAAATTATGTTTATTGCGTTTCCAGTACAAACAAACACATACAACACAAGTGCTATGATACAACCGTATTACAGTTCAATCAATTATAATACATTTCTATGGGCGTTAGGTGTGTATTACGTCAGTAGCCATCAAGGTGGTGCGTGCACCCCATTCCCAACTCGCAGCCTCATAAGAATTGAAAACCCTCTCCAGTTTGATCTACAAGACCCCAACTTATATCATCACAAATTTTGCCCAGATTTAATTAGGCCGTTTATGGCTCAGCTAACCAGTTACACCAGACCTTTTCATATTTAATTGGGCATCCCCTATTCGTATATGTGTCCTTGTATAGGGGGAGATTATCATTGACCAAACATTTCCATTGGATCAAAGAGGGAGGGTTGGTTTTCTTCCATTGCATGGCAATATTCTTCCGGGCGTAAAAAAGTAACAACCCCACTAGTGTAGGTTTTGCTATGGTTGGTACAAGTGTTTCAACCAGTCCCAAAAGACAAACCTCCATTACTTGTGGCAGTGTGGTTAGTGCAACTCTGCTAAATTCTAGGGCATCGCCAGAAAATGTGTGAGAAATCTCCTGGTGAGATTCCACACCTTCAACACTTAGCGGAGCAGGCGGGGTTCATAATGTGGAGTCTATGTGGAGTGAAATATACTCTGTGCACAATTTTAAATTGTACTAATCTATCTTGTATGGAGACTAGAGAATGAAAAGGGAAGTCCCACACATCATCGTTATCTAGGGTGGGTATATCGTGTTGCCAGCAAGCCCAGAGTTTATCTAGAGATGGCAAAGATATGTGGAATATGGAAATTGTGCGGCAAAGGCTTGTGATAATTGGAGATAACGAAATTGGTAGTGATGTGGTACATTATATGAGGAGGAAAGATGTGATAAGGGTAATAAGGACATTTGTGATACTATTTGTGATAGAGTTTTTATGTTATATTTGGTCCATGCATAAGGATCTGGGAGTTTATAGATATGTGGTAGATTTGGATTTAGCCATATTGGGGCATTAGGGGAATTCTCTGTCGGGATATATTTTTCTATTGCTAGGCCTGCTTGCCATGCTCTGAGGGTGGTGCGCATAGAGGGTGTCAGGGGGTACGGGGCACGAAGGCCTCTAAAGACCAGGAACTGGAGGGCCTCCAAGGAACCCACTACAGTGGCCTCAAGGACTGTGGATGAATTGGTTTTATCAAGGTGTAGCCACCAGGCCACCGTTACCAGCTGGGTAGCTAAAAAATATCTGTAACAATCAGGAAATGCCATACCACCCTGGGTTGTCGATCTCATCAAGGTCGTCAGTCTGTATCTAGGTGACGAAGAACCCCACAGAAAAGATGTGAATAATTGGTTAAGTTTTTTAAAAAGGATCTGGGTACCCATTGTGGGAAGTGACAAAGGAGATAGATGTATTTGGAAATGATTTTCATTTTAATAAGATTCACTCGCCCCCAAACGGACAGAGGTAATTTACGCCATGAGTTAAGTTTCGTCTTAGTGTCTAAAAGCATTGGGTTAGGTTCAAAGAAATTGAGTCTGAGGCTTGTGTAGATATGTGAACCCCCAAATACTTAAAAGTGTCTACCCACTGTAGGGGACAGTCCGGAGGGGATGTAGACCTAGCCGCTTGATCTATCAGAAATAACAAGGATTTGGACCAATTCACCTTAAGTCCAGTGACTTTCGTAAAAGTGTTTAGTACAGTCAACGCACCCTGCAGGGATGGACCAGCGTCATTGAGGAACAGCAGCATGTCGTCTGTGTACAGGGCTACCCTCTCCTCCAACCGGCCAATATGGAGACCCCTGATATGTAGGGAGGTATGCAATGCCTCCGCCACTGGTTCAATGGCTAAAGCGAATAGGGCCGGGGAGAGAGGGCAGCCCTGTCGAGATCCCCGATGTAGTTTAAAGGGGGCGGACAGTCCTCCCCCCAGTCTTAACGACAAGGTGGGATATAGTGTCTTTTTAACTTTTTATTTATTTTTATTTTGTAAAAAGCTTGTCGTTTAGGAGATTGGCTGGTGAACCTTGAGTTGAGCTTTGAGGTTTCCCTATACTGTACAAGTACTACTGTAGGAAGAGACATTTTTCTTCAAACAACAAACCTGCTCCAGCACAGCCTAAACTCATGTATAAGCAATATAGTCATTTTTCAAAAATGGCCATATTGTGTTAGGACCTATTGAAATGCAATGATGGGATTCAAAGTATTCTTTTTTTTTTTATTACCATTTCTGTGCAGATTTACATGCAGACCAATTAGGGGTTGGAATCACAGGTCAACACACGTTTTGGTGTCTCGAAAGTTGGACCTGATCCTGGGTATTTTTGACCTGATGATTCCAAAAATAGCACCCTATCGGCTCTAGTTTTTAAAATAAAATATAAATGCCATATACCAATCTTTACTCTAGTTGCCCATCAAAAAAAATCAGGATTTGAATATAACAAAATATGATATGAGTGGCAATATACATACACACCCTATATAATCATAACTATAATACAATTAATAACTTACATTTTAGAATTCAATGTTTCCAATATAAAATTACACTTGGAAGCATGTAGACACTCCCACTATGTCGACTAACTTGTACACAAAAATGCAAACTAGGTAACAGAAGAACAGGTTGATCAGCAAGATCTTTTCAAAAACAACAATTTAAATTGTGGCACAAACAAAGGCTAATACACCATTCACATGAATTAGCCTCTACCCCCCTGGGTGAATGTAAAGATACGCTTGTGTAGCATAGGTAGTTCATAAAATGTTCATAAGAAGTTCATAAAAATCTCATAGGAAGGCTGTTATTCTTCAGTAGGCAGCACTACCTGAGAAAGGAGCAAATCCCTGGAATTACAAGAAAAGAACACAATGGGGCGCCAGCTAAGTGCAGCATCAATGGGGTTTATTAAGATTAAAAAGCCAAATGCAAACTTACAGAAATATAAAATCAATGAGCTTATCTGCAGAGACCATTTAAGAAAGGAACCAATAGGAATACTGAAACATGTCACCATAGCAACCAACCCACCCCAGGTGCGACATCACATCCTGCATTGTGTCCCACAGTGGCATTCTTCACCTCCTGGAACATTGGACTTGGTTTCCTTACGGACTACACCCTGTTTGCTGTCACAAGTGGCTCTTCTGATGCAATTCAGCCAATGCAATTTTCTGAATCAGCATCCCAAATAACTGCAGATTTTTTCTTTTTTTTTTCTTTTGGGCTGTGAATCTATGAGATTACATACAGATGCATGAAGTGCATACAACTGTTACCATTTACTTAAAACACACATTTACTGCAATTACTGAATCATCATTGGCAATTTTTTATAGTTTACCCCACTAACCCAGAATGTTTTTATCGGCATTTCTCTCCAAAAGGCTGGAATCATCCTAGATCAGGCATCGTTCATGGTTGCCATCTACTTCCTGGACTGAGATTCCAGTGAAGGCAGCTTCATATAAAGTCCTGGTGCCTGTACAGTTCTTGGCTGTGTTCACAGATGTTCACAAATGTCTGACACTGATTAGACACCTTCTGCAGCCTCATATCTATTGTTGCAGTCTGATGATTAGGGAGAGGAGATGTAAATATTGCCTAGGCAAAGTCACAGTGACTGGAGCCCATGGATGGCTTTTTAATAATAAAATGCAAGTTTTTCTGAAAACTGTTGCTGTATATTGTGACATGTCAGTGATATATTAATGCAGACTTGTAAAGTTATTGCAGGGTCCACTTTAATACTGTCCATGCATTAACCACATATAGCTATCAGAAAACAACTTTTTGTGACAATGGTCCTTTACATCTAAAAATATACAGTATGTGTCAGCCTGAAGTGTACGTATTTGTTTCAATAGTTTTTTATTGAAATTTACACAAAATTGTCGTGTATACATTGTAGATCAATAACATTAAGCAAGAACATAAATGTATGCGTTAATTAATCAATGGTTAATCATCAATAGCACAAAAAATAATAACACAGAATATAACAGAATTTTGGACCTGTCCTATTCGAATTAGGGAATATCTGAGGTTGTATAGTTACATATAGCGCCACCCTCGGGGTCCCCATTGGGAGCTATTTGTCTCCCGAGGGGGTCTACTTCTGTGAACAGAGTCCAACGAAAACAAATTAGATAGCATGAACCAGCAGTAGGAGTGGATGTTAATAACTAACATAACTCTAGGTGATTGTTGTATGTCAAGATAGAATATCAGATTGCCGTTACTTTAGAAGTGTACGTATTTGGTATTCATGTCTGTTGGCTATTGATGCTCACTAAATTAGTTCCAAATACTTTTTTTTTTTGGGGGGGGGGGGTTAGCTAATAGCTTGCCTATATGCAACCTTTGATTCACATTGAATGAATATGTAGTTCTTTATCATAGCCAGAAATCTCAAATGTATACAAATATAGAATAGTTTATTTTCTTCTGCCAGTAGGATACTTGCAGTTTCTTTATTCTGTTTCTTTAAAGGATAACTCCACTTTTGTGGGAAAAACCCAGTAAAAAAAAAACAAACATTTGATTTAGAATTCAGACCTTGCCACTTTCCACAAATCCCTGCAATTGCAGCAGCTGATTGATAATGATAAAGTCACTCCCATACAGGACACAGACATACAAACAGCTATTTCTTCAGAATAACAAACAAAGTTTGTTAACATCATGCAATGTACATAGATCACCGTGGAAACTGAGGCTACAATTCACACAGGCTCACCAAAATTGGACAATAGAAGATTGGAAAAACGTTGCCTGGTCTGATGAGTCTCGATTTCAGCTGTGACATTCAGATGGTAGGGTCAGAATTTGGGGTAAACAACATGAAAACATGGATCCATCCTACCTTGTATCAACGATTCAGGCTGGGGGTGGTGTAATGGTGTGGGGGATATTTTCTTGGCACACTTTGGGCCCCTTAGTACCGATTGAGCATCATTTAAATGCCACGGCTTACCTGAGTATTGTTGCTGACCATGTCCATCCCTTTATGACTACAGTGTACCCATCTTCTGATGGCTCCTTCCAGCAGGCTAATGCACCATGTCACAAAGATCAAATCATCTCACCACTGGTTTCTTGAACATGGCAATGAGGACACTGTACTCCAATGACCTCCACAGTCACCAGATCTCAATCCAATAGAGCTCCTCTGGGATGTGGTGGAACAGGAGATTTGCATCATGAATGTGCAGCTGACAAATCTATAGCAACTGCGTGATGCCATCATGTCAATATGGACCAAAATTTCTGAGGAATGTTTCCAAAACCTTGTTGAATCTATACCACCAAAAATTAAGGCAGTTCTGAAGGCAAAAGGAGGTCCAACCTGGCACTAGCAAGGTGTACCTAGTAAAGTGGCCGGTGAGTGTATATATATATATATATATATATATAATGCCAGGCATCTCAAATATTGGTACATACTGTACAGTATATAGAAGGGTTACCATTTATCAGCAGGTTACTTGCTTTACTTTACTTACGTTATTCAATTTCTTTAAATGCATGGGGACATTTGAAAGAGACTCATTATAACTTTGTACTTGTTTTCTTACTTTCCATCTCATTAAAACAAGTCATGATCTAAATATTTCATTTTAAGTGGAAGATTGCCTAGGCAGGATGCAGTATGGATTAGTTGTCAAAGAACCGTTTATGAAGACAGAGAAAGGACATAATGGTATGCATACGGTAAAAAGTTGGTTGTCAAGGTGACTGATACATTACGCTGTGTGGGGCACAGTGATGGAATATTCAGAGCACGTGAGCAATTTGATAGGCGCTTGTTTTCTAACACAGTGAAGCAGGAAATTAGCAAGCCTGTGATTCTGGTAACTTTGATAATTAAGCTAGTTAATTGCCAAGTGACAATCCCGAAGAGGGAGAGCTGCAGTGTAAAAACAAAATAAACTCTAGATAAACATTCTCTAACTCCAAATCAGTGATGTGTCAAAGAAGAATGGGCTGTCATTTCACTTTTTAGCATCCTAAGCATTTTGCGACACTGACCTCTGTTTCTCCCATACGACAATGTTCTATGGAGCTGTGCCATTGCATCATATTAAACATATTTAAAAAATGAATGCATTTAAATTTTAATTAGAGCAACTGTAAACTTTAAAGTGCTGGCAAATATATGTAAGGCGGTAGTGCAGAGAGACCTTGTTCACACTGCCTTAGATTTGTTTAGTACACATTTTTATTGCAGGTCACTTTGAAAGAGTCAGAACCATCTGCCAACTGTCAAATAGTATCGAAATTTACAAGACCCCAAAGGACCTGTGTCAACAAGCTTTTATTCATATCAGAGCTGCATTTCTCCCTATAGAAGCCATTACGAATGCAAAAGCAGCATGAAAGGAGGTCAAGTGCAAGTCAGAAGGAGGTTAACTTCAGGTCAAATACACCTGTAGCGGTACCACCATAGGGGCTGCTGAGTGATTGTGGCCCACCTGTCACTCTGCCGTGCCCGGCACTCACTTCCAGACACACCAAGACAATGAACAAGTCCATCAGCTTTGTTTTTTTTGTATTTTATTGAGGGATTAGAACTTGGATGGGGTTAAGGAAGTCATGGGATAACCAAAAAACAAAAGATTCTTGTGTGGTTTTGGGACAATTCAGATATTCTCCTCCTGCACAACACTTTCTGCAGACTATCACTCCTTCTACCTCCTGCACAATTTCTTCAGGCGCAGCAAGCCTATGGCTAGGCCTAACTCTGGTTCCAGCCAGGCCTTAACAGAGAGTACCATATTACAAGCAGGGACCGCTGGCCCCTATGCTGTAGCAAATAAAGGTCTGGTACTAGCTGCCCTCTTTGATGGACCACTGATCCCAGTCAGCCCATTGCAGACCCTGACAGCCCCCCTGACTGCAGCAGCCCAACTTCACTGCCAGTGACATCACAGTCTCTCTCGCTGGCTCTACATCCATCTATGACTGCACACTCCCAGTCCTCGCTGGCATGCGTCTCCCAGCTCTCCCGACTGTGCCTGCCACTCACCGACACCTGGTGAATCCCTCCTGGAGACTTGCCCAGAAGTATTCCCCTCTGTCCACTCCTGCTCCTGTTCAGGACACCCCTTGGATTATGTGCAGTTCCTGTTCAGCTCCGAGCCCCTGGTCCAAGGTCAGCCCCCCAGACTGGGGGGCTTCCTCCAGGGGCTTCCTCCAAGACGCCGACAGCCTAATACTCCATCTACAGTTTTTCCACCCAAACAACTCCTCCCCAGCTGGGCTGACACTGAGTTTTTAAGGAGGCCTGCCCCCTGCCAATCCAGGTTGGGGGTTGGTCAGGGCTCCCTAAAACACCCCAGACAGCTGCACCTTTCTTACACTCCTTTCTTCTAGAAGCCTCTAGAAACAGAAGGGAGGTTACCAAAAGATGAAGCTAGCTATGAGTCACCAGCCTACTCTAAACAATTCCCAGCCCACATATCAAGATCAAAACAAACAGGCCTAGTTTTCAGCTAGGCCTGTTTTGCAGGTAAATTTAGGCATGCCTAAATTTACCTGCACTGACAAAAAACTCAACTCTAGCACACCTAAGCATACCTAAGTAGAGGCGCTATACACCTGACAAAAGGACCGGTTCACACCACAAAAAAAGTCCTTCAAATCCATTCCAGATTCTTTTCTGCATGTGCTTTTTAACACATTTTTGATGTAATTCTGGATGCATGCTAGATGCTTTTTTTTTACTCTTTTTTCCTGAATTTTAGTTTCACTGTACTGGGGTCCTGTAATTTTTTTGATGCTTATTACTGCGTACCAGTACAGTTTTGTGCAGGAAAAAAGCAGCATGTTGTAATTTTTGTCTGGAATTGAAAACCACTGGAACACACTGCTCTGGTGTGAACAATGCCGTTGGAACCCATATAACTTATTTTCCATGCTTTTTTTGATGCAGAAAAAAAGCACTGCACAGCATGTGTGAACTGCCCCTTAATGAGTTTGGAAGTGTCTCAAACTGAAGGTAAATGAAAGCTGAGTGCCCCTGAAAGTAGGCTGCATTGAAACTAGCTGTAAAAGTGAGCATGGAGCTGGCCAACATTAGGATAGAAATACAAAGAACATACGTAAACTCCAGACTGTTGAGATGGTTTCACTATTTTAAACTTTGTCTGTGGGTTTCTGTTAGAACTGTCCCAGTCATATCCAACAGAAGAGGTCTCTATAGACCAAGTAGACAGGGGTTGATTTACTAAAACTAAATAGTATGTTCCTTTTACAAGGGAAGTTGCACTCTGCAAAGGAATTTTCCCCAGACCTTATTGAATGCGGTGAAATTTTACTATGCAACGATTACCCAATAACATGCAAGAAAAATAAAACAACATTTTTGCTCATACATGATTGAATGATGGAAGTCAGCAGAGACCCCCCCACCCTCATTCACTAAGGTGGAAACTCCCTTACAAAGTAAAGAACCTACTTGCCTGTAGTAGATGAACCCCACAGTATACCCCAGCTGTCCAAAAAGGCTTTGAAATGTCCAAGGATCAGATGCCTCCAATTCCTACTGCTGTCTAATATCTATAATAATTGTATACCTATTTATTCTGTTGTACATAGAGGAAAATATATTTTCATCTAAGGGAGCAATACTGAAAGTACTTTTAATAAAATGGTATCACTCATGGAAATTAAAGTAAACCTGCAAATACAAAAATATGGGAGTTGTTTTTGCTGACTTGTTTTTTAAAGATTATTTTAAATACACGCTTCTTCTGTTACTCCTCTTCTGTTATATTCATAAGACTTACCTTATTTGAGTAAGTAGCACATATAAGGACCACAATATCATGAATAGAAGCAGTGTTTGGATGACTTTGGTATCATGTATATATTTTCCAATTCCAATTTCAATCCTGGTCACCCTATAATGTGCAGATGTTGTGGCCCCTCATGCCCCTATGCCCATTTAGGGCATTGTTGGTCGAAAGCTTTGCCCAATAGATTCACCGGTAGAAGCATGCATATTAAACCTATCATATTATTTGGTTATTGACTAATAATTATGTTACTATACTATGTCTTGATGTATGTGTTGTTTTATATAACACTAATGTGCTGACCTTACAGGCACTAAGGAATATATACTGCACCTGATTTGGACTGATACCATCTTAGTCCTTGTATGTGAGCTATTCTGACAATATTCAGAAAGTATTATTTCCCCAACATGTATGGGATATCATATGTATGTTTGTATTCATTTTATCTCCTATGCTGTGCCGTTGTAGTCCACCTTTTTAGGTAGCTGGAGATTTTCTATCCAGCTATTACCTACTTTTTTCTATATATTTCGGATGAGGCCATAAAAGTCTGCTTTTTAAAGATCTGGATTTTTGGGGCTGTCAGTCTGCTCTTGGCTTATCTATCTTGTATGTCACTGGCTTAGATCAAGCATACAACCAGAGAAGCCCAAAACTGAACTCACATCTGAACTCACATCCTGTATGCTTGTATCAGGTCAATGATTCAGTAGATTCTGAAGCCAAGATCAATATAACAGACTCTAAGGTTGATTTATTAAAACTGGAGAGTGCAAAATCTGGTGCAGCTGTACATGGTAGCCAATCAGCTTCTAACTTCAGCTTGTTCTATTAGGCTTTGACAAAAAAAAAACTGTAAGCTGGTTGGTTTCTTCGCAGAGCTGCACCAGATTTTGCATTCCCTAATTTTAGTAAATCAACCCTTCAGAGCATTTATCCTCTGAACCCAAGTCACCAATGGCAGCTTCTAAATTCTATCCCCACATGGGGACATTCAGTTCTTTCATGCATTCTCATTCAGGTAGTCCCATTCATGTCAATTGGGATGCAGCAACTACAAAAACCCCAACCACTGCTCCCAATTAGGTGAACAGCAGACAGTGTGCGTTTTTGGGGCCGTGCAAACGCATGGCTGAACAATTGGAGTCAGTGGCTTCGTCCACTATTAATACAGTAAAACAACTCTTAGGCCTTATTTACACTGGTGCACTACAGTGTGAATGTTTGCCTGCATGGGATACACAGGTGTTCCATGCATCCCCACTGAGCAGGCAGTCTCATTCATGTTAATTGGGATGCAGCAGCTACACAGCCGCTGCTCCCCATTTGACATCTGTGTAGATGCACTGCCCAAAATGCAGACAGTGTGCATTTAGGGGCGTGCACCAGCATCCATGCAGCTGTCAAATTGGAAGCACTGCTGTGTCCCAAATTGACATGAACGGGACTGCCTGCATGGGAAAGCACAGAACAATTGCGAATCCCTGTGCAGTCCAACAAAAAGAAAGGGAAGAGGAGGATGAGAAAGATGAGCAACAGGAAGGGGAAGAGGTGGAGGAAAATCAAAGCAAACGGGATTAAAGCGATGTAGAAGAGGAAGACGTTTAGGGGAGAGTAGAGGAGAATAAATATGAAGAAGATGATGCAGAGCAATGGGAAGATGTGTATGGGGAAAGTAGGAGAGAGGAAAGATGAAAAAAAAAAAATGTAGAAGAGGCAACGAAGGGGTAGAGGAAAGTAGTAGAGGGGAAAGATGAAGAAGGAAATGTAGAAGAGGGGAAGGAGGTGTAGGGGAAAGGAGTAGAAAGGAAAGATGAAGAAGGAAATGTAGAAGAAGGGAAGGAGGTGTAGAGGAAAGTAGGAGAGAGGAAAGATGAAGAAGGAAATGTAGAAGAAGAGAAGGAGGTGTAGGGGAAAGGAGTAGAAAGGAAAGAAGAAGAAGGAAATGTAGAAGAAGGGAAGGAGGTGTAGAGGAAAGTAGGAGAGAGGAAAGATGAAGAAGGAAATGTAGAGGAGGGGAAGGAGGTGTAGAGGAAAGTAGGAGAGAGGAAAGATGAAGAAGGAAATGTAGAGGAGGGGAAGGAGGTGTAGAGGAAAGTAGGAGAGAGGAAAGATGAAGAAGGAAATGTAGAAGAGGCAAAGGAGGTGTAGAAGAAAGTAGGAGAGAGGAAAGCTGAAGAAGGAAATGTAGAAGAGGCAAGGGAGGTGTAGGAGAAAGTAGTAGAAAGGAAAGACAATGGGGATATAGAGGAGGGGAAAGTGTAGGGGAAAGCAAGAGGGTGAAAAGATGAAGGCATGGAGGTGACAGAATGGGGAGAAAGGTAAGGAGTGAAAGGGAAAAAGAAAAGGAATATGGAGGTGGCAGGAAAAGGGAAGAAAGAGAAGGGGAAGATTAAGGGGAAAAGGAGGGAAAAGAAGGGAGGGGAGAAGAGGAACTTGTACAAAAAATGACCTTTAAATAACTACATGTCTTGTTTACAACCAATTGAGTAGACATTTATTGCTTAACACTGTCATCCTCCACGTTTCATTTTGCTTTCTAAATGCTTAAGCGAAACGTAAACGTTTCTGGCTAGGGCAACATGCATGTAGTAATATTAAATTTTATTTTTGTAATCCTTTTAATCAGGAACAGGGGAATTAACCAGCTGTTTGGAATTCATGTAAAGATGTAATTAAGTATCTGATTGAATTTCTGTGCATATCAAACAGCAGATAATATTTGCACATAAGATGTTTGGCTTTCATTAAAATTAATACCTCCTTAGATGTATTTTACCCGTGATTTGACTGGAAGATATCCCCTATGCCAGAAACCACACATTTGAGTGGCATGAACTCATGCTTCTTGTGTCAATCATACTAGCAGGATCCTCTGCTGAGTGACACCGAGCCTTCCTTTACATCTGTAGCGCACGGTAGTGGAAGGCACCAGGGAATTGCCTGTCTTGGTTGTCTAACAAAAAAAAGCCTTTCACAAATTATCAATTACTACACTGTGGAAATGGGTTTCACTGCCACCTGTGCTTTCAAATTGCTCTCTAGGACATCCATTTCTAAGCTTCCTCCCCTTGCATTATTTAAACAGTAGATTCATTACATGCCAAGATAATGCATTTTGTATTGCTGCAGAATTTATTTTGTTGTGAATAAAACAGAAGCGTTGGCTAGCCTGTTCCAAAGAAACCACAATATATTGACTGAGAGGGGAATAATGGGCTGCATTCATCAAGTGTTGCTTGTACCCAGATATGGTCCAGACTTCAATTGCAGTACGTGACAGTTCCTGGCAATATGTTGTATGTCACTTCTGCGTTTGGCGGAAGCTAGTCAATGTGTAGTTTGGATAATAGGCAGGGTAACCTTTGTGCATCCATTACACAACTGCTAGCGGCTTGTTATGTTTTTTCGTTCATTCTTCTTTTTTTTCAATTTTCTCGGATTATTGAAAATGCTGAATCATATTTTTTTAACATTGCCTTACTGTCAGACCGTGACACAACCTGATAAATACTATAGAAATTGTGTCTCGGATGCGTTCTAAACATTAAAGGAGAGTGAGTTTTCATGAATCACATATTTTATAGCTAATATTGTAATATTTACCTGTAAATTCAAATCTGAAATGTCCTACATATATTTACAAGCACAGTTTCCTATATCTCCATTATTGAATTGAATATAAAGATTGTTATACTGTATAACCACATGAGGGAGCTCCTGGTAATTCAGTGCAATTACTCTGTTGAGATATAAAAGTAATACTAAAGTCTTGTTTTTTTTTTTTCTCTAAAAATAACAATCATATTATCCTTACCTGCTCTGTGTAGTGGTTTTGCACAGAGCAGCCCAGATCCTCCTCTTTTCGGTACCCTCGCCAGCACTTCTGGCTCCTCCCTCCTGCCGGATGCCTCCACAGCAAGCAGCTGTGGGGGCACTCACACAGCATTCTCACATGGAGCTGTGGTTTGGCCCCCGCCCCTGTGTCTCCTGATTGGCTCACTGGCTGTGATTGACAGCAGTGTTAGCCAATGGCTCCTGCTGCTGCCAAAAGTCAATCGGGAGTGTGAGTCCCTTGAAAGCCAAGGCTCTCGTGGACATTGCTGGATCAAGAGGGGGCTAAGGTAAGTATTAGGGGGGTCACGGGGTGCTGCTGCACATAAAAGGTTTTTTACCTTTATGCATAGAATGGCTGATTTAAAAGACTTAAGTATATTTACTCACAAAATTATATGAATATTTACTTCCTTTACCCAATCATATGAAAAGAAATGTCTAGTTTAGCCTTTCTCAACCTTTTCAGCACAGAGGAACCCTTGAAATAACTTTCCAGTCTCAGGGAACCCCTGCTAAAAGGAGTCTACAACTCATGATACATTAGTGTGATGGTCAGTGGTAAGCATGCCCCTTACACTTGTGGTCACCGAGAAGAATTACCCCCTTACAGGTAGCTAAAAAGATCAATGGTGTCAGTGGGAACTTATCTGAGAGCAAGAAATTCTAATTTCTCAAGGAACCCTTAGCAACCTCTGGAGGAACCCTGGTTGAGAAACCCTGGTCTAATTAATAATTTGGTTTTCACATGATTGTATAATTTGAATGAATATTCACACAATGGCGTTGATTTACTAAAACTGGAGAGTGCAAAATCTGGTACAGCTCTGCATAGAAACCAATCAGCTTCCAGGATTACATCAAGCCTTAATTGAACAAGCCAAAGTTAGAAGCTGATTGGCTACCATGCACAGCTGCACCAGATTTTGCATTCTACAGTTTTAGTAAATCAACTCCTTTGAGCATCTGAAATGCCTTACTAATACAGCCTCATTATAACAGCTACATATGGAGTGTATTGTTTTTTTGTCCAGCTAGCTCATAGGCTTGCATTGTGAGAAGGAGTAGTAAAACACAACCACTGTGTAGCACTGAAGAGCAGGAAGAACAGCCTACATACGTGTAAGGCAAATATGTCTGCCCACATATATCACTACAAAATTGCACATAGAAACAAGGTGAAAACATTAACATGTATTGCTAAGATTATTCAGACCAAGAGGGTCCCATTTATTTGCTTACCTAAAAAAAAGAAACAATGAAATAACAACCCCTTTAAATATTCCAGCCATCACATGGTTCTGGGGGGGGGGGGGGGGGTTTACAATGAAAACAAAGCCAAATATAGATTCTAACTGTCCTTAAAAAGAAAAAGGCAACATGACCTCTACGTTTTGATTTAGCTGATGTCATAACAAAACATGTTACAAAATTGCCAAACCAAGGCAATTGTAGATTTTTCATGTTCAGATGTAGCCTGTCAGTCCCCCATGGCCCTACTTATCCAGAGATATGATAGGTTCCGTTCATTATCACATGTTCGAGCTGAAGACCCCACTGGACTAATTTAAAATGGTCATTGGTAGTTCTTTGGATGTATGGGCTACTACCCCCCCTGGTATGACAGAGCCATCATTTCAGCATAGACAATACTCAGATGAGGAAGGAGGAGCCCCTTGGTGTCCGATATAATGGGACTCTTGATGGAAGAATACAATTATTTATTTAAAGTCTAAAGACATACAGACTAAGCCAACACATTTCAGGGGAATTGCCTCCCCCTTCTTAAGGGCTGAGGGTACATCCTTTTGGATGGGGGTGGGTTCCAAAGCGGGTCCTACATTTTGGGCTATATTTCGGCAGAGTGCTGGCTTGTGCTGATGCATAGGTAGCAAGGGAAGAATTCTTCCATCAAGAGTCACAGTTTTTCGCACATAGGGGAGTCCTCCTTTCAAATCTGAGTATTCATTCGAGTATTTATTAGCCATAGCAATCATTATTTACCCTATTATTATTTACCTTATTATTTTTTAGCTATATCAAAATCTAATAAGAACTGAAAATAATGATTGTAATGGAATAGCTATATGTTGGTGAATTGAGCCTTATGTGAATAAAGCCTTGGCATTGAACAGAAAAATGGACACCAGAAAGATGCAAAAGTATCAGCTTATCAAAGAAAACAGTATTCCTTTTTTTTTTTTTTTTCATGATACCACACAGCTTACAATAGTACTAGCTGCATTCGTTTTTGTTTTTTATGGTTTCTTTTCTTTGTTTTCTTCAAGCCTGTCTGTCTGTTATTTTCCAATTCCCATTAATGGACCAAGCTATCCAGTAAAAGTAACAGTTAGGGGGTTGAGACAAACCATTTACCACTGACAGGATTGCTTACAATAATCAGCTTTCATTCATTTTTGTAAAGCTAATATCGAAAAAGGAAAAAAAACTGTTGCTGTACCTGCTTAACCTCTTCAGCCCCAGAAGGTTTAACCCCCTTTATGACCAGGCCATTTTTTGCAACACGGCAATTGCGCGGTCGTGCAACACTGTACCCAAATAAAAAGGATGTCCTTTTTTTCTCACAAATAGATATTTATTTTGGTGGTATTTGATTACCTCTGCGGTTTTTATTTGTTGTGCTATAAACAAAAAAAGAGCGTCAATTTTGAAAAAAAAAAAATATTTTTTACTTTATGCTATAAAACATACCCAAGAAAGAAAAGTAAAAAATCAAATTTCATCAATTTAGGCCAATATGTATTCTGCTACATGTTTTTGGTAAAAAGATTCCAATAAGTTGATATTGATTGGTTTGCACAAAATTGATAGCATTTACAAACTATGGGATATATAGATGGAATTTTTAATTATTTATTTTTATTTAATAGTTTAATAGATCAGAGATTTTTAGTGGGACTGCAACATTGTGGTAGACAAATCAGACACTAAGTGACACTTTTTGGGAACCAGTGACATTATTACAGTGATCAGTGTTAAAAAAATGCACTGACACTGGCAGGAAAGGGGTTAACATCAGGGGTGATCAAAGGTTTAACTTTGACTGGGGGAAAACAGAGATCCGTGTTTCTGCTCAGCAGAAACACAAGATCTCCATCTTCTCCTCTTACAGAATGGCAGTCTGTCTTGTTTACATAGGCAGACCACCGTTCTGCCTCTCCTCAGAACAATCGACGGGTGCTGGCGAACATCGGGTCTGCCGGACCCGATGATTGGCTCCCGCTGTGTCCAATCACAGCAGGAGCGGGTCACCGGTGGCGCGCGCGCACCAGACCTAGTACATGAAATCAAGCACAGCTATGTAATTTCACACAAGAGGGCCGCTCTGCCGTAGTATATCTGGGTGGGGCGGTCCTTAAGGGGTTAAATAGTGTTATCTGGGGTTCATCTTTAATTTGTTAGTCATGTCCATCTAAATCTGCTAGTTTATACAATTCTACCATCTCCCCACATTGACAATGCTGCTGTCCGATGGTGTACCGATTGCTCCTCTAGCCAGAGTAGAGCCACCCTAAGACAGGAAGTGTGTTACTGGCTGAATCACCAGGTAAATATAAAGGGGAAAAAAATCCTTAAAAAGAAAACAGATGCAGCCACGACATTTAAGGATTGGTAGGCTGCAATACATTACATTCTTGTTTTCGAGTTTAATACTGCTTCATCTTAAAGAAAAGTGTACTAATAATTTACTACAGTTCGAAATTAAAAAAATAGTGCAAGAGAAGGGTTTACACTCACCCTTAGCAACCAATCACAGATCAACCTTAAGCTGTCGAAATAATCGGAATGGTTAATGTGAGCTATTGTACGCCGGTACCCATTTCATTGCTATTACTATAGAGTGGACAGCATTAATTTATCAGGATCTGTTGCATAATTTGCAGCTCCAGAGACTTTGGATCATACAGTTGTCAAAAAGAAATTGGCTTCATCCGTATGACTTTCGCCCTCTTTACCCATTTGAATTAATAGGTTAAAGAGAGTGAAAGCAATAGAAAAAAAATTTCAATACAAAGTGATGACTGACGAAACTGTTTCAATTAATATACACCAGTATGCCTGGCTAGATTAATCTGCTTTGCATATGAATAGAATATAGGATACTGCTTTAGCAATCTGCTCCCTGTCCACCGTAGAGGTTCCATTGATGGGTGAATTAATAACTGTTTCTTGCTAGTATAAAAAGTCTGAGACTTTTGTCTCCGTTGTAATTTTCAATTACAAGAAATATATATATATATATATATATATATATATATATATATATATATATATATACACACACACAGTCCAAAATGTTTTTACTGCGCTATCCCAAAAGTGATCATGTGTATAAGATTCAACTTAAATACTGTGAAAAAAGCTGCAACTAACAAATGCAAGACACACACATTCAAAGTAACATACCAAATAATAAGCTGCGCTATGAATTGATTTGAAATCATCAAGAAAAAAAAACCCTTACAGGTTATGTGGATACACTTATGTGCATATATACAATATCATATTGACATTGCCTATCACCAGTGACATGTGCAAAAAAAAGGAAAACAAACAGTGAGAAATATGTATAACCAAATGCAAGAAATATAATGCAAAAAATAATATAAAAAATATTATTATAAAAAATAAAGTCCACTCAAATAGGCTAAAGTAAAAAGCCCACTGATATAGACAGAGGGTGACTTTATATTCTTCTACAAGCGGTGACATGCAACTCCGACACTGGAGGTGGTATGTGTTGGGGTGCAATACAAAAAGTGCCTTCACCACGAGAAATGCTGCCGCTTACCAGCTCCCTAGATCTCTTTTTACGGAGATCTAACGTGCCTTCGGCTTCTACCCCAGCCTCGGGTCTTTTGGCGGCTGTCAGCGCTAAGAGGATTCCCCACAGTCTCAGCATGGAATGTCATCTCGTATGGCAAGCAAGTGTTCGTAAGCCGTGAAATGACATAAAGCTTCCATAGTGTATTATGTTTTTAAAAATTTATTGTAATAAAAAATATATTGCACTTACAATTATGCAGATAATTTCAGCGATGGATAAAATCAGAAACGCGAGCCGGCCGGCTCTCGTATGCTGCCCGTAGCTTCCGGGTCTAGCGCGGTATGTGGTGATGTCAGCACGCCGCTCCTCCCTACGCCGTGTGATATTGTATATATGCACATAAGTGTATCCACATAACCTGTGAGGGTTTTTTTTTTCTTGATGAAATTTAAAATCAATTCATAGCGCAACTTATTATTTGGTATATATATATATATACACAGTGCCTTGCAAAAGTATTCACCCCCTTGGAATTTTTTGTGTTTTGTTGCCTCACAACCTGGAACTAACATGGAAACATGGATTGTTGGAGGATTTGCATCATTTAATTTATAGAACATGCCCATAACTTTAAGTTGCGCTAAAATAAACAATCACAATTAAAGTGACACAAACTGAGAGTAACAAATATTGCAATGATGATCATTCAAACAAATGTCCATATGCACAATTAAAATTAAACGGTGATAAGTGCATAAATTAATTGATATATGGAGAGATGAATATAGATGAACAGCAAAGTCCTCTAGGGTTGTGTATTCCAATGTCCATCACCATTCACTGAGGATAAGGTTTGAATGGAAAGAGGAAGATGGGACTCAATCTGGAGAGAGAAACTCAATACGTGGGAACCCTTACCAGAGCTGGTGGACCCACTGAGTCAAACACACAAGCAGATTGAGCCCTCTGCAAGGACAGGAATATCTTCGGGTACCTCCGAACCCTCGGCGTCTTCAATGATGAACAACGAACGCTTCAGTGAGATGCGGAAAGAGCCCGTCAGACAGACACTCCAATCTGTAAAGAGACACACTTGGGCCCGAAGCCATGAGCGCAAAAAAACGAAGGGACTCCAATCCCTTCGTCAAGGGACCCTTCGCTTTTTTGCACTCGTGGCTTCGGGCCCAAGTGTGTCTCTTAACAGATTGGAGTGTCTGTCTGCTGGGCTCTTTCCGCATCTCGCTGAAGCATTCGTGGTTCATCATTGAAGACGCCGAGGGTTCGGAGGTACCCGAAGATATTCCTGTCCTTGCAGAGGGCTCAATCTGCTTGTGTGTTTGACTCTGCTCTTAAGGGGGTCCACCCGCTCTGGTAAGGGTTCCCACTTTTAGAGTTTCTCTCTCCAGATTGAGTCCCATCTTCCTCTTTCCATTCAAACCTTATCCTCAGTGATTGGTGGAATATACAACCCTAGAGGACTTTGCTGTTCATCTATATTCATCTCTCCATATATCAATCAATTTATGCACTTATCACCGTTTAATTTTAATTGTGCATATGGACATTTGTTTGAATGATCATCATTGCAATATTTGTTACTCTCAGTTTGTGTCACTTTAAGTGTGATTGTTTATTTTAGCGCAACTTATTTTTATACTACCTACTTACACGGTAGGGATATTTGATGGTTTTTGTTGCAGCTTTTTTGTAATTTTTGTGTTTTTCTAGCGCAGTATTTTATTTATTTTTTATTTATGCCCATAATTTTGAAGATTTTTTTTTGTTATTGTGAAGCAAACAACAAATAGGACAAAATAACATAACTATTCATGTATAACTATTCACCCCCCCTAAAGTCAATACTTTGTAGAGCCACCTGTTGCAGCTATCACAGCTCCAAGTCGCTTTGGATAAGTCTCTATGAGCTTGCCACATCTTACCTCTGGGATTTTTGCCCATTTCTCCTTGCAAAACTGCTCCAGCTCCTTCAAGTTTTATGGTTTGCGCTTGTGAACAGTAATCTGTGGTAAGTCTGACCACAGATTTTCTATTGGATTAAGGTCTGGGCTTTGACTAGACTATTCCAACACATTTACATGTTTTCCCTTAAACCACTCAAGTGTTGCTTGAGCAGTGTGTTTGGGGTCATTGTCCTGCTGGAAGGTGAACCTCCATCCTAGCCTCAAATCACACACAGAGTGGTACAGGTTGGGCACAAGAATATCCCTGTATTTAGCACCATCCATCTTTTTTTTCTCAACTCTAACCAGTTTCCCAGTCCCAACTGCTGAAAAACATCATGGGTGATGTGATGTGTTGGGTTTGCGCCAGACATAGCGTTTTCTTTGACGGCCAAAAAGTTCAATTTTAGTTTTATCAGACCAGAGCACCTTCCTCCATACGTTTTGGGAGTCTCCCACATGCCTTTTCGCAAAATCAAAACGTGCCATTTTGTTTTTAGCTGAAAGTAATGGCTTTCTTCTGGCCACTTTGCCATAAAGCCCAACTCTGCAGCTCCTCCAGGGTTACCTTAGGTCTCTGTGCTGCCTCTCTGATTAATACCTCTTTGCCCGGTCCATAAGTTTTGGTGTGCGGCCATCTCTTCGCAGGTTTGCTGTTGTGCCATGTTCTTTCCATTTGGTTATGATAGATTTGATGGTGCTCCTAGGGATCATCAAAGATTTGGATATTTTTTTATAACCTAACCTTAACTTGTACTTCTCAACAACATTGTCCCTTAATTGTTTGGAGAGTTCCTTGGTCTTCATGGCAGTGTTTGGTTATTGGTGCCTCTTGTTTAGGTGTTGCAGCCTCTGGGGCCTTTCAAAAAGCTGTGTATATGTAATGACAGATCATGTAACACTTAGATTGCACACAGGTGGACATCATTTCACTAATTATGTGACTTCTGAAGGTAATTGGTTTCACCAGAGCTTTTTATGGGCTTCATAACAAAGGGGGTGAATACATACGCACATGCCAATTATTATTTTTTTATTTTTTAAAAATAGTCTTATGTATATGTTTTTCTAATTTTACTTCACCAACTTAGACTATTGTGTTCTGATCCATCACATATAATTCAGATTAAAAAAAAACATTGAACTAAAGGCTGTAATGTAACAAAATAAGTAAAATGCCAAGGGGGATGAATACTTTTGCAAGGCTCTGTATATATAAAAAAAAATCCAAAGGATTGCTGCACTTAAAAAGTTTGTTTATTTGTTCAAACATTTGTAAAGTTACATCTCAGAAAGTGTTCCAAAACATGTAGTTTCAGGCTCACATGCTCACGCCCTTCCTGGGGTGGAAGGAGGGGAAACCCCTGGTGCCACTAGATTGAATCTAATAGAGAATATCAATATGCCACAAGGTGATTATATCTATTACAGGAGTAGAAGAGATTTGTCAAAGTTGGGTGGAAGGAAGTGTATTACCCATGGGGAACAGAGGGCTTTATATTTGGCTACCCTATTGGAGATGACCGCTTCAATTTTAGCATGAATCATAGCTTATGTGATATGTGATATGTTATAGCTTCACTGCCAGGATGCAAAGGGTAGGGGTCTTCCCCGACTTGGTGATAATTTGTTTAGCTGCCATTGTGACCTGCAGGAGGAGTTAAAATTGGCAATGCATCTGGCGGCTTTAGGTTTAATAGTGCTATAGATGGATCCGGAGATAGGTTCGTATTGAATAGGGTAGAGAGCATGCTAAACAGTTCGGACCAGAATGCTGCACATCCTCTAAAGCAACTAGAGGGGTAGTGGGGGCATATTTAGAGATCCTGACGGGGACCAAATACCAGCGAGTTAAAACCCTGCAGTCAGTTTCAAGTGCCACAATCGTCTGTGAGGAGGATTTAGTGGCTTGCCAGATGTGGTTCCAATCTATAATATTTAGCATCCTGTCTAATTCACTTTACCACTTAGAGACATAGGAAGGGACGGTAGCGGAGCTGGTGTTGAGAAGGTGAGAATAAACAACTGAGATGAGACCATGCCTATGTGGCTCATTCTTGCAAATTTGCTCAAAGAGGGACATAGAGGGTGCCGAGGAGTCTGTAGGGATTAGGGGTGTCAGGAAGTGCTTAATCTTAAATGTATTTTTTTAAATGAGAGCAGTGTATAAGTACCTGAATTTGAAGTGGTATCTGCCTCTTGCAATCCACTGTACAGCAGAGCTCAGACTGTAAGAGAGAGAGGCAGTGCTTATGTTATAACAAGGCTGATAGGAGGAAGAGAGCAGAGTGAGGAGAGATGAGCTCATCTGTGTTTTGCTTCTGATTTAACTGTCCAGGCACATGCTAAAAAATCTGATCTCCTCCTCCTGCCAGACGGGGCTGTGTTGTGTGGCAGAGCTATATAAATCCCAGAACTGGATGGATAGAAATATAAACCCTTTGGCAGGTAAAATAGCTCCCATATATATGCATTTAATATAGGTATTTAACTGTTTTCCTAGAAATCAGCTTAAAAGGCCCATAAGAGTTCAGACATAAGTCATGAGTAGAAAGGCACCTAGAGCAATAATTGCAGCTTCTATAAAGGAAAGTCTCACATTTGAAGGTAAAGCAGCATTGTTAGAAATAGCAAGAAATGAAATCACTTTTACAGGTTGGGCTGAGCTGTCTGAAAACTATTTTTTGTCTCTATTGTAAAGCTAATTTCTTTTTAAACTTCAACCTTGTACTTTTATTCTCCACTTGTTAAATGAAATGGCTTGAAGTATAATTGAATTAAATCAATATTTTTAGAGTTGCCAAGCAAGCACTTAATTGAATGGTTTTAGGTGCATTAAGGTATTTTGCTTCTCCTTGTGCTCAGCATTTGAATGCAGAAAAATATGCTTTGTTCTCTGAAAAATGTAAAATCGGTAAAAAGTTGTATTAGTAATATAATGTTGTAATCAGTCCAGCAGAATGGGGAAAGCAAATTGCAAGAGTGAAGTGCGTACTTGACATCTGAATCAGGTCATCACGGGGTGCTGTGGCTGCACTCCTGAATGTCACTTGAGTAGCATAAGATGTTAGATGTTGGCTGGGTAATGAGGACTGATGTCTAACTGGTTTCCGAAATTATTGCAGATATTTTTTGTTTCATATCTCTTATCGGAGGTGTAAGAGAGAAACAAATCCTCAAATGTAATGCTCAAATTTTCAATTAACCACTTCCCGTCTCCCTTATGGACATATAAGTCCTTGGATGGGAGCGGTGATATCTCGGTCATTGCTGCAGCAATAATCGAGATATATTTTTTTTCAGCCAGCAATTCCCTACAAAGTAAAAGCGATCGGAGCAGCTAAGTAGCCACTCCATCACTTTTATAGGTAATGAAAGGCGGTGTCCCTCTGCCGCTGCTGCTGCCCCCTTTACCAGGCTCTCTGGAACAATCGGGGAGCCTGGTAAAGATGCGACCACCTCTGTAGCATTCACTGAGAAGAGGGGCAAGAATTGAAGTTCCCGCCCTGTTTCTGTGATGTCATAAAGCAGAAGAGACAAGGTTTTTTTCACTTCTGGTTTTGGTTCTTTATTTATCAGCCTGTTACCGGCCAGTAAAGCAGCCAATTAGACCGATCTGTGTCTGATTGGCTGCTTTGTAGGCCAGAGGAGAGGTATGGGGTCTAATAGAAAAAAATTAAAGCAACCCCCCCCCCCCCCCATGATAGCGTGCAAAGACGAATGTGCACATCGATCCTGAAAAACATGTAAACAGCGATCACACACCGCACCACACATGTGAGGTATCGCCACAAAAGGCAGAGCAAGAACCATAGTTCAAGTGCTAGAACTCCTGTGTAACTCCAAACTAGTGACCTATAAAGGTGTTTAAAGCTTTGCCTATGGAGATTTTTAGGTATCATTGCACATGCAATTTTAAAGCAGGACATGTTTGGAATCTATTTACTCAGTGTAAGATTTTGTCAAATAATTGGGTATTGCATTGTGTTTTATTGCATTCAAATTCATTAAAGTGTATTTTTTTTAAATTGTACATAAAAAACCGCTGTGCAAATATTGTGTCACAGAAAATATGCAACACGCACCATTCTATTCTCTAGGGCATCTGTTTAAAAAAGTAGTTTTCTACAAAAAAAAAAGATTTGCCCGGACTGGAAGTGGTTAAACGCCATGCCTCTACAACAATGGCTATCATACCTTCATCATTTCATATGTGTATATAACATAAAAGTAAAACCCTCATCACTGCCATGTCTCGTTTTTGTTATTTATTTATTGCTACACCTATCAAAAAAGTCCCCATCTACTAAATCATGAAAAGAAAAACAAAGAGTGAAAAAAAATGAGTAAACTGCACGCTTGAACTATTTATAAAGTTTTCACACTTGATTCCCACATCTTTCTCCATTTTTCTATTTGGATTCAATTGGAAAATGTGAGAATCCTTGGGGAAAGTTGTGTAAAAGTCTTTATGAATAGTGTTACTAAAGTGTTACTGGCACAGAAAGTGATGGGAACATTTTCCAACAGAGACAGTTACAGTATATCATACATGGTATATTTATCATATTTTTTTTTCTTTTCATTTAGAGTACAAGAGGTTATAACATGTCAAGATTTACTTATTGTCTGTGTCACCTTTGGGTGATTGAGCCTCACTTAGAGGCATAATTATAAAGCAGTAAAACTGACATTCACCAAACATTCACTGCAGAAGAATCTGTCCCTCAATCTTGTATTTTCTTATGTTTTGTGTTGAACTGTATGAGGTTATCATTTTTCTGTAATATGCTGTTATCTAGTGGCTGTTTCTGACCACTACAACTTGTTTACAATGTGATTTTGGTATCTTCCTCTCTTCCTCTGTCCTGTCCTCCTGTTTAGTGCTAGTTAGTTTAGTCTTAGGTCCAGTGGCGGCTGGTGCTCCAAATTTTTTGGGGGGCGCAAACAAACTGAAAAAAAAACATCAATTGACATCACTGTGCCAGTAAACGCAGCCACTGTGCTCATCAAACGCAGCCACTGTGCCCATCAAATGCAGTCACTGTGCCATCAAACGCAGCCGTTGTGCCCATCAAATGCAGACACTGTGCCCATCAAACGCAGCCACTGTGCCATCAAATGCAGCCACTGTGCCATCAAGCGCAGCCACTGTGCCATCAAACGCAGACACAGTGCCCATCAATTGCCGCCACTGTGCCATCAAGCTCAGCCACTGTGCCATCAAACGCAGCTACTGTACCCATCAATTGCTGCCAGCATGCCCATCAATTGCTGCCAGTGTGCCCATCAATAGCTGCTACTGTGCCCCATCAAATGCTGCCAGTGTGCCCATCAATAGCTGCTACTGTGCCCCATCAAATTCTGCCAGTGTGCCCTTCAATAGCTGCTGCTGTGCCCCATTAAATGCTGCCAGTGTGCATCACCCCGCACTTACCTGTCTCACAGCGGGTAAGCGGCGGTGTCCTGCACGCTCCTCAATGTCTTCTTCTGTCCTCTCTATCAGGCGTCCAATCACAGTGCCTGATGTTTAAGCCAATCAGCTGACAGGTAACAGACCCGAGCACCTGATTGGCTGAGAGGCGGTTCAGTATTAGCAAAGCGAATTCCTTGGCTTTGCTAACACACAGCTGAGTGAAAAGCGAACGCACAGCATTGCGCCCGCTGTTCAACTTTTTGGGCGCCTATTAGAGCCTACTGCTCTAATCAGGTGCTTCCAAAAAAAGCATGAATCTATCTATGGTGATAGAGCAGTGCCAGGAGAGAGGGGGCGGCGCTCCTGTGCCCTTTATGAATGCACCGCCACTGCTTAGGTCTTAGCTAGACCTTCCCCACTTTGTCCATTAACCCTAGTCAATGTTAGTTTTTCATAGAGACAGGACTTAGAAAAGTAATTTTCTTCTTCTAATTCAAGAGACTTTAAAAATATACTCTGTACTGCAATTAGCTGCAGTAAAGTTGTATTGGATTCAACTTCTGTGTCTTATTGAAGAGTTAAGCAGTCTGTGGATGGTGCCAAGTCAACAGGTGGCCATAGTTTCCAGACAGACTGGGTCTAAGGAGGTATGTCACTGCATAAAGCAGCTTTTGAAACAGAACACAGATGCATATGTTTTAAAGGGCATTGTTCAATTCCCCACCAGAGAATGTTTGGTGAAATTCACTGCTTTATAAATATGCCTTCTTACTGTTAATACTTCAATGAATTAATGCCATCAATTAATGCTTACTGTTAATACTTCAAAGAATTAATGCCATAAATTAATGCAGAAAGTTTGGAGTTTAAAGGGCAACTCCACTTTTGTGAAAAAATAGCAAATAAAACAAATAAGCATATACAATTGCTATATGAGTCATATTGTAAATGATTTTTTCTTTATCAATAAACGTATTTATTGAAATAGTTTTGGTAATAAAGATAATGTTGCACATAAACACTTTATATCAAGTATGTAAACAGCACACAGCAATAAAAAGAAAAACAGTTGATCAAGATGTCTAGGACATAATCGTAGTATGATTGGATGGTGAAATACGCCCTTTAATTATTGCATGTATATTGCATACATTGGCCAGGTATATTAAAATCTGGAACATGTATATACACTATATAAAGGAAAGCAGTGTCATTTATATGTTATAAAATTCTAAATTATATAGAAGTATAATAGAAAAGGTACAAGAAAGGAAATAAAGAGAGAAGACAGTGAAACAGTGGAGTCATTACAACTGTCACATGAAAGTCAATGTGATTGGGATAATTCCAAATATTGTAGTTTAGCTGTTAGTGATCTTGTCATACTCTTTTGAGTATTTAAATGTGACCCAGACATTCAAGGTTTTGTTAAATTTGTCAGTATCTTTGTTTGCTTTTGCCCTGATCTCTTCCATAATGTAGAGGTTTTCTACAGAGTTAAGCTATTATGTAATTGTGGGGGAATGTGTGGATTTCCAATATCTTGGAATCAAAGTTTTTGCTGCAAAAAGTAAATGTCTAGTCAGAGACCTTTTATACTTTTTTATGGTGCAGTTGGAGATGTGCAAAAGGCAGCAAGCTGTTGACAGTTGAATCGTAGTTTTAGTTATATGTTTTGTCAATGACTTTATACCAGTATGATTGTATGAGGGGACATTCTCAACTTATGTGTGTGTTAAAGTGCCTTCTCCTGGTTGCAATGCCAGCAAAGATCTAAGGTAGTAGGAAATAATCGTTTCAATTTAACTGGTGTAGTGTACCAGTATGTGAGAAGTTTAAAGGAGGTTTCTTGGAGATGAGTACTGTTGGGGCATTTATGTGTTCATTCATTGTTCGTCATTGAATGTTGTGTTCAAGGCTTTTTCCCAGAACGACTTATGTTTATCCAACCCCTTATCCAACCCCAGAGCATTGGAAGATTGCAACCAGGAGTATACCAAAGATGTAGATTTGTCAGTCTTAGCATTCTCTAGGCAAATTGATTCCAGTGGATTAAGATGTCTTTAAAGTTTGGGAGTCTTGTTGTATTAGAGATGTAGCTATGAATCTGACAGTATACCCAACTTGTCATAGCTGTGGTTCCCTGCTCTTTTGTTAAGTCAGCATAAGAATTCACTTTGCCCTGTTTTACACAATGTGTAGCCAGAAGGGGTTTGGTTTTGTATATGTATGTTTGTGTCAAAGTTGTCATGCCTGGTGTAAAGTGCAGGTTAGAGCCTAATGGTGTCAAGGTTCCTGGTGATAATGACAGGTTGGTTCTCTTTATGACTTTTTGAAATACCCCATGTGTTGCACCTATCAGAGGGTGATGTTTTATAGGGTGAGGGCGAGTGTGTCACAGGTATAGTGCCAATGTTTTTTTCCAAAGCCACCCAAACTTTGTTGTCCGCATGACAGTTCCAGTAAATGATTCGGGGTAATATGAGAAGTGTAGTAAACATTTTTAAAATTTAGGAAACCCATTCCACCGTTGTCATATTGTAAATTAATGTTATTAAATACTTTTCCTTTACAATCTGCAGCTACCACAATTTTCTGGAAAGTTCAATTCAATATGGCAACCTGAAGGAGATCTGTACACAGTTGTTATGCACAACTTGCCCAGAAAAGTAATTTCCCACTTGTGTGATTGGCTCACTGGTTTTCCCAAAAGGCTACACTAAGATACAAGTAAAATTGTAGACATCCACTGCAATATGAATTATATTTTGGAGATACACCCAGAGGGTTAATTATTTCCAAAGGGAGGCAAACATAATCTTTGTTAGAAGACTGCAGGTACTTCAGCTGGTTAGGTTAAACACAGACTCTCCCATTCAGGAATCAGCCTTCCAAGGACCTACAGTAGTAGAACATACAGTTTTTTTTCTCAAGAACAGAAACAGGTAGAACTCTGTTACAGAGTTTGTTAAAATACTTGAAATATACATGGATCACTCGGAGGGGACTTTTTTCCTCAACAAAAGGTTATCCCTTTATTGCATAACTTAAGTTATTAAAAATGCAAGCTTTTGGGATGACTTCTTCAGGCTGCTTAGAGTAGCCGGTTAAGGGCTTCACCCAAACTCCAAACTTACACTATACACTACAAACACTTTTGGTATTTACACAGTACATTTAACTATACAAACCTGGATATCGTACCAAAGAGGAAAAAACTGAGATAGATGGGAGGATTTACTAAAACTGGAGCACTCAGAATCTGGTGCAGTTTTGCATGGTAGCCAATCGGCTTCTAACTTCAGTTTGTTCAATTCAACTTTGATAATAAAGCCTGGAAGCTGAACCACATTCTGCACTAGTAAACCTCCCCAGGGACATTTGAGTCTAAAGATGGTCTGTCTCTTTAAAATATAGACATCTGGGAACTTAGCTGAAATTAAAATTTATTCGATATAGTATCACAGTCTAATAAACTAGTTGTTCTGATTAGTTTGAATCCACAAACTCCAAGAAAGTAACTGTAAAGCATATCTAAACCCAATAATTATTGTAATATGCTATTTACCGGTCTTTGGAAATGGTAGCCAGTAACACATCTTCTATCATAAGCTGACCTTGCTTACTCACCATACTGCACCACTGTTATCCTAGGACCGGAGTCAAGACTACAGAAACCTCACTTTCTCCTCTTCTCTATAACATAGATGGGATGGGTTCTGTACTCCTCAGAGATAGCTGGGAGCAATCTAATTGATAAGAGTACAACACAGGCTAAGAGCACAAGAAGTTATCTGCTATTTTATTTGCCCTTGTCATATAGATAATACAAAACACTTTCAGTGGTATGTTTAACAGACCAAAGGGGACCAATAATACAAGTTCATTGTTATGGTTTACATACTCTTTAAAACTAAAATTGACCTCTTCAGTGGTAAAGTGGCTTGTAAACATTTGCTTTGGAAAAGCAAATAATTAAAGAGCAAGTCTTGCGTGACGTTGTTCTGGAAAAACAATATGATATCCAGTGGAGCACTTATATGTGGATGTAAGCAAGCAGAGTCATTATAGAGTAAATTCATTCATAAAGTCTCAGAGCAAAATGGTACTGTATGTATTAAAAAAAATAAAAATCATGTATTCATCTGTGTCTCTGGTTATAACCAAAACCCACGCATATCAGTTTACCTTTGTTAATTTACTTCAGAGTCATAATAGTACAGCTAAGTAGTATCATCCCATTGGAATGTGAATATATATATATATATATATATATATATATATATATATATATATATATATATATATATATATATATATATATATATATACCTGTGACCTGTAAAGGCTTTTTTTTAAAGTGTCACCTATTGAATTGACCTGGACTGGAAGTGGCTAACAGTGTTAATTTTGGCAGAAAATTTCAATGTATTTTTAGTCTTAGTCTTTTGACTAAAATGCCATTTTAGTTTTAGTCCCATTTTAGTCTTCTGCAATTGTTTTAGTTTTAGTCATATTTAGTCGACTGAAATCATTTTAGTCGACTAAAACTCATTTTAGCCGTCTAAAATCTAATGGGTGTGTTTAAATTGTAATGCATTATTTAAGCATACAATTTCCAAACTCATTATATACTGCTGGCAATGGCGGCGCCAGGTGGGTGCTTGGGTGTGCTGAGGCTCCCTCAAAAAATCTTCATGCACCCTCATAGCACCCCCAAAATTTCCACAGTGGTATTACAGTATAGTCACAGGATTTTAACCACTTAAGGACCGCCTCACGCCGATGTACGTTGGCAAGGCGGCACGGGCAGGCAAAATCACGTACATATACGTGATTTGCCTCCCGCGGGTGGGGGGTCCGATCGGACCCCACCCGGTGCCCGAGGCGGTCCTGTTATGTCCCCCGGCGAACGGAGGTGAGGGGGAGGCCATCCGTTCGTGCCCCCCCCCCTCGCGATCGCCGCCGGCCAATCAGATCATTTCCTTTGCTGCTGTATGCTAAACAACAGCAAAGGAAATGATGTCATCTCTCCTCGGCTCGGTATTTTCCGTTCTGGCGCCGAGGGGAGAAGACAGGTATGTGAGTGAAAACACTCACACACACAGTAGAACATGCCAGGCACACAAAACACCCCGATCCCCCCCGATTGCCCCCCGGTCCCCCCCAATCACCCCCCCCCCCCCGTCACAAACTGACACCAGCAGTTTTTTTGTTTTTTTTTTCTGATTACTGCATGGCGTCAGTTTGTGACAGTTACAGTGTTAGGACAGTTAGGGTTACCCCCCTGTAGGTCTAGGGTACCCCCTAACCCCCCCTAATAAAGTTTTAACCCCTTGATCACCCCCCGTCACCAGTGTCACTAAGCGATCATTTTTCTGATTGCTGTATTAGTGTCGCTGGTGACGCTAGTTAGGGAGGTAAATATTTAGGTTCGCCGTCAGCGTTTTATAGCGTCAGGGACCCCCATATACTACCCAATAAATGTTTTAACCCCTTGATTGCCCCCTAGTTAACCCTTTCACCACTGATCACCGTATAACCGTTACGGGTGACGCTGATTAGTTCGTTTATTTTTTATAGTGTCAGGGCACCCGCCGTTTATTACCGAATAAAGGTTTAGCCCCCTGATCGCCCGGCGGTGATATGCGTCGCCCCAGGCAGCGTCAGATTAGCGCCAGTACCGCTAACACCCACGCACGCAGCATACGCCTCCCTTAGTAGTATAGTATCTGTACGGATCAATATCTGATCCAATCAGATCTATACTAGCGTCCCCAGCAGTTTAGGGTTCCCAAAAACGCAGTGTTAGTGGGATCAGCCCAGATACCTGCTAGTACCTGCATTTTGCCCCTCCGCCCAGCCCACCCAAGTGCAGTATCGATCACTGTCACTTACAAGGCACTAAACGCATAACTGCAGCGTTTGCAGAGTCAGGCCTGATCCCTGCGATCGCTAACAGTTTTTTTGGTAGCATTTTGGTGAACTGGCAAGCACCAGCCCCAGGTAGCGTCAGGTTAGCGCCAGTACCGCTAACACCCACGCACGCACCGTACACCTCCCTTAGTGGTATAGTATCTGAACGGATCAATATCTGATCCGATCAGATCTATACTAGCGTCCCCAGCAGTTTAGGGTTCCCAAAAACGCAGTGTTAGCGGGATCAGCCCAGATACCTGCTAGCACCTGCGTTTTGCCCCTCCGCCCGGCCCAGCCCAGCCCACCCAAGTGCAGTATCGATCGATCACTGTCACTTACAAAACACTAAATGCATAACTGCAGCGTTCGCAGAGTCAGGCCTGATCCCTGCGATCGCTAACAGTTTTTTTTGTAGCGTTTTGGTGAACTGGCAAGCACCAGTGGCCTAGTACACCCCGGTCGTAGTCAAACCAGCACTGCAGTAACACTTGGTAACGTGGCGAGTCCCATAAGTGCAGTTCAAGCTGGTGAGGTGGCAAGCACAAGTAGTGTCCCGCTGCCACCAAAAAGACAAACACAGGCCCGTCATGCCCATAGTGCCCTTCCTGCTGCATTCGCCAATCCTAATTGGGAACCCACCGCTTCTGCAGCACCCGTACTTCCCCCATTCACATCCCCAACCAAATGCAGTCGGCTGCATGAGAGGCATTTTCTTTATGTCCTCCCGAGTACCCCTACCCGACGAACCCCCCAAAAAAGATGTTGTGTCTGCAGCAAGCGCGGATATAGGCGTGACACCCGCTATTATTGTCCCTCCTGTCCTGACAATCCTGGTTTTTGCATTGGTGAATGTTTTGAACGCTACCATTCACTAGTTGAGTATTAGCGTAGGGTACAGCATTGCACAAACTAGGCACACTTTCACAGGGTCTCCCAAGATGCCATCGCATTTTGAGAGACCCGAACCTGGAACCGGTTGCAGTTATAAAAGTTAGTTACAAAAAAAGTGTAAAAAAAAAATATATATATATATAAAATAAAAAAAAATAGTTGTCGTTTTATTGTTCTCTCTCTCTCTCTATTCTCTCTCTCTATTGTTCTGCTCTTTTTTACTGTATTCTATTCTGCAATGTTTTATTGTTATTATGTTTTATCATGTTTGCTTTTCAGGTGTGCAATTTTTTATACTTTACTGTTTACTGTGCTTTATTGTTAACCATTTTTTTGTCTTCAGGTACGCCATTCACGACTTTGAGTGGTTATACCAGAATGATGCCTGCAGGTTTAGGTATCATCTTGGTATCATTCTTTTCAGCCATCGGCTTTCATGTAAAAGCAATCCTAGCGTCTTCCGCCCCTCCCACCGTCTTCCGTGTTTTTCTCTGGCTCTCCTGTCTCAACAGGGAACCTGAGAATGCAGCCGGTGATTCAGCCAGCTGACCATAGAGCTGATCAGAGACCAGAGTGGCTCCAAACATCTCTATGGCCTAAGAAACCGGAAGCTACGAGCATTTTATGACTTAGATTTCGCCGGATGTAAATAGCGCCATTGAGAAATCGGGGAAGCATTTTATCACACCGATCTTGGTGTGGTCAGATGCTTTGAGGGCAGAGAAGAGATCTAGGGTCTAATAGACCCCAATTTTTTCAAAAAAGAGTACCTGTCACTACCTATTGCTATCATAGGGGATATTTACATTCCCCGAGATAACAATAAAAATAATAATAAAAAAAAATTAAAGGAACAGTTTAAAAATAAGATAAAAAAGCAAAAAAAAATAAAGAAAAAAAAAAAGCACCCCTGTCGCCCCCTGCTCTCGCGCTAAGGCGAACGCAAGCGGCGGTCTGTCGTCAAACGTAAACAGCAATTGCACCATGCATGTGAGGTATCACCGCGAAGGTCAGATCGAGGGCAGTAATTTTTGCAGTAACCTCCTCTGTAAATCTAAAGTGGTAACCTGTAAAGGCTTTTAAAGGCTTTTAAAAATGTATTTATTTTGTTGCCACTGCACGTTTGTGCGCAATTGTAAAGCATGTCATGTTTGGTATCCATGTACTCGGCCTAAGATCATCTTTTTTATTTCATCAAACATTTGGGCAATATAGTGTGTTTTAGTGCATTAAAATTTAAAAAAGTGTGTTTTTTCCCCAAAAAATGCGTTTGAAAAATCGCTGCGCAAATACTGTGTGAAAAAAAAATGAAACACCCACCATTTTAATCTGTAGGGCATTTGCTTTAAAAAAATATATAATGTTTGGGGGTTCAAAGTAATTTTCTTGCAAAAAAAAATAACTTTTTCATGTAAACAATAAGTGTCAGAAAGGGCTTTGTCTTCAAGTGGTTAGAAGAGTGGGTGATGTGTGACATAAGCTTCTAAATGTTGTGCACAAAATGCCAGAACAGTTCAAACCCCCCCCAAATGACCCCATTTTGGAAAGTAGACACCCCAAGCTATTTGCTGAGAGGCATGTCGAGTCCATGGAATATTTTATATTGCGACACAAGTTGCGGGAAAGAGACAATTTTTTTTTTTGCACAAAATTGTCACTAAATGATATATTGCTCAAACATGCCATGGGAATATGTGAAATTACACCCCAAAATACATTCTGCTGCTTCTCCTGAGTACGGGGATACCACATGTGTGAGACTTTTTGGGAGCCTAGCCGCACACGGGACCCCGAAAACCAAGCACCGCCTTCAGGCTTTCTAAGGACGTGAATTTTTGATTTCACTCTTCACTGCCTACCACAGTTTTGGAGGCCATGGAATGCCCAGTTGGCACAAACCCCCCCTAAATGACCCCATTTTGGAAAGTAGACACCCAAAGCTATTTGCTGAGAGGTATAGTGAGTATTTTGCAGACCTCACTTTTTGTCACAAAGTTTTGAAAAAATTGAAAAAAGAAAAAAAAATGTTTTTTCTTGTCTTTCTTCATTTTCAAAAACAAATCAGAGCTGCAAAATACTCACCATGCCTCTCAGCAAATAGCTTGGGGTGTCTACTTTCCAAAATGGGGTCATTTGGGGGGGGGGTTTGTGCCACCTGGGCATTCCATGGCTTCCGAAACTGTGATAGGCAGTGAAGAGCGAAATCAAAAATTTTCACCCTTAGAAATCCTGAAGGCGGTGCTTGGTTTTCGGGGTCCCGTGCACGGCTAGGCTCACAAAAAGTCCCACACATGTGGTATCCCCATACTCAGGAGAAGCAGCAAAATGTATTTTGGGGTGCAATTCCACATATGCCCATGGCCTGTGTGAGCAATATATCATTTAGTGACAACTTTGTGCAAAAAAAAAAAAAAATGTGTCACTTTCCCGCAACTTGTGTCAAAATATAAAATATTCCATGGACTCAATATGCCTCTCAGAAAATAGCTTGGGGTGTCTACTTTCCAAAATGGGGTCATTTGGTGGGGTTTTGTGCCACCTGGGCATTCCATGGCCTCCGAAACTGTGATAGGCAGTGAAGAGTGAAATCATAAATTTACACCCTTAGAAATCCTGAAGGCGGTGATTGGTTTTCGGGGCCCCGTACGCGGCTAGGCTCTCAAAAAGTCCCACACATGTGGTATCCCCATACTCAGGAGAAGCAGCAGAATGTATTTTGGGGTGCAATTCCACATAGGCCCATGGCCTGTGTGGGCAATATATCATTTAGTGACAACTTTTTGTAAATATATATATATTTTTTTGTCATTATTCAATCACTTGGGACAAAAAAAATAAATATTCAATGGGTTCAACATGCCTCTCAGCAATTTCCTTGGGGTGTCTACTTTCCAAAATGGGGTCATGTGGGGGGGGTTTGTACTGCCCTGCCATTTTAGCACCTCAAGAAATGACATAGGCAGTCATAAACTAAAAGCTGTGTAAATTACAGAAAATGTACCCTAGTTTGTAGACGCTATAACTTTTGCGCAAACCAATAAATATACGCTTATTGACATTTTTTTTACATGTGGCCGAATACATTTTGGCCTAAATGTATGACTAAAATTGAGTTTATTGGATTTTTTTTATAACAAAAAGTAGAAAATATCATTTTTTTTCCAAATTTTCTGTCTTTTTCCGTTTATAGCGCAAAAAATAAAAACCGCAGAGGTGATCAAATACCATCAAAAGAAAGCTCTATTTGTGGGAAGAAAAGGATGCGAATTTCGTTTGGGTACAGCATTGCATGACCGCGCATGTAGCAGTTAAAGCGACGCAGTGCCAAATTGGAAAAAGACCTCTAGTCCTTAGGCAGCATAATGGTCCGGGGCTCAAGTGGTTAAACAAATTATTTGGTACCTGCTGTGAATCCTGTCTGCAAGAGGCTAGGGACTCTTTTGTAAATTGGAGGGATACAGCTGAATAAGCCGCTAATGATCAGTTAGACCCGGCAGGGGATGGGTGGTGAGGAGCCTGTATCAGTAGTGGATTGATCCAGTGCTGGTCTCCTGCATTTGCCACCAAAAGAAGAATTTGGATGGAAGTAGCAGAGAGAGCCCAGCCCTGTGCAGTGCCCCAGGAACCTGGAGGAATCAGGTATTCTAAGGAGAGAGTGGAGAAGAGAAGCTGTGTTTGCTTATATGGTGGGGGGAGGAGTGAGGGAGCAGAACGGAGCTGCTGCACTCAGTGCATTGTAGTCTGCAGGACTTACTGAGCCTGCCAGTGTCGGAGGACAAGAGGGGTGTGTGTCACATGGTATGGTCCGAGGAGGAAGGCTTAGGAGGAGTGAGGCTGATCACTGCTGCAGGCATCATTTTGTTTTTATTGTAGCTGCTGAGCCTGGAAGGGAGGGGGGCTTTCCAGTCCTCTGATCTATAGCAGCATGCTGCATTACACTGATTGAGGGGCCTGCTCTGGACTGAGTAGTGGACACTCAGGGAAGTCCTCTGATATTAGCTCTCTCTTTGGGCTTGGAGACATGTACTGCAATCATTAGAATGCCACACAGATCAGGAGTGACTGTGCCTGCTGCTTACAGTGCCCAAATGATGATCAGGTGTCCCCATAACAGTGCACCATTGAACTATGGGGTCACTGTTGTGCTGTGGGCACTGTGTATGGGGTCACTGTTGTGCTGTGGGCTGTGGGCACTGTGTATGGATTCACCCTCCTGCTATGGGCACTGTGTATGGGGTCACCCTCCTGCTGTGGGCACTGTGTATGGGGTCACCATTGTGCTCTGGGCACTGTGTATGGGGTCACCCTCCTGCTGTGGGTACTGTGTATGGGGTCATCCTCCTGCTGTGGGCACTGTGTATGGGGTCATTCTCCTGCTGTGGGCACTGTGTATGGGGTCACCCTCCTGCTGTGGGCACTGTGTATGGGGTCACCCTCCTGCTGTGGGCACTGTGTATGGGGTCATCCTCCTGCTGTTGGCACTGTGTAAGGGGTCACCGTCGTGCTGTGGGCACTGTGTATGGGGTCACCATTGTGTTGTGGGCACTGTGTATGGGGTCATCCTCCTGCTGTGAACACTGTGTATGGGGTCACCCTTCTGCAGTGTGCTCGATGCATGGGGTCACCGTTGTGCTGTGGGTACTGTGTATGGAGTCACCTTCCTGCGAGCACTGTGTAAGGGGTCACTGTCGTGCTGTGGACACTGTGTATGGGGTGACTGTTGTGCTCTGGACACTGTGTATGGGGTCACCCTCCTGCTGTGGGCACTGTGTATAGGGTCACCCTCCTGCTGTGGGCACTGTGTATGGGGTCACCCTCCTGCTGTGGACACTGTGTATGGGGTCAACGTTGTGCTGTAGCACTCTAAAGGGGGCACTCTCTCTATGGGGTCACTCTCTTTCTCTTTGCACTCTAAGGGGTCACTCCTGCTCTGCACTGTATGCTGTTTACTGCTCACTGACCTCCACTGTATGCTGCTCACTGTTGTGTTGTGCTGGGTGTTCTGGCTGGCCCTAACATGTACTAGGGGTTGTCATTGCTGGCCCTTATACATGCTTGGGTTTATCATCACTGGTTCCATTTGGGCTTGTTTTACTCCCACAATCAATTATGTGTGCCCGAAGGTCCTATTTTATCTATACAATGGGAGAGACAATAAAAAAACACACACTTTTTGGCCACACTGACATTTGACCAAGCCCACAAGAGGCGACGCGTGCCACATTAGCACCACCACTTATACTTTCAACACCCACACAGCACCCCCCAAAAAAAATGTCTGGAGCTGCCCCTGACTGCTGGAGTGAAAAATCAAATATGTTATTGTTTATGGTATTTAGGTTTGAACATGCACTACAGACCAGTGTTAATTTTGACGTCTATTTTCAATTTAGTTTTAGTCATACTCTTTTGACTAAAATGCCATTTTAGTTTTAGTCCTATTTTAGTCTTTTGACTAAAATGCCATTTTAGTTTTAGTCCTATTTTAGTCACCTCAATTGTTTTAGTTTTAGTCATATTTTAGTAGACTAAAATAGTAGTAATTTAGGCAACAAAAATGTTTTAGTTACCAAAATTTACACTGGCGGTTAAGGGGCTTTAAGGCAAGAAAATACCATGACCTACAGCTGGTATGTAAAACCCAATAGCCTAAAATTCAAAGCAATTCCACCCAGTCATTAGTGAGCAAGCTAAGATTTGTAGTTTCTAAAGAGTTTTGATGGTGTTTTTGTGTTTAAGGCTGGGTTCACACTATTGTGAGTCCTATGCGTCTTCTGGTCTAAATTCAGACAAAAATTTGGACTGAAATTGGACCTGAAACAGTGAATGGAGACGCACCGGACTCCTGTTGTGACCCACTGCGTGCTACGGTGTGAACCCAGCCTTAGATTGTGTGCCTGTTGCGGTGACAATGTTGAGATGACTGTTTTATATGATTGTACTATGATATATTGCAGAATTGGCCTGAACTAAATTAATTAAAACAAATATGAAATAAATGTGTTTTCTTTTATTCTTATACCCTTGAATAGAATGTCAATAGAAGAGTTTTTGTGAAGAATACTAATATACTTCGATCATTAAATGTACTTCTCAAACGCAGCATGAGCAAATAATTTTACCATCAATATTTACAATGTGCATAATATTTCTCAATTAGCAGGAAATGTCTAGAATCAATAAATTAACCTTATTGCATTTCCTAGATCTAAATCATAATTAGGTATCTGTCACAGAAAGCATTCATATCACCTTTAGCTTTTTTCTGAATTTGGTTTACCTTTATTTTTATGAGAGTTCTTTTATCAGTAAAAACAGAACGCATCTCCGGGAAAGCAGAATATTATCCAGTATCCCCCTCTAGTGGTTATTTGTATGATATAAAGTTGTTCATTTCCAAAGTTCCTCTAATTGTTTTCTGTTTTAAGGAAATATTTAGTCACAAGCAATACATTTGTCTACAGCAGGGGTAGGCAACCTTTTAAACTAAGTATGCCGAAAAATGTTTTAAAATAAATTGAGCGAGCCAATTTTATAACAAAAAAATGTCAACTTCACACTCTCAATCGTGAAAAGGATTTTTAACCTCCCTGGCGGTATGATTCTTTCTGATTTTAGGTGCTGAAAGCGGTACAATTATTTTGCATGGAAATTTGGCGTTTTATATTGTAGGTCTGTAATTCTTAACAATAACACACTTAAATCTGTCCAAACAAGAGTCTAGTAGATATCCCGGGTATGATAAAGTTTGGAACACAAAAACATAAATTATAATATAATAAAAAAAAAATAATAATTAAAAAAAATAAAAATAAATAGTAATAAAATAAATTTCCACACGATTCACTATCGCTCAATTCTGCAAGTGTTCTAATTTACTATCGCTGTTTTCTAGCTGGTCTAAAGCCATTTTTGACGTAAAGGGACACTTTTTGGTTGCTATGGACAATCTCCAGTTTTCAGGCAGAAAGAATAGTATATGCAATATAAAACTGCATGCAGGGCATGGGCCAGAGCACTGGGGACAAATGGGATGTGAAATGATTTCATACAGTACTGTAATCTGTAAGATTACAGTACTGTATGTGTTATGCTTTTTACATTTTTTTGAATTTGCCGCCAGGCTCCGCCCCCGTGCGTCGCGACGCTCGCAGGGAACGGAGCCTGGCACAGAGAGGCTTCGGAACAGGACCCAGGGACAAGGTAAGTAAGGAGGCACCAGGATCCTACGATGCAATCCCGAGTGTGGCTCGGGGTTACCGCTAATGGTCCTGAATTTTAACCCCGAGCCACACTCGGGAAAACCGCCAGGGAGGCTACTAAAGTAAATGCTGTAAAATACTTTAGTAGTGAGAAATTAACATCCTGCACTCTCACGCCTCAGATCAGCCCCAATTCATGCATCTTCACACCTCAGATCACTGTCCCCCCTGCAAATCTGTCCCACCACTGTATACCCTGTACATCTGCCCCACCACTGTACCCCCCTGCACATCTGCCCCACCACTGTACCCCCCTGCACATCTGCCCCACCACTGTACTACCCTGCACATCTGCCTCACCACTGTACCCCTTGCTCATCTGCCCCACTACTGTACCCCCCTGCTCATCTGCTCCACCACTGTAACCTCCTGTACATCTGCCCCACCAATGTACGGTGCATATCTCCCAACCGTCCCGGATTGAGCGGGACTTTCCCGCATTTACAAGTTTGTCCCGCTTTGCAGGGAGTTTGTCCCGCATTATTCTGTTGATTAATGTTGCCTTCTAGCTCAATAGGACCTGCAGCAGTGTGCACATTCAGAACAGCCAGGGATTGGTGAGCAAGAAGGCTGGGTGTGCACCGTGCAGCCCCCATGAGAGACTGCAGCTGTCAGATCCGAGCTGTGATGTCGGGTATGGGTGGGACTGCTACCCAGACCCGCCCTTCTGTCAAGCAACCACTGCATAGGAAGAGAGGCAATTTTTACTTCAAGTTCCCTCAAAAATTCTTTAAGCACCCTCAAAATTTATATTAGAATTTGCAGATATTGCTGTGTTTTTTTTTTGTTTTTTATGTCATTGCCTGCATATCCTCTATTGCTGCCTGGAAACTGGGGACTATTTTTTTTTCTTGTGGAGGGATACAGCAGCCTGGCTGCATAACCCAATGATTTTTACTTAGACCCGGCAGGAAGATTTCAGAGGCGGATTGATATACAATCTCTCTTCTGCCTCCTCAGCCAATGGGAAACACTGTACCCGGCCGCCTTCTTTGACTTCTAAGAAGAGGAGATGTCGGCAGCTGCATTGAAATATCGTAAACAGGCGACTCCGCCTTCCTCTGATGTCACGTGGCGTCAGAGGGGGCGGTGTCACCTGTTTACATCACCGGGAGGCCCCGCCCTCAACTATATAACAGCTGTCAAGAAGAAGAAGTCACTCGGTGGGAGCCTCCCATGTCCCCTCCTGAGTCTTTTTTTTTCTTTTTTCAGCATGTCAGCTGCGTGAGATGGATTTACATTGAGGGACATTTTTATTTTTTTATCTTTTTTTTACTATTTTTGACACTTTTTTTGTGAAATGGTAGGGGTAAAATGTACCCGATACAAATTCACATAGGGGGGAGGGTGGGATCTGGGGGTCGCCTTGTTAAAGGGGCTTCCAGATTCCGATAAGCCCCCCGCAGGCAGACTCCCACAACCACCAGGCAAGGGTTGTGGGGATAAGGCCCTTGTCCCCATCAACATGGGGACAAGGTGCTTTGGGGGGACCCCAAAACATCCTCCCCATGTTGAGGGCATGTGGCCTGGTACGGTTCAGGAGGGTGGGCGCTCATCCCCCCTCTTTTCCTGCGGCCTGCCAGGTTGCGTGCTCGCAAATTTTTTTTTTTGGTTCGGGGTTCCCCTTAATATTCATACCAGACCCAGAGGGTCTGGTAATGGACTGGGGGGGGGGACCCATGCCATTTTTTTCAATGAGTTTTATCCATATTGCCGAGACTCGACAATTCATTACAGCCACGTGCAGTTTTAAATGACTTTTTTCTTTTAGAAATTTAATTTTGCTGTGGTACTGTTCTAAACATGGGAAAACTTTGCCACTTTACAGGCATACTAAGGACACCCCCAGGCATGATTTTTAAAGGAATATTTCATTTTTATTGTTTCACTTTAAGCAATATTAAAATAGCTACTCCTGGAAAAAACATCAGTTTTTAAAACTTTTTTTGCATTCATACATGTCCCCTTGGGCAGGATTTGGGTCCCCAAACACTTTTTATGACAATAACTTGCATATAAACCTTTAAAATGAGCACTTTTGATTTTTCATGTTCATATCCCATAGACTTTAACGGTGTTCGCGTGTTTGTCCACATTTTTTGCCTGTTTGCAAGTTCTGGTGCGGGGGGGTGTTCGGCTCATCCTTAACGCCAAGTGGGATCCTTGGTTTTTGCATCGTTTACCTTAGTAATTTATACTAATTTTGTATCCTTGATCTTAAGATAGCAGAATATGTAATAGCCTGACATTCCTCTAACCGAAAGGGTTAACAGCTATGTTCAGGTTTATTATATATTCGCTATGAGACTAACAAATACCTTCTTTTTTTACCATGTATGTATCTTCACTAAGTGGACATTAGTGTGATTGCACTATTTCACTGACTAACAGACTAAGGGGTTGATTTACTAAAGGCAAATAGACTCTGCAAGTGCAGTTGCTCCAGAGATTGTAAATGAGGTAAAGCTTCACTTTGCAAAGAATACCCAAACACATGGAAGGAAAATGAAAAAAACAGCATTTTCGCTTGCACGTGATTGGATAATGGAAGTCAGCAGAGCTTCTGTTCCTTTACTAAGCTCTTGAGCATCTGTACATGCAGAGTGCAACTGCACTTTGCAAAGTACACAGTCTATTTGTCTTTAGTTTTTCATCCCCTAATTGTCTATTTAGCTGTATTTCTCTGGTTTAGTTTAAAATTGGTATGTTTATTGTACCTAATACCTAGGTTTCTAATAAATAGACAACTACGTCATCAGAAACTATTGATTGCCATTGATGTGTACTTATCAATGGAAGCATGAAATAAACTATATATATCAACTGCTCTTGCTGTTAAATAACTTTATTTAGGGATGTTCTAAAGTGTACACCCATTTGAGGACCATTTTTACACACATGCGCATGGGGGTGCACTGGTGTTCTGTGCATTTTTACTGTTTTTCTTTTTTTTTGGGGGGGGGGGTAGCTTGGTTCAAACATCAGGGGTCTAAACAGACCCCTGGGGGAGATTTACTAAAACTGATGCACACAGAATCTGGTGCAGCTGAGCATAGTGACCTATCAGCTTGTAGTTTTTTTTTTTTTGTTGTTTTATAAATGTTCTGCATTTTTTCAACCTACTCTACAGTCCTATGTAATTACTTCACATGTGTACACATATCTACATTTAAACTGGTGCTCAAAGACACCCCAGCACATGGTTTAAATGAATAGTCTTTATACCCAATGGCTGATGTGTTATGCCTATAAACTCCCAGCCTTCTTACCGGATTCTTTTGCAGCCTAAAAGGAAGAGCAATCACACGACTGACAACAACACGCTGGAACAGCACAACAATTACCTTTTTCTTGTTAATATTCGAACTGGAGTTTTCCTTTAAGATTTGTTTTATACCTAAATGTTGTTTTACGTTGTTGTCATGCTCTGCCATCTAGTGTCAACAACCAAACATTTCACCAGTTCTTGAATCATTACTATATATATTAATATATAGTAAAGCTCAGCAATTTTAACTCTCATTCTTACAGTGAAAGCATGCAGCACAAACTAGGGATGGCATGGGTGCTTGGACTCAAATCAGTTAACTGTAGAATTGAGAACACACCAAATATTAAAAACAGCAGCAAAAATAACCTTTCAGCAGTAAATAGGAGCAGTATGGCAGAAATATTACAGTGTACGTCAGCCTTTTACAGCAAAGCTTACAACACTGCACATATGTAGGGATGCTATTTATTAGTGTCTTGCCTCATTTTTATTTTGCATGCTTGCTGTACAGGAGACATCCAGATCTTCTGGATTTTCCCTATGTTTTATTATCTGTCAACCTCTGTTAGGTGATCCTCAGTGCTGTGTCAGAGGTGTGACATGGATTTATCCTACATATTAAAGAGATGTCCAATCAAAGAGTAATGCACGGTAGATTGGGTCAGGCAAACTAATAAATATCTCGAGCAACCTACTCGTTGACCCTGCACCTGGGTCTTAAGGGATCAACCCTGAGAAGATACTAATGGTTTCATACTTCCGAAACAATCAGATCAATCAGATATTAGCCCTCCTCATCCCACCTGCAGGGCAGCCATCAGAAATTTTTGGGCCCCTTACACAACTTTAGACCTCCCCCACCCCCAACACCCCCCCCCCCCCCCGAGCCTGACCACCAACATTCCCCAGGGCTTGCCTATGGGCCATCCTACCAAATCCGCACCTCACCTGTACACACTCAGCCCCCCCCAATCCTGTATATATGTCAGCCCCCCTCACACCTGTATATATGTCATCCCCCCACACCCCACACACACACCTGTATATATGGCAGCCCCCCTCACACAGACCTGTATATGTGTCAGCCCCCCATGCACCTTTATATATGTCAGCCCCCCCCACACACACACCTGTATATATATCAGCCCCCCACACACACCTGTTAATATGTCAGCTCCCACCCCACACACACCTGTATATATGTTAGCCACCCTTCCACATACCTGTATATATGTCAGCGCCTCACCCCCCACACACCTGTATATATGTTAGCCACCCTTCCACACACCTGTATATATGTCAGCGCCTCACCCCCCACACACCTGTATATATGTCAGCGCCCCTCCTCCACACACACACCTGTATATATGTCAGCACCCCCCCCACACACACAAACCTGTATATAGGTCAGCACCCCCCCACACACACCTGTATATATGTCAGCGCCCCCCCCCACACACACCTGTATATAGGTCAGCGCCCCTCCTCCACACACACACCTGTATATATGTCAGCCCCTCCACACACAACCTGTATATATGTCAGCGCACCCCCCCAAACACACCTGTAAATATGTCATCCCCCCCACACACACCTGTATATATGTCATCGCCCCCCCACACACACCTGTATATATGTCAGCGCTCCCCCCACACACACCTGTATATAGGTCAGTGCTCCCTCACACACACCTGTATATATTTCAGCACCCCCACACACACCTGTATATATGTCAGCGCCCCCCCACATGCACACCTGTATATATGTCAGTGCCCCAGCCACACACACCTGTATATATGTCAGCACCCCCCAACACAGACCTGTATATATGTCAGCACCCCCTCCACACAGACCTGTATATTTATCAGCGCCCCCCAACACACACCTGTGTATATGTCAGCACCCCCCATACACACCGTTTATATGTCAGCGCCCCCCATACACACCTGTATATATGTCAGCACCCCCTCACACACACCTGTATATATGTCAGCGCCCCCCACACACACCTGTATATATATCAGCGCCCCCACACACACCTGTATATATGTCAGCGTCCTCTCCCCCACACACCTGTATATATGTCAGCGACCCCCCCCACACACACACCTGTATATATGTCAGCGCCCTCTCCCCCACACACCTGTATATATGTCAGCGACCCCCCATACACACACACCTGTATATATGGCAGCCCCACATACACAAATCTGTACACACACAAGCCTCTGGCCCCTCCCTGTACACAAACAGCCCCCCTCCCTTTACTTCACAGCCCCTACTTGTAACTTCCTACCTGGTCCCAGCTCGTTTTTACAAAGCTGACATGTTGCTGAGGATATAGGATAGAAATATTCAGCGCTGACACGTACCAAACTAAATAAATAAATAAGAATTGCAAGCTGGCACTCAAGGTCTACTCAATAAAAACCTTAAATGAGATATGCAAAAGAAAGCAGTGCAGCGCAATAAAATGTCTAAAGTAATAAATACAATAGCTGAGTATAAAAGTCCAGGTAATTGCATGTGCGGATAGCACAAATCAGAAAAAACGGTGCAGTGAGGAGTAAAAACTGTATCCAGTGAGAGTGATCCCTCCACCACAGGTAAAGCTGGCCTCTTACCTCATGGATTCGACCTCTCCCAGTAGGGCACGATGGGCTCTTTTCTTGTCTACTTCCAATTACATTGTCTCATTCTTACCATACCCAGTGGAGAGAGGCTCTGGGCCCACCCGTCTATGGATTTCATTGAGGAGTTACCCAACTCCCAGGGCAACACAGTTATCCCTATGGTGGTTGACCGGTTGTCGAAAATGTCCCATTGTATTCCACTTAAGAAGTTGTCCACTTCTAAGGAACTGGCTCCCATTTTTGCTTGGGAGAACTTTTGCTTACATGGGCTACCGGAGGTGATTGTCTCGGACAGGGGTACTCAGTTTGTGTCCTGGTTCTTGTGAGCCTTTTGTGCACAGTTGGGAATACAGCTTGCTTTCTCCTCTGCGTATCACCCGCAGTCTAATGGGGCCACAGAACGAGCCAATCAGTCCCTGGAGCAATTCCTACATTGCTATATTTCTGACCATCATAACAACTGGTCAGAACTTTTACCGTGGGCAGAGTTTGCTCACAATAGTGTTTTGAATTCTGCTTCCTGACTGTCCCCGTTTATGCCGAACTATGGTTTCCAACCTTCCATGTTGCCTGACTCATTTGTTCTGCAGAGTATTCCTGTGTTAGAGGAGCATCTCCGTGGTCTTCGTTCCACTTGGGCACAAGTCCAGGAGGCTTTGCAACATGCTAATGATAGGTACAGACTCCATGCTGACCGCAGACGCCTGCCTGCGCCTTCCTTCCAGGTTGGGGACAGGGTCTGGCTGTGATCTCACAACCTCCAACTTTTGTTCCCTCACTGAAGTTCCCACCTCAGTTTATTGGGCCTTTCCGTATTCTTTGCAGGATTAACCCAGCGGCTTACGCATTAGACCTGCCTTCTAATATGCGTATATCGAATGTATTTCATGTCTCCTTATTAAAATCTTTGGTCTGCAACCACTTTACCACCTCGTGCCTCGTCCTCACCCTATACAGGTTGAGAGCCATGAGGAGTAGGGATGAGCCAAACATCCCCCTGTTCAGTTCGCACCAGAACTTGCGAACAGGCAAAAAATTTGTTCGAACACGCGAACACCGTTAAAGTCTATGGGACACGAACATGAATAATCAAAAGTGCTAATTTTAAAGGCTTATATGCAAGTTTTTGTCATTAAAAGTGTTTGGGGACATGGATCAATGCAAAAAAAAAGTTTTAAAAACGGCCGTTTTTTCGGGAGCAGTGATTTTAATAATGCTTAAAGTGAAACAATAAAAGTGTAATATCCCTTTAAATTTCGTACCTGGGGGGTGTCTATAGTATGCCTGTAAAGGGGTGCATGTTTCCCATTTTTAGAACAGTCTGACAGCAAAATGACATTTCAAAGGAAGAAAAGTCATTTAAAACTACTCGCGGCTATTAACGAATTGCTGGTTCGACAATACACATAAAAGTTTATTGATAAAAATGGCATGGGAATTCCCCACAGGGGAACCCCGAACCAAAGTTTAAAAAAAAAATGACGTGGGGGTCCCCCTAAATTCCATACCAGGTCCTTCAGGTCTGGTATGGATATTAAGGGGAACCCCGGCCAAAATTTTTTTTAAAAATGGCGTGGGGTCCCCCTCAAAATCTATACCAGACCCTTCAGGTCTGGTATGGATTTTAAGGGGAACCCCGCGCCAAAATTTTAAAAAATGGCATGGGGTCCCCCTAAAAATCCATACCAGACCCTTATCTAAGCACGCAACCTGGCAGGCCACAGGAAAAGAGGGGGGGTGAGAGAGCGGCCCTCCTCCTGAACTGTACACAGGTCACATGCCCTCAACATTGGGAGGGTGCTTTGGGGTAGCCCCCCAAAACACCTTGTCCCCATGTTGATGAGAACAAGGGCCTCATCCCCGCAACCCTTGGCCGGTGGTTGGTGGGGTCTGCGGGTGGGGGGCTTATCGGAATCTGGAAGCCCCCTTTAACAAGGGGACCCCCAGATCCTGGCCCTCCCCCCTGTGTGAAATGGTAAGGGGGTACAAAAGTACCCCTACTATTTCACAAAAAAACTGTCAAAAATGTTAAAAATGACAAAAGACAGTTTTTGACAATTCCTTTATTTAAATGCTTCTTCTTTCTTCTATCTTCTTTCTTCTTTCTTCTATCTTCCTTCAGTTTCTTCCTCCATCTTCTTCTTCTTCTGGTTCTTCTGGTTCTTCTGGTTCTTCCTCCGGTGTTCTCGTCCGGCATCTTCCTCCGCGTCGTCGGCCTCTTCTTCCCTTCTTCTCCTCGGCCCGCTCCGCATCCATGATGGCATGGAGGGAGGCTCCCGCTGTGTGATGCTTCTCTCTTCTTCTCTTCATCTTCTTGTCTTCATCTTCTTTTCGGGCCGATCCGCATACATGATGGCATGGGATTTACGTATGCATTCGCTTCTGCATGCGAGCACACAGGACACGGGGAAAAATATATATTTTTTTTATTGTTCATTTTACTTTATTTATTTTAGTTGATGCTTTTTTCCAAAAAATAAATTTTTTGATCACTTTTATTTATATGTAAACATCGCTTGTAATAGGAATATGGCATGACAGGTCCTCTTTATAGTGAGATGTGGGGTCAATAAGACCCCACATCCCATCTCTAGGCTGGGAAGCCTGAAATAAAAAAAAAACGATCCTGGCTTTGTTCGTAGCGGTGAGTCGGTAGAAGCACCTAAAGGTGGTGGGAGGGGGGGTTGTCCCCTCTCGCCTCCCGTAAGAACAATCAAGCAGCGGAACAGCTGCTATGATCATTCTCATGGTGTAGGGAATTGCTGGCTGAAAAACTTGATATCTGAATGATGCCTGTAGCTGCACCCATCATTCAGATATCCCAGCACAAAGTCAAGGATGTCGTATGATGGCCGGTGGGCGGGAAGTGTTTAAAACACTTTTTTTTTAACACAAAGTTGTCCATTTATACAATATTTCTAACACATAGCATGTACAAACCAAAAATGACACCTCAAAATAGATTCTCCTACTCCTCCTGAGTACGGCGATACTACATGTGTGAGACTTCCACAGCCTGGCCACATACAGAGGCCGAGTACAGCCGAGCATGGCAGAGTATGGCTGAGTATAGCCGAGTATGGCTGGGTATGGCTGAGCATGGCAAAGTATGGCTGGGTATCACCGAGTATTGCAGAGTATGGCTGGGTATGGTAGAGTATGGCTGGGTATGGCAGAGTATGGCTGGGTATGGCGGGGTATTGCAGAGTATTGCAGGGTATTGCAGGGTATTGCAGAGTATTGCAGAGTATTGCAGGGTATTGCATAGTATTGCGGGGTATTGCAGAGTATTGCAGGGTATTGCAGAGTATTGTGGGGTATTGCTGTGTATTGTAGAGTATTGAGGGGTATTGCAGAGTATTGAAGGGTATTGCAGAGTATTGCGGGGCATTGCACAGTATTGTGGGGCATTGCAGAGTATTCCAGAGTATTGCGGGGCATTGCAGAGTATTGCCAGGTATTGCAGGGCATTGCAGAGTATTGCGGGGCATTGCAGAGTATTGCGGGGCATTGCAGAGTATTGCAGGGTATTGCAGAGTATTGCGGGGCATTGCAGAGCATTGCAGGGTATTGCAGAGTATTGAAGAGTCTTGCATATGGAATTGCAGAGTATTGCAGAGTATTGCATAGAGAATTGCAGAGTATTGCACAGGGAATTGCAGAGTATTGCAGAGTAGTGCTGGGTATTGCTGAGCATAGGGGGGATGCCTGAGCATGGAGGGATGGATGGATGTGACTGCACATGTCACTGAGCAGCGCTGTGGGCACTACACATCCAGCCCACATTGCTGCTCCCATCCGATCCCTCCCCCTCTGTACTGATCGATACAGAGAGGGGAGAGAGGAACAAGCTAAAAACAGGCTAAAAATCACATCACCCACGTGTGAGTTCGTGTGAACAAACAAACAAACTACGTTGCGAATGGAAATGGCGTGTCACGTTCGGTATGTCCGACCGGTTTCGTCAGTGCGTTCTGAAGTCATCAGGGATCCACTTGCACTTTACAGGGAGCGCGGTTTTCAATTAATTTGTTAATTATTGTTTTTCGTTTACTCTGTTATTATTATTAGAGTGTGATTTAACTGTACTTCTGTCTCAGTCTGAGTCATGGTTCCTCACACTCGGTATCCATGATAAACGTGGTCGGTTCTCAGGGCTGAAGTAAGGTCAAGGCAGGATCAACCAGGTACTGTAGAAGATAGAAAAGGGCAATTGAAAAAACAAAAGCACTATGCTACAACTTGTACCTTAAACGGACAGGAGCATTTTTTTTGGTCTAACAATCACTTTAATACAGCAGAAGAAATACACATTTCTGTAGCTTTATTAGCATTAAAATTTACTTTCTACTCCAAAATAAAAAAGTAACATATATACAATTTGACAATATCGATAAAAAGACAGGTAAATGGCCAGAGGGACTTTATGCCAACAGACATAGCTGGAGGGGGAATGTAAAGCTTTATTGGCACATATGGCAAGTGAATGTTTTTAACAAACCTTTGCCAAGCATAGAGAGACAATGATGTTATTGTGCTATTACTTGGACTCGCTTAATACTCTTATCGGGTGAAGGTATGGGCTGAGCACAGACTGTAATGAACGTTGCTGCTTTATTAAACAGTGTTGGTTTTAAATTAGCAACCCACAGATGTTCTCTGCAGTCCACAAATACTCTCAAACACACCATTCTTTCTGGACATTCTTTGCCTTGCAGTGTACAGTATGTTCACATATTCACATATGTTCACATGTTGTTTTTTTATTCGTTATTATAACTACACACACTGCAGGCATATTTAACAAGGTAGTACTAAAGTGCAGTGACAATGTTAAGAGAGCTGTTAATTTTGTTGTCAAATTTCAATTTAGTTTGAGTCATAGTCTTTTGAATAAAATGCCATTTTAGTTTTAGTTGTATTTCATCTGAGTTGTTTTAGTTCTAGTCATATTTAATCGACTAATATCTGCAGAACATTTTAGTCAACTAAAATAATTTTAGTTGACCAAAATCTAATTGGTTTAGTTATATTGTAATGCATTATTTAAGAATTTCTCTAGAATTTCCAAACTCATTATATACTCCTGGAGTAAAAAAATCTAATATTGTGTTAATTTTTATTGTATTAAAGTTTGAACAAACTACATGCTCTGGATGGTTTGAGGAGGCCTGTAGTGCACAATGAGTGCTCTGGATGGTCCAAGGAGGCCTGTATTGCTGCACAGTGCTCTGGACAGTGGTCTCATGAGGCATGTAATGCACAGTGCTCTGGACGGTGGTCTGAGGAGGCCTGTAATGCACAGTGCTCTGGAAGGTAGTCTGAGGAGGCCTGGAATACACAGTGCTCTGGAAGGTGGTCTGTGGAGACCTGAAATGCATTGCACAGTGCTCTGGATGGTGGTCTGGGGAGGCCTGTAAATGCTGCACAGTGCTCTGGGTAGTCTGAGGAGGCCTGTAGTGCTGCACAGTGCTCTAGAAAGTGGTCTCATGAGGCCTGTAATGCACAGTGCTCTGGGCAGCGGTTTGAGGAGCCCTGTAATGCACAGTGCCGGGGATGGCGGTCTGAGGAGGCCTGGAATTCACAGTGCTCTGGGCAGTGGTCTGAGGAGGCCTGAAATGCATTGCACCGTGCTCTCGATGGTGGTCTGAGGAGGCCTGTAAATGCTGCACAGTGCTCTGGGCAGTTCAAGGAAGCCTGTAATGCTGCACAGTGCTTTGGACGGTGGTCTAAGGAGGACTGTAATGCACACAGTGCTCTGGATGGTCAGCTGAAGAGGCCAGTAATGCTGCACAGTCTTAATCATGCCACACCACTAAGCACGCTATAGTCGCTACCTTGCTTGCTGGGAGGGAAAACACTCACGGGCTTTACAAGCGGAGCTCAGAGAAAAAAGGAAGTTCACTTGGGTAAATGCCCCTCCCTCACATTTTCGTTTGTTGACGAATATGGAAATTGATTTGCATCATAGTTTTCATCACTTGACAAAAATTTTTGTTTAGTTTTTGTAAAATATATTAGTGGTCCTGCACTTATGGCAATAAATAAGATGGAAAATGAACTGTTGCCCCTACCGGTACAACCACCTAAGTGTACTGTAAGTGCAAGTGTTATATAAAAAGAGGTAAGTGAGGCTATGTTCTAGGGTGCAATAATTGCATGCCCTTGTGTAACACTCTGTGTATCCCTACATTATACTCCCAATGTAAAAATAAATAAAAAACATCAGAGTTGCTAAAACGTGTGTGAAGTGTCAAATGCTTAGTGCAAACACTGGTGTTTGCAGGTGCTGACAATGCACATATGCAAGAGTAAATAGGCGTGCTGTGATCATATATAGTCTAATTTTCAATACATGAAATAAAAACGAAAGTGACAGGTGCTCTTCAAAAAACGTGTCTTGGTGATCCTCATATATATATAGGAAATTTCATGCAACAAAAATATATATATATACACTGTGATCATATACAGTCCATTATTCCTTCCGGATGATCAAAAAATGAAAAGTACTTTTTATCCGCGTATAACACGCCCCGGCATATAACACGCACCTCAAGTTTAGGAGGGAATTTTAAGGAAAAAAACTTAGGCAGGCGGGAAGTTTAAGGAAAAAAAACTTACATTTAAATGCCCATCAATGCAGCCTCATCACTGTCCATCTGCAGCCTTGTCGGTGCAGCCTTGCCCCAGTGTCCATTGCAGTCTTGTCAGTGCAGCCTTGCCCCAGTGCAGCCTTTCCCTCAGTGTCCAGTGCAGCCTTGCCCTCAGTGTCCAGTGCAGCCTTGCCCCAGTGCAGCCTTGTCCCCAGTGTCCAGTGCAGCCTTGCCCCCAGTGTCCAGTGCTGCCTTGCCTCAGTGCAGCCTTGCCCCCAGTGTCCTGGGCAGCCTTGCCCCAGTGCAGCCTTGCCCCTAATGTCCAGTGCAGCCTTGCCCTCAGTGTCCAGTGCAGCCTTGTCATTGCAGCCTTGGATGCATTTAAAATTGGCACCGCCAAGATCGCAGGGACTGAGCAGAGTGGAGCGAGCGCCGCCGAGATCGCAGGGATTGGGCGGAGCCGAGATACACATAGCCGAGTGTACTCGGCTCTTCTTGGCTCCGCTCACAGTCACGCCCAGTCCCGCCCTATGATGGACATAACACAGGTCCAATGGCGGGACTGGGCGTGACTGTGAGCGGAGCCAAGAAGAGCAGAGTACACTCGGCTATGTGTATCTCGGCGGCGATCGCTCCGCTCCGCTCACAATCAGCAGAGATCGGTGGGGATCGGCGTATAACATGCACCCATAATTTTCCCCTGATTTTAAGAGGAAAAAAGTGCGTGTTATACGCCGATAAATATGGTATATATAAAAGTGAAAATAGAAAAAATAATAAAGTGACAGGTGCTCTTCAAATCCATGATCCCTGCTTCTTATAGACCCCCTCTCATTGGCCTGGTGACCTCTCTACATGCTTTACATTTGAACATTTATTTATTTTTACATTGGGAGTATAATATAGCGATACACAGAGTGTTGACAGGGGCATGCAATTATTGCACCCTAGAACAGAGCCACACCTACCTCTTTTTATTTATCACTTTTGTTTCATTTTTGTCACTGGAAACATGCAACTGATGACAATTATGACAAAAATGTTTTTATCAATGAAATTAACACTGGTTCAGAGTATATTAACCCATGGCAAATAGGAATCAGTAAACCAAGAAGAAACATGGTTTGCTCACCCTTCAATGTACAACAAAGTTGCCAAACGAGTGTTCTTCCATTCCTGATAGAAGACCAAAAGGCCAGTTTCCAGTTCTTTGTGGCTTACAATATATTGTATCTGTTATTTCTTCAAAGGTGAAACTTTGTATCTTGCCTTTGCCACATCTTACACTCGCTGTCCATTTTTTGTGCAAGGACTCCCATTATGCTAAGGTACTGATATCCTAGTCACTATGTATTTTTTGTTTTGAATAGACTGGGGAGGGATAAGACCCCTTCTCAAGGTTCATGCTCTCTGTGAAGTGCAACATTTTAGAACTATCCCTAGAACAAAACGTAAGGGGAAATCAGCCAATAAAGACACTGTCTAAGAGTGGACTTCCCATGATTTTAGAAAATTTCCTTTAGCTTCCTATTGTATCTCTGGAATAGGAAGTAAACGGAAATTTCCCCAATGGTAGAGAGACATAAATAACATAACCCTACAAGGTTTTTTTAGCCCTTACCTACTTTATCAAAAACAACAAAAGGTTTTCGCTATACATAAACTTTAATTCCAGGAACTCCATCATTCTTTAAAGCTTGGTCCTTTGATGCCTCACAGTTGTCCAACAATGTGTCCTGTTTTATTTGGGACTATTGTACTTCAACCCAGATAGAATAACCCACAGTTATTAGTTTAAAGTAAATCTGAGGTTATTCTGATGTTATTAAACTGCAACGTACATTGAAGTATAGGGAATTCTAGGTGTCTACTCATAATTTTAATTTTTTACTTTTGATGAAAGGCAGATCTTGCTGATATGCTAATAGTGACTATGGTTCCATAGCCAGCGGCTCTTATCCAGGCTATAAGTCACATGGGGTCTCACTAATCAATAGAGATAAGCAGGGCTTGGCGGACAACCAGTGACCACCTAAGCTGTCCATCAGACAGTCCTTTTTAGGGCTCCAGTTGTTTTCCACATGAAGAACAGACTGACATGACTACTCTTCTATGTACGTTTTTTCGTTAAGGTAACATTTATTTTTTGCTTGTTAAAAGCTCCAATCTTTCTCAAGATCTTCTATATCCCTTGTGAAGACAGCTTCCCAAAATTTGACAGCATATTTATTAGTGGCAAAACAATTGTCTATATTTTAGATTTTATTTACAAGTGAACCATGATTTTAGGACTAATTTATCATAAAAAGCTTGATGTCTTATTCAGCAATGAATTTGCGGTCTTCGTGCTTTTGATAAGATCATACATAATTCGACACAGAAAATTAAGATTAACTCTCATTTTACCTGCCCCACAGAAAAAACCTGTGATTGATATAATGAGATAAAATTGACCAATTTAAATGTATCATGTTTCCCTGTCTTCAATGTAAGCACATTTACTATTTTCAGAATGTCTTCTTCCTCGCTGTGATGGCTGATTTAAATAAAAGATTGAATACAAGTGCCGCCTTCTTGCTTTTTTTCATCGCTGGCAAAAGAAAAATGAAGAATACTTTAAAATGAGTTTACAACATTGCTGCAATTTTCCTTGATTGACTGTCAAGTTATTAGTAATATCCTGCTGAGACACAATAATACAATGGGGAAAATGACAAGAGGGTGGGGGAAGATGGGCCTTTAAATTTCTAAGTGCTTCATGGCGGATAGACTGTCTGGAGCTTTCGCTGTGAGACATGTGCTGGCTGTTTTACATTTCATTTACGTTATTACAAAACCTTGATTGCTCACATTTAATGTATCATATTTGTCTTTACTTCATAAACATCTATTGGAATACATGCGGGTTTTGGAGAAGACTGGATAATTTGCATTTGTGAAGAGGGATGGGTTTTTGTTGCACAGTGGAAATAGCTAGAGGTGACGCCTAAATACCCACAAATTATATACCTGGAGCCCAAACTAAGTGCACTTAAATGAATAAGTGTTTTTAATCGGGTTTAAAGGTATACTCCGGTAATACATAATAATTTTTCATTTATATTTTATTTTTATAGGTGCTGGTAACATTTTCATCTAAATGGCACTGACATTGAGCACCTCTCTTTGTGCCCATTACATCCTCGTCCACATAAATGTCATGGACCCATGGGAAAGGAAATTGTATGGTCCAGAACATGTAACAAAATGCTGTACTCTTCTATATTATAAAAAAAAAGTGAAAAAAAAACTACTAAACAAGATTTAATATAAATGTGTTTAGTTTTTTCTCACAATTGGGAACAATTTATTGAGTAAAGATTTTCAACTCCTTAAGCCCACATTTACACTTGAAGTGTGTTGACAGAAGTGCTTCAACACTCAACACCAGATTTCCATGTTTTTCTATTGTGCCTGTTTACATCTGAGGGATGTGTTATTGCTCAAGGCTCAGAAAAAGTACTGGAGCTTCTTTGAAGCATGTGTTTTCAATAGACTTCAATAGACTTCAGGAGCACCTCAAAAAAAAACCTAAAACCATGTGCATAATGCAATTTCATGCCTAACATTCATCTCCTTCTCCTGGTAACTAGCCTTCCATTGCCTAATACAAAAACACTTAAGCCTGAAAATACCTGGCCGGCGTAGACACCATAGAAGCACGTATTTCCCAAGTGAGGCTCCCCCACCCTTACGAGTAATTGAGCTCCCAGGTGGGGGACATCTCCTCTTCTGGGGTGTATTCCATCTTAATAAGGCATCTCCATTTCTGTCTGGTTACTAACCAGACTCATTTGTGACTGTTTTGAGTAGACAATCACTTGGGAGGGGTGCTCTTTTATATCATGGCCGCAGCAGTTAGGATAAATCTCAACCTTGGGTGTATTTGCGTCAAATACAGTAGTACTCCCTATATGCACCCACTATCTAGGGCTCCTCCATATCTCCAGACATATGGAAGTATAACTTGGCTCACCCTCTTATATTCTTTCTGGCCCCCTTTGAACCCACGTCTACGTCCGTGCCCTGATAGAGTGGCCAGATAACACAATTTGTTGGCCACTCTGGGAGGTGAGTCTTCACCAGCCCAGCATTGGGATTTGGACTCCTTTTGCCACCTGGCACTTAGGGTTCCCATTTGCAGGCCCATTTGTCCTTTCCCTGGTTCTGTCCCTGCCCAGTGTTTCTCTTTGCGAGGTCAATCAGTGGCACCTATCCAATCTGTCCGAGGAAGCAAATCTTTTGCATAAGTCCCCATTCAGCTCTCTAGCTATTGACATTATGGAAACATTCAGCTTCAAAGTGCACAGCACAGGAACTAAAATCACATCTCCTTTCCATTATACTTACTATGAAGAACAAAATCTTGACAATGAGCTAGCCTTCTAATGTCAACACACAGCCAATGTTTCTAAGCCATCAAAAATTGACTGAAACCCAACTTTAGAGATGTTGTTATGATCTTTAATAAATTATATGCAACTAGAGATGCTTTGGTTTAACTCCTTCCCGACCAACCGCCGCAGGTAGCTATACGTCAGCCTTGGGGCCGGGATAGCAGGCACTTGAGCCCGCTGCACAGCGGGGGTGCTGGTGCTCATAGCTGATGGTCGCGATGACCGCTGGCCATGAGCGATCGTGAGCAGGAGAGACAGAACAGGGAGAACATACACTTCCCTGTTCTGTTCTGAGAGGAGTGACAGATTCGTGTGTAACTATTAGCTAGGAACCACGATCTGTCACTTCTTCCAGTCAGTCCCCTCCCCCTTCAGTTAGAATCACCTCCCAGGGAACACAGTTAACCCCTTGAGTGCCCCTAGTGTTAACCCCTTCACTGCCAGTGAAATTTTTATAGTAATCAATGCAATTTTATAGCAATGATCACTGTATTAATGCCAAAAATGTGTCAAAATTGTCCAATGTGTCCGCCATAATGTCGCAGTCATGATAAAAATCGCAGATCGCCAACATTACTAGTAAAAAAATAATAATAATAATAAAAATTCTATAAATCTATCCCCTATTTTGTAGACGCTATAACTTTTGCGCAAACCAATCAATATTCGCTTATTGTGATTTTTTTTTTACCAAAAATATGTAGAAGAATACATATCGGCCTAAACTGAGTAAAAAAATAGTTTTTTTTATATATTTTGGGGGGATATTTATTATAGCAAAAAGTAAAAAATAATGCATTTTTGTTCAAAATTGTCACTCTTTTTTTGTTTATAGCGCAAAAAATAAAAACCGCAGAGGCAATTAAATACGACCAAAAGAAATCGCTATTTGTGGGAAAAAAAGGACGTCAACTTTGTTTGGGTACAACGTTGCACGACCGCGCAATTGTCAGTTAAAGCAACGCAGTGCTGAATCGCAAAAAGTGCTCTGGTCAGGAAGGGGGTAAATTTTTCCGGGGCTGAAGTGGTTAAAGCTTTTTCACTGCTTGTAAAAAGTCTGGGTACAGGTGCGCATTAACTGATTTTTACTTAGAAATACCTAGATGAAAAAAAAAATATGTTTTTTCACCTAGAAAAAACACACTGAGTGAAAACTCTCGAAACTGGAGAAGTCAAAATCTGGGGCAGCTGTGCATGGAAACCAGCCATTGTCTACTGTAGATTTTCGTTCATCTAAGTTAGAAGCTGATTACTATGGAAATACACTTCCTGTACTCCCATTCCAGTGCCTCTCATCAAAATTGTGCTCACCCACACTTGTAGTGTGAAGAGAGGTGAGTATCTGACCAGGTCAGTTAGAGTGGACAAGTTCTGGTGCCTTTTGGACTTTGAAGTTGTATTTAGACCCACTGGGGTGGATTTACTAAAACTGGAATGTGCACAGTCTGGTACAGTTCTGCATTAAAAACGAATCAGCTTCCATTTTTTTTGTCAAAGCTTAATTGAACAAACTGCAGTTAGAAGCTAATTGGCTACCATGCACAGCTGCACCAGATTTTGCACTCTTCAGTTTTAATAAATAAACCACACTGTGTAACTGTTATAACAAAAAATGTGAAGTAGGGCTATAAAAATGGAGATTGCCTATACGATGTCTGTTTTACTAAATATGTGAATATTTCTTTAACTTTAATTAGAGTGTATAATAAAATGAGTACAGTACATTTGTCACATTAGTACAGAAGGTTACTTATTAATTTTTGAAGTTGAAGTTGAAGTTGATAAGTTGGTCAGATTTCTATATAACCAACATATGTAAATTATAAAATTATAATTTTTCTACAAATTAATCAAAGAGGTGACTACCAGCACTGACCAAAAAAAAATCTGAGGAAATTTTCTAAAAAAATGTGCGTAAGTACATTATGTGAAATAGCATCTAAGACCATATACAATGATAGTGTTCATTGACAAAACTATAGAGCATTTAGCATGTGTACCCCTTTAAAGCAAGTCACTTGGTCATACAAATATACAAATTTATCAATACCCTCAAAGTCCATTTATTTAAAAGGTTTTCTGTGTGCCACCAGATCTCAGGTGCAAGCTATACATAAGATCTTTTAGCTATTCTACCCAGCTGACCTTACCTACAGACAGATGAGAATGAATGCTCATAAATGGCCAGACGAGGGGACAATCCTATTTCTATAAGCCATCTCCTGGCTCAACCTATCTCCAGAGAAAGAACTAGTCAACTGGGACTGTTTTTTTTCCAGCCAATCACTAATGTTTTATTCCAAGACAAGCTTTCAACTTGTGAGTGACACAAAATCAAGATAAAAATGCAAAATCAAATGCATCACCTAAAAATTAAACATATTGGAGTGCATAAAAATGAATAAAATCAATAAAGTGTTGTAAAAAAAAAGACGAAAAAGAAAAAATATTTTTTGCAAAATAAAATTGAAAATATCCACTGACTGAGGTGAAAATACAAAAAAAAGATTGAAAAAACCCCCAAAGTTAATCAATATTAAAGAATAATAACAATAACAAAAAAGTCCAGTAAACATGTTGTTCCAAAAAGTGATGTTTAGGTGAAATTCCACACTCAAGTGACTAAGTAAATAGGTATATCCTCCACCACAGAAACAGCTGCCGCTTACCAGAAGGTGGTGGTCCCTTATTATGGGGGACCGCACTGAGTGAGTGGCTGTAACCCCAGCCCTGGATCTCACTGGCAGGCACCAAACTCCTCAGCGTCAGCAGGGATGGTCAGCGGAGGTCACTGGAAGGGTCACTGGAAGAATCAATGGATAGGCAGTATTGTCACCAAAAAAATATAAGGCTCCACATAGTGTAAATCCTTTACATTTATTGTAATATAAAAAGACAAATGAACACTTACAGCATAAGAGATGTAAATAGGCGGATAAAAGACTAAGCCGGCCGGCTTCCAAACAGCCCGTAGCTTCTGGGACTAGACGTGTAGCGGTGATGTCAGGACGTGGCTCCTCCTCCCTACGGGAAGAGTCTGTGGAGTCGGAGCGGTGTGTGGAGGACTGAGGCGGTGGTTTGAGCAAATTTTTGGATCTGTCAACGACGTAGGGAGGAGGAGCCATGTCCTGACATCACCATTGCACGTCTAGTGCACTATGTGGAGCCTTATATTTTTTTGGTGACAATACTGCCTATCCATTGATTCTTCCACTGACCCTTCCACTGACCTCCGTTGACCATCCCTGCTGACGCTGAGGAGTTTGGTGCCTGCCAGTGAGATCCCGGGCTGGGGTTACAGCCACTCGCTCAGTGTGGTACCCTATAATAAGGGACCACCGCCTTCTGGTAAGCGGCAGCTGTTTCTGTGGTGGAGGATATACAGTCATCACTTTTTGGAACAACATGTTTACTGGACTTTTTTTGTTTTCACTATATGGATTTATTCTTTAATATTGATTAACTTTGGGGGTTTTTTCAATCTTTTTTTTCAACACAATTCTAATCTTTTTGGCTTTATACACCACCACATTGGATTTGAAATGAAACAAACAAGATGTGTTTTAACTGCAGACTTTCAGCTTTAATTTGAGGGTATTTACACCCAAATCAAGTGAAGTGTGTAGGAATTACAACAGTTTGTATATGTGCCTCCCACTTTTTAAGGGACAAAAGTAATGGGACAGATTAACAATCTTTCAAACAAACTTTCACTTTTTAATACTTGGTTAAAAATCCTTTGCAGTCAATTACAGCCTGAAGTTTGGAACGCAAAGACATCACCAGACGCTGGGTTTCATCCCTGGTAATGATCTGCCAGGCCTCTACTGCATCTGTCTTCAGTTCCTGCTTGTTCTTGGGCATTTTCCCTTCAGTTTTGTCTTCGGCAAGTGAAATGCATGCTTAATCGGATTCAGGTCAGGTGATTGACTTGGCCATTGCATAACATTGCACTTCTTTCCCTTAAAAAACTCTTTGCTTTCGCAGTATGCTTCGGGTCATTGTCCATCTGCACTGTGAAGCACCGTCCAATGAGTTCTGAAGCATTTTGCTGAATATGAGCAGATAAAATTGCCTGAAACACTTCAGAATTCACCCTGCTGCTTTTGTCAGCAGTCACATCATCAATAAATACAAGAGAACCAGTTCCATTGGCAGCCATACATGACCACACCATGACACTACCACCACCATGCTTTACTGATGAGGTGGTATGCTTTGGATCATGAGCAGTTCCTTTCCTTCTCCATACTCTTCTCTTCCCATCACTCTGGTACAAGTAGATCTTGGTCTCATCTGTCCATAGGATGTTGTTCCAGAACTGTGAAGGCTTTTTTAGATGTTCTTTGGCAAACTCTAATCTGGCCTTGCTGTTTTTGAGGCTCACCAATGGTTTACATCTTGTGGTGAACCCTCTGTATTCACTCTGGTGAAGTCTTCTCTTGATTGTTGACTTTGACACACATACACCTACATCCTGGAGAGTGTTCTTGATCTGGCCAACTATTGTGAAGGGTGCTTTCTTCACCAGAGAAAAAATTATTCGGTCAACCACCACAGTTGTTTTCCGTGGTCTTCCGGGTCTTTTGGTGTTGCAAAGCTCACCGGTGCGTTCTTTTTTTAAGGATGTTCCAAACAGTTGATTTGGCCACACCTAATGTTTTTGCTATCTCTCTGATGGGTTTGTTTTGTTTTTTCAGCCTAATGATGGCTTGCTTCACTGATAACCGATAGTGACAGCTCTTTGGATCTCATATTGAGAGTTGACAGTAACAGATTCCAAATGCAAATAGCACACTTGAAATGAACTCTGGACCTTTTATCTGCTTCTTGTAAATGGGATAATGAGGGAATAACACACACCTGGCCATGGAACAGCTGAGCAGCCAATTGTCCCATTACTTTTGCTCCCTTAAAAAGTGGGAGGCACATATACAAACTGTTGTAATTCCTACACCATTCACCTGGTTTGGATGTAAATTCCCTCAAATTAAAGCTAAAAAGTCTGCAGTTAAAGCACATCTTGTTTGTTTCATTTCAAATCCATTGTGGTAGTGTATAGAGCCAAAAAGATTAGAATTGTGTCGATGTCCCAATATTTATGGACCTGACTGTACCTATTCACTTAGTCACTTGAGTGTGGAATTTCACTTAAACATCACTTTTTGAGCATTTGACAGGGTAGACTGGGGTTTCATGATGGATACATTGCGGCACTTGGGTATTGGGACAAAAATGATGAAGTGGATAACAAATTTGTATAATGGCCCGACAGCAGTCGTAAAAGTAAATGGTAGACTCTCTCCAAAAATTAAGATGCAGAATGGAACACGGCAAGGCTGTCCATTGTCTCCACTATTATATGTATTGGCCTTAGAACCACTATTAGCAACACTCCGCAATAACAAAGAGGTAGAAGGAGCGAAACTAGGAGGAAAAGAGCATAAGATCGCTGCCTACGCGGACGACATCTTGATGTACGTATCCAACCCAAGAGTGTCACTCCCAAACATACTGAAAGAAATTAAAAAATACGGAGAACTGTCAAACTTCAAAATTAATCCAATAAAAACGGAAATATTAAACATAGGTCTAGAGAAAAAGGAAGTTCAGTTTTTACAAAAAGAATTCCCATTCACTTGGGTAAAAGAACTAAATTACCTTGGAATTAAAATAACTCCTAGAGTCGAAAAAATTTATCAGGCAAACTTTATTCCACTGATCAATGAGGTCAAAGAAGAAATGAAAAAGTTAAGAATACAGCCACTTTCATGGATTGGAAGAATAAATATGTTTAAGATGACGATATTACCTAAAATAAACTACAGATTACAGATGTTACCAGTAAAAATCCCGCAGAGCTTTTTTAAAATAATTAAAACAATCCTGCTAAAATACATATGGCTTAATAAAAAACCAAGAATTAAATACACGCTGATCACAAGGAAAAAGGAGCATGGGGGTCTTGCCCTCCCAGATATAAGTAGGTACTATAAAGCCATAGTTTTAACACGAATGTTAGAGTGGACAAATGAGAAAAATGAAAAAAAATGGGTGGAAATGGAAAACACAATAAGTGGAGCCACACTACATAAGAATATTTGGATTCCACGGAAATATAGACTATTGGACACCGACACGCACGAAATAACAAAAAATGTATTTAAAATCTGGGACACCATTCACTTAAAGAATGAATGGAAATATAATTCACCACTATTAGCACTCACAGGATCGAATCTCTTCACCCCTGGGAGGGAAATATTTGAAATCCAAGGAATAGGTAACCCACGACTGAAAGATATCACTAGAAATGGCAAAATAAGAACACGAGTAGAAATAGAGGAAAGGAATGGATGGAAGATGAATGAATGGAATTATACTTAACTAAGGCACCTAGTAAGCACAATACCCCACCCACTGAGAGATGAAACAAAATTAACTGCACTGGAAAAGCTATGTAGCAATGAAACACCATTAAAAAACGGAACATCAAAAATTTATAGTATACTGACAGATTTGGAAGCACAAGAAAGACCAGAATATATAAATCAATGGGAAAAAGAAATGAATTTAAAAATAGATAACCAAAAAGTGGAAAAAATGATAGAAACGGGATATAATAAGGCTTGGGACATGAAGACCATAGAAATGAATTATAAACTAGTATCAAGATGGTATATGACCCCAGTAAGAATACACAGATTCCATCAAGATAGAACCTCCTTGTGTTGGAGAAAATGTGGCCAAATAGCAACGATCACACACATATGGTGGGAATGCCCAATAATAATGGAGTACTGGAAGGAAGTGTTAAATAACATAAAGGAAATAACTGGAGAAGAAATAGAACAAAATATTTGGACTTGCCTCTTCCATATCTACAATAAACCTAAGAAACAATATAGAAAATCAATAATACCTAACCTCCTGAATGCGGCCAAGGCCTTAATTCCCAAGAATTGGCTACAAAGTGGAAAACCAGACATTAGAGACTGGCTAAAGGAAATAGATTATCACTACAAAATGGAAGGAGGAGAGAAAGGGGATAATAGTAGATGGGAAAGTTGGAAAAACTACAAAGTCTCGGATATTTATTTAGATAGGATAAAAGAAAGAACAGGTGCAGAGCCAAGTGGATAAATAAATAACATAAAGGAACGGACCAGACACAGGGGAGGGGGAGGGGGGGAGGGGGGGGATGAGGGGGAGGGGGGGCGGGGGGAAATAAGAGGGACTGAGAGAGACTAAGATAATAATAGGGTTTATAATTATAGAAGGCGTTTTGTCGCCGGTTTTTAAAAATATTTAAGAATATCCTAGAAAGGAAAAATAATAAAGATGTGACGGAAACAATCCACAATGATGTGAAAAAGGAGAAGAGATAAAGTTTGACACAAAGTTGAAATAATGTCTCTCGGTAAACTTTCGCTGAAGTGGATAAAAAAAAAAAAAAAAAAAAAAAAAAAAAAAAAATAAACATCACTTTTTGGATCAACATGTTTACTGGACTTTTTTTTGTTTTCACTATATGGATTTATTCTTTATTATTATTATTGATTTACTTTGGGGGTTTTTTTCAATCTTTTTTTGTATTTTCACCTAAGTCAGTGGATATTTTCAATTTTATTTTGCAAAAAATATTTTTTCTTTTTCGTCTTTTTTTTGACAACACTAGATTGATTTTATTCATTTTTATGCACTCCAATATCTTTAATTTTTAGGTGATGCATTTAATTTTGCATTTTTATCTTGATTTTGTGTCACTCACATACTAATTTTTTGCACTTAATTTGGGCAACATATATTATTGATTTTTTCACTATTTAGCGCAACTTTTTATCTTTGTATATCTGTACAGTGTCGTATAACACTTTTTAGTTGCAGCTCACCTTTATTCTGATTCTTTAGCGCAGTATTTTTTATATTCAAGCTTTCAACTTGGCCCTATCCTTCCCTGTGGCATAGACACAAATGCTTGTTCACCTAATGTCAATGCTAAGGCTATTGCAATCTTGGTAGGCTCTTTAAGACTGGATTTTCACAGGTGGTAAAAGAATGCACTTGACGGGTGCTTTTGACACTTGTTAAGTGCCTACTAAACAATTGGGGTTAAAAAATGAACTGAGCCAAGTTTGCATGGTCAATGGATGGTGTTATGTTGTGCGACATTGCATAGGTGCAACATTCGGGTCTTGTGCCACCTATGTGTTATACAGATCATCCATGACATGCCACATGACACAAAGCCAAGGGAAAACTTGAGAGGATTTCTCCACAGTCCATGTTGGGTGCAACACTACATATGAGATCTAGTACATTTTTTGTATGAATGGAGGGGAGGTCATTTGCTGGGAGCAAGGGAGGGAGATTTTTGTTAGAAGGGGGGTTTATGCTTTAGGGGTGGCTAAATCAGTGATCGGAAATCAGCCCACATATTGATGCATTTTCCCATTTCTTGCCCAAATATTTTCATTTTCTGCTCATATATTGTAATTGTTGCCCAATTCATGCCCATGTATTACAGCAGTTGTCCGTTTGTTTAGCGCATATAGTAACAACTGACTATTTGTTGCCCAAGTATTATGCACGATTATACATTTGTAGCCCATGTAGTGTCATAATTTCCATTTTTTACATTTTCTACATATTAACAAGTCATTGCTGTTTACAGGACCGTATTACTATAACGTAACTATCTGCATGCCTGTCACTATCAAACTATACTGTTTTTATCCACATGTTTCACTGTATTAAGGCTTTGTATCATATTTATATATTTGTTTATTTGTTCATTTGTTTATTTATTTATTTATTTACTGACACAAATCGATATACAAAATCCAGGTAAGAAACATTTTTACTATCTCTATTTCTTTCCTGGTCAATATTAGTATTTATTTAGTGTCCTGATCACTACTCAGAATAATATTAATGGGGTTATTTATGAAAGGCAAATCCATTTTGCACTACAAGTGCAAACTACAAGTGCAAAGTGTACTTTATTATCCAATCATGTGTAAGCTAAAATGCTGTTTTTTTTATTTTCCTTGCATGTCCCCCTCGGATCTACAGCGACTGCACTTCCAAGTGCACTTTCAGTGCAATTTCAAGTGTAGTGCAAAGTGGATTTGCCTCTAGTAAATAACCACCAATGAATGGAGGAATTAAATTTAAAAAAATCACCCCTGGGTGTCTAAATGCACTAGGTTCACAACTGCCAGCAGTTACATTTCCTACCATTCCAAAAACATTTTGATGGCATCCTCTGGCCACTCAAGCTGACCATACACTGTTCTAATTTTGCCCCATTTCTGTTAGTTTGGCTACAATTCAAGGAGTTTATGGACCTTTTGGAAATGTTGTGAGAATCAACATTTTTTAAAACAGATGTAAACTCTAACTAAATAATATATACAAGGGTTTTTCAAAACGTTTCTAAACTTTTTTTTTCATCTCTATTAAATATAAAAAAGCGTGGAAACTTTTTGAAGGCCCCTCGCAGTTTAATAAGCAATTTGTATAGTAGGCCTGCAGGTTGAATGAAAAAATTCTATTTGTGTATGGCCAACCTAACCTGTTGCCACCCAAGAAGCACATACAGTATGTGTGGAGGCAAAAGTTTGGGCTTTAATACCTCATACCACATCTACAGTATGCGCCTCTGGAAGGCCAATGTTTCTGTGCTGAGACTGCACTCATTGTACACTTCCAGCACATATACTGAGCTATCAAAGACAGCTCTCTGCACCCACTAATGACTGGTAGCCAGCAGGACAGACTCCTAATCATGTAACCACTGTGACAGCCAATCCAAGTGTTGATTAATAGGAGCCACATGCCAAAATCTCATTGTTCCAAAACTCTTTATTCAGTTGTCAGTAAAAGAAGTGCACCATATTGTCCCTGCTGTTCCTTGCAATCGAGCCTTGGTGAAATGCATTAAGTAGGGGTGGCCCCTGGGTAGGGGCAACATGGATGCATTTGCTTTACTGACAGCTGAATACAGAGCTTTGGAAGAATGAGATTTTTGGTGTGCAGCTCCTATTGATCCAAATGCTTAGATGACAAGCGGTGATGGGCTTGATGAGCACAGTGAGTGAGAGAGGTACAGGACTTGAGCAGGTAATTCTATTAGAGGTTTGAGACAATCACAATGGTTACATTATCACCAATCCTTCCTGCCCTCCAGACGTACAGACCCTATTAAAGCGACACCTGGGCGGGCAAAAAGGGTTAAAGTGTTTGTTACCCTGACATTTCATATTCCTGATATGTGCCTGCTGTACCATGTACTTGTATGAGTATACACCATGTATATACCATGAATCCTGTTATCTTTGTATTGCTTCCTTTGTGTGAACTCTCTGGTGTTTCTGCCAGTCCCTCTGCTCCCCTATTAAAACTGGCCACACTAAGCACGAGGACACACTGTGTTCAGTTCCCAAGCTATTCTAGGAACTCAGTGAGCTCTCCTCCAATGATCAGACTTGTCTTGACACAACCCCCTTGCACAGCCTTTCACTGGGAAGCTCAGTGTGCTGCTGCTTCTCCTCCCCCCTATGCAGCTGAGAACAGAGAGAATGTGATTACTTATTAAAAGGAGAAAAATTGTATTTATAATGTTTTTTATATTTATATGCAAATGTTTTGCCTTTAATTTCTATTTTAAACTGAATGTGTTGTTTTCCAAGGTGATCATTTACAATCACTTTATGGTTGGCCCTAACTCTAATGGTAATGAGTATTAGCTACAGAGCAAAGGGTGAGGCCTAGACATGGCAAAAACACAAAATGTACAGGTTGTACAGACATACAGATGATAATTTTCAAATTACAAAAATGCAGGAACAAAAAGTCGTTTGCACATTTGTGAGTATTATTACTCAAAACCTAATAGCCAGGCGGGCTTACTTTGAGCTTGGTAATTCTAAATACATTTTATATCCCAATTGCCAACATGATGAAAAGAGGAAAGCACATTTGAATAGGAGAGAACATGACAAAAGGAGCTGTTAACGGAGCAGAAAACAATCTATTGTAGTGTCCTGGATCAAAAGCACATGAAAGATTCTTCATGAATATGTTAAGTTTTGTACTAGACTGGGAATTGCTAAATTTGCAAAGTTATATTTATTAATGTTCAGGCAATGCTTGGCTTTACGGCTCGGCTATGCATTCATCTACAATGCTATGCATATTAAAGTGTGGCTACACAGGAAGATTTCCCTTTGTTTTCCGTTCATGCTTGATATGGTATTGTAAACATAAGGCTGTTTTTGCACAGCACGCTGTTATTTGTCGTTACACCGGGAAGGGATGTCTTACATCAGGTTCTTTTCATGCTGGTAGAAGCAAACAAATAGCTTTCAGCAGAATAGATTTTACACCAATCTCTGCTTTCTAAACGCATAACAAAACATATTACTGGAAAACCTACACCTTTACTGAAGGCTGTCTGTTTTGTCCTCGTGTTGCTGGAATTAACGGGGCTGATCTGATTGCCTAAAGGTATCCACAGACACGAAACAAGCATTAGCCATTCCGGCAGGCATTTTCAGCTGTCTCAGGAAAATTAGTGAGTGGCTAGATATTTCTGAATGTTAACGAAGTAAGAAAAGGCCAATGCTACTTCAAAATAATAGAGATAAAATTGTGCATAATATAAATCAATAGACCATAATGCAACAAAAAAAAAACAAGTATCTGTGTTGAAAAAATACTACACTAGCCAATATTTTTATAGCAGATATAAACCCTAACTGAATAGCATTTAGTTTGAGCATTTTGTATCGTAAGCAATTGTCATGTTTTAAAAAAAATAACATGCTTGGGCTTTTTTAGCCCTTTGTTGTATCTCAGTGGCAATTATGATCTCTTGCAGCCTCTCTACAGCTACTTCCAGCAATGGCTGCATGGCATTATTCAAGGCTGGTTTCCTTATGGTGACAACCAGTGGCAGCTAGTTGCCCATTGGAATCCATGCGTCCAGCGCTACCCTCGTGTAGATTAGGGACCGGACGCATGGATTAGGGGGGTGGTGCCCCTGTGCCCCTAATAGATAAGCTGCCACTGGTGACAACTGTCGACCATGCTTTCATAATGCATATTGGAATGGCCACTTGCAATCTCCATCAGAAGCCCATGTGACAATGCAGAAGAACAATTCTGTGCACATAGTTTGCATGTTCTCCTTATGTTTGCGTTGGTTTCCTCCATGTACTCCGGTTTCCTCCCACACTTCAAAGACATGCTGGTAGGTTACTTAGCTCCTGTCTAAATTTGGCTTCAGTATGTGCATGTGTATGCATGCACAATGGGGGGCTTAGATTGTACCTCCTTGAGGGCAAGAACCATTGTAAATACACAGTATGTAAAGTACTGCATAAAATGTTGGCTCTATATAAAAACCTGTAATAAATAAATAAATAATGTGGAGACAAGGACAGGGAGTTGTCACCCTACAACAGAATAAGTGCCTGCACAAGGAAGTTCATGGATAGAGCATCAGGTATAACTTTAATGAAAGCAACGGATTTAAACATTTTGAAAATACCTTTTGAAATTTTACTAACGTGTGAGATTTTAGAGATTGGGTTTATATATTGTTAAAGTAATGATACAACAACTACAACAGATAAGTAATTGTAAAATGAATGAAACACAGAAGCCAATTAACATGAAAAATACTTCCCCATTATGCAGCAGACAAGGACTTTAGCCTTCCTCTATAGACAGACTTGAGTCTGCCCACCTACTCTATAAATATCTGATTACACAAGAGTGATTCCATTAAATACAGTCATTACAATCAAAGAATTCAATCAAAATATACAGAGCATCGTGAGCCACAGAAAACGATATAATGATTATACTACGCAGCCAAAGAATTCAGTGAAATCAAAGGATTAATTAACAAACAGCATAGTGCTGAATAAATGTAATTAATTCACACATACATTCATTCAAGAAGATTGATATTGTTTGCATTGAAGTAGAACGGCGCTGTATGTGTTTGGGTATGCACTTCCCATTACATTTTTCCAAAGTCTAAAGGCCAGTCAAGGTCTTCTTCCCTTTCTTCTGGTGGTGGACTGTTCTAAGTGACGTAGAGAGCTGCATGGGCATCATCATATCATTCTGCAGTGAATGCTGGGTATTGTGTTGATGCCTCCTCAGGGATCCATGAATCCCTGCTCTCACAGTATGCCCTCAATCAGGCTGAATGAGTCTGATGGTCCTTCAATCCAGAAGACTGAGAATATCCTGTGGCAGAGCAAAGGTACTGCAGGAGACAGCTCTGGATTGAAGGTGAGCTTTGCACCCTGATGTAACAGCTTAGTGGGTAGAGATTATGCCTTTCAGTACTGGGGTCCTTGATTTAAATCTCAACCAAAAAACTATCTGCATAGAATTTTAACATTCTCCTTGTGCTTCTATGGGTTTTCTCTTGGCATTTGGCTTTCTTCCCATGTTCCAAAGACATGATAGCTTAATTGTCTCTTATCTAAATTGGCATGTATGTGTTTGTGTATGTGTTCAAACAGACTTAAGAGTGTGGCTCTTCAGGCTTACTTTGAAGACTAGGAAGAGGATGTACAGCCATCAAGTTCCTCCCTCCTCGGCTGTGAGGGGTCCCCCTTCGGGAGAGCCCCTCACCTAGTACTCGTTGATTGTCTTCGGTTGACCATGAGGAGCAGGGTCTGCTAGGCCTTCTGTCTAAGTGGACCTAAGTGTGCCTTACCCCTGTCAGTATTCTTTCAGCCCAGGAGGTCAGGGAAGGATCCTTCATTTTTGGGAAGGGACTTATAAACACATCCTTTTTTTTGTGCGTTTTTTTGTTTACTTCTAGTGTTTCGTTTTTGCGCACTGTACCAATGTGTGTTCAAATGCGCATTCTGCATGCCAGCAGTCGGGGAGGGTGGAGGAAACCCCTAGTGACTTAAAGGGTAACTCCATCTTTTACAACATGTTAAATGTTACATCCGTATTTAGGGTGTAGCATGCAACATAGTGCCAAGCAGAACCCCCACCTCCAGATCTTAAAAAAACTGAAAACCCATACCTCATTATGGGCCTCCTGTGAAAAAAAAAATACAGATGGCGGACTTAACCTTTAAACATATCAAACAAGTAACTGACATATAAAATTGCTAAGAGTTGGATACAAATGAATGATGTACTGTATAGAGGACAGAATGTTAACAGAGGACAGAATTAAAATTAGACTTGGGAAACTTAACATTAATAAATTACCGGGACCAGATGGCTTGCACCCGAGGGTACTTAGGGAACTCAATCAAGTAATTGCCAGACCATTGTTCCTAATATTTACTGATAGTCTACTGACTGGAATGGTACCAGCTGATTGGAGAAAAGCCAATGTAGCACCAATATTTAAAAAGGGCCCAAAATACATCCCTGGGAATTACAGACCAGTTAGCCTAACATCAATAGTATGTAAAATCTTGGAGGGGATGATAAGGGACTGTATACAAGATTTTAGTAATGAGAACGGTATCATTAGCAGTAATCAGCATGGAGTCAATAAGAATTGTTCTTGCCAAACCAATCTATTAACCTTCTATGAGGAGGTGAGGTGCCATCTAAAGTAAGGCCCGTAAACATGGTGCATCTGGATTTTGCAAAAGCATTTGACACAGTTCCCCATAAACGTTTACTGTACAAAATAAGGTCAGTTGGCATGGACCATAGGGTGAGTACATGGATCAAAAACTGGCTACAAGGGCGAGTTCAGAGGGTGGCGATAAATGGGGAGTACTCGGAATGGTCAGGGGTGGGTAGTGGGGTCCCCCAGGGTTCTGTGCTGGGACCAATCCTATTTATTTTGTGCATAAACTACCTGGGGGATGGGGTAAACATTTCAATCTCTGTATTTGCGGACGATACTAAGCTAAGCAGGGCAATAACTTCTCCGCAGGATGTGGAAACCTTGCAAAAAGATCTGAACAAATTAATGGGGTGGGCAACTACATGACAAATGAGGTTCAATGTAGAAAATGTAAAATAATGCATTTGGGTGGCAAAAATATGAATGCAATCTATACACTGGGGAGAGAACCTCTGGGGGAATCTAAGATGGAAAAGGACCTGGGGGTCCTAGTAGATGATAGGCTCAGCAATAGCATGCAATGCCAAGCTGCTGCTAACAAAGCAAACAGAATATTGGCATACATTAAAAAGGGGATCAACTCCAGAGATAAAACGATAATTCTCCCGCGCTACAAGACTCTGGTCTGGCCGTACCTAGAGCATGCTGTGCAGTTCTGGGCACCAGTCATCAGGAAGGATGTACTGGAAATGATGCGAGTACAAAGAAGGGCAACAAAGCTAATAAAGTGTCTGGAGGATATTAGTTATGAGGAAAGGTTGTGAGCACTGAACTTATTCTCACTGGAAAAGAGATGCTTGAGAGGGGATATGATTTTAATATACAAATACCATACTGGTGATCCCACAATAGGGATAAAACCTTTTCGCAGAAGGGAGTTTAATAAGACTCGTGGCCACTCATTAAAATTAGAAGAAAAGAGGTTTAACCTTAAACTACGTAGAGGGTTCTTTACTGCAGGAGCGGCAAAGATGTGGAATTCCCTTCCACAGGCAGTGGTCTCAGCGGGGGGCATTGATAGTTTCAAGAAACAATAAGCACCTGAACGCAATATACAGGGATATACAATGTAATGCTGACATATAATCACACAGATAGGTTGGACTTGATGGACTTGTGTCTATTTTCAACCTCACCTACTATGTAACTATGTAACTATGTAACACTTCCCCTTACCGCAGCCGGAAATGGACAGCTGCCGGAGCAGTAAAACACTCCAGAAGCTGTGCGTTCCAGCATGAACTCTCATGCATACTGCAGTCTAAGCAGTTTGCAGCTGCAGGGGAACATTTTTTTTTCTAACTTTAGCCCAGAGTTGCTAAAGTTTTTATTTTAGTGTCTTCTATTTGATAACTTTATAAATGTTTTGCCTTCTTTTGGATCAATTGTGGGTTTCTGGTTCTGAGATATGTATTTATTTATTTACTGTGTTCATTAATTTGTTTATTTATCTGTCTTTTTATTGTACTTGATAGGCTTGTTCTTTTTTTCAAACTGACAAACTAAGTATGCTTTTCCTGCTGTTGGTTAGAAAAGCAAAACAAACAGCTATTTTCCTTCCATTCATTTCATAAATGACTGCCCATGTATCTTGATCAACCTCTGTTAAAGCATACATGCAAATATACACAATTGCTGCAGTACTGCGGTTGTCGACTTTCTCTGTTAGGTGAAAATAATTGTGATAAATGGCCTAAAATATCCATTTAATATATGCAATAATGATAATTAACTGGTTCTTTCTTTTCAGCAGTGAAGGCAGTTATTTATCTTACTTAACTGTTTATCTTGGACAGCCATAATACAGTCCTGACACCATTTTCTCAGCAAGCTGTTTTAGCTGTAGTCTAAAGAGACCATTACTAATCAATTTCCTATTTAATGCAAAGACGGCTTCTTCCCTGTGCCTCTAGCAGCTTGACTACTAACTGACATACGGGTCCAGGGAGCATATGTCTGTCTTCTAGTCAGCCTGATTAATGGCAACAATAACCGTCATGCTAAGTGTTTGGCAATATTAAAATAATATTGAGTTTGGTCATGGATGACCTCACACAGTTAGAAATGTGATGAGACAAATTTCCTTTTTTCTGCTATGTTATAGCCATGGTTTCCAGGGTATTTTATTCTTGACACCAAAGTCGTAGCATTTTGGGTCTTCCAGATACCTCATTGATATCATACAACACATTGATGTAGCTTGAAAAACATTGTTCCTTACCTCTCAGTTTTCTGAGATGGGAAATAAAAACATCTTTTAGTTCAAAATGCGTAGGCAAATGATACACCCTTGCCCACCCTCCATTACAAAGACTATGAAGAATAAATATGGAAAATACAAGCTCTTTTTTCCCAATTCTTTTTTCCCTGTAATGGCTTTCCAAATGATCAAATACAATAATTTAGAGATTCGGTCTGTCACTGGAAGGGTAGAGTTCCCTTTGATATATGGACTGTGCTTGACAACTTGGCTTTCACTTTTTTTTTGCTGTGTTAGAGACACAACAGTGAACAAAATGTTCTTAAGAAACAGACTTGAGCAAAGTTTTTGCTCCCTAATTTTGAGCAGGTGAGTTGTTTAAAAAATGAAGAGTCAAAGTGGAATTAAACCCTCCTATCATTTTCAGCCAATAAAGCTGCCATGTAATTCTCTGTTTGATCCATAACTCCCATTGTGGTGCACATGTGACCAGTTATGACATCAGCCATTTGATGGTTTGACAGTTTGGTTGACAGCACAAGCAAATGTGACAGTTAGCATTCCCAGGATTCTGGGAACAGTTGAAACTGTTAAATTGATTGGTTTAGTTCTGCTTTAAGGTGACCTATCGCTAGCAGCCCATGTCATCTGCCTTTGCTCCATCCCAGCACTGCAGCATCTGTTAAGCTATTTAGCATTCAACACGTCTGGGAGTGTGAGTTTCTTCTGTTCCCCGCTGAATGCTGTAGTTCCACTCTCCATCTCCTATGTCTGCTGTGTCCTTTAATGGCATAAAGGTCAGAGGATGGAAACACAGCATCGAAAGCTTCCAGACGTGTTGAATGCCAAAAATCTTCAATGGAGGCTGTAGTGCTGGAAAGGAGCAAAGGTTGAAGACCACCACACAGGTCAGTATTATAGCTCTTTTATCATAAGAAACTTTAATCTACAATTTTATGATGCAACTGACAGGGTCACTTTAATATTTAGACCAGCTTCTGTAAACATTTCAAAGAAAGGAGTTGCTTTAAAATGGATCCAAACCCTCATTCGATCAAAACACTCATTGAACACCATGTGACTAAGCCTTGTGTTTATGGTTGCATATCTTTGATCTGGATCTGCTTCCTGATAGTGATGGTGGACCATGCCTGTGCAGTGGTGCTTGTCGTCTACACCAGAGAGTGTGTGGTGAGTTTGCATAACAAGAGCACATGGGTTTACACACTCTCCACAAGCCAATATGTTTTCCAACCAAATTGATCCTGTGGCTGTACAGCCACCCCATTGCTTTCTTTGTCCCCCAGAGTGTGCACCTCCAACAAGACCCCCTGCCATGCGTCCCAACTGCGGGCCAAGGACCAGTGTGGCAGGGGATGCTGGGTGAAGTGGAGGGAGACCAGGGAACATCTGTTCCATGACCTCCCCTAGCTAGAATGAGCTTGGAAACAACATATAAAGTATCACTTCCAGTTTCTAGTGTCACTGTCCCTGGTCCTTGAAGCCAGGGAAGAAGCTAATGGAGCACAATTTGTACTCCATTAGTTTCAATGGAAGGCAGGTGAGAAACGTTTTTAGCCTGCCACCACATTCATGCACGCACAAATGTACATGCATCAATTGGAGGCATCTCCATATGAAACTGTCATTTGATACGTATGTTACATCTCAACGTGCATGCTAGATTGAGAGCAATTATTCTATGGCCATTATTCATGGTTATCTACAACATTGCCTTTGGAAAATATAGGGTACTGAAATGCATCATCATTTTGCACGCACATGCAAATTTAAAGCCTGACATGTTAAGTATTTATGTAAAGACCTTAAACTTGGGTAAAATATTGCATCTTTGTGCCCTAACATTAGATTTAATGTATTTTTTTACTGAAACTTTGTGCTTAATAAATCACTATGCAAACATCGTGTGACATAAAAAATTGAAACTATCACCATTTTATTCTCTAGGACAGTGATGGCCAACCTTGGCACCCCAGATGTTTTGGAAATACATTTCCCATGATGCTCATGCACACTGCAGTGTAGGTGAGCATCGTGGAAAATGTAATTTCAAAACATCTGGGGTGCCAAGGTTCGCCATCACTGCTCTAGGATCTCTATTTTCAGGAAATCTATACTGTTTGAGTATTTTAACTAATCTTTAGACCTAAAACTATTTTTAAACATGTCTGAAAAAATGCAAAGTACGGCTCTGACAGTGAAAGGTATATCTATATGTATTAATCAATACAGAGCTGCATGAAACTGTGTTTGTATATAGTATTGTAATGTGAAATGCTGAGTTTCTATATATTACTCTATTAAACAGTTCAAAAGCTGATATACCAGGAGGCAGTAAAGCAGAATATTATCTCGTATAATTTGCTGGCTTTCTAATTGACCCCCATGACTTCAGTTGTTACAAATCTACTATAATACTTTAATGCTGTAGAAAATATATTATATCTGCCTTAAGCACATAGAGCAAAACACATTTTTAACTCAATGAAGTATTATTTTTGTTAGACTTGTTACTTGTAAGCAATTCAGTTTTTCATTACAGCTCTAATAAGTGATATGAATCAGTTCAATGATTTTAATTTCCTTTGTTCTTGTACTTCATATTTTAGAAACTTTAGATTAAAGCTTTGAACAGCATGGCGACTACTTTTTGATAAATAGTGTTAATAAAAAGGGCTTCATGTTTTGGCTTGGGTTATAGAATGTCTTTACTGGTTGTGTTAAGAATGTCATCACATCATTGTACTCTTGATGAGTCTGTACTTGTCAGGGGCAGTTCACGGTAATAATAAGCATGCAATTAAAGCGGAAGTATGAAAAGAGTCAACTTTTGTTGCTTGTGTTCAATGTGCCTTATGGGATGCTCAGGTTTAAATGAGATCTAGTTGATTTGTAGCAAACACCAAATCACACAATTGCTCTACCAGCACATTAATTTGTTTGGTGAATTGATAAATTGGTCTAAAAGGCCTCTAACAATTTCACTTACATAATTGCAGACTACCGTTACAGAAAGCTTGCACTTTAATTAAGCTTTTGCTGAACACCCTTTAACACTGACCCCAGGGAGGACCCCAATTTTAAGATTAAGCAGATTCCCTATACATGCCATTACATCATAAGGGTGAGTAATCAAAGACCATAAACCTACAAGCAAGACCCCACTGGACCGCATTCACTCTGCTAACTATAGGCCTCCTGCAAGAATGGAGGGGGAGGAGGTCGCTGCATATTCTGTAATACCCTAAGTGAACATGAAAAGGTCCAGTGCTAGCTAACTTACATACATGTTGTGTGATTTGCAAATATTCATGTAACAAAGCAAATCTCTCTGTCCAGTCCAATAACTGTGACAATATTGAATGTGCCTGAATTTGCTGATCTCTAGTGCTTAGTTTATCATAGTTTTTGCATCACCCCATAGCCACACTCGGATTTTAAATTCAGTGCCAGAAAAAGGAAGCAGCTTGAGAGAAGTCTTGGAGAAATGAATAAGAATAGGTGGCAAATAAAGCCAGAGTGGTTAAAGAACAAGTTCAGAAAAGCTTTATCAATGACTCAGCCCCCCTTCCTAGCCTCCTGAATACACAAAGCTAGGCCATCTCACATGCAGATGCTTACTTACCTCCTTAAACAGTGGCCACCTTCTGCACTGTCTACAACCAGGCTGGTAAAAAAAACTCGTGCCAGGCTGCTCACAATTGCATACTAGTGTCCCATAGACTAAAATGAGATGTTCCCATACTGCGGGAGATAGCTCAGCTTAGTATACTTAGGATGCATGGGATGGGGGGCTGGGCAGTTTCTATAGTATTTCTATAGTATTCCTAAACGTGTACCTTAAAGCCCAATTCTGGCAAACTTGAACTTTATCCCTTGCAGTGAGGCTGCATGCTTAGGTCTATCTAAGGGGCATAAAAAAGAAGATTTACTCACCCAATCCTCTGCTCCTCTGCACTGTTAGACCAGTCAATGCAGCATCTTCTCCCCAATGCTCCAGCTGTCTAAAGATAGATGCAGGGTCTATAGCTGTGCACTGGAAGCTGAAGTAGCATATTACAACAAAGGTTCCTGTGCTGTCTCTTTACCAGATGAGCAGCTGCAATGTTAAGCCAGTGGGGTTTCTAGAGTATATTCCAATGTCCACAGCCCTTGAGTCATTCCCTAGCAGGAACAGTGTGGGTTAACTTCCCTGGCGGTATGATTATTTCAGATTTTAGGTGCTGAAAGTGGTACAATTATTTTGCACAGAAATTTGGCGTTTTATATTATAGGCCTGTAATTCTTAGGAATAATTCACTTATATCTGTCCAAACAAGAGTCTAGTAGACATCCCGGGTATGATAAAGTATGATAAAGTTTGAAAAACGAAAACAAAATGTATAATATAATAAATAACTATAAATAATTATACCAAATAATAATATAATAATAATAAAAATTATTCAATAATGTAATCAAATCAAAAACACTGAAATTTGCTCAGTTGCAGAATTGTCGCTTTTGTTACTTTTAGTGTTTGGTGACGGATTTCCCCACAAATCACTACCACTCAATTCTGCAAGTGATTCTAATTTATTATCGCTGTTTTCTAGTTGGTCTAAAGCCACTTTTGATGTAAAGGGACAGTTTTGGTTGCTATGGACAATCTCCAGTTTCCAGGCAGAAAGAACAGTTTTTATAATATAAAACTGCATGCAGGGCACTGGGCAGACCACTAGGGACAAAGGGGATGTGTGATTATTTGATACAGTACTGTAATCTGTAAGATTACAGTATACTGTATCTGTACTGTGTGTTTCACTTTTTGAATTTGGCGCCAAACTCCGTCCCCGTGCGTCACAACGCTCGCAGGGAACGGAGCTCGGCACTGTGAATCGAGCGAGACACGGCGGCTCGCAGATCACAGCGGGGAGACAACGCAGGATCCAGGGGACAAGGTAAGTATCCTCTACATGGATCCTGCGATGCGATCCCGAGTCTGGCTCGGTGATACCGCTTTTGGTAATGAAGTTCCCCACCGAGCCAGACTCGGGAATACCGCCAGGGGGTTAAGCATCTTAGATTAAATAGAACATTCTAGCCCTAGAGGGGTCAGCCCAAGACCCAAAAATTCAGCACTAATGCTAAGGCAAAGACCCTTTAGAAGCTTGCTTATCATATTGTATTTGTTCAACCAGCTCTAACCCACTGACCAACATTAGGGATTTGCCAATCAAAAAACATAAAACACAGTATATGCTATAATTTAGGTATTTTTTTACTATCATTCAGGGCAAAAGTGACAGCATATGAAAACCCCCTGACCCACTGATATTTACCTTTCAATTGATCCTCACCACTCCTTCATCACAATTGGCACCTGGTGCTGGTTGGTGCCAGAGATAGAGGGAGTGGTGCAGTGACATCAACTCCTTCATCATGTGACAGTGCTTAGGTCTAGCAATTGGCTGCTAGGTCCAAGAACTTTCACATGGGTGGAGGTCTTATGCTCAACCACACCTACAAGCAATGGTTATCTTGTACCAGCTGAGGTGGATAAAGGAAAGGCAGAGCATGGGGGGGCTTTTTACAGAAATGTAAAAATCAATTGCCCATGGGACATTTTGGAGGGTCATACAAACACACATATATAAAATATAAAAGTCATCAACTTTATTGAAAACATATCATGATAACAATAATTTAAAAACAATATATACCAGAAACACTAAACATTTTTCACTTTTCAATACATAGTTGCAAAGCTCTTTCAAACAGATATCCAATAAACAATGTGCCTCTTACCAGAAAGAGATGGGAAACATCATTAATCTCAACACATTTCATTAAACATAATTCACTTCATCAGGAGTTTGATGTTGCTGACAGGGTGTAGCTAATCCTAATAGCCAGTAGGGATGAGCTTGATGTTTGGTTTGAACATACGTTCGTCTCGAACATCAGGTGTTCGGCCTTTCACCGAAGAGCAAACATTGTGGGGCGTTCACGGCAAATTCAAGAGCCACGGAACATCCCATAATGCACTGCATTATGTGCTGTACCTCAGTGACAGGTTCCAAAATGCTATTTCTTTTCATGGAAGGCCCTTCCGGCTCTCTACCGGCATGCGGAAGGCAATGTTTTGGCCTTGTTGGACAGGGAGGTCAGCAGTAAGGTGCATATTACCGCTGACTCATGGTCCAGCAGGCATAGGCAGGGACCTTTCCTTCACGGCGCACTGGGTAACTCTGCTGGCAGCTGGAAAGGATGCAGGACAGGGTTCAGTATTGTTATAGCTTGTTCCACCACCACACCTCCAAAATGCTAGTGGTGATTCTGCCACAGCTCTCCCTCCTCTTCTTCTTCCTCTATGGCCTCTTCTGCAGAGTTGTCCTCTGAACCAGCAGTGCTCCGTAAGCGTTCAAGGGTCTACACAAGCAGTCAGGCAAAAAGATGCCATGCGGTGCTTGAGTTGGTCTGCTTAGGGGACAGGATCCACACTGGGGCAGAGATTCTGTCAGCTCTGCAGGGGCAGGCTCAGAGGTGGTTGACACCATGCCAGCTTCAGCCAAGAATGGTTGTATGCGACAATGGCACCAACCTTCTCTCCACCCTCCGACAGGGACACTCGCAGCAGTTCTTGAGCAGGTACCCAGGCTTACAGGATCTCCTGAGGCAGGCCAGAAAAGTCTGTGGTCATTTCCGCAGGTCATACAGTGCTAGTGCTCGGCTGGCTGACATTCAAAGGGAATGCAACATGCACTCCAACCGCCTCATTTGTGACATGCCCACCAGGTGGAACTCAACGTTGGCAATTCTGCAGTGGCTGCACATGCAGCACAGGGCCATCAATGAGTACCTGTGCGAGTATGGCACCAGGACAGGGTTAAGGGAGTTTGGCTTCTTTTCGCCATGCCAGTGGCTACTGATCAAGGATGCATGCACTGTCCTGTCACCATTTGAGGAGGCCACAAGGATGGTGAGCAGCGACAATGCATGCATTAGTGACACTGTCCCTCTAGTCTTCCTGTTTGATCACACGCTTTGTGGAATAATGGACAGGCCACTTGAGGCAGAACAGCAGGAGGAAGAGGAGGACTTCCTTACCTCTAAAGGCCCCCTTTATCTAGATAGCATTCCTGCGGGCCCACCAAACACACAAGAAGAAGAGGAGGATGAGGAGGAGGAGGATTGTGTTAGCATGGACGTGGAGGATAACACTCAGCAGCAGTCTTCAAGGGATGGTTTTCAGTCCCCAGAAACTGTACGTGGCTGGGAGGAGGTTGTTATGGATCACGTGATCCTTAGTGACCCAGAGGACTCTGAGTCGAATGCCTCTGCAAACTTACACTGCATGGCCTCCCTGATTCTACAAAGCCTGCGAAAGGACCCTAGGATTCATGGAATCAGGGAGAGGGATCATTAATGGCTGGCAACCCTTCTTGATCCACGTTAAAAGGGTAAGGTTGCAGAACTCATCCTGCCTTCGCAGAGGGAGCAGAGGATGAAATATCTTCAGGAGGCCTTGAAGAAAGGTTTGTGCAATGCATTTTCAGACCCCGAGAGGTTACAATTTCCTGGTGGAGAAGGTGGCCGGCTGACTGATGCCTTTAAACAATTTTTCAGTCCTCAGTGCCAAGGTCTATTTGGTTCAAGCAACCATCGCCAGCATCTGCATAACATGGTGCAGGAATATCTAGGGGCAAGAGCAGACTTGGAGACCTTTCCAATAGAGCATCCACTGGGTTACTGGGTCTTGAGGATGGACCACTGGCCAGAACTTGCTCAATATGCAACTGTGCTACTGGCCTGTCCTGTATTCAGCGTTCTTTCTGAACGCACATTCAGTGCTGCTGGAGGGTTTGTAACGGATCATAGAGTGCGCCTGTCCACAGACTCCGTTGATAGGCTCACATTCATAAAAATGAATCAATCTTGGATCAGCAGCTATCAAGCACCTGATGCTGATATAACTGATTGAATTTTCTATGGATGTGGGATCTCTTGAAGACTGCCAATGCTGACTATCCTATTCCTCCTCAATCTTGATGATGCTAGCTTCCAACAATATTTTTGGTTTAGGGCACCACCACTACCACCCAAGGCCTAGATTTTCTGCCCATGTTTAGCAGGGGCATGTAATTCAAATTTTTGATCTAATATTTTACAGTAGGGCCCATTCCTGCGCCCAACAAGAGTATCTGTGAGGGGTTACAGTGTTGTGGAACCACCACCACTACCTCCCAAGGCCTAATTTTTCTGCCCCTGTTTAACAGGGGCATGTAATTACAATTTTTGATGTAATATTATAATGGGGGGCCCATTCCTGCACCCAACAAGAGTATCTGTCAGGGGTTACAGTGTTGTGGCACCACCAACACCCAAGGCCCATTTTTTCTGCCCCTGTTTAACAGGGGTATGTAATTACCATTCTTGATATAATATTTCAATTCAGGGCCCGTTCCTGTGCCCAACAAGAGTATCTGTGAGGGGTTACAGTGTTGTGGCACCACCACCCAAGGCCCAATTGTATGTAATTACAAATCTTGATATAATATTTCACAGTAGGGCCTGTTCCTGCATCCGACAAGATTAACTGTGAGGGCTTACAGTGTTCTGGTACCACCACCACCACCACCAAAGGCCCAAATTTTCTGCCCTTGTTTAACAGGGGCATGTAATTACCATTTTTTATACTGGGAGCAGTGATCGCTGTCGTGTCAGTGGTAGCCCATCCCCCCACAGTTAGAATCACTCCCTAGGACACACTTAATCCCTTGATCGCCCCTAGTGTTTAACCTCTTCCCTGCCAGTGTCATTTACACAGTAATCAGTGCATTTTTTTTTAGCACTGATCGCTGTATAAATGACAATGGTCTCAAAATAGTGTCAAAAGTGTCCGCCATAATGTCGCAGTCATGATAAAAATCGCAGATCGCCATTACTAACAAAAAAAAAAAAACATTAATAATAAAAAATGCCATAAATCTATTCCCTATTTTGTAGACGCTATAACTTTTGCGCAAACCAATCAAAATACGCTTATTGTGATTTTTTTAACCAAAAATATGTAGAAGAATACATATCGGCCTAAACTGAGGAAAAATGTTTTTTCTTATATATTTTTTGGGGATATTTATTATAGCAAAAAGTAAAAAATAAAGCTTTTTTTCCAAAATTGTCGCTTTTTTTTGTTTATAGCGCAAAAAAAAACTTAGAGGTGTTCAAATAAAACAAAAGAAAGCTCTATTTGTGGAAAAAAAAGGACGTCAATTTTGTTTTGATGTAACATCGCACGGCCGCGCAATTGTCAGTTAAAGTGATGCAGTGCCGAATCGCAAAACATGCTCTGGTCAGGAAGGGGGTAAAATCTTCCGGAGCTGAAGCACTTCAAATCACTGCTTCCGAAAAAACTGAAGTTTTTAAAACTTTTTTTGCATTGATACATTGATTGCATTGATGGGGCAGGACCCGGGTCCCCAAACAATTTTTATGGCAGCAACTTGCATATAAGCCTTTAAAATTAGCACTTTTGATTTTTCACATTTGTGTCCCATAGACTTTAACGGTGTTCGCGTGTTCGAACAAATTTTTTGCATGTTCTGCTGAGAAACGAACCAGGGGGTGTTTGGCTCATCTCTAATAGCCAGTGATCCAGAATGGTATTCTCAACAGATAGATGGAACCCACATGAGGGGCATCTGTCCCGGAGTTGTGGAAACAAGAAGAGCAGGCCTGATGGTGCCCCAGGGGATGGGGACCAGAGGGCAGGCAAGGCTAAGGCACATCCAGAAAGAACTCCATCATGCCAAAGGAAAAACTAGCATATCAACCTACAGAATTAATTTGAAAACCAATGGGGTGCACTGATAAAGCCAATGTCCCATAGGAAGACCTGGTGCCAAATGAGATGGGGGCTTTTTACAGACTTTGTTCCATGCAAAAGTTTCAACGCCTCTTTAAACCAGAGAGAGAGGGAGTTTTAACATGACAGAAATATAAAACAATAGTTTAAAATTCTGTAAAGTTCAAGTCATGTTAAAATCCCATAGATGCCACATGCGCTAAACATATCATCCTTACTATTTCAGATTACTTTACCACAATTTACCGCAGTATGATTCATAGATTTTTCTTTTCTTCTGTTGTTTCACAACTGAGTGAATAGTATGGAGATCTTGGCATACCTAACAGCTTGGCACAGCCTACCAACTCATTTGGTTTCAATGAACCGTGGCTATTTGCTGGGTAAGCTGCCTTAAGAGCAAACACAAAGAATGTATTTGCATCAATGATATCACCTGTGAGCAGAGTTTTGAGCGTCAGCGGGCACCCACCGATGAGTAAATATTTCTCTATTTGCGGCCACAAGAAAGCAAATGAGATGTTAAATATTCTGCCATGTTCCAGTCTAGAAGCTTTTTGGTCTGTTGTTCTCTACTAAAATATTCTGCTGTATTATCTACATTAGAGCATACATGCAGAATGCATCAACTATTCAACAAGAATGAGTAAAATGTATTCGTCTAGGAGGAGGAGAAAATCTTTACCTTTTGTCCAAAGGACATCTGAGTGTCAAGAGGAATTTCAGCTTCCACCGTGTCGTGTTTTAACAGCTCAAAAGAGCCAGAATCTATTATTTTGTTATTTGTGTGTTGTTAAAGTAAAAGTTCATCCTTGAACCTTAAACAGCCATATAACTCCAAAATCCAGTTGTCCAACAATCAGCACTGGAAACTGTTGGTCATTTACAAGCATTCAACCTAGGTGTTATTCAGAAGCCCTTATTCCCACCCACCTATGCAATTTACATCTTCTGATTGAAAAACCTGACTATTTCCTCTGTGTCCATTTGTTGTCAAAGATGAAGATAGCATAAGGAGGTGAGTGACACCATGAGCTGCATGGTGTCGCTCATAAATGGCATTCAGTCTCCAGTGATGTAAGAACATGGACAGAAGTCAATCATGATGCTATGCATTTATTAAGGTACATGTGTTATATGGCTGTTTAACGTTCATAAAGTAATTATAGGGTAAAAGACACTGTAAGGAATTATACATTCAATTACACATTGGAAATCCATTTGCCTTGTTATCAGCAGTCTTAAATAATTACCTTTTTGACCATTAGCATTATCTGTTTTTTAGCTATAGAAAATAAACAGCACCAAAATTAATGTGTTAGTTATCTCTGAGAGATATGATTGTGGTTAGGGTGTTTTCCCCAATAATCCTTTTAGAATGAGGTCTGATGAAATACTAATCTTTTTGTGCAGTTGTAGGACGTGTAAATACCAATCTGAAATATACATATGGGAACAGCTTTATCTGCCAAAAGGATTTGTAATTCTGTGCAGCTAGCTTTCTGATCCAGATATCCCTGCCAGAAAGCACAGCCAGCACCCTAACTTCCAAAGGATTAGGACAGCTTAGTCAAGGACACTCTCAAAACACACAGCCTCAGCTTGGTGATTGGACAGAGAATGAGCAGCAGCACAATGATGAGGTCATCACTCCCACAGAATGATGGTCCTGCAGAGAGAGAAAAAAAAGTTACTTTACAGTCATGTTGTCAGATAAAAATGAAGCAAAAAATAGTACTTCTTGTTAGTTTTTCAGGACACAGGATACACCATATAAATAGTATACATAGGGTTCATATCTACTTTAACCATCTCAATACAGGGCACTTTAACCCCCTTCCTGCCCAGGCCATTTTTCAGCTTTCAGCGCTGTCACATTTTGAATGACAATTGCGCGGTCATGCGAAACTGTACCCAAATGAAATTTTCATAATTTTTTTCCCACAAATAGAGCTTTCTTTTAGTGGTATTTGATCACCTCTGCGGTTTTTACTTTTTGCGCTATAAACAAAAGAAGAGCGACAATTTTGGAAAAAACACAATATTTTTTACTTTTTGCTATAATAAATATCCAATTTTTTTTTTAAACAAATTTTTTCCTCAGTTTAGGCCGATATGTATTCTTCTACATATTTTTGGTAAAAAAATTGCAATAAGCATATATTGATTGGTTTGCGCAAAAGTTATAGCGTCTACAAAATAGGGTATAGATTTATAGCATTATTATTTTTTTTATTTTTTTTACTAGTAATGGCGGTGATCTGCGATTTTTATCATGACTGCAATATTGTGGCGAACATATCACACTTTTGACACATTTTTGGGACCATTCACATTTATACAGCGATCCGTGCTATAAAAATGCACTGATTACTGTATAAATGTGACTGGCAGGGAAGGGGTTAACACTAGGGGGTGATCGAGATGGTTAACTGTGTTTCCTAGTGATTCTAACTGTAGGGGGCGGGGACTCACAAGGAGAGGAGACCGATCGGTGTTGCTCTATACTGAGAACACACATTGGTCTCCTCTCCTCTCTGACAGGACGTGGATCTGTGTGTTTACATACACAGATCCACAGTCCTGCCATGTTACCGGGCAATCGCGGGAGCCCAGTGACATGGCGCGCGCGCCCCCTGGTGGGCAGGGAAGGCAAGGGTGTCATATGACACCCTCCCAGAACGAGAGCCGCGCCGCCTGGCCCTCAAATGACAGCCAGCGGGTGGCAAGCGGTTAAAGTCCATGCTAAAACTAAAATCCCTGCATCTATAGCCACCAACATTCTAACGCTAACCTATCTAGCCCTAAAAAGAAATAATCAGTATACATACTATTTGTACGAGCGATCTGACCCGATCTCCAGCAGTGGAAGCTCTGATCCCACGCTGAGGTTTCAGCTGTGGCTTCGCTGTGTAGGCGGGTGCAAAGGACACATCCGACAACAGAAGCCCCATAGTAACTCTATGGGTGACGTCACTTCCTATTAATTTCACAGCCGTTGTCGGACGTTTCCTCTGCAGAGCTTCTGCCGCTGGACAGGTCGCCTGCAGAAAAGGTATGTATACAGATTTTTTCTTTGCAGGGCTATATAGGTCAGCGTTAGAATGTTAGTGGCTATAGATGCAGGGATTTTAGTTTTATCATGGACTTCCACTCTAATTTCTCAATGACAGCCAGTGAACCAATCAGGAGACGGGGGGGGGGGCAAGACACGGCTCTGTGTGTGAATGGACACAGAGCTGCGGTTCAGGAGTGTGCCTGCTTGGATGACCCCACAAGCAGGAGGGAGGAGCCAGGAGCACCTGCTTGGGACCCGAGAAGAGGAGGATCCAGGCTTCTCTGTGCAAAACCACTGCATAGAGCAGATAAGTATAACATGTTTGTTATTTAAAAAAAAAAAACAAGACTTTAATATCACTTTAAGTGGTTAACAGACCAAGCTGTTTAGCAAAAATGGCAGTTAGCGGGTTGATACAGCATTTACCACTGACAGGGATGCATACAATGGTCAACTTTTATTCATTCATGTAAAACCTTTATCCCAAAAGGAAAAAAAAAAGTTATTGCTCTAACTGCTTGTAAAGTGGTAGCTGGAGTTTGGCTTTAATTTGTTAGTCTGATAGTGCTTCTAATGCCCTGTACACACGAGCAGACTTTTCGACCGGACTGGTCTGATGGACCGAATCCGTTGGAAATTCCGACCGTGTGTGGGCTTCATCGGACGTTCGACGGACCTTTTCGGTCCAAAATCCGCCGGAACTCTGCCGGACCCAGTTCCTATCGGGAAGCCCGTTCGTCTGTATGCTGGCCCAATGGACCAAATACGATGCAAGGGCAGCTACAGCACCTGCCCACGAGGATTTTTCCAGTGCGATCCTATCACGCTGGTTCTCGCTGACAGGGTATAACCTCACGCTCGCTGCAATTGGAAAAACACATTTTCCTATTGCAGCGAGCGCGAGAAAGAGGCGACAATGTCGTCTGGTATGGATTTTAAGGGGAACCCCCTACGCCGAAAAAACGGCGTAGGGGTCCCCCCAAAATCCATGCCAGACCCTTATCCAAGCATGCAGCCCGGTCGGTCAGGAAAGGGGGTGGAGACGAGCGAGCGCCCCCCTCCTGAACAGTACAAGGCCGCATGCCCTCAACATGGGGGGGTGGGTGTTTTGGGGAAGGGGGGCGCCCTGCGGCCCCCCACCCCAAAGCACCTTGTCCTCATGTTGATGAGGACAAGGGCCTCTTCCCGACAACCCTGGCCGTTGGTTGTCAGGGTCTGCGGGCGGGGGGCTTATCGGAATCTGGGAGCCCCCTTTAATAAGGAGGCCCCCATATCCCGGCCCCCTGCCCTATGTGAATGAGTATGGGGTACATCGTACCCCTACCCATTCACCTGGGGAAAAAAGTGTCAATAAAAAACACTACACAGGTTTTTAAAGTAGTTTATTAGGCAGCTCCGGGGGTCTTCTTCTGACTTTGGGGGGTCGGAAGAGACTGCATGCTCGGATAAGGGTCTGGTATGTATTTTGTTTTGGATTTTTTGTTTTGGATTTATTTTTTGTTTTGGATTTAAAACTGCTTTAATTTGGAATCTCTGCTGGGAGCAGTCAGATTCCAGAGACCCCCTAACACGTGGGCTTTGTATAATTTCTTCCTACAGCCTGTGCTGTGTACGTTTGTCTCTGTCTTTTTCTTATCACTTCCAAACATTTTTGCCACATCTGAATTTGGTTTCCAACTAGAGTTGCCACCTGCCTGGGATTATCCAGGTTTCAGGGTTGCCAACCGCTAGTAAATTTACCAGTCAATTTTCCATGTTCTGACAGTAAAAAATGCTGCGGGAGGTTGGCAACCCTGCCGGGTTTCAGTCTGCCTGAAACCCAGACACAATAATCGGAAACGAATGTGGCTCAGAACAGGGCCTGACAGGAGGGTGAGGGGGCACTATGCACACCGCATTACTATTCTATTTGGAGTGTCCAAAGGTGTCCCAGGTCTGTTACAATCCTATAATGTATGCTAAAAAAATAAAATAAACTTGCTGTGCACCGTAGGTACCCCTGATGAAGTCACATGACTGTGACGAACACGCGTCGGGAACACTAGGCATCGGAAGTGACGTGGACGAGCTCACTTCTCGTGTTTATTTGCCTGTTTGATACATTTTAAGACTGCCAGGGGACATACTGGTTCCATAGAAAGATACACCCACATGCTGTTACCTTACAGCGCTAAGGTAAGGGGAAATCCACATATTACGTTGCACAGATGACAGGAAGTCACCTACCACCAGCACTTTATTTCAGAGAGTGGTCACCAGCACTTTATTCGTGTTTGCTGACACTGTTTATATACAGTCACCATACATCCTGCACCTTACATTTCAAAGACTTTTCACTGACACATTCAGTTTATTTGTTTCTTCAATTATGAAAAGGATTACTTTGTATATACTTATACGGATTTATTTTATCACTGTTTCCATTTAAGGAGGAATAAGATTAGCATGTGATACGTTCATTATATATATTCAAGGCTTTTTATTGTATATTTATCACAGGAATTGCCTCTTTTAGGTGTATCTAACACTGAGCACTTTATCACTTTATTTTGTATATTTGACAGCGCAGCACTATCTTTTACATTTTATTTTGGGTTCTGATATTTCCTTCAGTGTTTGCAACAGTATTTATCATACATATTGGGTTGGCACAGGGATATTATTTTTATTCAATTTTATTTGTGTACAAAATCGCATCACCGCAAAATTGTCAGTTAAAGCAACACAGTGCCGTATTGCGGAAAATGGCCTGGTCGTTAAGGGGGTAAATCCTTCCGGGGCTGAAGTGGTTATAGTAGTATATAAAGGAGATAAATCGCATTCAGGATGGTAGTTTACTGGCATTTAAAATGCCAAAAGCTTGTAACAGCATGTAAACACGTGTAAATGCGTCTAAACGAGGCAATCCGTTTACAAGCTTTTTCAATGAGGAAACATTTCTGATCATTTAGAATGTGGGAGAGAGAGAGAGAGAGAGAGAGAGAGAGAGAGAGAGAGAGAGAGAGAGAGAGAGAGAGAGAGAGAGTATCATTAGATGTAGTGGCTGCATTCGTTTTCTACTTTTTAGGCTTTTTTCCTGTTTCACCTGGTGATCTGGCCAGTAACACACCTCCTGTATTAGAGTGCCTCCACTCTGGATGAAGGAGCATAGGGAATACCTTTGGACATCAGCATTGTCAGTCCTAGGGGTGGAGAGTGTTAGAAGAACTAGCAGATTTAGATACACTAACAAATTAAAACCAAACTCCAGCTAATACTATATAAGCAGGTACAGCAAACTGTTTTTTTTTTCTTTTTAGGATAAAAGTTTTACATAAGTAAATAACAACTGATCATTGTAAGCACACCTGCTAAAGTTAAATGGTTTTCCCATCCCTTTAACTGACCCATTCTCCTGGAAAACCTCTTCTTTTGAAAAACAACAGACTTACTGGCTGGATCACATGGTGAAAATAAAGGAAAGAAAGCCCACAAAAAAACAAAACAAATGCAGCACCACATCTAAGAATTGGTAAGCTGCAATACAATAAATGTTTGCTTTTGGGTTTACAGGGGTTGTAAACCCTCAAGGTTTTTAATCTTAATGCATTCTATGCATTAAGGTCAAAAACCTCCTGTGATGTAGCTCCCCCCCAGAGCCCCCTTTTACTTACCTGAACCCGGTCTTTCCAGCGACGGGGGGCAGGCACAGCAGCTCCAGCCAGTGTCTTGGTTTCCTGATTGGATAGATTGATAGCAGCGCAGCTATTGGCTCCTGCTGCTGTCGATCAAATCCAATGACGTGGGAGCTGGAGTGTGGAGCCAATTCCTGCTGTCTGTGTCAATGAATGCAGCAACAAGACAGGGAAGCACACCCGCATGGATGCCCCGAGGGAGAGCGCTTCTCCGACGGGGCACTCGAGAAGAGGAGGAGCCAGGAGCACTGCTGAGGGACCCCAGAAGAGGAGGATCGGGGGCCACTTTGTGCAAAACCAACTGCACAGAGGACGTAAGAGTGACATGTTTGGGGTTTTTTTTGTTTTTTTTTTAAACAAACATTTACATATCCTTTAATACTGCTTGAAAGTTATGTTGTGATGGTCCAAAAAGAAAAGAAATACTGAAATGTTGTACTATCATTTTCACACTGTATCATGCACTTTGCTGCATTTTCAGTTTCAGGAACATGCATAAAGAAGAAATCAATTCAGGCTCATCTGATTATTCAATCAAAGGCTAGCAAGGCCAACCATGGCTAGAAACCATCTGAGAAAAACAATAACATATGGATTTATCTTTTGCACTGACAAGCTTGCAAATCATAACATTCTGCACATATTTAATCTAAACATATTTATGTAATTCAAAAATATTTATTAATGTGTACATATATGATTTAAAAATTTATGTATTTGAAAATCTGTAAAAATTTGATTTAATGTCAATGATACTATTACAGTTGAGTCAATTTATCCTGATAGACATCCTTGTTTTTATTGTATAGGTACAGTAATTATCTGCATTCACTTCCTGAACAGAATTCAGCTAACTGTAGTTATTTTAAGACACCACTAGAGTGCAGCACATGTCAATTATTTAAAAGCAGCCAAGCGTAAAGTTAGTAATACAAAATTATAATAGGATAAGCAGGTTTCTGCTAACAAAGCTAATTGTCCTAATTGTAATTACTAAATATATATTTTAAGCATTTTTTTTACATTCTCATGAATGGTGGAACAGATTAATAGATTCATTAATGTATTCCGATTATTTTTAGTGTTCATTGAAACTCAAGTTAGGTTTTAAATGCAAATTTATTTTTTTTCAGTTAGCAATGACAGCATAAAACATTTTCAGGAATATGGTGTAGCTAAAGCAAAAACACATTAATGTTAAGCCTCATTAATTGCCACTAAATATGTTATAACATCCAGGGCTGGGGGTGGTTGGAGTGCCTAGGAGTTAATGCTAAAGGCAAAAAGGGTGTTCATATTACAAGGGAATTTTCACTTTATATGGCAATTTCTGCAGTTATGGTTACAGTGATCCAGCTTGGACCAATGAAGGCATGGCCACTGATAGGGGGGTACCACCTGGCTTCCTGTAGGGTCACAAAGGGGGGCCTGGACAGCAGGGGGAATGGTGCAGCAGGATTGGAGGACAATTACCAAATGATGCACTGTGTCTGTGTCTCTATCTCCAGCAGCTGAAAGCTGGTTTCTCCCCATCTCCCTCCTGTCAGCTTTCAGCTGCTGGAGGGAGAGACACAGACACAGTGTGTTGTTCTGTAATTGTTTTCCCGTTTCCATACATCCCCTAGAACCTGGAAATCACTGTATAGGCATTGATGCTACAGCGGTTGCTGCTAGGTTCTATGTTGAGCAGCTGCACTGCTCCTTTGTGAACACAGGAGGTCACCCACTCAGCACGGCTGCAATTCAGAAAACACTTTACATCTTCTCAATTAATGCAATGTGTTCTCTGATTGGATGAGGTAGAGTGTGCGACGTCACTGCCCCACCTAGTCCAATGATAGAATGCTTTGCATTTACTGAGAACATGCCAAGTGTTCCCTAAATGGTGCATGTGCCGAGCAAGGGACCGCTTGTATTCACAATACAGCAAGGCAGCCATTTGGCATGGAACCCAGAAGCTGGTGGAGATCACTGTACTACTGGTGCCTACTACAGTGATTTCCAGCTTCCACGGGTATTCCACAGACCAATGTTACATTGGTCCAAATTGGACCAATGTAACGTGACTATGTAAAAATTGCCATACCATGCCATGCTATACCTGAAATTAATTTTTAATCAAGTGAAGCTCTACTGACTTCCATCATCCAATCATGTGCAAGAAAAAGTACATTATTGGGTATTCTTTGTGAATTGAAATTCCACTACATTCACTAAGCTAAAGAAAAATTCTCTTGCAAAGCGAACAGCCTAATTGCCCTTAGTTAACCAATACCTTGATAAAGTGATTGTAATAACAAACAGGCTATACTTACCTGCTCTGTGCAATGGTTTTGTACAGAGCAGCCCCAACCGTCCTCTTCTTGGGTCACCTTCCAGCATTCCTGGCTCCACCCTCACCCAGTGTCTATCGTGGAAAGCCGCTTGATATGAGGGCACCCACGTAGGCTTGTTCCTGAGCTGTCTCTGTGTCCATAGACACAGAGAGAGTGGCTTGACCACGCCCACTCACACTACCTCCTCATTGGCTGTTATTGACAGCAGCAGGTGCAAATGGCTCCCTCTGATGTCTCTGGGTCTATGAGGAGAGAGAGAGAGAGCAGGGAGAGCCACTGCTCTCATCAGGGCCGGGACAAGGGGTGGGCAGAAAGGATGGCTGTCATGGGCGCAGCGATTCATCAACAACAGAGAAAGTTGTTACTACCACAAATGAATGAGAATCCTTATGAGCTGTTGGGTGCAGGATGCTCAGCTGCCCAGCTGCCAATATAATGAATGGATGAAAGACAATCCACAACTCCATACATGCTCTTAAATCATTAAATCAGTCCAGATTTATTTTATCTCTATAAAAGATGAGTGTGTACAGCAGATGTTAATGCGTTTTGGCAATAATGGCCTTGCTCGCAACATTAATGTACAATAATGGCACAAATTATATACTAGTAAGAAACACTCCCCCCCTCCCCTTCATTGGTCACAGAGCCTCTTAATTCTCAAATTGATGCAATGAGACCAGAAGGAAAAGAGGGTTGAAAGTTGTTTTTAAGGAAGCAAACCACAATAACAAAGATAAGAAATAAAGAAACACATGAATATGATTCATAATATTAATAAATACAAATAATGAACAATAATGTGAATGGCCAAATGGAGAACCAGCTTGGACAACAGAATATGAGAAATGACGGACGATAAAGAGGAAAAAATGTATTAAATAAAAATATTATAACTAATGTAAATCCAGGTCCCATCTGAGGTTCAAGCCCAGGCAGATTCTGGTTGTAAGCCTAAAAATCCACCAAGCTTCTTTATTCAAAAGTCGCCTACTCTTATCTCCACCCTCTAGGCACAGTGAGTTCTTTCTATTATAAGGCTGACGGGAGTAGTGACAACAGATCAGTACTTCTGTCAGCCCAGAGCTGGCAGCTACAAGGAAAGCAGGAGAGAGCCAGGAAGAGGTGTGGGCTGTACTCTCTTTCCCTCTCCTCCTCCTAAGCTTGTACATAATGAAAAGGGGAGCGTAATTTGGCATCTTTGCCCTGGGCACTGAATGATCTTGTACACTGACACTGGCATATTTGCCCTAGGCACTGACTCTCATGCACGTTGCTGGATTGAGAGTGGTCTCAGGTAAGTATAAGGGGGTCTGGGGGGGAGGGGGAGCTGCACTCAGAGAATGCATTAAGGTAAAAAGCCTTCTGTCTTTATTTCTTGAGTGGACGTCTGCTTTAGCACTAGGGCTATTTCACACTAGCAACATTGTAGCTGAGGATTGTCTCAGCTTCAAATCTATCTTCTCTGGCCATTTGTAGCTACATACAGACTTGCTGCTGTAGCTGACTACTATCCTTATCTAGGCAACCAAGGTCATCAGGAGCTGCATTGGATAACATGAATATTGGAAGTTGGAGATTCTGTCACAAGCTGTGAGTGCAGAAAAAGTCAATTGCTCCGCAATTGAGCTACAAATCAATTGGCATGTTTGTGACACAGACTTTTCATTGACTGTTATTTCGTTTTTTCTAGAAATGAAAATAAGAGTGTAGAGCAAACATGTTGTTACACAGAGAGCAATAGTTGTCTATACACTCCTACTCTACTGATCTCTTTACACCTGTTCTTCACCTGTTTTTAGGAAAGTATTGGAGTAGAATATAGTGTTTATATTTATAACACAGCCAGATCAGATGAGACTGGGTTTTCTATGTCTGATTTAATCATAGGTGTGCGCAGCCTATTGCATTAGGGTGTGCACCCCAAAGCTCAAACACACATGCCGTGTATGTATGCATGTATGTGTATATGTATATTACACACACACGCACACTCTTATGGCAGAGCCAATGCAGTGGAAGAGAGGTATGGTAGCACTTTATTAATGGCAGAACTGGTCAGAGGGAGATATTTCCCATCTCCCCGCCGACACACAGAGTGCTAATGCAAAGACAGGGAAATTTGTAGACTTCCATGTTCGCAATCTCTGCACATGCAAAGGGAATTTCTCCACGCAGATACACCAGGCCTGCTGCATGTGCAGATGTGCCGCAAGGCTCTATTGGTGTCTGAGCCCTTCAGTACATCTGCGTATGTGCAGTGGCCAAAGAGGCAGCTCAAAAAAATTATTATGTCATTTGGGAGAGAGGGAGGGGGAGGAGGCATGTAGGTGGGGTACAGTGTGGTGTGCGGGAACAATAATTCACACAGTCAGGTGCAATGGAAAACTTGTATTGAAAAAGCACACCAATAGTTCATAACAAACCCAGTGGGAAGGCTGCCCAACTGGGTGCACTCATGGTTTCCAGTAATATGAAGAGAGTGGATAGCAGTGAGACTGACATCATATGTTAAAATAGCAAAAATGCGCCCTGGCCACCTTGTGCTGAAGCAGGTGAGGTCCAAGGAGTTGTGACTCTACACTTTCCCTCCTAGTGAGGAACCTTTCCCTACCGCTAGTACTCTCCCTAACAGGCGGGGTACCTGACCTTACTAAGTCACAAATGCGTGCCAAACATGGGAGCCAGGGCCAACTTGCAACACAACTGCCTAGCCCATGGCCAGCATTAGACAGTCACAGTTTGTGAATATGTGCATATTTATATATGGAATAGCAGAGAGAACTGGATTTACAGCTAACATATTAAGTAGTATTAAACCCTGTTTTATAGCTTTAAGGGGTTGTAAAGGCAGAAGGTTTTTTTTATCTTAATGCATTCTATTCATTAAGATAAAAAGCCTTCTGTGTGCAGCAGCCCCCTAATACTTACCTAAGGTCCCTCTCTGTCCAGCAATGTCCAGGAGTGTCTCAGCCATCCGAGATTCTCCTTCCTGATCGGCTGAGTCACAAAAGCCGCACCATTGGCTCCCCCTGCTGTCAATCCAAGTCAGCTAGCCAATCAGGGAAGATAAGGGGCGGGGCTCTGTGTCCGAATGTGACTCAGATGCTCCCATAGCACGCTGCTTGCTGTGGGGGCAATAAACAGGAGGGAGGGCCGGTGGTTGTGGGGGTCTGCGGGCGGGGGGCTTATCGGAATCTGGAAGCCCTCTTTAACAAGGTGACCCCCAGATCCCGGCCCCCCCCTGTGTGAAATGGTAAGGGGGGTACCCCTACCATTTCACTAAAAAACTGTCAAAAATGTTTAAAATGACAAGAGACAGTTTTTGACAATTCCTTTATTTAAATGCTTCTTCTTTCTTCTATCTTCCTTCATCTTCTTCTTCTTCTGGTTCTTCTGGCTCTTCTGGTTCTTCCTCCGGCGTTCTCGTCCAGCATCTCCTCCGCGGCGTCTTCTATCTTCTTCTCCTCGGGCCGCTCCGCACCCATGGCATGGGGGGAGGCTCCCGCTCTTCTCTTCATCTTCTTCTTTCTCTTCTCTTCTTCCTTCTTCTCTTCTTCTCTTCTTCATTTTCTTGTCCGGGTCGCTCCGCACTCATGCTGGCATGAAGGGAGGCTCCCGCTGTGTGACGGCGTCTCCTCGTCTGACGGTTCTTAAATAACGGGGGCGGGGCCACCCGGTGACCCCGCCCCCTCTGACGCACGGTGACTTGACGGGACTTCCCTGTGACGTCACGGGGAATGCCACAGGGAAGTCCCGTCATGTCCCGTGCGTCATTTTGCTGTCAGACTGTTCTAAACACGGGAAACATGCGCCCCTTTACAGGCATACTATAGACACCCCCCAGCTATGAAATTTAAAGGGATATTACACTTTTATTGTTTGACTTTAAGCATTATTAAAATCACTGCTCCTGAAAAAACGGCCGTTTTTAAAACTTTTTTTTGCATTGATCCATGTCCCCTGGGGCAGGACTCAGGTCCCCAAACACTTTTTATGACAATAACTTGCATATAAGCCTTTAAAATGAGCACTTTTGATTATTCATGTTCGTGTCCCATAGACTTTAACGGTGTTCGCGTGTTCGAGCGAACTTTTTTCCTGTTCGCATGTTCTGGTGCGAACCGAACAGGGGGGTGTTCGGCTCAACCCTAATTGTGCACAATAAAATAAACATTAGTAAATTATCTGTTAAAATTCTTACCCCAGCTCTTGCAGTTTACAAGTTTCAATGCTGCTGCCTCCTGTTCTCTTAGTACTGCTTCCCTGAACTTCCAGTCTTTGCAGGAAAGAGTTGACAGTGGGCAGTGCAGTCTGGAGCCAGTCTGTTAATTTGGAGAATGAAGGGGGATGGGGGGAGGGAGTAGTAGGGTAGTGCCTTTGCCATCCTAGGCTACAGGACTGTATGTTTCTATTAATGCACACATCGTCGGGAGACACATATAGTCCCTGCATGCAAGGGTGGCTCCATCTGATCACAGAGGTGCAGAACAAACTGCATTCCTAGGATCCTTAGGGGAAATTTCTTTGCTAAAAAAAAGCTGAAAGTGCTTAAAAAACAAAGGGTTTAATATCATTTGAACAGAGATTTTTTCTAGTTATTGTGCCTTTAAAAAAGAAAACATGCAGGACTTAAATTCCGGTGAGATATTCAATAGCTGTCCATCACACATGATTTCTTGACACGTGTCAGGTTGTCATAAACATCTAACATGAGGGAAACAAGCCCCGGATGTAGAGCCTTCAATCAGAAAAGTCAAACAATCTTATCACAGGTTATGCTGTGCTCTCCCGAATGATTTAATGAAAAGCAAAAGCTTTTGTTGCCATTTTCCAATGGCTGGAATCTGATCACACATTAAACTGATGTGTGTACCTAAAGGGTCAGTTCATACTAAAAAAATGTTGTATCAGTTGTAAGCTATGTTTCCATTTATCTTACAGCTTTGGGTATTTTTATTCACTTAGGTGTTCCCACTTTTCTGGTTGCATTTGCCATAATATAATATCAATTAAAACTCCAGCAGAGAGGGTGGAACCACCCCATGGCAGCTGTGCAGGCAATTGAATTAAATCACAGTGCCTACATCCCCATGAGAAACCATTAAGAGGTTTAACTCTCCGTCCTCTACATAAACCTGAAATATTATATACATTTAAACTGTATGTAACGCTTACCTCCGCAGGAGACGCTAAAGTTATTATTACAGGTGCTTATATAACACTGTCAATTTACGCAGAGCTTTATATATACAATATATTATGCATTCACATCAGTCCAGATATGGTGGGTTCTCTCTTCTCCCACAACTCTTTAAAGTTGGGAGTAAATTCCCTTGTATGATTTTTACCTATAGATAAGCCTGTAGTAAGGTTTACCTATAGGTACAGTAAATATCCCCTAAATGTTTAGGAGATATTTATCTTAGATGCAGCTGGTGACATCAACAGCGAATGCACTCTTAAAGAACAGCATACCTTGGCAGGAGTGACGTCATCGCCAGCTCTGTCATTCATATCACCGAAGACCAGATGAACATGGAAGCACCTTCAGCTGTGACAGAGCCCCACTGGAGGGCTTCGTTTTCAGGTCAGTCTGTCATAATGTGCTAGTATGTGATGCATATTAGCACATTATGACTTAAACTGCCGGTTTACTACTGCTTTAAGCTGCTCAGTCCCCACTGACACTCCCGGTAGTAAGTTGGAGGCTGCTCACACCTGTGTAACTTAACAGTTAATATGCCACCACTCTATAACAGTACACAATAAACTAGGCCACAAGCAGCTGGATGGTAGATTAAATAGATGTATTACAACAAGTCAGTTAAAGAATGCATAAATTAGTAACCAGTAATTGAATACATTTAGAAATGCTGAACTGGGTTATGTGAACACTGACCCATAAGGTGGCAGTCAACTGAACTGATGCAAACAGGGTTTAAAGCATGAGCATTAACTAACCCAGAAAAAAATGTCCTCACATGCACACTATGCATACAGCCACAATAGTAGGTGGGTGTATGTGTTCCTGACACAGGAGTACCCCTAGAGGTGACTACAAGTACCTGACGCCTAATTGTCAGTTTTAGCCGGCTATTGTTGGGGCCGTTCAGTAAGGTGGTCCACGTGAAGCTGTGCAATGGATGGCTGATGGGCTGCTAAGCAAGGAGCAGTCTCTATAGGTGTTAACTTTGGGTGGTAAGGGTTTAAACTCAGCTGTTCTGCTCACCACTTCTGGCAGACAACAGGTTCAGTTGCATACGCTTGGTGGTTAGTTGTCCCAGAAGGCTCAGTTCTCATGATCAGGTCATCACAATCAGGCTCTAACTGGTGTTAGGCACACACGGCAATGGATTTCCCTAGCTTTTATCCCAATTCTCAACGACTCTCTGTGGCTCAGTCTCTCCACTCTCTGGGTGCTCGGGACACAGTACCAGGTTTGCACACTCTGGGTCCCGTGCAGCTCTGTCTCCTCTGTAGCAATTTCTCCTGTGGGCGCTGACATATCCAAACGGCAGGCCTGTACGCTCTGATTCCTCCTGGCAAAAGACCCAGATCTCTCCAGAACTGCCCAGGAAAATCTCTGTTGTGCAAAGCCTTATGTCCCTTATAGTCCACAGTCCATTAATCTCCATTCACTTGCATTGCACCGTGCTCCTTGTGGGACTACATCTACCAGAATCTATGGCGGTCTGCATAGTAAATCTTCTCTGCCACTGATTGGCTCTGGTCTGCTGCTGCCAGGAGGAAGTGGGTGGGTGGGGGGTCCAGGAGCAAGCCCTACTATTCTACACACCTACACAGAGCCGATTTATCACAGTGCAGTGCTGCAGCAGCTGGGGAGGGGATATCCCACAGCCAGCAGCTCAGATCACACAGCAGCGGGGGAGAAAACAAGGTGAGTGGACAAAGAAGCTCCAGCCCACTCCTCCTCTAGCCTGGCTACATGAAAAAATAAATACATATAGTTTGTGAATTATATAAGCCCCAAATTATGCACACTTGGGAATACTCAAAGAGGAGCTCCAGTCTTCTGTGTAAAAATTAAAAGTCAGCAGCTACAAAAACTTTTAAAAAACAGCCACTCACCTTTCCTATGATCCAGTGATGGGCTCACCCCAGTCGTTCTCTCCTCCTGTCGTCTGTCCCCGGCGCCGGCATGTTAACTGTGGGCACCCGGCTATGACAGCTTGTGGCTTTACAGCCAGGTGCCCGCTGCACATGCACGAATGGCGCTGAGCCTTGTGAATGGTTCTGTAGTCTTCTGGGACCTGTCACATGTCCCACAAGACTGCGGGAAAGGAGGGGAAGGAGAACTTCCGCTTTCAATCACCTAGGCGATCGGAGCACAAGTGAGAGTTGAGTACCTGTTAAAATCAAGTACCCACTCCCCCCTCACTCCAAAAAAATCCAATTTCTTCACCAGGAGCAGGGGAGGAGGCCTTAAAGCGTAACTTCCCTTTTTGGGTGGAGCTCCACTTTAAGCTTATATACTTACCCTGTTCCTGGTGATCCTGTGATGCTGGTTATCCACGTGCAGTGCTAAGACATTCATTATCAACCAGAACTGCACACAATTTAGAGTTAGAGCATATCACTGGTACTGTATTGTGAAACGGTGTCAACATTCATTTTACAGGAGGCAAATTTTAATTCTTCCCCTTTAAAATTTATTTTTCAAGTATAGTATTCATTATTGTGATTAGCAATCAGCAGGTTCAACACTCATCAGGATGCTACAGTTCCTTGCCATGCTCCCAAAAGCATACTGGTATGTCAATTGATTTCAAACCTAAAGGCAATGCCAAAAGCAGCCAATCAGGTTTCATTTTGCATTTTATAAATTAATAAAATAAAAATTATGAGGCTGGATTCTCTGTACATCTTGTATGTGATATGGTAATGTATGCATGTTAATATGCTTTATGACAGGCATTAATGTGCATTCAGTCAAGACAGCAATTAATTTTGATTGCGAAAGCAGGAGAACATGTCAAAAAATGGACATGCAATGTTTTATGGTATAGTTCACAATGCACAGTACAGCATTGAAGCTGCATTGTCTTACTTTGTTGAGATGCCATTGAAAATCAATGGCCCTGCAAGGCGCTAACACATATAACATGTGTTAACGTGTACCCTTTCGCGAAGGTGTGTTTCAGCCTTTATTATCAGCTTTTAATTAATAATTAATATGCAGCGTCCTAACTCCCCCTTTACAATAATCCTGGCTGTCCCTTAAATTGAAATGGTGATGTAATATATTCCTTTAGAATCCTTTATGACACTAACTATATGGAATACATGAACGCACCACTTAGTGAGAGTAGTCTGTCTCCATCTAGATATGTTTCTTTGAGCTACTGTATGCAATTCTTCCAGTTTATGTTACTATTAAACTATTATGCAGGTTAATTATATTTATATATGTTGCCAATTGCAGCACATACATATACACTTCAGATGTTTAAAATATATCTAAAATATATCTTTGTTTTTTTGGATAGTACATGCAAGGGTTGTAACAGGGTTAAAAACCCTGTTAAGCTTTTCTGGCTATTTGTGTTCCATTGGGTACTATCATCACTTTTTGTCATGTAAGCACCACATGAATTGAGAGAGAAAAGGAAAATATTTCTAAACCAAGAAAAATCACCTCCTAGACATTTGTCACCATACCAGGTGTCACTATTGTAAGGTTTGCCTTCTATTCCTGTTCTGATGACAACTCAATATGTTGTATTTCTTCTCACTTTCAGTCCCAGTGACAAAGTTTATCATGGCAAATAGAGAGAGGGATATACATACAGTATATAATGTTCCAAAACTAAATGTCTGGATCCATAGGAATCATATTGTTAGAATTCATCATTTCTATCCTTATAAAGTTCAGATGGCCCAGAAACTGCATGTTGATGACATATATAGATATATGGAACATGGTGAGTGGTCCTTACAACAGTGGGGATTAATGATGTTTTACAGTGATAAAGCATCATTTCACCTCAATGGTAGTTTAAACCAGAACAATGCATGTTACTGGTGTGAAAAACAACTCAAACTGGATGGCAGTAGGCCATTTTCAAAGTGTTCCATGAATTATGATGTTATTTAGTAACATTTGGCGATATTTGAGGATTAACTGGGCCATAGCAAAACTTCCCAAACTCTCACGAACGGACCTTAGAAGTATGGAAACTGACTTCTCCATCAAAGAATTCCTAAACACATTAAAATCTATGCCCATAGGTAAAGCCCCTGGACCAGATGGCTTCACAGTCCTCTATTACAAAACATTTAGCAATGTCCTACTCCCCCGTCTCACAGCTTATGCCAACACAATCTCTAACACCTCAGGTTTACGCTCTCCGGACATATAACAGTTATCCCTAAAATTGGCAAGGATCCTACCCTTTGTAGCAGCTACAGACCCATTTTGTTATTAAACGTAGACACTAAACTTTATGCCAAAGTCATGGCCAATAGATTACTCCCCTTGATCCCTCAATGGTTCACAGCAGACCAAACGGGTTTATACCCAACAGAGAAGCCAGAGACAACTCCCTACTTTCCCTATCACTGATCCACTACGTTCGTAGATACACCCAGCCCACCCTCCTCCCTTCTAATGATGCAGAAAAAGAATTCAATAGGGTGGACTGGGATTATCTTAAGATGACCCTACGTTATTTTGGACTAGGGCCCAAGATTTACCACCACATCTCCTCCCTTTACTCTTACCCATCTCCACAAATTCAAATTAATGGATCTCTAAGTGACCGGCACCAGACAAGGTTGGCCCCTCTTCTTTTTGCCATCACTTTAGAACCTTTTTTGGCCACAATCAAACACAACGAAAGCATCCAAGGTGTTCAGGTAGGACATAGAACCCATAAATATGCAGCTTATGCCGACAACATTTTATTTTATATCCACTAGCCGAGCATTTCACTCCCAAATTTAATGTCAGCTTTTTCTACCTTTCAAACAATATCCAACTTCAAAATAAATGTATCTAAATCTGAGATCCTAAGCATTAATATCCCTCACTCAGAAGCTGACCAACTGAAATTTCTCATTCCCTTTCCGCTAGGAACTGAAGAGCATGAAATACCTAGGCATCTGTCTCACCCCCAGTCTCCAATCTCTTTTCAAGCATAATTATATCCTCCTACTGAATAATATCAGAGCGGACCTCCGGAAATGGTCCTCCCTATTAGGGATGGCGAAACGGTTCGGCCTGAGCATAAGTTCGGGACGAACTTTGGTTGTTCGGATGTTCTGCGAACTCCGAACAATATGCGGTGTTCGGGGCAAATTCGAAAGCCGCCGCAAGTCTATGGGACACAAACATGAATAATCAAAAGTGCTCATTTTAAAGGCTTATATGCAAGTTATTATCATAAAAAGTGTTTGGGGACCCGGGTCCCCAAACACTTTTTATGACAATAACTTGCATATAAGCCTTTAAAATGAGCACTTTTGATTATTCATGTTTGTGTCCCATAGACCAGTGGTCATCAACCCTGTCCTCAGGGCCCACTAACAGGCCAGGTTTTATGTATTACCTTGGGGAGATGCAGACTAGAATACTGCAATCACTGAGCAGCAAATTATATCACCTGTAATGTATTTCAGTTATCTTGCAAACCTGGCCTTTTAGTGGGCCCTGAGGACAGGGTTGATGACCACTGCTGTAGACTTTAACGTTGTTCGTGTGTGCTGCCAAAAGTTTTGCCTGTTCGGTATGTTCTGGTGTGAACCGAACCAGGGGGTGTTCGGCTCATCCCTAATCCCTATCCCATTCCTGGCTAGGTAAAGTATCATAAAAGTTTATATTTTGCCACGTATACTCTGAATATTTTGCCACGTACACTCTTCAAATGTTGCCATTAGGTGTTCCTATAGGGTTCTTCTCCTTGCTCCAGACCACGATCATTTGGAGGGACAGACACCCCAGAATATCCAGAGTGCTACTTTATCGCTCCAAGTGCTCTGGGTGGTAAGCTCTACCAAATTTTAAAGCGTATTATCATGCTGTAGTACAATCACGTTCTATATAGCGGATTAGAAATACGCTGCCTCCTCCAAATTATGGGTTCAATTGGAATATGCTCTATGTGGTTCAGACTTATCCATTATCCCCTGGATACCTCGCTCCTCCAGAGCCCTCTGTCCATATACCTCATCACCTTTTCTCTTGATGTGCGGGGTGCGCTACACAAAAAAATGTTTTGGTCCTACGACTCCCCCTTGATGCCGCTCCTACACCACAACTACTTTCTACCCGGCTCCGTGGATACGGGATTTAAAACTTTGTCATCAGGGGAACCTCTTTTGGTTCATCATATCCTCCGTTCAAACACCCTCAAGCCATTGTCAGAGATTTTGGGCCCAAAACATATCACATTTTTGGACAAATGGAGGCACAACCAGGTACAACACTTCCTCCTGACCTTCCCTTGGCCACTACGAGGCATACAGGATCTAACCAGAATTTAATCTTGTTCAGCTACAAAGATGCTCCACTGCACTCCGTTTCGCAGTTTTACAAGGCCCTCATCGAACTACAAAGCCCTTCATACCCAGATTTCCTTGCTAAATGGGAAACCAACCTTGAATCCCATCTTACAAACAAGCAAAAAGGTAAAATCTTACAGCTTGCACGTGTCTCCTCACTAGCTTCAAGAATGATGGAAACCAACTATAAACTACTCACCAGGTGGCACTACACCCCATCCAAGCTGCACTGAATGTTCCCTTCCAGCACCCTGTTGTGTTGAAGGAACTGTGGGAACAATGCTACTCACATTCACATTTGGTGTACCTGCCCCCTAATCTGCTCTATTTGGAATGACATTCTCAAATTGATTCACCAGATAACTGACATCCACCTTCCTCGCAATCCATGGACAATACTCTTCCATGCCATTCTTGACCTCACTTGCTAAACACAGCTAAGGCCCTCGTACCTGCTCTCTGGGGCCAACCTACAATCCCATCCATTAAAACTGGTTACAACAGGTCGGCGAGGTCTGCATCATGGAAGACCTCATCCCTATTGCCAGAGGAAATACTAAATGCCATTCCTTAATTTGGGCCCCATGAGTTGAATTCACATCCACCCCTTGCTACAAAGATATCATATCTACAACCCTGCGTGACGCTCAATCGAAAACGGCTACTTTACCATCTTAACAATTAAAAAATCTGCTTATATAACACTCTGTATACCGTTGTTGATCTTATTTGTGTGCTTGATATCAAGAAGTTGATATGACTACTAGCAATCCACCCTCTCCCCCCCTCACCCCTTACTCTCCCAACTCTCCTCTCTCTTCTTTTTCTTTTCCTGATGTTCTTTATCTGTCACTCTTTCCTTTTAAAACCACTACTATGTCAATTGATTACTTATAACTTTGTTTGCTCTTATGCCCGCCTAGACCCAGGCCTCTACTTCATTCTATTGTTGATCTTTTCATTGAATTCCCCCATCCCTGGAGGTCTACGGATGGTAATTGTTTATCTGCTTGATCTGATACGCATGTGAGCTCATGTAAATTGTATCAATCACTATTTTGAATATTCCCGTATGTTCTACTTGCTTTTTTCTTAAAATAAACAGATATTAAACAAATAAAAGAAAGAAATAAGACCCTGCTAAATCACAAAAGGAAAAAAGGCTGCAAATAGGTAGTACAGATGCTAGCAAACAAGCAAACTTGCTGCTAATACATGCAAAAAAGAGTCCTAAGGAGGACAGTTAGGCCTATGGAACTGTGAACATAACCAGCATACAAGGGTGTGTAGCCCACCACACTGCAATTCATGGTAAAGCTTAGTATAGCAGAGTTAGAGTATAGCACTGGTTAGAATAGTCGAGTGCTGTATAGCACTGTATCTCTCCCTAATACAACTATGCAGATCATGATGGGGTTGGATACAAATATTCTGGCCATAAATTCAAAGTGTCACCAAACCCCAAAATCTTGAAATCTATCTTGAACATAAGGTGGCTCTAAAGTGGAACCTCATCCTTAGTATTAATTTACAGAACTGATTACTTTCATGTTTGAACTCAGCTCCCACCTTATACACTATAAAGACAGTACAGACCTTATTTTCGGGCATTCAGGTGTTATGTGTGTTGAGGGTTTCATGCTCCATGTACTAGATATTAATAAAATTTTTGGTGTTTTTCTTTTTTAAAGACTGTACATGGCTCTTTTGTATGTACCCTGTAAAAGTGCTGCATTAATTGAATTAAATACATGCTAAAATAAACTGGCTCTCAATATAAACCAAGAAAGGCCATATGACACATCTAATCAATTTGCATTAAAATTCATATGTATCATTTAAACAGTTAGTGGTTTTACTTGGACTCTAAAACTGCAGTGAACCTAAAGCACACATTCTGATCTGTTTCAATATTTATGTCTGTATAACTTTACAAGAACAATTGGGTCTCTTTTTGGTAGAATGGACTTGCCACAATACTATAATATAGGATGTATATTGTACTGGCGTCCTCTTTGAGTTTATTTGCCTTGGCAGGTTTGGCTTGTGAAGCTCTATTCCTAACATAATATAATCTGCAAATAAAAAAAGAAAATCACTTGCATTAGTTCATTTTAATTTATCCGTTCACCCTCACTGAAAAGTCTACACGATACATGATCTCACTCCAAACAGCTCTTCTCCATGGTGCCTCTACCAAAATAAACCTGCATATTATTCTTTGCTTAACATGTATGCATGTTTAATAAAGTCCATTTGGACCTAAAACCAACTTTTCACAAGTAGCATTGAGATTTACATTAATTTCATATCGTTCCAAGTTCATCTTGTGTCCAGATTAGAAAACCATTTGTCATAACAGTGGGATAGTTGATATATTAGACTGGAAAAACAAATTCCCAAAAGCCAGCCTATAACGTTCACTGAAGTTTTAAAGGGTCGATCCACATATAAAGCTGATATTTCACTTATAAACAGATGCTGGTAGTTTGAAACGTGCTCTGGTTGCTTAAATATTACATGAGTTCCAGCCATGAGATCATTGAAGCAAAACTGCATCTAGACATCATACTCAATGATGACACCTTTTGTACAAGCTCCTCCTTTTATATTTTGGTACTATTTTATCAGATATTACTGCTAGAATGCACTTTTGGAAGCAACATGTGTCGTTTTTATATTTAGAACTACATTGCGTGGTTAAAATAGATGCAAACTGTTCCCCTTCTCCTCCCTTCTCTCTTCCCCCCATTTCCCCACCTCCACAGTCCATGTGATCTATGTCCATAGATAGGTGTTCCCAGATGGGGTGTCTGGGGGTGCAAGATAGCACTCCGTACCAAGCCTTAAGCTCTCGGATTGGTGTACAGTGTTCCACCAAGCCTGTTTATACGGATTTGTCATTTGTACCCTTTTCTGCAATACTTCTTACTAGTTCTTGTTATATTGCAGATAATGTTCAACTTCTGTACACTGTGATAAACCTCAATAAAAATATTAAACAAGAAAATAGATGCAAACTGCAACTTATAGACATTTAACTTGCTAAGCACTGTGTATAATAGCCAATTCCTGCGTCTTTAATAAAAATAGTTGTTACATTTTCTAATACTTTCTTGCATCTCAGTGCTGTAAATCCCTTGCAACCTCTTTGTCACTTCCTGTCTACGGGCCAGTTCACAACAGAACCCTCGTGCATTCCCCTGCAGTGTGATTTTCAGCCCCTTCATCGAATTAGCTGACATCTCACTGGATCACACAAAAAGTAGTACATGCTATACTTTTGAAAGACACGCTGCACCAAACTGCATGGTACTTCAGTAGCCTGCGATATGGTGCCTGCAAATTAACTGCGATCTGCATTTGGGGTGCCATTAGCAATATATTGGCACACACAGCAGATCGCAAAGATGGTGGATTTTGAATACGGTCTGGAAAATGGGCATGAAAGGTTCCTTTCCCACACTGCATTCTGGTGTAAAATGGCCTTACATGCACTCCAACCATGTCTGCATGCCATTTTTCCCACATAATGTGTGTGAAAAGGCCACTCATAGTCTCCATCAGTGGTAGCATGACAAGATGACAATTTAGGAAAACAAAAGAGAGAAAAGGGGTTGTCATCATATAGCAGGAACTGTTTGAATATGTTTTTTTGTTTTAGCATAGAATTTTTATTGGGTTTTCAAAATAGAGTACAGATACAGAAATGTACCTTAACCGCTTAAGGATCAGCCACCGCAGTTGTACTGCAGCAGGTTGGCACAGCTGCGCGAGTCACCGTCATTGTACGTCTGCCGGTTTAAGAAGCTATAGGGGGCGCGCGTGCGGTGTAACTCCAAAGCCGATGCGCGTGGCCAGCGCCCGCAATGTCCGCTGGCCACCTGCAATCGCTCCACAGATAGCCAGAACGGGGATCTGTCAATGTAAACAGACAGATCCCTGTTTTGACAGGGGTGGAGAGACAGATCCTCCTCCAGTCAGTCCCATCCCCCACAGTTAGAAACACCTCCCAGGGAACACATTAAACCCCTTGATCACCCCCTAGTGTTAACCCCTTCCCTGCCAGTGACATTTACACAGTAATTAGTGCATTTTTTTAGCACTGATCGCTGTTTAAATGTCAATGGTCCCAGAAATGTGTCAAAAGTGTCCGATCTGTCCGCTGCATTGTCGCAGTCTTGCTAAAAATTGCAGATCACCGCCATTACTAGTAAAAAAAAATTATAAAAATGCCATAAATCTATCCCCTATTTTGTAGACGCTATAACTTTTGTGCAAACCAATCAATATATACTTATTGCGATTTTTTTTACCAAAAATATGTAGTAGAATCAAATTGGCCTAAACTGATGAATAAATTATTATTTTTTTTTTGGGGGGGGGATATTTATTATAGCAAAAAGTAAGAAATATAGTTTTTTTTTTTTTTTTCAAAATGCTCCCTCTTTTTTGTTTATAGGACAAAAAAAAAAAGCCACAGAGGTGCTCAAATACCACCAAAAGAAAGCTCTATTTGTGGGAAAAAAGGACATCAATTTTGTTTGGGTACAGCGCCGCACGACTGAGGAATTGTCAGTTAAAGCGACGCAGTGCCGTATCGCAAAGAATGGCCAGGTCATTAAGGGGGAAATTTCTTCCAGGCCTTAAGTGGTTAAACGGAAATACAATGGCTGTATCAAAAATACAAAACCAGCTTTCAGATTTGTATAGAAATGAGATACAGAGAGTATTGGTTGTCGTCTCTTTCAACGTATACGGGAAGGTCATCTAATTTTGAGCATTGGTAATTGACAGTAGTCAACAAGAGATATACACCTTGTTTATACTGGACCTCTGGAAGATTTACCCCCCTTCATGACCAGGCCATATTTTGCGATACCGCACTGCGTTAATTCAACTGAAAATTGCGCGGTCATGCAATGTTGTACCAAATGAAATTTGTGTCCTTTTTTTCCCAAAAATAGAGCTTTCTTTTGGTGGTATTTGATCACCACTGTTTTTTTTGCGCTATAAACAAAAAAACACTGGCAAGTTTGAAATATATATATATATAAAATCCCAATAAGTGTATATTGATTGGTTTGCGCAAAAGTTATAGCGTCTACAAACTATGGGCTATATACTGGAATTTTTAAATTTTTTTTTATACTAGTAATGGTGGCGATCAGTGACTTATAAGGGGACTGCGATATTGCGGTGGACAATCTGACACTGACACTTTTGACACTTTGTGGGATGGTGAGACTAATACAGTGATCAGTGCTAAAAAAATATGCACTGTCCCTGTACTAATGACATTGGACTACAAGCCCTTGATTTCCACTCTCCATCATAGTAGTAATGTTGCTATGGTTCTAAAACTTAAATAGAATATATGTCTCAGCCCCATCTGGCCAAACAAATGATGCAGGAAGACGACAATTGCTGTACCATTTTATACCATTTAAGCCTGACCAGCTTTTATTGCCCTATGAGTAAAAATAAATGCCACTGATAATCAGCATCCTAGGTGATCTAAAACAGATGGGACATTCTGTTTTTATGTTTATTTTATGGAAATCACCATTTTTCACATTTAGTAAAAAACAAAAAAAAAACAAAATCAAGAGTGGCAACTTGATGTTTTCTCATGTGACCGGCAAGTGTATGGCCTACCTTAAAAGAAAAGGGAAATATAAAGCTAGTAATAGGTTTAGGAATGTTACTGCCAAGCAATAGTGACAGTTTTTTTGCAGCCTGGATACCAGTGAACACCTAGGGGTTGATTAACGAGACCAGTAGTGATCCACATTAGAGAACTAGTGAAGGAACTTCAGATATTATTTTAAAAAAAGTAATATTTTAAATTAACAGGCGCTTTTTGCTAGATGTTTAACCACCTCAATACAGTGCACTTACACCCCCTTCATGCCCAGATCAATTTTCAGCTCTCACAGTTTGAATGAAAATTACTCAGTCATGCAACACTGTACCCATATGAAACTTGCGTCTTTTTTTTTACACAAATAGAGCTTTCTTTTTGTGGTATTTAATAGTGCTTTTTTTTTTATTTTTTGTGCTATAAATAAAAAAAGACGGTAAATTTTGTGAAAAAATGCCTTTTTCTTTGTTTCTGTCATACAGTTTTGCTAATTAGTAATTTTTCTTCATAAATTTTGGCCAAAATTTATACTGCTACATATCTTTGGTAAAAATAACCCAAATCAGTGTATATTATTTGGTCTTTGTGAAAGTTATAGAGTCTACAAACTATGGTGCCAATCTCTGAAAATTGATCACATCTGATCAGGCCTTCAGTACATCAGGTGAATCTAATTTCTTGAGACACTAAAAGGTCAGGAAAGTACAAATACTTCCAAATGACCCCTTTTTAGAAAGTAGACATTGCAAGGTATTAAGTAAGTAGCATGGTGAGTTTTTTTAAGTTGTTATTTTTTTCCCACAATTCTTTGCAAAATGAAGATTTTTGTTTATTTATTTATTTTTTTACAAAATTGTCATATTATCAGGTTATTTCTCACACACAGCATATGCATACAACAAATTACACCCCAAAATACATTTTGCTACTCTTCCCGAGTATGGCGATACCACATGTGCGAGACTTTTACACAGCCTGGCCACATACAGAGGTCCAACATTAAAGTAGTACTAGGCTTTCTAGGAGCATAAATTACACATCTCATTTCATTCCTACCTATCACAGTTTTGAAGGTCCTGGAGCACCAGGACAGTGTAATTACCCACAAAATGACCCCATTTTGGAAAGAAAACACCCCAACATATTTTCTATGAGGCATGGGCTGCAAATAGGTACTCAGGTACTCTGATGGGCTGCAGATAGGTACTCGGGTACTCTGATGGGCTGGAGACAGGTACTCGGGTAACTTGATGAGCTGCAGACAGGTCCTCGGGTACTCTGATGGGCTGGTGGCAGGTACTCGGTTACTCTGATGGGCTGGTGACAGGTACTTGGGTACTCTGATAGCCTGGTGACAGGTACTCAGGTACTCTGATGGCCTGGTGACAGGTACTCAGGTACTCTGATGGCCTGGTGACAGGTACTGGGGTACTCTGATGGGCTACAGATAGGTACTTGGGTACTCTGATGGGCTGGTGACTGGTATTCGGGTACTCTGATGGGCTGGTGACTGGTATTCGGGTACTCTGAAGGGCGGTGACAGGTACTCAGGTACTCGGTACTCACATGGACTGTGACAGGTACTCAGGTACTCAGATGAACTGTGACAGGAACTCAAGTACTCAGATGGACTGTGACAGGTACTCAGGTACTCGGGTATTCAGATGAACTGTGACAGGTACTCAGGTACTCAGATGGACTGTGACAGGTACTCGGATACTCAGATGGACTGTGACAGGTACTCGGGTACTCTGATGAACTGTGACAGGTACTCGAGTACTCTGATGGACTGTGACAGGTACTCGGGTACTCAGATGGACTGTGACTGGTACTCGAGTACTCTGATGGACTGTGACAGGTACTCGGGTACTCTGATGGACTGTGACAGGTACTCATATGAACTGACAGGTACTCATATGGACTGACAGGTACTCAAGATGAACTGTGACAGGTATTATGATGGGTGATGACAGGTCCTCTTTATTGGGGGGGCAATCAGTGTGCAATCTCCTCCACGATCAGTGTGTGAGGAGGAGAACCCGGTAACATCTCGTTTACGCATTTTGTTGACATTTAGTGATCGGCTGTGAAAGGATCACAGCCGATCATGTGGTAAACAGCCGCCGGCCAAAAGCTGTCTACCAGCATCGGTGACGAGCAGTGTTCCCAGGAACATGCCACCACCAACGTGCACGCCCAGCGCTCCCTTGATCACTCGCATGCGCTGTGCACATTGGGGCGGAACCATCTGTGATCGGCCGTGACTTCATCACAGCCAATCATGTGGTAAACAGCCATGACCCATGGCTGTTCACCCCCCTCGATGACACGCCGCTACCAAAGGTACAGGGACGCGCATGCACGGTCGCGCGCATTCCCTGTTTAAATGGAAGACCGTCATATGACGCCCTCCCAGAACAAGAGCCACACCGCCTGGCCATCATATGACATACAGCGGGCGGCAAGTGGTTAATCAACACTTGTATAGTTGATTAACTAAAGGAGTAGAGACTGAAGGAGATTTACTAAAACTGGAGTGTGCAGAATCTGGTGCAGTTCTGCATAGAAGCCAATCAGCTTCCATGTTTAATAGTCAAAACTTAATTGAACAAGGTGAAGTTAGAAGCTAACTGGCTACAACGCACAGCTACACCAGATTCTGAGTGCTCCAGCTTTAGTAAATTGCCCCCACTGAACACTTAGCAGAGTGAATGTTCAAATGATCACCTTAGTAAATTTTTTGTTCAATAAGTTTTTATTGAAAAGTAATACACAATTTACAATGACATGAAACAGCAGTATGTGTCCCCTGGTGGCATTCTATACAAACACAAGGCATCACCTGGCGTAGGGAACACTCATAGTATTAGTCATAGATAAGGTGTCATTAGATGCTTAGGGCCTTTCAGTAAACATAGGCCAATATGACTCGTTGACATAGTGAAAAATATAAACATAGAATGCCATTACAGGACAGAACATACCTCATATAGAGGATAATGGGAACTGTATATGATAGAGAGGGAAAATAAGTAGAGGTAGAGAGATAGAAAAAGAAAAAGAGTGGGTGGGGGGGGAGATGTCCTGCCTTAGCTAGATACACATGTATGCAATAAATGATTATGAATCAGCTTATGTTGATTGAGACACAATTTCCACATAGGAGGAAGAAAATTTAAGGGCAAACCAGCAGGACCGAATTTTCTTGGATAATTCAGGTTTATTTCTAAGGGTATAGGTGAGATCTTTCACATAGTATATATGGTCCACTTCCAGTAGCCACTGGCGTAGGGTTGGGATCGTTGGTCGGTTCCAAAGCCTAGGAATAAACGCTTTTGCAGCGTTCAAAAGGTGAGGTGTTATAGATTTTTTATAAGTTCCTACTGATTTGCCTGTACAGTTAAGCAATATAACCCATGGGTCATTGGGAACTTCAGAGCTTTGGATATCTTTGATCCAGTGTAATATGGTCAACCAATATGGGCGAATGCACGGGCACGACCACCATACATGAACGTGGGTTGCCTGCTCTCCACATCCTCGCCAACATAGTGCTGAAATTGACAGAAAGACTTTATGCAGCACCACTGGGTGTAGTGCCACCTCGTCAGCAATTTATAATTTACCCCTGCAGTTTTGGAGGACATCGAAGAGGTGTGTGTCAATTGGAGAATCGTAGATCGTTGAGCTTCCGATAGAGGCTTTTGTAGGTCTTGTTCCCATTTGGATAAAACTGGCGGCCGGTCCTTTGAGGATAGTGTCAATAATGCTTGGTAGAAGTAGGAGATAGGCTTCCCAGGTGGTTGATCATCAGCGAGGACGATTTCTCCCGATGTTAGGTCTGCTAAAGTGTGTAGTGGCTTTGGAAGTGATTTAAAGAATTTGGAGAGCTGTTGGTATCTCCACTGGTCCATGAATGACACTGTAGAAGATGATAAGAACCTAGAGAGAGGTAAGATGATGGTAGCGGATGTTACTTGGTGGAGTAGAGTTGGTGTCCCAAAGTTCCAAGTGGGAGACTTGGGGTCAATATTTCCCCGGGGGGGGGAGTAGGCATGTCCCATTATGTGCATTGGGGAGAGTTATACAGCCATTTCTGAAATGTTCTGGGTATCCATATTTGAGGGAACAGGTCTACACCCCTTAGGTCTAAATCAAGTTGTACCCACAGCTTAGAGTCTTTATGGTATTTCCAGTCTGATATTCTATTCAATACTATAACTAAGAAGTAACTCTGATAAGTCTGGTAAGTCTGATAAGGCTAGGTCCCCTTCTCTTTTAGGTTTAATAAGTACGTTTCTAGCAATTCTGGGTTGCTTGCAATTCCAGGCGTATTTGCATACTATCAAATTCAACACTGTAAAGAATCCCAAGGGGATCTTGTTCGTGTACACGCACATCTTCGGGTGATAAGCGTCAATTCAATTTTCTAACCCTTAAATAGCCTAGCCTGTGGCATTGGAAAATGTTGCTTGTCTTATTTGGTTTTTCCCACACCACACAGGATACTTTTATTTGTGTTTTAATGGATAAATATATATATATATATATATATATTAAATACTACACTATATATTACCTCTCGGGCTCCATGTGGTGACCATCTTTTGATTAGGACTCCCACCGGCCAATTGTTTTATATCCGGAGGATTGCTTTCTGGAGATTCCATGAGTTTGGAGTGTTATGCAATGTTATCTATCAATTGCCTTCTAGTGAATGCATATTGGAGAAGGACTAGCCCCGGAGTCACATCACTTTTTCATTTACTGCGCTGGGAATTGTCACTAAAAGAGAAATATTTGTGGACATTTAATAGATGTGGATATCTTTTTATGGACATTACAGTATATGATCACTTGTAGGTGTTTATCACTATTTATGAACATATATGCATGGTTTTTACACATATTAAAATATGTTATATGGTTTATGGGTTTTTAGAATATTTCTGAACGTATATGTGCACATTGTTCTATTAGTTAACATTCTTTTCTTGTATGATTGGATGAATGAAGAAGCATAGTTTCATTTCACTTTATTTAATATGCTTGGTAAACACTAATTTTGCTAATTATACAGTCTAGGAGGTTGGACGTCACCAGCAGGCAAAAACAGCCAAAAAACACCCAAGTAAACAAAATACAAGGGGTTTACAGCACAGTAAACATAATTTATTATCCAATCAGAGAATACACAAACTTCAGGCTCTTTTTATTTACTTTCATTGCCCTTTTTATTTACTAACTTGCACTATGCAGTGGAAATGGAGATATGAATGTTCAGGTCCTTAATAGCTTACATAGATACAAGACATGAAAAACTAAAGAGGCGTAGCCGCATATTAACCATCACGTATTCATAGCAAGATCTTGCTTATAAAAAGGGGGATTCTTAAGCCTCATACACATGATTGGATTTTCCGCAGACAAAGCCCCTGTCTTTTCTCTGAAGGGCATTGGCCAGGTACTTGTCTTGCATACAAACGGCAAGGAATTGTCGGCCAACAAACACAAATGTAGTGACGTACTACGTGTTTTTTCAGCTCTTTAGTGCCACCCTTTGGGCTCCATCTGCTAATTTCGTGTTAGTAGAAGTTTGGTGAGTGTTGATTCACGCTTTTCATTTCACGTTTTTCATTTTATGCTTTTCATTTTGCGCTTTTCAGTTTCTGAACAGCCGTTCGTCAACCAGCCATGTTGCGGAATCGGAGGAGATAACGTGTTATTTATTATTGGCCTTGGAGTTATTGCTTTGACCCAAGTCCAGTCCAGGAATAAGAGGAGGATTTCTTGGACCAAAAATTGGTTGCTTTATTAATTGTGACCAAATATGTCATATGCCTTTGCTGCGGGAGCTCCAGGAGAATAATCCTGATGATTTTTGGAATTATCTCCGGATGACAGACCCCTGCTTTCACAAACTCTGGGCATTGTTGACCCCCTATATTAAGAAGCAGGACACATGCATGAGGCTTTTATTTTATTTTTTTGGTTGAAAAATGATTTGATTTGGTATATTTTCTATATTTTTGGATGCATAGAATGCACTTTTTGGTTAAATTCTATTGGCAGGTAGCATGTCTAATTTTATTTGTTTTCTTTTTTTAATGCACAATAAAAAAATTGTGGAGAATAATACTTGGCTATGTGTTTTACTTCAAATGACAGTTAGGGAGTAGGCAGTTACATTTTAAAAAATACAAAGTAAAATTAACAAGGGACACCAACATAGTTGTATCTTTGATCTTAAAAACTCGGGATAATGGTGTTGTGGTAACTTGCACCAAAAAAAATAACAAGCATAATAATATTATTCTTGATATCACTAGAAAAAAAAAGCCTTTGAAAATTTGTTTGCAATAACTCCATCAAAATCACCAGCAAAGCAGCTTCATTATTATCCCATTAACGAAGAAGAGAATTGTGCGCTGCATTTCAAGATTTCATAATTTGCGTGTCACGAATGTTAATTCTCCATTACGAACACTAGTTTACAAGACCGACCGCTTCTGGCTCGTCCTTGCTTCCGAGCATGCGTGTTTGTACTTTGGACTTTTGTCCGACGGATTTGCGTACACATGCCGAAAATCCGACAACAATTTGGAAATTGGAAAATGTTAAAGCCTGCCATCCAACATTTGTCCGTGGAAAATCCAACAACAATTGTCTGATGGAGCGTACAAACGGTTGGATTTTCTGCCAACAGCCTGTCATCACACAATTCCCGTCGGAAAATCCGATCGTGTGTACGAGGCTTTAGTTCCCATATATTGCAAAACTTGATTAAGCTGGCCAAGTGTGTTTTCTCCGGCCAATCTATATTATATCTTGCAGATTGCTAGATAAGTAAAAAATATGCACTTTATTGATTTATGAATATTGATTTAATATATATAAAATAATATTGTGATACAGTATATTACAGACAGCTCAAAGAATGCAAGGTACAGCTTAGGTGACCAGTTTAATAGCAGTCAAATGAATGTAATAAATAGCATGATCCTAAATCTAACATTCTCTTAGAAGGGGACCAAGAATTTGAATTTAATTACATTTTTTTTCTTGAGCTCTGATTTAAAAACACTGAAGGTGATTGAAATTCAATTTTCCTCACAAGGTCATCTATCAAAATCTCCTTCTGAAAATCCCTCTACCTTTTTCACATTTGATTATTTAGGTCCCCCACCCAAACCAGCTTATTATCTAGTGCTATATTTTTTAAGTCAGCAATTGTGCTGGTCTTCACATATTCCTGTGAGATGTAAACATTACAATCACAAGTATTACATTCTAAGGATGCACATATACATGATAGAGCGATCAGATATGCAAGCATGGTCCCATTCCCCCTAGAGCACAACATGTACGTATAGGATTTCATGAGGGGGACAGGAGGTTTGAGGAACAACTACACGCTGCTGACATTGCTTATCATGGGGAAAGGCAATGTGAGTGCTAACCTGCCTGAATAATTATTTTCTGAAAAGGGTAATTTTTTTAAATGTATTTGCCTCTTGATGTGGCTGTTCTAGATGTTACCATGAAAATGGCCATGTAAGCCACCAAGCATATAAATTGGTTGTACCTTTGCAAAAAAACAATATACTTGCAAAGCCAGACATATACGCTTGGGTTGGAGCTTCCTTCTGGGTAGCACGTCTGCTTCCGATGTATCCAGCACTACTAATATAACAATTATCCTGGTTTCTGTTACATTTTGATAAAACTAAGGTCACTCTGCTGGATTATGTCTTGTGTCCAATACATTAATAAATAAATGGAGACAATTCCATAAATGCTAAAGCAGTGGAGAAACTCCAATTGGCAGATTTTTCTCCCAAAAGCTATCAGTATATTGATGTAAGCATACTGTATATGCAATATACCATATAGTGTAAGCAAATCTAACAAAAAACTTTTTTGGGGTGACATAACCTTCCTGGCGGTATTCCCAAGTGTGGCTTTCAGCCCTATTAGCGGTAACCCTGAGCCACACTCGGGATTGCATTGCAGAATCCTGGTATAGCTTACTTACCGTGTCCCCAGGATCCTTTGATGTCCCCCCGCTGTGTCCTCTGCCGGATCATCCGCCTGATGCTCTGTGTTCCGGGCTCCGTTCCCTGTTAGCGTTGCGATGCATGGGGGCGGAGCCCGGCGACAAATTCAAAAAGTACAAAAAACATAACACATACAGTACACTGTAATCTTACAGATTACATTACTGTATCAAATCATTTCACATCCCTTTTGTCCCCAGTGCTTTGTCCAGTGCCCTGTATGCAGTTTTATATATATGCTTTCTTTCTGCCTGGAAACTTGAGATTGTCCAAGGCAACCAAAAAGTGCCCCTTTACGTCAAAAGTGGTTTTAGACCAGCTAGAAAACAGCGATAGTAAATTAGAACAATTGCAGAACTGAGCGATAGTGAATCATGGGGAAATTCCTTTTAGTATTATTATATTATTATTTTTTATAATGATTTATATTTATTTATTATATTATAATTTATGATTTCTTGTTTCAAACTTTATCATACCCGGGATGTCTGCTAGACTCTTGTTTGGACAGATTTAAGTGTGTTATGACTAAGAATTACAGGCCTACAATATAAAACGCCAAATTTCTATGCAAAACAATTATACCGCTTTGAGAATCAAAAATCTGACAAAATCATACCGCCAGGGAGGCTACAGGATAGCTCCTCAACACACTCTTTGTATCTATATAACCAGTAGTAATAGCTAAGTTGATTTTAACAAAAAAAAAAAGCTGATTTTCCAAGGTGTAATAGAATATGATAAGTTAAACTTTACTTTCCTAAATGAACAGCCTGTATTCCTTTAGTAAATATACTTTTAAAACAGTTAAAGAGGAGCTTCAAATACTGTAGCTGCTGACTTTTAATATTAGGGCACTTACCTGTCCAGAAATCCAGCAATGTCCTCACGCAAACTGATTTTTCAATCGACTATCAGGTCCTGGTGCCACCATTATGATTAAGGGGAAATGGCAGTGAAGCCTTGTGGCTTTACAGCCAGTTTGCAACTGCGCATGCAAGGTGGGAGTTTGTACCTGTGAAAACCGGGAACCCCCCCCCCCCCAAAAGGTGCCAAACGTGGCAGCAGAGGGGGGGAGGTGGCAGACAAGTGGAGCTTCCCCTTTTGGGTGGAGCTCCACTTTAAGGTGGTATTTCAGGCACACCTTTGGGTTTTCGGCTTTAGATAAAGTAGGAAATGTTCAAAAACTTGGTCGTATTTTAATTCCTAAATGTGTTCCTGTTGGGGAGATTTTGTCTTACTTCCTACCAATGTCAGGAAGTACAGAAAGTGAAGGGAAAAATAAATATGTGGTTTATGAAGAGCCAAAACATTTTTTTATTTTATTTATTCTTTTAGAATGTGGAGGATTTTTGGACTACTGGTACTGGTGACCATTGTCTCCAGAACAGAAAGTGATGGGAAATTCAATATTTTACAATTGTCAGCATTATATAAGGTAAAGGCAAACCTTATGATTTTGACATCTGCTTCAATGACAGCTGTGTATGTTGGGACTTTGAAACAGGAACGATGGAACACTGATGACAAAAAATAAATCATCAGGAGTTTAAAATAGTATGGTGAGCTGTTGTGTGGTTTGCTGCACTCCAGTGTACAGTGCGTTGGGTAATGCACCATAACACACTACACTAAGAGCAGGTGCTGGTATTCTGACTCAAGTGTAAATGGGCCCTCAGATTGGAGTTTTTCATTGGATGCCCCCCCCTCCACACACACACACACACACCACCATTATCCTGCTTTAAAACTGAATGGAATCTTCTTTACCTACTTGTAGAAATGTTTTGAAATTTGTGTTCTATATTGTGTAGCTTTCTACATACTAAAGTTGCTCCAAAACAATAATAGGCTGTATACTGTGGTAAGACAGCAGTGCTTTGATATTCTATTTTTCATCCAATATTCATAAATTATATTCACAGCCTTCAAAGGATAAAAATATGTGCACTCAGGTTTACTACAGTAGATGAACTTGCTGATGAAAATGAATAAATGTCACAATGTTGAATGTTAATGTCCTTGGTGCTTTTCATAGAAACGAGTGGTCAATAAATCCAGTGTGCTGGCAATAACGAACAAAGAGTAATTTCATTCCGAAACCATAATGGAGCCGTATAAAAAAAAGTGCAAAAAAAAAATAATTGACGTGGGCTCTACATCCATGACTGTAATACAAAATAAAGTGGCAAAAAAATGTATTTTTTCTCGTAATTTGTAAATTGAATCAATAAACGTGTTTAGATATTTTTGTTTCAATTGAATACCTATGTTTATTGTTCATAAATTACAGTATCTCTATGCAATAATTTTCTTTTAAGTAGAACTAGCATCAGATATAATTTTTCATGTGTAAGTGTAAAATGTACAGGTATTTATTACCTATCACAGAGAATACAGTGCTCCTCCTGACAACACCTGTATCTGCTTTTATATCCAAAAAGATAAAGACATCATCCAGCATCAGCATATTCTTACTCAACTGAAATGCCGACTCAGAGATAACATAATCATGTAATCCCTGGTGTCTGTACATTTCTGGTCTGTGTTCACATATATCTGCCACTGATCACCCCTGCTGTAGTCCATCACCTTGTGGCTTGCTACAAAGTTACATTGTTGCAGTTTGATAACTGGGAGAAGGGAAAAAATGCTTCCTCCTGCATGCAGCAGACTGATGACATCATCGATTGTCTGACGCTTGTCTGAAACTCAGTGGCTGCTTTCATTTCTTTATACAGCTTAATGAATAATTTCACAATTGTGCTACAGTATATTGGGACCTATTATAAATGTCTTCATGCCAACTTTTACTGAATGGTCCACTTCAGGAAATGTGTCATATTCTCACATTAATGATACCCTCCCACAGCACCCACACTAACTACACTAGGTGGAATGTATGGGCGGGTATCACTAACTTGAGAATATGATACATTTCCTAAAGTGGACCTTAAATGGTTAAAAGCCTAATTTTTTTCAATTAAAATTAAAAAGAGGGTATACTTACCTGCTCTGTGGGAAAAGATTGCATAGAGCAGTCCCTTGCCTCCTCTTTTGAAGTCCCCTGCTTCCCTCTACATCCTCTGTGTGGCCCATAGCAAGCCATGTGCTATGGGGGTACATGTGCGGGTGCTCTCCCAAGCCGGGCTGTGTGCATTCATAGACACACACAGCATGGCTTGGCCATGTCCCTGCTCCCTCTTCACAGGATTTGACTGATAGCAGCAGGGGCCAATGCCCCCTGCTGCTCTCTGTGTCTCCTGTGAGACCAGAAAGTGAAGAGAGAAGACCGGCAGCTGGGCATAGCTCTGGATAGCTGACAGGCTCAGGTGTTTGGGGGGGTAGGGAAAACAGTTAGTGGAGAGTTTTTTTACTTTAATGCAGTCAACGCATTAAGGTAAAAACTCTTATGCCCTGTACACACAATTGGATTTTCCGACAAATGTTGGCTAGCAGATTCTCAAATTTTCCGCCAACAAATGTTTGTTGTTGGACTTTCCTATCGTGTGTACACGAGTCCGTCGGACAAATGTCCACGCATGCTCGGAACCAAGTACGAGACGGAGATATAACTAGCGTTCGTAATGCAGATGTCATGTACGTCTTGTATGTCACTAAGTTCGTAATTGTTGGCCAATATTTGTGTAACCAAGTGTATGCAAGACAAGTTGGAGCCAACAACCTTCGAACAAAAATCCACGGTTTTGTTGTCCGAAAGTCCGATCGTGTGTACGGGGCATAAGGCTTTGGGAACACTTTAACTGCCTCAGCCCCGAAAGATTTTACCCCCTTCCTGACCAGCGCACTTTTTGCGATTCGGCACTGCATTGCTTTAACTGACAATTGCGCGATCGTGTGACGTTGCACCCAAACAAAATTGACATCCTTTTTTTCCCACAAATAGAGATTTCTTTTGGTGGTATTTGATTACCTCTGTGGTTTTTATTTTTTGCTCTATGAACAAACAAAAAAAAACAATTTTGAAAAAAACGCAATATTTTTTAAATTTTTTACTATAATAAATATCCCCCAAAAATATATAAAAATTTTTTTGCTCAGTTTAGGCCGATATGTATTCTTCTACATATTTTTGGTAAAAAAATCGCAATAAGCATATATTGATTGGTTTGCGCAAAAGTTATAGCTTCTACAAAATAGGGAAAAGTTATAGCTTCTACAAAATAGGGGATAGTTTTATGGCATTTTTATTAGTAATTTTTTTTTTATTAGTAATGGTGGCGATCTGTGATTTTTATCATGACTGTGATATTATGGCGGACACATTGGACACTTTTGACACTATTTTGGGACCACTGTCATTTATACAGTGATCAGTGCTATAAAAATGCACTGATTACTGTGTAAATGACACGGGCAGGGAAGGGGTTAACCACTGGGGAGCGATGAAGGGGTTAAGTGTGTCCTAGGGATTGATTCTAACTGTGGGAGGGTGGGCTTCAACTCACATTACAGTGATCACTGCTCCTGATGACAGGGAGCAGTGACCTCTGCCATGTCACAAGGCAGAAGGGGGAAATGCCTTGTTTACATAGGCACGTCCCCGTTCTGCGGCTCTGTAACATGATCACCGGTGGACATGGAGTCCGCTGGTCCCGCGGGCACGGTCACACTGTACGCGGCGAGTTCATGCGCGCGCCTCCGGCGGCACACGCACGCCTGCTAGCCCAATTAAAGGGGATGTACAGGTGCACCCATTTGCCCACCGCTGCCATTGTGCCGATGTATATCGGTGTGCAGCGGTCGGCAAGTGGTTAAGGTAGAACTAAAGGCAAAAATTTTTTTTTTGTATAGACTATGGGAGAGTCAGTTTTTTTTTTAATCTATGGGAGAGTCAGTTTTTTTTTAAATTTATTTATTTTTTTACCATCTGTGTCCCATTGGGTATTTCTCTTCACTTGCTGTACCATAGCCAAAACAGGAAGTGAAAGGAAATTCCTCCAAAGTGAAGGAATCCTTGGTTGTCACTAAGGTCCCCATTGGTAGATTTCCCTTCTATTACTGTTCTAGTGACAACCCAAAATTTGTGATTTTCCTTCACTTTCTTTTTTGGAGATAATGACAAACTTGACAAATAGTGAGGGTGAATCTCCCTAACGAGGGCACAGACAGCAATGCAAACTGACAGGCTGTTATGGGTTGTAGTATGTTGTATATAATCTATGCTCCTTATTAAACATATTTAGAATGTAAGATATAAAAACTGGTGTAATGTATGTTTGTTGCCTTTTACATGTTTTATTTTACAAGGCAGAGAGCAAAAGGCAAAGTCTGGCTAGTAAATGGATAATATTCATTTTTTTCCTTTGTTTCTCATATCTGAAAAAGTAAACATTCTGTAACAAATGGTAAGTAAATACCTATAAGTATTCTGAAGGTTTATAGATGCAGCAGTAAATCTATTGTGACGTGTTTAGTAGCTGTACAACAAAAGAAGTCTTGAAAGGTTAATCTTTTTTTCTTTTTTCTTTTTTCTTTTTGGAGAAGAGGAAGACAGATTTATGTCTAATACATGCAATCCTGTACCATGCTACCTGCATTCATAAAGGACATTTCATAGGATACAGTCTTTGTTTTTTTTTTCTTTTGATACATATTACTTGCTGACCTCGATTTTTCTAGTTATTACTTCTCCCGCCTGCAATCCAGGACCTGCATTGACTTTGATGTTACACATTATTTGTTTTTATGATTAGAGTTACAGAAGGATGTTATAGTGCTCTCATTTGTAAACACTACACTATACACGATATACTGCATACCAATCATTTATGCCTAGCCTTGTAAGCATGAACATGGGTATATACAGTATATATATATATTTTGCACCACAAATGCAGGTAACGTGCTACAAACGCACTTCAAATGCACCGCACCACACCCCTTTAAGCCGAGAAAGCCAAGCCCAAAAACATAGAAAAATGCAGTGCTAAATGCAGCACAAAATGCATGCAAAGTGCATTCAAATGTGCTTCAAATGCATGTAAATATGCAGTCAAAAGTGCATTGTTATGAGCAGTTTCTGGTGTAAAGCTAGGGCCCAACCACAGTAGAAACTACCATCTACCACACGTTTTTTTCCATTCACGTATACATGCATTTGATGTGCATTTTACATGCAGTTGACGTGTGTTTTTCTATCTGCATTTGTCCTGTGAGGTCCCTTCCTTCTTCTTTCTTTCCCTGGGCTTCTATGTACACAATGATGGGTTGTAGTGCATTTGCATGCGTTTTCGTGCGTTTTTGCATGTTTGCAGTGCAGAAAAATGGTGCATGCTCTACTTTTTTTTGACTGTGCTGCACTGCATTGCAATAATGTGAACTATACCCATAGGATTACCTTGATTTTCAACTGTCTATGCAGTTGGGGTGCAGTCCAAAATGCATCCAACTGCAGCCAACTGCATCCAACTGCATAAGGTGTGAAAAAGCCCTCATACCAAACTACAAGGTCAGCCAGCTTGCCAGACAGACTAGTTTAGGAGTCACTACTCCTCCCACTTTCCCTGTTTCCAATAAAAATACTACAGTGCAGAAACTTTTTGAAGACCCTATTGTGTATGTATATATATATATATATATATATATATATATATATATATATATATATATATATATATATTAATATATATGGGGGTCTTCCAAAAGTTCTGAAATTATTTATCTTTGTCTCATTTTTTTACATCACAGAAACCTGACATTTTAACAGGGGTGTGTCGACTTTTTATATCCACTGTTACTCTATTTGTCTAAAATGTTATATATGTAAGGAAGTGCCATAGAAGTAGAAATTGTATTCATTGTACCTTTGTCCCATCAAAATATAGACAGAGGGAGAGAGAGAGGCTATGTTTGGACTTTGGTGGTACCGTATAATTAACTGGTATTAAACAGTGAAAGATAAAATCATTCAGGAAATTTGTATTACAAAAAGAAATAGCTCATTTTACAAAGATAAAAATCAGATCATGGCAATTAAGAAAGTTTTTGTATCCTATCTTAACAGCTAGAACATCAATACCATCTTAGTGGTGATTACTCTACATGTTTTGTCGACTTGGCCGCTTCTACTTTCTACTTTACTATCTTTTTTTATTGTAAGGTATCTAATCGGCACTTCACCCAAAAGAAGAAATTCTGCTCTGCCTCGGAACACCCCTGATTTTGACAGGCACCCACTCCTCCACTTCTGATTGGATCACTATAGCGATCCGAGCAGAAGTTCGAACCCCACTCCTTTCCCCAGCCACCTTCTGGGACATGTTACAGAAAGTTATGAGACCAATTAGGTTGCATTCGCAGTGAGCAGCCTGTGAAGCCACAAGCAGTCACAGCTGGCTGCCCACAGTTAGTTTGCTAGCGCCGGAGACCAAAGCTTGGTAAAGAAACTGTCCAGGTGAGGACAGGGCTGGACTGTGGGACAAGTGAGTGTCTGTTTATTAAATGTAAGTAGCTACAGTTTTTTCATTAGATGACTGGAGAACAGCTTTAATAGCTCTTCATGGTGGATTTTTTTTTATTTTACATTTTATCTTTTTCTGGTAATGGTTAAAGGTTACTACTGTACCATGTACTCATTCAAAAAACAGCTCTGTCCTAAAGTATACAAATCGTTAAATGATACTACCATATGCATTGGTTCTATGAATGCAAAGATATTTACCTGTCGTAGTGTTCCTTCAGGTTCATCCTTTCCCATGATGATCCCTAACTTAACCCCATGCATTCTTCATCATCATAAATCCCATCCAGACAGCAATTATCTTTAAATATCTCTCTTAGCCAGCTCCCAGGTTATTTAGTCCCTCAGTCACGCCATTCTTATGTTATAGGCTCTAGGGCTTCCTTTAACATGTGGCACAAATATCTTAGAGAGGCCCTCAGTGAACATCTGTTGCCTGCTTTGTAATGGGAAGACTAAAGCAGCAGATCAACATCGGCTTACAGAACAGCTTTGTAAAGCATACATTTAAATCACAGATGGAATACCATATTTTATAACGTATTACTTTAACCTTTCCTGAATGTCACACAAGAAACAAATGTGCTCATGAAATCTATCAACAGCCTAATATAATGAATGCAACACAATTTCCTATAAACACATTCAAGAATAAATCATTTGACTTTTTTTCTTGTTACAGTCAGCCATACTTTGCACCTATAGATTTATATACATATATTAAAGTAAATGTACTTTTCTGATTTAATACAGGAAGCTTACAATCTATGATTCTTACCTCACATTTATACATACACATACTAGGGCCATTTTAGATTGGAGCAATTGTTTATGAGACACTCAGAGCGCTGGACATTCTTTGGTCATTGTTTTAAATCTGTATCTATCAGTTACGGTCAGTCCAGCTGCACTGATTTCCCTTTCCCCTTCCCCTAACCCCCCCCCCCATTTCAAGTCATGTCAATCCACTTAGTACATGTTATGTGTCACATGGAGGACTGATTATATAGTATATGTTATTTTTTTATTATTTGATTATTTTCTACATGCCTTGATTGAGGTCCCTGGGTTTACACTCATTGGCGCTGGATTAGTATTGTGTTTTTGTTTAGATTGGAGAAAAATAACCCACCAACGTGTCTTTGGAGTGTTGGAGGAAACCCACACGGATACAGGGAGAACATGCAAACTCCAGGTAGATAGTGCCATGGTTGGGATTCAAAGCGATGACCCTAGTGCTGCTAGATGGAAGTGCTAACCATTAGCCCCTAGCTAATGTTTCTTTAATTATCATAATAATAATAATATACACTCTGTTATAATGTGCCTATGGCCCTTCCTACAAACTAAATATGTGTAAAGGGTGAAATATGATTTCACATTGCCCATTTCACTAATGTAACTAATCAACAATAAGTTTAGCTTTTAGAGGTGGTGTGACTTTCTATGCCAGCGACAGAGGTTAAAGTATTTATGAATCCAATCATCGCAATCTACAGTAACCACTTGACCTCTGGAAGAACCCCACCCCCCCTTACTGACCAGGGAGTTTTTTGTACCAAATTTTTACTTTCTGCTATAAATCATATCCAATACAAAAAAAAGGAAGAAAAATCAAATTTAGGCCAATATGTAGTAAGCTACATATGTTTGGTAAAAAAAAATCCCAATATTTTTATTTTTTAACCCCTATATTTTTTTTATCCCCTATATATAGGGGTTAACATCAGGGGCGATCAAAGGGTTAACCTCCCTGGTGGTATGATTATTTCAGATTTTTGGTGCTGAAAGTGGTACCATTATTTTGCATGGAAATTTGGCGTTTTATATTGTAGGCCTGTAATTCTTAGGAATAACTCATTTAAATCTGTCCAAACAAGAGTCTAGTAGACATCTCGGGTATGATAAAGTTTGAAACACAAAATCATAAATTATAATATAATAAATAACTATAAATAATAACAAATAATAATAATAATAATATAATAATAATAATAATACTTTTTATTCAATCAATTTTAGTAAATAATATAATCAAAAACACTGACATTTTTTTTTGGCCAAACAAGGGTGCAACATTAGTGGTCATATTGCTTCAGTAAAAGTCCCGGGTATGGAAAATTTCAAAGCATGGTACAGCACAAAGTTCAACGTCACAATCAGGACAATAGAACCTGGTTTCTTTTCTGATTTTCCTTCCAGTGTCGTCACGCTTAGAGCAGCAAACCACACACATCCTTGTGGGTGCTGACTTATTTTCCGTTGGTGGAATGTGGTCCATGAAGTGACGACCAGTCAGGCGTTCCGGGTTCACAACGCCAGCAGCACGACATCCAGATCTATTTACAGTTGTTGGTGTTTGGTGCTTGAGAAATATAAGTTTGGCAACTTTCCAAACAACGTCCGCATGAACCACAGGCTTGTCACTATTTTTTTTAGAAGAATGAAGGCATTCCACAGGCACTGTTCAAGAAGATGTATGAAGATTTTTTTGTAATTTTTTTTGTTGTTTTCTCATTGCTGGATAAAAAGTCATGGCCTGGTCAGCTCTGTCAACACCTCCCATGGTGTTGTTGTAGTCCATCATGACTTGTGGTTTTATTATGTCTTTTCCACCTTTTGTGTGTACCATGACAGTAGAGGTGTTGTGAATAGTACTCATTAGGCACACATCTTTTTTGTCGCGCCATCTCAGTGCCATTATTTTGCCTTTCTGCCAGGCAACTATTTCTCCTGCTTTGAGCTTTTTATTGCCAAAGGTTGGTGGCATGTCACGCCGGTTAACCCTAACAGTCCCATATGCATCCGTCTTGTGCTGTAGAAGGAACTCTAGATAGATTTCTGGAAAAGTGTAAAAATTGTCTGTGGTTACACAGTAGCCCTGATTCAGCAATGGCTCCATCAAAGTAAGAACTGAAGCGGTTGCCATTCCATAATTACTGAATCTTTCGTTGAATTTGGCTCCTTTCCCGGTGTATAGGACCGAATCCCATATGTAACCAGTGCTCGATTCACATAGCATGAATGATTTTATTTCAAATCGTGCTCTCTTTGATGCGATATACTGTATCCAGCTGAGTCTTCCTTTGTAGGCCATTAGACTTTCGTCGATACTGATATCTCTATCTTGTACATAGGTCTGCTGGAAATTTTTCTGAATAAATTGATATACCTCCCAAATCTTTTTGAGTTTTGGTGCTGGATGAGAAGTTTCATCAATTTCTTCATTATTTTCAAAGTGCAAATACTTCATTATCAGAGAAAATTTGTACTCCGACATGACCATGCCAAAAAAGGACTGGATAGTAATTTGTTGATTGTCCAATACCTCTTCTGCAGGGGTTTCCCCACCACTCCCTGAAGAATTATTAGGCCCAGAAACTTCCAGATGTCCTCTTTGGACACTGGTTTCAACTTTCTGCTCCTTGCAAACCTCTGATGTGTAGCAGCTTGTTGCTCCTGGTACCGATTTGTCTCCGTAACAATTTTTTCAATAACCTCATCGGTCAAAAAGAGTTGGAGGTATGCCAAGGGGTTGTCATCTTCAACCTCCACTTTGATACCGGGTGCTCCAGTAAACTGGAAACTTGGGGGCACTACGTGCTCTGTACCGCAGTCAATCGAGCACCAAGTCCGCACATCACTGGGCACAGTCGCAGGATCATCGCTGAAATCACTTTCCGTGCCTGATGATGAACTTCCCCACGAATCGATATCACTCAGTTCTGCAAGCGATTCTGTAACACTGTCGCTGTTTTCCAGCAGGTCATATACCGCTTTTGAGGTAGGAGTGCGCTTTTTTGATGCCATCGTTCTGCAGTTTCCAGACAGAAAGTACAGTAAAACTGCAGGCAAGGGCACTGGACAAAGCACTGGGGGGCAAACTATGGTCAATTTTATTTTATTAGTAATCCTATTGGATTACAATGTGTCAGTGTGTTTGTGCTTTATACTTTTTGAATTTGCCGCACGTTCCACCCCCCTGCGTCGTGATGCTCTCAGGGAATGGAAGCCAGGGAAGATCTGACCACCGTACACAGCGGGAGTACATTGCGGGATCCTGGGACAAGGTAAATAACCTCTTCCAGGATCCAGCGATGTGATTCCGAGTGGGGCTCGGGGTTACCACTAATGGTACAGAAATCTCACCCCAAGCCACACTCGGGAATACCGACAGGGGGGTAAAGTGATTGTAAAGCTAAGTTTTTTTTAAAATAACAAACATGGTATACTTACCTTCACTGCGCAGTTAGTTTTGCACAGAGTGGCCCCGATCCTCGACTTCTGGGGTTCCCTGGGGGAGCTGGTAGGTCCTCCCCACATCGTTTAACCCTCTAGAAGAAGCACTCTCCAGGGGGGTTACCTTTTGTAGTGTAAAAAAAAAAAATTTTCTCACTCATCCCCTCTCTTTCCTGACCCTCCGAGCTGCATGCTTGGATAAGGCTCTGGTATGGATTTTGAGGGTACCCCACTCCATTTTTTCCCAATTTTTTTTATTGCTGACAATTTCTGTTTTAGATTAAGCTGTCATTGGGGAACACCTCTGACAGCTGATGACTCATCGGTTGTTAAGGATGTGGCAGCTGCCCGCTCCTTAACAACTACTGTATATTGTTTAGTGGTTGCTAGGAACATGGGCGGCTGCCTTCTTCATCTGCCGGCTCCTTAACAAGGTCTATTTATTAATGTTAATAAATATGCTGCCTAGTGCCAGGCGGTAAATTATCACATTTTTTCACTACTAAAATACCGCAAGACCTCATTAAGTAACCCATGCGGTATTTTAGTGGCCTTTTTTTGTGAATGCCCAAAAAAATGTAAAAAAAAAAACCAAGCGTTATTTTATTTTTATTTTTTTTTCTAGGGGAACAATACCGCTTTGTGAATGGAGTTCACGGTGACTTATATTATTTATGATATAAGAAAATGTTTAATGGACCACATAATGTAACTATTGCCTTTTTTAAGTGGTATAGCAGTATTGTTCCAAGTTATTATTACATAGGCAGAATAGTGTTTTGTTTTGTAAAGAATAACTTTATATAAAAGGCAATGTATTTTGCCTTCTTAGGCTACAAAAGGAGGTATGTTGCAAAGCAGCACCCCCCCATCTGTTGCTGGTATTTGCCTTCTACTTACTCCTTTCCCACCCCATTTGCCAGTCAGAGGCATCCCTTCAGTCCAAATATCAAGTCATTCTGACTTAAAGCTCACACAGTGCTAATGTTTCTATTCTCGCCCCCATGTGAGAATGCTCAGACCTGCCAATTAAATGCTTAGACTTCAAGCTCCACAGTATGAAATGATGAGGAGGAGAAGGCTGATCCTCCATAACTAGACATTATAGGATTTTCTCAGAGGCTCCAGAGGGCAAACAGCATGCCACTAAATGGCAAGTACCTGCCACGAAGGGGTACCTACTATACAGCAGGCCCATTGCTTTGCCCTGAATGTAAAAACGTGTGCATTTTTCTCTTCATACAGCACAACTGAGACAGATCACAAGGAAATAAATCTACTGCATGGACAGAAGTATTGTTCATTTGTTTTGAGAAGGTATTACATTCACAGGTGTTTTGCAATGAAAACTTGTCAGTTCCTGAGCTTGACTATATCACAGGCAGGCAATCTAGCAAGTAATGTGTAAATCATTTTCAACTCACCATAATAAGAAAAGCATAGAATTACATGGGCTATGCTACACTGGTGCTTTCATTCTGATTCCTGTATATTTTCCGCTCTGCATTTCAAATTGCATACCAAGAATGTAAATAGCCAAGCAATGAGAATTCCAGGTCCTTTTACTCTTTCAACTAATGTTAATTCTGTACAAATAATTGCTGGGCAGCCAAAAAAAGTTTTGCTAATAATAACCATAATGTTACATAGTTTAAAGCAGTGGTCTCCAAACTGCGGCCCTTTGCTTGCCTTTATCCAGCCCTTGGGGAACTATTCCTCCCACTGATATGAGACACTATTCTGCCACCTGACAACAACAATGGGGCACTGGTTCTCCCATTAACATCAATAATGGGACACTATTTTTCCCTGTGATACTAGCAATGGGGTACTTTTCCTCCCCCCAACACCAAATGTAGCGATGTTTACTCCAACTGATGGCAGGAAAAATTTGACTCCCACAGGCCACAATCCAGCCCTCCTAAAATCTGAAGGACACTAAATCGGCCCTTTGTTTAGAAAGTTTGGAGACCCCTGGTTTAAAGGAAACCTGTACTAAGAGAATTATAGCGAGTGTCACTGCTTACCCGCTGAAAATGCCATATACATAGATGTTTCCTGCTTTAATACCGTCTTAAAAACTGACCCACAACAAACTAATGAAATCAGGCAAATTTCAGAACTCATCATCTTTCCAAAGTCAGTGAGAGAGCATTGTATTGATGAGTACAAATAACATGTGGGCAAATACCATTTCTAAAGGAGAGTTTAGAAAAGGCAGCCTCCTTATTTCCTGACAATAGTCTCCCTTACCTAATTATTCATATTTTTTTAATTCGATCGCAAGTTCTTCTGGACAGGGCTCTCTTTTTTAAAATGTTTTCATTTACTTAAGTATTTGGTAATGGCCTCCCTGTCATTACCTTGTGCAGCACTGTAATACAAGTTGGTGTTACACAAATAATATTATAAAGGACGAATGTATGCAGTACTAAAAACATAAAATTATAAAGTAAGAGTCCATAGTGTTAAAACAGAGTCCTTGTTCAGGGAAACAGCTGGAACCACCCACAATGTAGACAGAGACACAATAAGGTGAGACTGAAATTATCCTCCACCGAACATTAACACACTGGGCTTCTTACCAAAGAAAATGGACCACTGAGTTACAGGTGGTCAAACAAGCATGATATATCCACAGCATCACAGAACCACTTCAATTGGATCACAGATGGCTGGATCTTGTAGTCTCACCAAATGGAAATTCATAGGTACATGTATGAAATACAAAAAGGCAACTCCTCATGGTGTAGTATTTTTTAAAACCAGGGTGAATTTATTTTATAAAAAACAGCCAGGGTACTCACATTTCGTTAGATAAAAGCAGGCATGTCAGAAGCTAGAATCTGTCATGGATATCAATTGTTTCCAACCACAAAGATGGCAGTGGTCGGAACGTCACAACGTTGTGACGTCAGAGCTCCACCCTACACAACTTTTCGTCCTATAGAACGTCATCAGGGGCATTATAATATTAATATTATGAAAAAAATTAGACCCTGGATGTTTACCTGTAAGGTGACAACAGTATGTTTGGGCATCTTACTTGCCTTTACATAATCTCTGTTATCCTTTGGAGGGCACCTAAACTAGGGGACTTCTAATTTGTGAATTAAATCCTCTATTATAATGTCTGAACTTTGTATATCCCTTTCCCACATCTATGGCTTCCTTTTGCTTCATTATTGTGATGAGCAGGCTCACTGATGAATAGAGAGTCACAGAAGGAGGAAGGTGATAGGGCTAAACACAGTGAAAGTCAACACTTGCAAATCAGACCATATCAGGTCAGAGGTTGCTGAGGAGGCTTTGAAAAAATGAGTGTGTAGTCTTCTCTGAGTGCCAATCATGTGGCTCTTGTCTTTCTCAAAACTAAACTGCCCAAACTATGCACAAAACTAAAGTGTTTATATACTGTATTCTAAACATCTACCTTAGTTTACCTTACCTAGGTTTGCATAGCAGGATATTGTATCTGGCTCTCTATAGCCAAACAATTGAGCTGAAATCGTACCTGAAATGCTGAATGGAGACGCGCCAAACTCCTGCTGTGAGCCACTGAATTCTCCAATGTGAACCCAGCCTAATCATATGTGCTCAATAGGTGCAAAAAAAATGTTGATTAGGTCAGAAATTTAGAACTGTCATGTGTCTTGGTCATAGCTGTCAAGAAGTCACATTAGCCTTCCCATTTCTGATCTAGGACTGCAAAAGGGATTAGTCCCTGTCAGTGGTCTAGCAAAAGACAACTGGTCAGGGCTTACACCACTCAGACTATAAAAGACTGTGTGTTTACAGCAAACAATAGGAAATTAGAAGCTGAGTGAACAATTATGAGATCAACAGAACTGCAAGGTCTACAAGGGGATACAACATGGAGAGACACGCATATATTGCAGAAATATTTGGACTGTTGTTTGATTCCTTAACCACATATAGCAGAACGACGGACGGAAAGTGGTTGTATTATCCTTACTGGGTATTATATGACGTTCAGTAGGATAAGCCGCTAGCGCACGTTTGGGGGTGCGCAGCTCGGCAATCGGTAGTGCTGTGTGTCACTCTGACACACTGCATTTCTAATCCTGGTAAAGAGCCTATGATGTAGGCTCTTTACCATGTGATCAGCTGTGTCCAATCACAGCTGATCACATGGTAACCAGGAAGTGTTGTTTATCGGCTTTTCCTCTACTCGCACTGACAAGAGGGATCTGCGCCGATAATCAGTGCATTAATTATCAGTGCAGACCCACCAGGGATGCCCACTAGAGCACACCAGGGATGCCCACTAGAGACCACCAGGGATGCCAATCAGTGCCAATCAGTGCTCATTAGGGATACCAATCTGTGCCCATCAGTGATGCCTGTCAATGCCTCCTCATCAGTGCTGCCTATCAGTGCCATCTATCAGTGCCCATCAGTGTCGCCTATCTGTGCCACCTATCAGTGCCACCTATGAGTTCCAATCAGTGCCACCTATCTGTGCCCATCAGTGCTTCATATCAGTGCCACCTATCAGTGCCCATCAGTGTTGCTTATCATTGCTGCCTATCAGTGCTAATCAGTGCTGCATATAAGTACCTCATCATCAGTGCCCATCAATGCCACCTCATCAGTGCCCATCAGTGCAGCCTCATCAGTGCTCATCAGTGAAGAGGAAAACTTACTTATTTACGAAGTTTTATAACAGAAACAAATAAAAACTTTTTAAACTTTTTTTAATTGTAGCGCAAAAAAAAACAAAAAACAGTGGTAATCAAATGCCACCAAAGCAAATCTCTATTTGTGGGAAAAAAATGATAAAAATTTTGTTTGGGTACAGTGTTGCATGACCACGCAATTGTCAATCAAAATGCGACAGCGCTGAAAGCTGAAAATTGGCCTGGGTAGGAAGGAGGTGAAAGTGCCCTGTATTGAAGTGGTTAAACATGGTCAATCCATGAATATTTTATATATTTGTAACTTTCTGGAGAACAGCTTTTAATGCTGCATTTTTATTCATGGCCTAGCTATTAAATTGAATTATAAAGGTTAAAAATGAGATGCAGTCACAAAGTAAAAATTTTATTTTTTTAGCCTTGTAAATAAGCATATGTGGCTTGTGTAGTCATTACTTCTGTTCATCAAATAAAAATGACATACGTGTATAAACATTTCAAAATGGGCAAGTTGTTTTTCTTTGTTTATAACAAGACTTTTATTACATTGAAGAAAAGAAAACTGTACAACCTTACGAATGTTAATTGGCAGTATTCTTTATAAAAGAAACAGTTTCTCTATGAATATGTTCTTAGAGGTACTTTCATGAGCTTTCTACGCCAAAACCAACACTATGAGAATTTCTTCGGTTTCAATGAAGTGCAAGCCAAATTAAAAATGTCCAAATTAAGGATATGTGAAAATTCACTGGAAGGTAAAATAACTGAGCGTTAAACTGAAGCCAAGCATAAAGCCAGTTGTAGCATTCATTTGCATTTCTGTGACCTCGAACAATGTGATCCGTGTCTCCGGTGGCTTATTGAGTATTCTGGGCCCAATAAAATTCTAGAAAAGAAAATAAAGGATATAAAAATAGATGGAGCAAAATAGCATGTGAAAATATAATTCCATTAATGTTGTCTTTATGCCTTATGAATTGTGATTGATGAAAAATAATATTTTGCAAATTCAGTGTTTTTCTTTGTAGGATTTAACATTTTTGGACATCACAGAATGCAAATGAAGTATGGTTCCAGTGCAGTCAAACATTTTTTAATTTCCATTAGTATTCCATTAGTATTTACACAACGCAAAACAACTAAAAACACAATTTTGAAGTTCACATTTGCAAGTGTAGTGGCACCAAGTAATCAAAGGGGTTACACAAAGATTCTTATAAGAAAAATCACATCAAAGCAGTTCTAAACCTATTCACTAAAAAACTTTTATAAGCTTTGAAATGTCAATGCAACTTAAAAAAAAATGTTTCCGTTCATTTTAATCTACAACTTTTAATAAAATAATACCTGGTGATTCAATGCAAGTCTTTGTTCAGGCACTTCCTGTTATGGGATGTCAACTGCATCCCAATTATGTTCCTTTGATGTCACCTTGTCACATACCTCTGGCGACTGCAGGCAGTTTTGGTGATATACATTGTGCAGACATGGTTCATTGTTGTCACTATCAGGTAGCAGGTCCAGATCAATGATGTGCAGCCTATACTGGAGTAAGTGTATATACAGTGCTGTGAAAAATTATTTGCCCCCCCCCCTTCCTGATTTTTTATTTTTTTGCATATTTCTCACACTTAAATTATTCAGATCAACAAACAAATTTTTATATTTAACAAAGATAACCCGACTAAATCCAAGATGCAGTTTTTAAATATGTATTTTAGTTATTAAGGGAAAAAAGCTGTTCAAACCTGCCTGGCCCTATTTGAAAAAGTAATTGCCCCCTCCTATGCTAAATCATGAATAAACTGTGATTAACCACAATTTTTTGGAAAGCTAAATTAAGTTAAATTAAGTTGAGTTAAATTTCACTTGCCACACCCAGGCCTGATTACTGCCAGGCCTGTTGAATCAATAAATCACATAAATAGAAGCTGTCTGACAAAGTGAAGCACGCTAACAGATCACAAAAAGCCACACATCATGCCATAATCTAAAAAAATTAAGAACAGATTAGAAACAAACATGTATCGGCCTAGGAAGGGTTTCAAAGCCATTTCTAAGGCTTTGGAACTCCAGTGAACCACGGGGAGAGCCATTATCCACAAATGGAGATAACTTGGACTAGTGGTGAACCTTCCCGGGAGTGGCCGACCTACAAAAATGACTCCAAGAGCATGACGACGACTCATCCAGGAGGTCATAAAAGAACACAGAACAACATCTAAAGAACTGCAGGCCTCACTTGCCTCAAGTAAGATCAGTGTTCATGATTCAACAATAAGAAAGAGACTGAGCAAAAATGGCATCCATGGGAGAGTTCCAAGGCCAAAGAGCACAAAGGGGGTTATTTGCTAAAGGCAAATCCACTTTGCACTACAAGTGCACTGAAAGTGCACTTGGAAGTAAAGTTGCTGTAGATCCGAGGGGGACATGCAAGGAAAATAAAAAACAGCATTTTAGCTTGCACATGATTGGATGATAAATTCAACATAGCTTCCCCTCATTTCAGATCTACCCCTTAGATTTAGAGCGACTGCACTTCCAAGTGCACTTTCAAGTGCACTTGTAGTGCAAAGTGGATTTGCCTTTCGTAAATAACCCCCAAAGGCTCATCTCACATTCACCAGAAAACATCTTGATTATCCCCAAGACTTTTAGGCAAATATTCTGTGGACTGATGAGACAAAAATGTAACTTTTTGGAAGGTGTGTGTCTGGCATAAAACTAATACAGCATTTCATAACAAGAACATCATACCAACAGTCAGACATGGTGGTGGTAGCGTGAAGGTCTGGGGCTGCTTTGCAGCTTCAGGACCTGGACGACTTACCATAATTGATGGAACCATGAATTCTGAGCTCTACCAGAAAATCTTAAAGGAGATTGTTTGGCCATTAGTTTGTGACCTCAAGCACAAGGGCACTTGGATTATGCAGCAGGACAATGATCCGAAACACAGCAGCAAGTCCACCACCAAATGGATCAAAAAAAGCAAAATTTAGGTTTTGGAGTGGCCTAGTCAGCCCGGACTTAAATCCAATTGAGATGCTGTATCATGACCTTACACGGGCCATTCATGCTGGAAAACTCTTCAATGTGACTGAATTAAAACAATTCTGCAAAGAAGAGTGGGCCAAAATTGCTCCACAGCAATGTGAAAGACTCATTGCCAGTTATCGCAAACGCTTGATTGCAGTTGTTGCTGCCAAGGGTGGCACAACCAGTTATTAGGTTTAGGGGGCAATTACTTTTTCACATAAAGCCAGGCAGGTTTGGACAGCTTTTTTTCCTTAATAAATTAAACCATCATTTAAAAACTGCATTTTGTATTTACTTGGGTTATCTTTGTGTAATAATACAATTTGTTTGATGATCTGAGTTATTTAAGTGTGACAAATATGCAAAAAAAAAAAAAAATCAGAAATGGGGGCAAATACTTTTTCACAGCATTGTATATACCGGTATATATAAAATGTCCGGAAGAGGACAGGGAAGATCAGCAGCATTAATATGCAAAAAAAAAAATGGGAGACATACTGTGCAAACAGTATTTTATGGAAACATGAAGATTGTTTATGATAAACAGCACTTAAATAAACTAAAACTAAATACTGTTTCCTCAATTGGTAATAATCCTAGTAAAAAACAAAAAAGTGGATAAAATATACTATATTTTTTGGTAACTGGCCATGTCTCAAAATATTAATTATTTTAATGCATGTACTTGGCAACATGCTTTTTAATGTAGTTTAGTTGTATTGTTTATTTTACATATAAATTGTACATGTAAGCTAATTAAATTATTTTGCCAAAAACTTTTTAAGAGATTTATCTTCAGCATAGCAGGAATGAACTGAATTTTTTTCCAGTAATGAACTGTGCAGGAAATTTCTATCTCCAATTTGTCATTTGTCTAATAAGAACACACTTCTTTCAATTTATAATACCTTTATTTGCCATTATTTTATCTCAAACATATTAAAAACAGACAACCTTATGTTATGTGGTTTGTTTAAGCAGGACCAGAGAGTGCAAAATCTGGAGCAGCCGTGCATGGTAGCCAATCAGCTTCTAACTTCAGTATGTTCGATTAGCTTTGACAATAAACCTAGAAGACGATTGGTTTATGTGCATGGCTAAACCAGATTTTGCACACTCCAGCTTTAATAAATCTCTCCCACACTGTGCATTTTGTAAAGTGCAGTTGCTCCAGAGCTTAGTAAATGAGCAAAAGCTCTGCTGACTTCCATCCAATTATGTGTAAGCAAAAATGCATTTTTTTTTCCTTGCATGTGATTGGGTGCAAAGTGAAGCTTTGCCTCATGTACTAAGCTCTGGAGCAACTGCACTTGCAGAGTGTAACTGCACTTTGCACAGTGCACAGTCTATTTGCCTTTAGTAAATCAACCCCTTGGTGTATAGCATTAGTTGTGAATTACTGGGTCACTAGTCGCTACTAAAGAACTGAGCTCTTAATTAAAATTTATAACTAAACTAAAATAATCATCATTTAAAGGTTGCATCCTCCCAAAAGTTATCTTCTTGCCCAGTGGCGGCTGGTGCTCAATATTAAGGGGAGACGGACAGAAAGGCGGCGATCAGATAGTGAGACATGACCAGAGGTGTTGCGGGCTCCTGGAAGCTGACCCTGGCCCCCTCACTCGCACTAGTCCCCCCCACCCGCCGGGAAGGACGGGAAGGCAGCCATCCATGTCCTTAGCTTAGGAGGTGGTGCTGGATCTGGTATAGGGCTCCTGGAAGCTGCCCCTCCACCTGCTGCAGCTTGCCGAGGGAAGAGCAGGGCCACTGCTTCTACTCCCTCACATCCTAAGACTCCCTGGACAATCGGGTCTCAGGACCCACTTCCTGATTGGCTGGGAGGAGAAGCAGGAAGACTTTAGTGAATATTAATTTGCTAATGTCACACAACTGGGTGTGCTCAGGGCGCAGTGCTCTGCACCTGAGCCCTCCCTTTTGTGAAGCTAATTAAAGCCACAGGCTCTAATCATGTGCTTTAAAAAAGAAAAAGGACCCCATTGAAATCTATGCGTCCGGTGCCCTGCATGTAGATTAGGGACCGGGCGCATGGATTAGGGGGCGGTACCCCTGTATAAATATGCATAAAACTCACTAAACCACTATACACTTAAAATACATTTTCAAAATGTATCAGAGTGAGACTGTTTTGGGAGCTTCAACAATTGTGGTGATCCTACCTTTGGAGTGCCCCCGATTATTGTGCTTGGATAGACTAGCCCCTAAATTTTTCTATAGAACTCAAAATAATATTTTAACATTTTGATCTAAATGGAATATCCAAACAAAATATTCCCCTCCCATGTTCTGCTCAAAATATGAGCAATTACTCTTTAAACCTGTCAGTTCCAAGGCAAAACTCCCCTAGCTGCCAGAATTGGGACACAAACAAAGGCGTACACACACACACAAACATGCATTGCATTTTATTTCTTGTGGTACAGTGTACTTTATTTCATTCCAAAATCAGCTGTAATGATTTATTTATCTTTCCTGTGTACTGTTCTCTTTTCAGTTGAAGAGGTAATTAATCCCAGCACCCAGAATTCCAAGCATTTCCTTCTTTCAGCAACAAACTGACAGACCCATAGCAGGGCTGCCCATATTAAAGCTCTGAGGAACCAGATCAAATTAAGACAGGAGAGTATTTCATCTCACAATAAGAAAAACCACATGTTTTCAGTGAAATCACATTTCTAAAGCTATATTTTCCCTATGTATGGGGAACAGAGGGGGTGTCTGCTCAATACTGTGCCAGTCATGCTACCCAGGCATTACTGGGCATAGAAAGGAGCTGTAATATCTAAAGAGAACCTGTTACAATTGGACTTATTCAAGAATATTGAATATGGATTAGAACTTAAATAGTGAAAGTTTGCTATGTTATAGGGAATGTTTAGAATTGTTAATTGTGCCTACTGAATACTTTGATAATGTAACTTTGTACGTAATGGTAAGTGAAATATAGCAGTGCAGTTCCTGTCTTATAGCTGTGTATCTTCAGTGTGAGAACTCTGGCACCGCTGCATCTGACGGCTATTCCCAGTAGATTAGGAGTAAGTGTTGGTGATATCACTGCTGTGCTGCTCACTGTTTGCCTTGATGGAGACCCTGACATGAGGAAGCAATGTCTGCCTCCATAAATATGGCCACCTCCACAAAGATACACAACACAGGACAAGGCATCTTAAGCCAGTAACTGGAAAAAGATTACTTCAGGGTGACCACAGACAATGCTGGTGACTAGCCCTTTGCCCTCTGCCTAACTTTTTTGGGCATAGCTTTCAGTTTTTATTCTAAACCATGGGAAGTCTAGGAAGGCTCTCCCCAAGATTTTGGAGTGTGTCTCTGGGAATGTGTAAGCAGGTTGCCCAGCTATGACTCATGTGGCTGAGACATGCAGTTGCGGCTCCACCTACAAACAGGGTTTTCCATGGCTGACTCTGTAGTATACATCACCCAAACCCATGCAAACTTACTTATCTGCAACTTTTGTACATGCTGATCACAGACCACCTTACTGCATCCTCCTGATCAAAGTCCATATCAACCCCATACACCCAAAACACTGGTCATGCAGGGATCTGAAATTTGATGTAGTCCAGGTTAGGGCTATGGGAATTGTGGGCTTATGTCACATAGCACCTGGGTCACCTGACGTGCGTTCCATAAGGGGTCTGTTCTTACCGCCAGGAGGGTGACTTCTTTTCTCTAATCACCACCTGTTCCTAAGTATACACATTTTATCTCCTCTCGCAAGGTATTGGATGAGCCAATTGTATCACATTTCTTGTCCTCACAGACTTAGGCAATGAAAAAGCATTAAGATGTCTTTGAACTTTATTTAAAAAAAACAAAACAAAAGAAATACAAACAGTTTCACAAGTTGGTATTGCAGGAACAGTTCCCAAACAGTGGCAGAAAGGTGCATAATAAAACATTGGCTATAATAGCAAACAAGACCCATTAGCTAGACGGGAGGGGGTGCTATGGTTCTATCCACTAAGCAGAGTTCCCATAGTGTGCTCTCCAGGCCCCAGACCTCATGGCTTCCCTCATGGCATAGGGGAAATGCTTTCTCCTAGTGGTGCATCCTGCCGTTCCTTTGGCAGGTCGGCTATCAAACTAGCTCCTCCTCCCACTACATAAAGGGACCTGACTGAGCTAATGAAACTAATGTGTGTCAATTCAGCCAAAAAAGCTTTAAAAGCATTTGTGATATCTGGTATTGGTGTTGGACAAGAAGAAATGGTTCACAATTGGTGTTCAGATCTCTATGCAAGCCCATTGAGTTCCTCTACATCAAATTTAGGCAAACCATGTCTTTACTGATGTGGCTTAGTGTACAGAAGTATGGTCATGCAAGGTGTCAGTATTTAGAGAAATCCTGACACTGGTCTATATTTTCAAATACTCAGATTCACCCTTACCCAGAAAATAGGGACACCTTAGCTGTACAATCACAGGATGGGTGAGTAATGAACTAGGCTGCTTTACTAAATACAAACACTGTCACTTTACTCATACAGGGCAAAGTGGCCTTGATTGTTGATAGCTCACCCCCACCAGTAAGGTTTATTCACCAATCCATACTCACCTGCCCCCTTCCTGCTGCAAGTGTTCATCCTGGGTAAGCTTCAGTATCCAATGGCCTTAAAGCTTATCCTGGTCAATGATCATCCCTACCTTTGTCCACATGACAGTGTTCAGGCCTGTAAATTGGCCTACATGTTCCCCATACCTTAAAGCAAGGGTTTAAATGGAATGAGGAGGCAGTAGCACAGATTGGTAAGTATAACTTGCTGGGGGTTAGGCTATCAGAAAACATTTTGTTTATAATGAAATCAGAAGACTGGCTGCACAAAATATCAAATCTTTTGCCAGCGAAAAACATTTTTTGTATGTATTTTTGTGTTTTCAACTGTATTTAGCTGTTTGCCTGGATTCCCACTGTAAATGAGCAATTTTTTTACTAGCTTGATTATATCCTCAGTACAAGTTATAGTTCTTCTTGGCTTGCTATCCTTTCATTTTACTCATACAGACATATATAAATGTATTGATGTACTGTATGTACTCAGTCATGCTCAATAGATTTTTATGAGAGTCTTACTTAGATCTGCGTGTTCACCTAGACTGCAAATTACACACTACATCTGTGACCTGGACCTACATTTTATAATTAATGTTTGCTTTCTTTTATTTTATGAAAGACTTCAGAATTTCGTGCATTCATTTCCCTTTTTATGCCTTTCATGTCATCTGCAACATTGATTTAGGGACCTTGAATACAGGAATGAAATGACCCGTTGATCAGCTTACAGTCATGTAAGCTCTGTGTACAGGGAAAATTGGCATCATCATGAGTGTCATTGACTTTTATCTCTAAGTAAAATGAGACAGATGTTTAGATAATAAAAGCTAATATGTTCACAATAATGGTAGACATGAGTGCTTCAGGCTGCAATGTGTTTTAAGACTGGTATGACCGAGAGATATGAAACCTACTTTGTAATAAAGTATAACTGAAGGCAAAACTTTATTTAGTTTTGGATCGAGTGGAAAAGGATTAAAACACCTGTCAGATTTTTATTGCTATCTTTACCCCCATTAGGGAGATTTATCTTCTCAATTCGTCCTGTATACCAGTGGTCATCAACCCTGTCCTCAGGGCCAGGTTTGCAAGATAAGTGAAATACATCACAGGTGATATCATTTGCTGCTCAGTGCAATATTCTAGTCTGCATCTCCCCAAGGTAATACATAAAACCTGGCCTGTTAGTGGGCCCTGAGGACAGGGTTGATGACCACTGCTGTATACCATTAATATCGAAAGTGAAAATGAAAGAAAATTCCAAATTTTTGGACCAAAATCAATAGAATAGTAATAGAGGGGAAATCTTCCTTATAGGGGACACTAGTTCTGGTGACCCTGATCCCTTACTTTTAATGGATGTCCTCTCACTTCCTGTTTTGGCTACAAGACAGGAAGTGAATGAAAATGTCAATAATTTAGACACAGATGGCAAAAAATATTATTTTATATTATGTTTAAAATATTGTATACAATCTTTAATTACCAATTACATAGCCAAATGTAAAACACTTAGTACAGGACACTAATATTATTAGCGGGCTAAAACCAGTTGCAATAATCACTTCCTACTAATATGCCAGAGCATGATGGTGATACATTTCCATAAAATAAAAGTCTATGGGAACACATGAGATCATTACAGGGTTTCAGCAATCGCATGGTGTCAGTCATAACCACTCCCTACTAAGCAGAACCAGCAATAATCCTAGCACTTGGATAAAATGATCTCCAGATCACATTGACATGTTTTCTTATACCAGATGTGTCAGAAATCCTCATGAAGGGTCCACCCTCAATTCCCAGTACTGACCAATGTTGGTTCTCCTGTGTATAGAGCAATTGTCACTGACCTCAGGCTTAAGACCCTTTTTTGTTCTCGTAGACTTTTATATTAAGGATATTTTTTAATTAACTTTGGCATATTACCCTTTTCTGCCATGAGGGGGCTGATACAACATACCACAAGCCTAGAGAACTGTAGCAGACCTTGCCTGATCCTCACATGCATGACAATCATGAATCCACATAGTTATCTTTCTCCATAGTTTTTTTTGTAAGAGGCATGCACAGGAACAAAGACATAACCGGTGGACACATTTTGCATAAAGGTGCCTACGTATGCATGTAGCAATATGTCCCACTTCAATTGATGCAGTAGATCCAGAGCTAGCATGGTCAACAACACCAGACCCCCTCCCTGCCATTTCTGTTCAACCACATTGATCTGGATCAGATGAATAATTAAATAGCACTGATTAACAGTGCTGGTCTCAGGCACCAGTTGCTTGCTTGAGATTAGCCACATCAAGGCATAAACAAAGGGAGGGGGTGTGTAACCTAGAAGGGTTTGTCAAGACAACTCCCTGGTAAACAGGACAACTCACAGCATTGGGGGGTTGGTATTGATGAAGCACCACAGCAGCTGGCGCAATGGAGAGGTATATGGAGAGGGGACATGTCAGGGCTCAGTTCTGTTTGTAGTGCGCTCTGTGGTGTGCTGTGCACAGTCCTTCAGTATGTTATCTATTTATGTGCAGGACAAAAATAAGTAACACGTGAGCATGGAAAACATTTTATTTCTTTCCTGCACAAAGTGTGATGTGCACAATCTATTACTCTGTTGTCTACTTCTTTCTAAAGAATATTACAGGCAGGGCCCCTGAGTAAGGGGAGTGGCAACCGAGCTATGCCCAACCTCAGCAATAGGAACGTCCACAAATCGAGCTTCTGGCAGAAGGGGAGCTACCAGACATTAATGGAAAAAAAAAGAGGGGAGATACTTAACAATGCATTAGCGTTTCTTTGGAGAAGCAAAGCAAGGTATTTCTACATGAATGTATAGCTCAGCATTGCATTTTTCAATGTTCATAACATTAAAGTGGGAGTAAACTTCCATACATGAATTTTACCTATAGCTAAGCCTATAATAAGGCTTACCTATAGGTACTGTAAATATCTTCTAAACGTGCACCGTTTAGGAGATATTTACTGTACATGCAGCCAGTGATATCACCGGTGCATGCCCTCTGAAGGAGCGGCCACCCATGCTGTTCCTTCTGAGTCCTGTGCCGTTATCGGCAGCTACCGTGCGCATTCGCGGGAGTGACGTTATCGCAGCTCTGGCCACTCATACAGCCGGAGTTTGTGGACCCAGAAGGAGGATGTGTGAAGATGGAAGCCCTGTCAGCGGTGAAAGCCTTCCGATGGAAGGGCTTCATTCTAAAGTAGGTTTCACATAATGTGCTAGTATGCGATATACAGTATACTAGCCCATTATAACTTTGTCTTGCAGGTTAAAAAAATAAAAATACAAAGCGTGCGGTTTACTACCGCTTTAAAGCTTCAGTTTTTTTGTTTTTTTAATTCAAAATAATAAACGTTTAATACTTACCTGATCTGTGCAATTGTTTTGCACAGAGCAGCCCCTATCCTCCTTTTCTGTTGTCCCCACCAGAGCTCCAGGCTCCTCCTCTTTGGTGAGTGCCCACATAGAAGTTCACTATGGGGGCACACAAGCGGGTTCGATTCCTAGCCACCCTGGCTGCGTCCTTTGACACAGGCAAGGCAGATTGGGCCCCCCCCTCAGTCACAGCATTTGATTGATAACAATCGGAGTCAATGGCTCCTGTTGCTATCAATCTTTACAGTGAGGAGAGAGACACCGGTGAGTGTCACTGCTCTTGTGCACATCACTGGATCGGGATTGGGCTCATTTAAATATAAAGGGGGGCTGGGGGGATCCTGCAGCACAGAAGGTTTTTTATCTTTAATCAAAAATATATGTAGTGAGATTACCGCGCCAACCCTAAAAGAAAAGAGCAGCCAACACAACAATCAGACCAATTGTGTAAATGAATATGTGAACAAAAGTGTAGCACTTAATAGTGAATGAATATTGAAGATAATCAAAATGTGAATCTATGTGCAAATTGTGCATTAAAAACTAAAATAACACTCTAAATGTTAGAGTAAATAAAAGGATACACAGGTGAGATACCAGTATTCAAACGTGTAATGTGCGTGAGTGATATTACCGGTACCTGTGAGACAAATTCAACCCAAAGTCGCAGAAATTCTCATACATCAAATTAAATGTTCAAAATATGTAACGTGTGTTTTAAGTCAACATGATACATGGGTGTGAGCCCTCACAATAATAATAAATCCAGAAAAATGTGTAAAAAACAGTGAAACACAAAAATATGTGAAATGGAAAATAGAAAGGAGGCTATACATCTACTTTCTATATGGTGGCAGTCTTACAGGTCACTAGATACCAAATGTAAGGACATGAATATATAAATGACAATTTGGACATGGAGTACCAAATATTTCAAAATAATTGATGTCAGGAACCACAAATCAAATTGTATTCTGCAGAAATGATATTTTAGTATATGAAGTCCATATTATTGTATAGAAGAAAAGTTCATACAGATGAGTATATTGAAATATTGTAACCCAGACTGCCTATATGCTTCTCTAGATGCTCTAAGGTAGAGCCGACATTCTGGTTAGTGCCTTCATAATGATAGAATCACAAGATGGAAAAAGATGAGGTACTCTTACCAACGGTGATGGACTCACACGCCGTGAGCGGTGAGTCAAACGAGCTTGTACCGCCAAGCGGTGGATGTAGGTCTGTTCCGACTTAATAGAAAATTACAACTGAAAGGAGGGCCAGGAACTCTACTCACCAGGAACAATAAACTGAGCCTGAGCGCCCAGCTATCTTGCTTGCCGTCTTGCCCAGAGACTTTAGAGGGCTTTAATCGTCATCCAAAGTCCTTTCAGTAAATGGCATTTTCCAAAATATAAAAGAAAAAAGAGAGCCTCCACATGGTGTAAATCCAACAAATGGATCAGGGGGTTTATTCAAAAAATGTATCTTTCAACATCCAATAAAAACAGTAATGGCAATAAAAATTCACTTCAATTGAACAAATAAAAGCGCAGCAAAAAAGTGGCTGGGCTAGCAAATAAACCCTACGCTTTTCGTCCTCATAGACTTCTGCTATGGTATGTGCCAACCTGCCACCACTGCACTTATATACAAATAAAATGATAAAAAGCATCAAACACCTGGTCGGACTGTGTACAGCCTGACTTCCGGGTTCATCGGCATGCATGCCAATTGCCGATCATGTGATGCGATATTGAGTCAATGAAATACAACCCATTCAGACCAGGAACCAAGCCTCCATCCCATTGTCCAATCAAGACTCCCGGCTGACAAACACGCCATCTGCTCAACCGCAGGTCTTACTTGGACGAAAGTCTATGAGGACAAAATGAGTAGGATTTATTTGTTAGCCCAGCCACTTTTTTACTGCGCTTTTATTTGTTCAATTGAACCAAATTTTTATTGCCATTACTGTTTTTATTGGATGTTGGAAAATACATTTTTTGAATAAACCCCTTGATCCGTTTGTTGGATTTACACCATGTGGAGGCTCTCTTTTTTCTTTTATATTTTGGAAAATGCCATTTACTGAGAGGAATGTGGATGACGATTAAAGCCCTCTAAAGTCTCTAGGTAAGACGGCAAGCAAGATAGCTGGGCGCTCAGGCTCAGTTTATTTTTCCTGGTGAGTAGAATTCCTGGCCCTCCTTCCAGTTGGAATTTTCCATCGAGTCGGACCGGACCTACATCCACCGCTTGGTGGTGCAAGCTCGTTTAACTCACCGCTCACGGCGTGTGAATCCACCACCGTTGGTAAGAGTACCTCATCTTTTTCCATCTTGTGATTCTATCATTATGAAGGCACTAACCAGAATGTCGGCTCTATCTTAGAGCATCTTGAGAAGCATATAGGCAGTCTGGATTACAATATTTCAATATACTCATCTGTATAAACTTTTTTTCTATACAATAATATGGACTTCATATACTAAAATATCATTTCTGCAGAATACAATTTGATTTGTGGTTCCTGACATCAACTATTTTGAAATATTTGGTACTCCATGTCCATATTGTCATTTATATATTCATGTCCTTACATTTGGTATCTAGTGACCTGTAAGACTGCCACCATATAGAAAGTAGATGTATAGCCTCCTTTCTATTTTCCATTTCACATATTTTTGTGTTTCACTGTTTGTTACACATTTTTCTGGATTTATTATTATTGTGAGGGCTCATACCCATGTATCATGTTGACTTAAAACACACGTTACCTATTTTGAACATTTAATTTGATGTATGAGACTTTCTGCGACTTCGGGTTGCATTCTCACAGGTACCGGTAATATCACTCACGCACATTACACGTTTGATTACTGGTATCTCACCTTTTTTAAAGTGATATGTGTGACTCTGAAATTGGGCACAGTCGCATTGTTGCAAATTGATATATGTTTTACCACGTGTATCGTTTTATTTACTCTAACATTTAGAGTGTTATTTTAGTTTTTAATGCACAATTTGCACATAGATCCACATTTTGATTATCTTCAATATGCATTCACTATTAAGCGCTACACTTTTGTTCACATTTTTATCTGTAATGCATATAATGCATTAGGGTGAAAAAAACCTTAAAGTGATTGTAAAGTCTTGTTTTTTTAAATGACAAACATGTAATACTTACCTGCTCTGTGCAGTTGCTTGTGCACAGAGCAGCCCAGATCCTCTTCTTCTCAGGTTCCTCGTCAGCTCTTCTGGCCCCTCCCTCCTTTTGAGTGCCACCTCAGCAATCTACTTGCTAGGGGGGCACCCGAACCAAGTCACAGCTTTGTGTGTTCAATCAGACTCGGAGCCCCGACCCGCCCCCCCTCTCCCCTGGTTGGCTAGCGATTTAGATTGACAGCTGGGGGAGCCAATGGTGCTACTGCTGTGTCCCAGCCAATCAGGAGGAGAGTCCAGGATGGCTAAGACACTCATGGACATCCCTGGAGAGAGATGGGGCTTAGGTAAGTAATTAGGGGGTGCTGCAGAGGATGCTACACACAGAAGGTTTTTTATCTTAATGCATAAAATGGTTTAAGATAAAAACCTTCTCTCTTTACAACTCCATGTACACTAGCAGCTCCTAAACTTGAGTTTAGGAGCTTTTGGCATTTTTTTGCCAAAGCTCCTAAACACAACTCCATAAGAGCCTATGTGTCCATGTACACATAGGCTTTTAGGATTGTTTAGGAGCTGCTGCGCCCCTAACCGCCCTCTCCTGAATGAGGAAGAATCGCATTCAGGATAGGAATGTTTTGACCACTGGCCACAAAACGCGTGAAATCGTGGTTAAATTGCTACACAATTTTGCCACGTTTTGTGTTTTCCCGCGGCCGGCGGTCAAAGTAATTCAATTGTACATAAAGCCTAAGCCTTTAGAACCATTTTAAGGAATGTATCCATTTTAAAGTACCTCTAGTAGCCCAATTAAGTGAAATGGACATTAAGGGGTCTATGTATAAAAACTTTGCTGAACGATTGTGACAAATATCGGCACAGCTCCAATTAAACCTGCCATGCTATGTGCTATATAACTGTCCCATATGACCATAAGTGCCATCTAGTGTCCATAATATAGTATTTGTTTTTAAATACTTCACTCAAGAAAAAAAGGAACTTTGGCTAATAGATGGAACTTATGATCAAAAGAAAAACACAGAATATGGAACTTTTTGTGTCACATTTGTTCAGCGAACATTGTGCACGTAGACCCCCAAATATTTCTGATATCTATACTTCTGAACCCATATTTTACAACTTGGACCGATAATTTAAATTCTAATTTTCATTTGATTGTATTTTTTTTACACCCTACCATTCAGATTTTATGACTTACTGATTAATTTTGATTTATGACTACATGTATATTGTACTTTGTCACCTTTCTGCTTTCTGTGACAAATGAGTTTAAAACCAAAGCTGCATTTCTCTCTGCAGTAGCCTTTTGCTTGTGTATAGAAAAATCTTAGTGTAGATCTGTTTGAATTTTTACTATCCTCACTTGCAACACTGTGACAATCACATATAAATATTTAGTGGCATTGAGACCTGCTGCTGCCGAGATGACTGTCAGCTCTTCTATTCCGGCTGTTGGGACACAAGCCAGTCTATGGAACAGCAATCATTTCATTTCCACTTCGATAGAGACATAATTATTATGTCTAAATTTATTGAGCACATTTTGCATCAGGCATCGCCAGCGAATATTACAGATGTCATCTCCATTCTAGCATATCTTTTGGAGGAAATTCTTCCCTGTGTGATTTTCACAGACACAGCTTAAGATAATACCTGTTTCGTAACCGACCATGGCTTTTCTGACTGTTCTACTTGTGCTGATAATACAGCTGGAATCTCCTGGAGCTATAGGAACTAATATGGGGTCAAGGTGGAGAGGTGAAGTGAACCGTGAGTAACTCATAACCTTTTTCCTCCATAAAAGTTTTAAAATTTTTTTTACCTGTATTGATTTACAGAACTGACTTTGGTGATTGTAAGGTTTATTTATTTATTTATTTTTTAAAACCCTCGTACCATCAACATGCAATTACCAGATTTGAATTGAATACTTGTCTAAATATTGTTTTAATTGTAATATTTTATTTAAAAAATTTAAAAAATATTTAAATATTTCATATTAAAAAATAAATAAAAACATGATGGGTTGCCTCTTTTTTTAAGCCTCGGTTTTCTTACAATTTCATATTTGCCTGCAGACTCATGGCGAATATTTCAATACTGATATTGCAACTTGACCATTGCAGTATGATTATGTTATTATTATTTTGCATACATTGGTATCAATCCAATATACAGTATAATCATAAGCAAGGCCAAGATGAGATTTCTGGTATTGCTTATGATGATACTAAAAACTAAATAAAAAAAATACTGGGCACAAGTGGCTGCATATGACAGGTACAATTAGCTGCATTTGATGGGCACAAGTTGCTGCATATGATGGGCACAGTTGGCTGCATATAATGAGCACAGTTGGCTGCATTTTCTGGGTACAGTTGGCTGCATATGATGGGCACAGTGACTGCATATGATGGGTACAGTTGGCTGCATACAGTGGGCACAGTTGGCTGGATATGATGGCACAGTGGCTGCATATGATGGGCACAGTGGCTGCATATGATGGGCACAAGTGGCTGCATTTGATGGGCAAGTGGCTGCATATGATGGGCACAGTGGCTGCATTTGCTGGGCACAGCTGGCTAAATATGATGGGCACAGTGGCTGCATATGATGGGCAAAGTGGTTGCATTTGCTGGGCACAGTTGGCTGCATATTATGGGCACAGTGGCTGCATATGATGGGCACAGTTGGCTACATATTATGGGCACAGTTGGCTGCATATAATGAGCAGAGTTGGCTGCATTTGCCGGGCACAGTTGGCTGCATATGATGGGCACAGTGACTGCATATGATGGGTACAGTTGGCTGCATATGGTGGGCACAGTTGGCTGCATATGAGGGCACAATCGCTTCATATTATGGGCACAGTTGGCTGCATTTGCTGGGCACAGTGGTTGCATATGATGGACACAGTGGCTGCATATGATGGGCACAGTGGCTGGATTTGATGGCACAGTGGCTGCAATTGATGCTATAGTTTCAGTATTTTTCAGAATTTTTCATTTCGTTTGCGTCTAAAAATTTTGAGCACCATCCACCACTGGGTACAACATTTAGCAACTCACATCCTCCCAACTCATCATCCTCCGCACCGCCATCGATGGCATCCCTTCCACTTTGCGCTCCACGAGCTCTTCAAGCCTCGCTTTCAGATCGTTCTACTGCAGGATAGTCTTCCTGGTCACATTTGCAGACTGAGAGCCGGCTTTACCCCATATGCCTGCATACTTAGATGTGCCAGTTTTAATCATCAACCATGTGAGTTGATAAATGTTATACCTTTATGAAATCTAACCATATTGCTACACTTAAAGGTGCCTCTCTTCTCTTTTATACTCTGTAGCTCCTGCTGGATTTTGCTTCTAATCCCCTTGTGGAGGCTGCCATTTGTGGATGGATATTTTTTGGTTACATAACCTATCACATTGCTATGATCTTTTTATATGGACTATAAACTGAAAGACCTATGAATAAATGGTTATGGAACAAATCATCTGAGTTTCCATTATTTCTTATGGGGAAATTTGCTTTGATATGTAAGTGATTTAGATTACAAGCATGTTTCCAGAACAAATTATGCTCGCAATCCAAGGTTTTACTGTACTATAATAATATAATACTATAATGAATGACAGTCCCTCAAAATCAGGGACAGTTGGGAGCTATGAGTTAGGTGTATATACAGTGCATTCTCTGAATTAAGGTAACCCCCTACTTATCTTTACCTGAGCCCGATCTCGATCCAACGATGTGCGCAAGAGCAGTGGCTCTCTTAGCTTTCTTCCTCCTCAAAGGCTCTTGCTGCTGTCATTCACAGCCAGGCAGGGCCGAGCCATGCTGTGTGTCTATGGACACACAGAGCAGGCCTGGGAGCAAGCCCGGATGAGTATCCCTATAGCAAGCATCTTGCTATGGTGGGCACTTGGCAGGCCCTCCCACCGTCAAATGAAGGCTGGGCGGTGCGGCTCTCGTTCTGGGTGGACTTCATATGACGGCCGTCCAGAACGATCACTCTCACGCGCCCGTGAGGGCACGCATCGCGGCAATCTGTGGTGCGGTGTGTCAGTCTGACACACCGCTACACCGATCTCGGTAAAGAGCCTCTGATGAAGGCTCTTTACCACATGATCAGCTGTGTCCAATCACGTCTGATCACAATGTAAATAGGAAGAGCGGTTGATCGGCTTTTTCTCATTCGCGTCTGACAGACGTGAGTAGAGGAGAGCTGATCTGCTGCTCTCCTGACAGGGGAGTCTGTGATGACTGTTTATCAGTGCAGCCCCCACTTGTATTCCCAGCCAGGACCACCAGGATGTCGCTAGGGCCACCAGGGATGGCCACCACACTGGACCACCAGGTATGCCACCCTAGACCACCAGGGAAATGCCAATCAGTGCCCATCCCCAATGTCTGCCAGTACCAGTGCCATCAGTGATGCCTAACAATGCCATCTATCAGTGCCGCATATCAGTGCCCATCAGTGCCACGTATCAGGGCCCACGAGTGCCACTCATGAGTGCCCAGTGCCGCCTATTAATGCCCATCAGTGCTGCATATTAGTGCCACCCATCAGTACAGCCTATCAGTGCCCATCGTCAGTGCCCGTCAGTGCCCATCAGTGCCACCTCATTGGTGCCACCTCATCGGTGCCACCTTATCAGTGACCGTCAGTGTCGCCTTATCAATGCCCATCAGTGAAGGAGAAAAGTTACTTATTTACAAAATTTTATAACAGAAACAAAAGAAAAACTTTTTTCTTTTTCAAAATTTTAGGTCTTTATTTTTTGCAAAAAATAAAAAATGCAGAGGTGATCAAATACCACCAAAAGAAAGCTTTATTTGTGGGAACAAAATGATAAAAATTCAGTTTAGGTACAGTGTAGCATGACCACGCAATTGTCATTTAAACAGTGACAGCGCTGAAAGCTGAAAATTGGCTTGGGCAGGAAGGGGGTGTAAGTGCCTTGTATTGAAGTAGTTAAAGTGGACCTAAACCCTCCTATCCTTTTCAACTAAGGAAGCTGCCATCTTAGACTCTGTTTGATCTGTAACACATGTGATCAGTTATGATGCCAGCCATGTGATGGCTTGTCAGTTTGGTTGAGTGCATAAGCAAATGTGAAAATTGGCATTCCCGGCATGCTGGGAATGTAACAGTTTTTTTAAAACATTAAATTGATGGGTTTAGTTCCACTTTAAACTTTATAAAATTTATACCCAATAGTCTTTAAACTTGACCACTCTCTTTAACATCATCTGTAAGGAAGAACAGATTACAGCTTTAAAGAAAGTAAAGAGGTGTTCAGCTTAGAAAATATATTTTTAATGTTCATAGAGTAGACAACGTAAAGTGTTCTATTATAACGAAAAGGTGTGGGAGACATAAAAAAAAAACACGAGGCAAAGAGACTTTTGTTTTTCTTAGCTTTTTTCATTTTCTGAAATTGCTTCTTTCACAGAAAACCAAGAGAGTAATAGCTTGTCAGAGAAAATCACAGGGCGTTCCGAAAACTTCCTCATCACTACATAGACAATACCAGAAATAAGAAATATTGTTTGCTCCAATTGTCTAGGAGCAATGGTATTAAGTTAAATGCACTCTTAGCAGCAATGTTCAGTGTTTGGGAAAATTGCCTGTAATCTTGTAAGGTTTGTACATTGCAGTGATGGGTCAGCCATCACATGTTACTTTAATACCCTTAAAAAAAAAAATGCTTGTAAAAAAAAAAAAAAGACTGTTATGATTACATATTTTACCTGGAATAGCGATACCTACTAACCCCACCAATGAAGCTAATGAGAAGATATTCTATCCACTCTCAATTGTTGAATACACCAGCTCATACGCAGCATAGTTCATAAAATGATTTTGGATTCAGTAATGACTGTCATTATTGAAACCATGTGTTCGCTGTTGTGATAAGTGAATCCAAGAGAATTCACTGTGCTATCTGGGGAATTATTTTAATATAAAATTAATTGTTAAAAAGCTGTATTAAAGTCAACAAGAAAGGATGCTTTGGTGTCCTTTGCTCCCTTCCAGAGTCCATATCCCTCTCCATGAGTTTATTCTTGTAGCTCTTACCGCCAGAAGGGACGCTGATTTGTGTCCCAGGTTCTTCTCCCACTAGTGCAACGTCAAACAACATTCACTCCCCTGGCTCAGAAAACAGTCTAGGGGTTGCCTTTTTAAAGTTTATTGCAAATTAACTTGGATGAGCTTAGGGAAGCTGTGGGATACTCCAGAACACTAAACAGGAATGTGAGGGCACTCTTTTCTTTGCAGCTACTTCTTAGTACAGTCCTTTGAGCAGTAGGACATGAAGTGGACAGCACTGGGACACCATTTTCAATGTTCCAGGCCAGCCAAGCCTTGAACTTAGTGCACCAGGGGTTAACAGCAGCAACAGTTAGGCCCCTTTCACACTCGGGCGGTTTGCAGGCGTTATTGCGCTAAAAATACCGCCTGCAAACCGCCCCTAAACAGCCTCCACTGTTTGTTCAGTGTGAAAGCCCGAGGGCTTTCACAAAATTTAGGGGCTAGTCTATCCAAACACAATATTTAGGGGCATTTCAAAAGCAGGATCTCTACAATTGCTGAAGCTCCCAAAACAGTCTCACTGATTTAGTGGTTTTATACATATTTTGTATATACACTATATTGTCAAAAGTATTGGAACACTTGCCTTTACACACATGTGAACTTGGTATCCCAGTCTTAGTCCATAGGGTTCAATATTGAGTTGGCCCACCCTTTGCAGCTATAACAGCTTCAACTCTTTTGGGGAGGCTGTCCACAAGGTTTAGGTGTGTGTCTATGAGAAGTGCATTTTTTGAGGTTAGGTAATGATGTTGGACGAGAAGGCCTGGCTCACAGTCTCCGCTCTAATCCATCCCAAAGCTGTTCTACCAGGTAAAGGACAGGTCAGTCAAGTTCCTCCACCCCAAACTCACTCATCCATGTCTTTATGGGCCTTGTTTGTGCACTGGTACACAGCCATGTTGGAACAGGAAGGGGCCATTCCCAAACCGTTCCCACAAATTTGGGGGCATGATATTGCCCAAAATGTATTGGTATTCTTACGCCTTAAGAGTTCCCTTCACTGGAACTAAGGGGCCAAACCCAACCCCTAAAAAACAACCCCCACCATATTCCCCCCTCCACCACATGATTTGGACCAGTGCACAAAGCAAGGTCCATAAAGACATAGATGAGGGGGTTTGGGGTGGAGGAACTTGACTGGCCTGTACAGAGTCCTGACCTCAACCCGATAGAACACCTTTGGGATGAATTAGAGCCGAGACTGCGAGCCAGGCCTCCTCGTCCACATCAACGCCTGACCTCACAAATGTACTTCTGGAAGAATGGTCAAACATTCCCATAGACACACTCCTAAACCTTGTGGACAGCCTTCTCAGAAGAGTTGAAGCTGTTATAGCTGCAAAGGGTGGGAGAGCTCAATATTGAATCCTACAGACTAAGACTGGGATGCCATTAAAAGTGATACTAAAGTCTATTTTTTTTTGTTTAAAAATAACAAAAATGTTATACTTACCTGCTCTGTACAGTGGTTTTGCACAGAGCAGCCTAGATTCTCCTCTTCTTGGGTCCCTCTTCAAGGCTCCTAGTTCCTCCCTGCTGTTGAGTGCCCCCACAGCGAGCAACTTGCTATGAGGCACCTGAGCCAAGCCGCAGCTCTGTGTGTCTATTCAGACATGGAGCCGCAGCCTGGCCCTGCCCCCTCTCTCATCATTGTCTCACTGACTTTGATTGACAGCAGTGGAAGCCAATGGCGCTTTGCTGCTGTCCCAGTCAATGAGGATGGAGAGTCTCGGACAGCTGAGTCTCTCAGGCAACATCACTCGAGATGGGCTCAGGTAAGTAATTTAGGGGCTGAGGGGGCTGCTGCACACAGAAAGCTTTTTATCCCAATGCATAAAATGCATTAAGATAAAAAAGAAAACCTTCTGCCTTTACAACCACTTTAGACTGGGTTCACACTATTGCGAATTGGATGTGAGTTTCCCGGCATCCAATTTGCATGTCAGGAGACTGTGACTGGCTCCCAATGGAGCCGGTTTACACAGCTCTGGGATGGCTGCGGAGTGAATTGCACAGCAGTCCTGTGCGTCTTCTGGTCAATTTCTGGTCATAATTCAGCCAAAAATTCGGACCGAAATTGGACCTAAAACGGTGAAAAGGGATGCACCCCTGCTGTGAGCCGCTCTGCACAGCAGTGTAAACCCAGCCTTAAAGTTCATGTGCGTGTAAAGGCAGGCGTCCCAAAAGTTTTGGTAATATAGTGTATGTGTATAGCGCAGCACAATTTATTTATTAATGAAAATGTTAGTTGCCTGGTTGAGTCTGATTTGAGTACTTTTTATTTATATACCCAAAACAAGCACGATATGTTCTCTTATTCCTGGTCAGAAACTCAGTGTCATAAAATAGCGTTTTTATATCAGCCCAGAGTTTGACAATAAAGAGTTTGTAAACCCTCATTTTTTTTTTAAATAACAAACATATCATACTTACCTCCACTGTGCAGTTCGTTTTGCAGAGTGTGGCCCTGATCATCTTCTTCTGGGGTCCCCCGGCAGCTCTCACGGCTCCACTTCGCATCGGTAAACCCCCTGGAAAAAGCGCTCTCCTGGGGGGTTACCTTGTGGGCATGCTCCTGAGTTCAGCATTTGCGTCTATAGACACAGATTGCTGGACTCAGCCCCACCCCCCCGGCGCCCATGTTATTGGATTTGATTGATAGCAGCGGGAGCCAATGGCTGCTCTGCTATCAATCTATCCAATCAAGAGCCGAGAACCCCGGGCAGAGGGGAAGAGCACGTCTCCGCCGAGGGAACGAAGGGCTCAGGTGAATAAAATGGGGGGGCTGGGAGGCCGGTCAGTATTTTTTTCACCCTAATGCATCGGATGCATTAGGGTGAAAAATCACAAAGGTTTACAACCCCTTTAAGGTCTCAGACGGCCAGAAATCCCTATGTGTTTGTGCACTGGATGATGATAGTAATTATGTATTTAATTTTGAGGCACTTTTCTTTTTAGGTCTTTAGCACAAGGTAGTCATTTTTCAATAAATGCAATGATTTTTATTTCAAGTAATCAGACTTTTTTTGTTATTCTATTCCTGAAACACTGTACTGGCCTTTTGAAACAGATGGCATTTGGATGTTATCACTCCCATAACAAATTAAAAAAAACAAGGGCTTTATTTCTCATTAGATTATATTGGGTGAAGACATGCAAATTATCCCTTTATGCTTCAGTAGCCAACTGTGCATCCAGAACTATTGGTTATAGCAAAGATACAGCCTAAATATAGACCAAGTTATCCAACTTGTTTACAGCTGTCTCAGGCTCTTATCAGTGCAAGATACAGACACTGGCTTCTATGTCTCAATATAACCATCCAGGTCATGGAGAGGGGGCAATACAAATTTAAAGACCACCCACAGAACTACTGTGAAGGGCACTCAAAACAGAATGTAATGACATACTTCTATCACAAATGAGATTCCTAAATTAAAGATGGCCTCTAGAGAAACAGCTAAATACATAGACTGAATGCTTATAAGGGAGCTGTTCTACCTGGCAAAGGATTTGTTTGCAGACTCATCCAGTCCAAAAATGTACACAGCTCTGCCACACAGCACAGTCCTGTCTGGCAGGGCAGGAGTTTTTCTCTGCTGCAGTTAAATAATCCTTATGCCGCGTACACACTGTCAGAATGTGCGATCGTGTGTACGCGGCATTACAGGTCTTGTCTCTCCCCCAGTCTATAATTGGACAGTGAAAGGAGAACCAGCAGATTGATTAGCTCATCTCTCTGTCACTCCACTCTCTTCTCCTATCAGCATGTTCCTTGTTAGCACATCCAGCACACCGGATTGGCTCCTTATGTCCTTAGTCTGCTTTCTACTGTACAGGGGATTGCAAGAGGTTGACCCCAAGTCAAATTCACGTACTAACACTGCGGGCATTTAAAAATTAACTTTAGTTATGTATTAATTAATACAAGCCTACATTAATGTATGCCTTTTATATATACATGGGGTTCAGCTTTTAAACCACCATGTTTTATTGTTTTTTGTGATTACATAAGGATTTCCCAACACTTTCTTGCATTGTGGCAAGAACTAAATAGTGTACACCATGGCCACTAGACGGAGATAACCATCACTACATGTACATAGATTGCACCAACATTTCTTACAAACTGACAGCTAAAAGAAGATAAGTTTATATGGGACTAACTGTAATGTGAACCTGGTGTCTATGGTTTATGTACTTTAAAGTGTTATTGGGTACATTACATTACGTGAGAACTAGCATTAAATGTAAAGCTTTTAAGGACACTGCCACTCGCTTTTATTTTTTTTTAGGGCTTTTCGTGCCCATTTTTATTAAAAGAAAGTTCAGCAAACACAAACATGAGTTTCCCTCGCAGGGGTATTCCTCATTCCTTCTCCTTCAACATAAACAACATTCAGCCCTTCTGGTTTGTACTTGCAGCACTGCCGCTCTGGCCTTACACTCCAGGCCCTTGTCTGTCTCCTACAGACTGTTCACTGACCAATTTGGTGCACACAGCTAGCAGCCTCTTGCTGCAGTGGCTCCCACCTCTCTCCTAGGTGGAGCTCTCCTGACTCCTGGGCCAGACCACCTGTCTGCCTGGGTGGAGTCCAGAACCATGGTCAGGTAATTACTAAAATCCCAGTACACACCTGGCCAACTAGTAGGCTGGCTGTTCTAAATATCTGGACCCAGAATTGGAGATTTCCTCCCACCCGCATCACTTTGAAATCTCCAGGCTCCAGGTCCCAAAACGGACTTTAGAAAACACTGGGGAAACTGAAAAGCCAGTTTCCTCTCCATGACACAAGCTTCCTGGAATCCCTCAACCCGCCTGGTTGAGAATTCTGGGTCAGAACCTCTTTCTAAACCTTGGCAGGGCAATGCTCTGCCACAATTAATACAGTATTTTCTCTATAGAGTCTTTAATGCAATTTTTTAATTTCTTTGAGGTGATTAATTTTGTAAAAATTTCTTAGAAAGCTTCATTGTAATTTTCTTTCAAGATCAAATCAATATTGTTCTAATCCGATGTTCCAGGGCCCATAAAGGGCATGGGACCAATAGGAAAAGGAAAAAGAGCAGAGACATTTAATAAAAAAAACTCAACAAACCTTCTCTACTCTATCCAAAACTAAAAAATACATGCTTTGGCTATACTTACACTTTAACCAATGCCTGTGTATTTTCTTTTATAATTCTTTGTTGCTGTAAACATAGATTGGCCCTCTGCTACTATGGACCATGCATGTATGTCTAAGCCTTAGGGATCAGGATCTCTACTGCTGAGTGAATGGCTATAGATGCATCATTATACATTAAATCCATGTTCACAGTAAGCAGCAATATGTACTGTACCTGAAGCCTGTCTGTTTTTACTTTAATTTAATTCTTTCAGATGATTGAGTAAGATACATTAGTCATACAAGTGTGGGTGAAAATCTCTCCCAGTGCGATTTTATATCAGCATTGAGTATAAACTGCAATTTTATGAAATGGTAAATGAAAAAGAAATGTGATTGCCTTCCCAGCGAGATAAAAAGGAAAATTAAGGTAAACATTCCTAGGTGTTTTTATTGATTATACCATATATTAAAAGTGCCCATTCCACATGTACTTATTCTGAGATAAACAGCGTAACTGAATTGTGTTTCCTGATAAGAAAAACATGTTTAAATGCAACCATATAGTGAATTGGGAACATAGGCAGACTATTGGGCTTATTTGAAATTGGAAAAAATTGCTGTTTTGAGGGAAAATATATTGTATCATCTATAACATTTTAGAATGTTAGTGCTATATATTATGTATGATTCTAATTTATAAGATCAGTCGTTCTCAGCAGTAAAGTGCCGGAGGGGTGGGGGGTGCAGCCACTGGCAATATACAGCACATCGCTCTCTGCATTCCAGCACCTAACACTCACAGAAGCCAGAAATGTCAGCTGAGTGACAATATCTGCCTAAATAAAAATTGAACACCAACGCTGGAGAGATTATTAATATTGCTACAGCCACTTATAGCAAATGCTGTGAGGAAGGTTTCTTGTTACAGCCAGCCACTGAGAACCAATGAAAGGGGGAAGGACTTTTGTTAAAGCCTGCCATTGACCACCAGGGTGCCTTTGGCCAATCATGGCTCAGGGGGACTAAGTCCAGGCCCTACACTATATAAGGCTGCCTACACTGTGGCCCTGTGTAGTGCTGTTGGTGTGGACAGAGAGATAGCTTGATTTAGATGAAGCAGGCAGGTTATTCAGTTACTGGCAGTGTATTTGACATACAGTATCTCACAAAAGTGAGTACACCCCTCAAATTTTTGTAAATATTTTATTCTATCTTTTCATGTGACAACACTGAAGAAATTACACTTTGCTACAATGTAGAGTAGTGAGTGTACAGCTTGTATAACAGTGTAAATTTGCTGTCCCCTCAAAACAACTCAGCACACAGCCATTAATGTCTAAACCGCTGGCAACAAAAGTGAGTACACCCCTAAGTGAAAATGTCCAAATTGGTTAATTCTACTCCTATCCCCTGCACGCATGACGCTAAATTTCATGCTTACTAATGAAAATATTTTTTGATATATTGGGGGGTGCTAAAAAATGAACCACCCTGGGTGTTTAATATCACAGGTATACCACTGATTCTCAGGAAAAGCAGTTAAGTGCAGTTTGTTTCCGGCACAGGACCTTCCTACCTTCTTGGTTATGAAGAGGCTAGTTTAGTGTTAGGGGTTAGTTTAGGTTATTGTAATGTGGGAATAGCAGGTTTACTTTCAGTTAAATTAAGGGTATAGGGCAGGGCTTTATTTTAACCAGACCGTGGCGGAACTCAGTTCTGCCACTTTAGACACTGGCCCTGTGCTTGTGGCTCACTACTGTCTCTTGTACACACAGAAGCTCGGTTGTGACAGCACTATCCTGCCAACACCAACTCCATGGAGCTCTCACTGCCCTTCTTTCCCCTCCATCCCCCTCCACGCTCTCTCTCTCAGTGCCTCTAGTGCAGAAAGAGCTTGAAGGTGAAGGCAGGGCATCTCTCCTGCCTGCTGCTGTTGAAACATGTCTGGGCAGAAAGATAGCTCACAGCTTAGCTACAGGCTTAGGGTGTCAGGTGGGCAAAGTGTTAAGGTGGAAGAGAGGCAAAGCGTTAATGTGGCAAGGTGTTAAGGTGGCAGGGATGGGCAGAAGGGGAGTTAGTGTGCAGAAGGCTGGTAGGCACTGATGCTGTGTGTCTACCTGTGGCCACTGCAGTGATGGAGCATTGATGTAGGGCTTCATCACACCATGTACCTTCATACTATCTGAACTCCTTTCCCTGCACATACTACCCACCATCATACACTATGCACTCCTCTCCTGCACGTACTACCCACCCTCATACACTCCACACTCATTTCCTACACATAATGCCATACGATGCACACTCTTTTCCTGCACATACTGTCATATGGACTACACACCTTTCCTGCACATATGATCATACACTCCATACTTAAATGAATGCCCCTCACATGAAGTACATTCTACAACGGCTTGGGGAGCGCGCAACTAAAAAATGGTGTCCCTGGTGTCCCTAGGACTAGAAATGTTGGCACTCTTTTTGTAACGCACTCCTGAATTCTGCACTCTGTACATAGAGCACGCCTGAACTCTGCACCCTGTACATAGCGCACTCCTGAACTCTGCAGCCTGTACATAGAGCACTCCTGAACTCTGCACCCTGTACATAGCACACTTCTGAACTCTGCACTATGTATAACTCCTGGTATTTAACAATGCCCCATCACCCTTGCACTGGACAATTTGGTCACACCCGTCAATTGATATGGCTCGTTGAGTTCCTACACCTTTTGTCTGAGAAAAAAAATCCCTAATATAGGGGGTTAGTTATATGTTAGCGTAGTAGTTAACTTTAGGGGTTAGGGTAACTGAGATCATGTTTTATTTGAACATTGTGATTCCATGAGGATTTGACCATAACAGCATGAATCTAGGCCCTGTAAAGACTAGGTGCATTACTGGTGGGAAGCCTGTTGAAGTGTATCTAAAGAGACAAGAGCTCTGCATTTTCTGCAAACTGCAGAAGACCACACAACACCACATCCAAATTTATATAGTATATGCTAAAATAAATAGAACAAATGATATATAAAATCACTGTTAAATGATAAGTGGTATGCATTCTTCTAGGGTTAATAAAATCTTACAGCTAAGTTGTAGAGCAAACTGAAAATGATATTCCTGATGTGTTCTGCATGTGACAAACTACTTTTCACATTTCACTTGTGAATGTACAAATTATCGCCACATCCCATTATCTGTTTTAACATTTCATCTTATCAAGTTAAATTAAAACTACCATAATATTTAGATGTCTCAAGTGCCTCTATATTTATAGCATTCCTGTAAATAAAGCACCTATGAAATTTGCTGTCTTGTTAATGTGGATGGAAAAGTGACATTCCTGGTATACATTTAACTCAAACTACACAAATGCTAGTTGTAAATAGGGATGTGGTAATGGTTCACATGGGTTTGAGTCAAATCCAGTGGGTTTGAGACTTGCAGTCCCAGCAAATTTTGGTGCAGATTCACCCTGGAGAATTAATTTTTTTAAATAAGTTTTATTGAAAATTACAAATATAACACACACAAGAAGGCATACATAGAGATCAGTACACATAGTAGTACAGAAAATATGGGTATAAATACATAAAAATAGGAGAAATAAAGCAAAGCATCACTAGAGCATTCCCTGTGATCTCTGTACTCACAGAAACAGTAGATTTACATGAAACTACTATCAAGATAGGAAGCATGGATGAAAGGATCCTCAAGTCTGCATTCTGAGAGAAAAAAAAAGGATAAGAACATTGCCTTGAGGCGTCCACCATGAGACTGACACTATTTTTAGAGATTCAGATATTATGCAATAAGAACTAAGTATATAGCACAAACACATGGCGAGGGTCGAGAACTGCCTTGCTTAGGCAACAACAAGGTATGGGCTCGTAATATGGAGAACAGAGCTGCAACTTTTACCTTTGAATAGTAAATGGGCTTCTGTTTCAGGGCTGGTATTTTGTGGCTTTCATTATTTTTCTCTATATTATTTTATGTTGATAGGCCTTTTTAGGTTTTTGGTGCATGAAGTGAAGCATTCACATGTTACCGACGATCTGTTCTTGAAGTTGCCTTTTGTTCACAGCATCATTGCATCATTTGAAAGGAAAAACAAGTGCAAAAACAGTGCGCACCCAAACCACATTACATTATATTACCAGCATTCAATGCACATGGATAAAGTAAAAGTTTGGCATACATTTGTTAGGCTTATTATCTCTGATTAAAACTGTCCTGCTGCTGGTCTATTTTACATTGCAGTATCTTCTACAGAATCGTAATTTTTGGAAAAACACGCCAGCCTGTGCTCTTTGTCTTTAGTATATTTGGGGTTTGCTTTGTTATTTAAAATTATCTTGCAACTGCCCAATTTTACACTTCTGTGTTATCTGTGGTCTATTAGTTATTTTTGAAATCTACCTACACTCTTTTACTCTGGTACAATTTGGCCAATTCTACCTTATTAAAAATGCCCCGTTGGCCAATTTTAAACTGCTGTATCATATACAGTCTCTTAATTTTTAATGGGAGCTTGATACAAACTGGCCAACAGCAGGACAGTTTTCATCAGTGAAAACAAGGGACAGCCACAGCAAACTACTCGCCAATTTCTATTTGCCAGATAAAGTGGGCCTATTACCTTGGACAAAAAAGTTGGCTTTGAAAAAGTTAGCAGTGTTTGGCTACTGAAACGCGTCAGTGTGACGTCAGCATGCATGTGACATCTTTGGGATCGAAGCTCACGGAAAATGTGGTTTGTGAGGCGGAGATGAAGTGACCCCGGAAGGCTAGCTTGGAGGCAGTGACACCGTGGTATCAAACGCAGTGCATTTGGAGGAAATACTGGTCCATGAATCAGAGCAAGGAGTGAGAGTTGGAGGTATAGCGGAGACAGCAGAGGTGGTGAGATCTTCCAAATACTTTGGTTTATATCAACAGGACACTAGTAGAAGCTGAGAGTCCTTACAAGTGGTGCGGCCATCCCAACTGCTTTTAATTCTCCCTCCTCCCCCCCACTCTCCTCCTCATCAATTTATGACCTTTCTTCAGATATACAGCGTAGTGTGGGTGACTTCCCCCAGATTGATTATAGACATATCTAGTCTGCATCAGTTAATAATATAACACGCCTCAGTAAGTTTGGCCCCTGTTCAATATAGTTGGGAATCAACTGATGGACTGTGACTGAACACTTTATATTGGGCTGCTCAATGACCACTGAACCTGCAAGCCAGCACCCAACATCATACATGTTTATCAATCACACACCTTTTTGGTCCCAATGGAAACCTGGACAGTAATGTTATTTACTTTTGAAAAAGAAGCCCAATTGCACAATTGTTACATAGATACTCCACGATCAACAGACCAATTAGAAGTGTGCCAGATTGAATGAATGGGTGCATGCAGAGTTACGATTTCCCCTATCTTGACAACGTCGTCTTTTTAATATTGTTTTGGAAGGTTATTCACTGAATTTTTGTCGTTTGTAATTCAAATGGTGCTTTTTTCTACAATAAAATATTTTAATTCAACCGTGGTGTTCCACTGATGTGACCTTCTTGGTAGGTTTCTTTCCTCTGGCATATACATCTTGCGGTCACGTGGACTGCATAATATATGCAGTTCCTATATGGTGATTGGTTGAGATAATATATTTGAATTTATTTACTGCTTGTCAGTTAAAGCGGTGGATCCATGCTATGCACTTGAAATTTTTTCCACAGCAAACTACTCGCCAATTTCTATTTGGCAGATAAAGTGGGCCTTTTACCTTGGACAAAAAAGTATGTTTCACTGCTAAACCTGGAAATAAATAGGTGCAATATTGGGACTTTATATGACACATGCAGCCAGGGAGGCATCACAGCATAATACCAAAATAGTGTCTGGTGAGTATATCATAGATTTTGACCATATAACTTAACATAATACCCAACATAATAACCAATAACATAAATAACCAACATAGTAAAATAGGAAAACGTTATTGCATAACATAATACATAGTAATATGATAGCATAATGGCATAATAACATTGTGGTTCACAATGGTAACATAATAGAAACACCAGACTAGTTGCTGCGTATCTCCACAATAAATGACATAATGTAAATTGGTATGATTCAATGAAATATAATATTGGTAACAGTTGTAAGATGTAAAACAGGGGGGGAGCATCTAATATCTCAACACGTTTCGTGGTTAAAGTGACACTCTTCAGGAGCATACCATACTTACAAACCAAATATGAGTCTGGGCAAGGGCATGGAAAGTTGGGGGTCAGCCAAGAGGATCATCAGCCCAACTCATATTTGGTTTGTAAGTATGAGTGGGGGACTTACTCTTATATATTTTTTCCTTATATAATTACCCAATTTAATATTTATTTTTAACATTTTATGGACATCTATCCTGCATCTGCTCCTGAAGAGTGTGATTTTAACCACAAAACGTGTCAAGCTATTAGATGCTCCCCCCTGTTTTACATCTTACAACTATTACCAATATTACGTTTCATTGAATCATACCAATTCACATTATGTCTTTTATTGTGGAGATTAGGGATGAGCCGAACACCCCCCTGTTCGGTTCGCACCAGAACATGCGAACAGGAAAAAAGTTCGCTCGAACACGCGAACACCGTTAAAGTCTATGGGACACGAACATGAATAATCAAAAGTGCTAATTTTAAAGGCTTATATGCAAGTTATTGTCATAAAAAATGTTTGGGGACCCGGGTCTTGCCCCAAGGGACATGGGTCAATGCAAAAAAAAGTTTTAAAAACGGCCGTTTTTTCAGGAGCAGTGATTTTAATTATGCTTAAAGTCAAACAATAAAAGTGTAATATCCCTTTAAATTTCATACCTGGGGGGTGTCTATAGTATGCCTGTAAAGGGGCGCATGTTTCCCGTGTTTAGAACAGTCTGACAGCAAAATGACATTTGGAAGGAAAAACCCATTTAAAACTACCCGCGGCTATTGCATTGCCGACAATACACATAGAAGTTCATTGATAAAAACGGCATGGGAATTCCCCACAGGGAAACCCCGAACCAAAATTTAAAAAAAAAAATGACGTGGGAGTCCCCCTAAATTCCATACCAGGCCCTTCAGGTCTGGTATGGATATTAAGGGGAACCCCGGCCAAAATTTAAAAAAAAATGACGTGGGGTTCCCCCTAAATTCCATATTTTAAGGGGAACCCCGGGCCAAAAAATTAAAAAAAAAACGGCGTGGGGTCCCACCAAAAATCCATACCAGACCCTTATCTGAGCACGCAACCTGGCAGGCCACAGGAAAAGAGGGGGGGACGAGAGTGCGCCCCCCCTCCTGAACCGTACCAGGCCACATGCCCTCAACATTGGGAGGGTGCTTTGGGGTAGCCCCCCAAAACACCTTGTCCCCATGTTGATGAGGACAAGGGCCTCATCCCCACAACCCTGGCCGGTGGTTGTGGGGGTCTGCGGGCGGGGGGCTTATCAGAATCTGGAAGCCCCCTTTAACAAGGGGACCCCCAGATCCCGCCCCCCCCGTGTGAAATGGTAAGGGGGTACTTACCCCTACCATTTCACTAAAAAACTGTCAAAAATGTTAAAAATGACAAGAGACAGTTTTTGACAATTCCTTTATTTAAATGCTTCTTCTTTCTTCTATCTTCCTTCATCTTCTTCTTCTTCTGGTTCTTCTGGCTCTTCTGGTTCTTCCTCTGGCATTCTCGTCCTGCATCTCCTCCACGGCGTCTTCTATCTTCTTCTCCTCGGGCCGCTCCGCACCCATGGCATGGGGGGAGGCTCCCGCTCTTCTCTTCATCTTCTTCTTCATCCTCTTCTCTTCTTCCTTCTTCTCTTCTTCATTTTCTTCTCCGGGCCGCTCCGCACCCATGCTGGCATGGAGGGAGGCTCCCGCTGTGTGACGGCATCTCCTCTTCTGACGGTTCTTAAACAACGGGGGCGGGGCCACCCGGCGACGCACGGTGCCTTGACGGGACTTCCCTGTGACGTCACGGGGAATGCCATAGACTTTTAAAGGGTGTTCTGCGGCATTCGAATTTGCCGCGAACACCCCAAATTTTTAGCTGTTCAGCGAACTTGCGAACAGCCAAAACATGAGTTCGACTCAAACTCGAAGCTCATCCCTGGTGGAGATATACAGCAACTAGTCTGGTGTTTCTATTATGCTAAAAAAGAAGATTTGGAAAATTAGAATCGCGCTATGCATAAATTATTAACCAAAAATCAAACTGATCTCATAAGTACATCTGATAATAGTGAAAAATTCATAAATAATAAAAATCAAAAACTCCCCAAAAACTAAAATGAGTATTGAAACCAAACATTAATAGGTCCATGAGTTTCTATTATGCTACCATTGTGAACCACTATGTTATTATGCCATTATGATATCTTATTACTATGTATTATGTCATGTAATAACGTTTTCCTATGTTTGTTATTATGCTATCATGTTAAGTTATATGGTCATAATCTATGTTATAATCACCAGACACTATTATGGTATTATTCTTTGATGCCTCCCTGGCTACATGTTTCATATAAAGTCCCAATCTTGCTCCTATTTATTTCCAAGTATTGGGGATGGAGGTACATTCATTTGGCCTCATATAAAGTCCCAACCCTTTTCCCTTTTTTTCACTGCTAAACCTACCTGAAGAAAGCTTTTTTATCAAGCTAAAATAAATCAGATTGGGGTCACGCTGCTGTATGTAAGCCAAGCTAATTATAAAAGAAAAAAATGAATTTCACAGCCAAATATGCACTGGCAATGTATGCTGTTGCAGAGACTATCTGTGAAAATTATGCTATTCCATAGCATCGTGTTCAGCTTCATGGCAGCCCCTAAGCATGTTATTTGGGTATTGTCCCCATGGCAGTGCCCAGCTTCCTATGCCTTTTTTGGCAGTAGTTTGCCTATTAGCTCTAATTTTTGCCAGAATTTAACATGTTTTGCCCTCTATAGACTTTAATAGGATTTGCCCAATGGGGTTCTCTGAATTTTGACAAGATTTGATGAACTCTTAGAAAATTAAACCTGAGCAAATTTGCTCACCACTAGTTGTGATTGATTTTAGGGTGACTAGTGTGAAGGCCAGTCAAGTTGTAACATCAGAAGAAAGGCATAAGGCAGAAGAAAACAGAAAAATCTACCTATAAAAATGTATCATGAAAGTACCAAACAATTTTTATAATGGCAGATCACATGCTGCTTTGGAAAGCTGTAGCCTTGTAGGATCTGATGTTATATAACTTAAATTATGGTTTATAGCAGAGAGAGGATACTGCTATCAGTACTCTACTTTGCTATACTCCACATTATTTTCCACATTGTGGCATTTGAGCCTGTGGTACATCACTGAATTCTCTCTGTTTAAAGCTTATATGCTTCCCCTCCCCCTCTGGTGCCATATTTGGCATCTTTCAGGGGGGAGGGGGGAATGGGGATCTGTTTTTGACAGGTCTCTTTCCACACTTCCTGGAGACAGGGCCGTGGCCCGATCTCCCAGAAGCTCACCCCCCTCCTCCAAGCCCCGCTGCTAGGCCAATTATAAAGCACAGCACAATAGGGAGCCAGCTGTGAAGCCGAAAGGCTTCACGGCCGGGTTCCCTTACCAGGAATGGCGGCAGAAGCACCTGAGAATCGATCTGAAGATTGGCTGGGGTGAAGACATTGCGGGCTCCCTGGACAGGTAAGTTCCCTAATTTTAAAAGTCAGCAGCTGCAATATTTGTAGCTGCTGACTTTTAATTTTTTTTCACCCAGGCTGGAACTCCGCTTTAAAGCAGTATCTGAAGAGAGGTCACTCACGTGACTTTTACAGATCATATAAATTAGCTCACTTCCTGGCTTTTTTTCCTTCCTTTATTTTTTCTTCTTTAATTCTACTTAAGAGATACAAAGCAAGTAAAGCAGCACAAATCTAAAGCACAGTGCGTCCTGCTCAAAGGAAAAGGGAAGCAGACTTTGATCTGCAAACAATAGACATTGGATGATATAAAGGTAAAAGGTAGAGCAGTTCTGGGGTCTATCTTGATCTTAGTGAACTAAAGTACATAGAGGACCCCAAAAAACTTCCATAAACCCCCCAAAACTTTATGCTTAAGTTATTGTGGACCACATAATCATTAATATTAGTAGTATTAGTAGCAGCAGCAATATACTATTTCTATACTACTATTACTAATATTTATATATTGCACATGAATAAAATGTACACCTTCCATAAAGATCGAACTCAAAAAGTCAGTAGCATTATTCTCTTACCAAGTCAGCTAACCAATCAAACTGTCATATTCACCTCTCCCACTAATGGCTAACTCACTCAATTCCACATGTATTAACTTCTCTCACTGAAGTCACATAACAATAACACCAACATAGGTTATTTCCCAATGGCATCTAGCAGCAACAGCCTATAACAATTATTATTTTAGATTTATTGCATTATGTATCAGGAATTACAGATGAAGTGAAATTATGTAAAAGGGTAAAGTGCATTAATTAAAGGTATGAATTGCTTTATATAAAAAAATAAAGAAATATGTCAGCTGCCATTGGGGACTGTCTTAGGAAAATGCTAGTTGAATAGCTTTTTCTGATTTCAGTACTTTTGTGTCAGAAGAAGAAGCATGCACTAAGTGGAGCCAGAACATCTAATATGCACACTTATTCCAGGTCAGAAAGGACAGGATTGCCATGACTGTCCATTAACTAATAATTTTTATTTTCTCACTACAGGCTTTCTTTAAAAACCTTAATTCCACGTATTTATACTGTAAATATACTGACTGGCCACAAGCATCAGCAAGTGGTTTGATGTGCAAGGTAGACCCAACCATTTCACAACTTCTACTTCAAATAGAATGTCCTAGATGCATGAGCTGGATACTTTCCTGTTGACATTTCTATGCTCAGGCTGGCTGGATAAATAAAACCTGTTACAGGAAATAGAAAAATTACAGATGTTGTAGTTGGGACCCAGAAAAATTATAACTGCCATGTTAATACTGGCATTTGTGATTTTTGCCCATAGTTCAGCTTCAACATTATTTTGTAAGGTCCCCTTCAGAATATGGGCTAATTTTTATTTCAGCGTTGGGTTATTTATTTTACTTTCTGAAATTCTCTGCTAATTTTGCTCAGAAGTATGTTCTAAAAAGTCTTGATATTTTACTTTTTTCTCTAGGGCTAGTAAAATCTTAGGAGGATTTGTTGAGCAGCGCTGGGTTTTTGTTGTTTCTCAGTACCGTGCCTGGTGTGCAGGCAATTACCAGTTTTGTAATTCTTCTGCTACTGTGGCGCAAAGAATGGACTAAGGAGATTCAGCACAGCTGCTCATACAGGCTCTAATGAGGAGCAAGAGAGGGGCTGATCATGCAATCCCCTAGTCTGTTAGATGAGCCAGATTGGCTAAGAGCATTGTCAGGGGGTATAGCAGTGTGAAGCCTGATTGTTATGTCTGTAAGAATCTCCAAACTTCTCCAAATGATTTTTCTGCGAGTTCCAAAGTTTAATAAACATTTACCTTGCAGATGGTGTCTGTATGTTGACCACCCTACGTACAAGAGATAAAAAACATTTAAAATACAATAATGATAATTCACAAAGCTAGGGTGCACAGTCAATGGGCAACCTATGACTGCTGGTCAACATTATACAAATAAGTGGGATGACGAGGGCTAATGGATTAAAGCTGAGTTCCAGGAAGATGTAAAAGGCACAAATAATTGCAGCAATGTAATCATAAAACACATATATATATATATATATATATATATATATATATATATATATATATATATATATATATATATATATTTATAAATGCAAGCAGTGTAAGTATCAAATTTGACTTGATATCAGTCTCTTGTAGTCTACTCTACTGTCTGTACAGCAGAGCTCAGAAAGAGGGAGGGAGAAGCTCCAGTGCAAGGAGTCATGCTGATGAGGGAAGAGAGCAGAATGACAAAGAGAGTCGTTAATCTGTAATTTGCTAGGGACATGTAAATTAAGGTAGAATTGCAGCAGTAAGCAGTGAGTAAAATCATGGCCCTTCCCTTAATAGAGAGGGCTGTGCTTTGGGGCAAATCTGCATAAATTTTAGAACAAAATGGACAAATCCTTAGTTAGGTAAAACATCTCTCATATATAAATTTAATATGTGTATTTAGATGTGTCTGGAGTTCAGTTTTAAAAGAGATCATTCAGAAAAACTTGTAAATAAAATGAATAGTAACTATATCAAATTATGATTTGAACTAGAAATACGATAGCTAGTGTTTAGCTATAGTTTGGTAAAACCACCATTTACTCCTACATTGCTTTTTATAAACAAACTCTAATTTATGATCTTTGTATCCAAAGGAAGTCGATGAAACAGGGGGGGATCAGGCTGAAAAAATGGTGAAATGAAAAAACTTGCAAAGGTCCTAAATTAACTTTATTTCAGAAAAGACTTAATTTTATTATTTGAAATGTCGATGTCATTCGGCCAACCTATTTACTCAAAATAAAGTTTTTTATTACATTGTGGAGAATAAAAATAACAAGGTTTTCCTTGAGTTGTCGGCTTAGTTACTAATGATGTGCCATAAGACTCCAACAATTTAAAGCTCAGATGGAGTTGTATAAAAAATGTGTGGTATGTGTAACATGTGTGAGTAATTATAAAGATGAACACAATAATTAGCTGTCCTTGGAAATGCAGGAAAACCGATCTCTTCAGTGTTACTAAATCCTGAGGTTTGTCTGCAAGACTAGTAACACGCTGAAGGTTAAATAGGTCTTAGGACTGCAAGAGTGAACTGTGCTGCTAGCATCTGGTAAAAATAATATAACAGCTCTTGTGCTACTAGTTTATGATGGTAAAAAAATATTAAATCATAATAATTAGAGTTTCTAGCTATGTGCATTCAAGCAGCTGTCACATTCTTTTTAAAAATGGTAGTTACCTGGCTTGACAAAGCTGATAAGGGTTCTAGGCTTCCCTTAAAAAAAAATACTCCAGCCTGTGTTGCTGTTTATTTCCTCAAACTTCTTGTCTGGTGTAACTATTGTCACTAAGACAGTTAGGCTTGATTCACACCTATGAATTTTTAGGGCTTTTCACATTTGCACTACAGTCCATTTAACATGGTTTCCTATGGAACATGTTCTGTAGTGCAAATCTGCAAAATGCAAAAAGCACCAAAAATGCATAGATGTGAAGATTGTCATGCCTGCATAGAGGTCTCATGATGTCTTATGATGTATCTTGATTGATTTTTATCTTCAATAAAGTAATCATCACTGCTTCATACCTGGGAGTGCGGTCAACCTTTCTTGAACCATTGGCTCTTATTCAGGCTGCGACTGAACCTGCACCACAGGGTTGAGGGGAGCAATCATTCCCACCTGGACTGGAACAGCTCTGTCTTTGTATCAGTTATAGATTTTTAAGCCAAGATCTACAATTTTGCAATCTGTAATGGTAGACTATAAACACAGCAAGGTAGCACAAGTACCATATAGGATGAACAGCCAGGACTTACTCCAATGTCAACCAGCTGCAGCTTATACAAGTTTCCCAGGTCACTGTTCAGCAGTGAAACCTTTCCCCAAGATGTGCCATACAAGCAAACATCTTCATGCTTTATTCTTACTGGATGTTCCCTTCAGAAAGGCAGCATGCAATCCCTAGGCCTAGGCTCAGATGCCTTTTTCCATAAAACTCTCCCCTCAACATAGAGAAAACCCAGCAAATACAAAAAAAAAATTAGAGCTCAGGCTGACTACAGTCCAGTTTCCCAGTAAATGTGAACTAGGGGGACTCCAGCTTGAATCAGGGTCCACTTAGGTACATTACTGTTGTAATGCCCAGAACAGCATGGTAAATGTAAAATAAATAAATCTTACTTACAGTTTGTGTGTTTTTTTTTCTTTTTATGTTGCTAGTTTGGCGTTAGTGTTTTTTGACTCTTCTAAGTGACTATTGCAGCACTACTAAAAAAGAAAGGAAGGTGTTTGGCTACTGTGATCTGCAGAGTCAAACCATGGCTAGCGAATCTCACTAACCACTATGCCAGCTTACCAACAGCTGTTAAATGGCACTTATCAAATCCACATTTTCATAGAAGGCATATTTAATAAGACATATTTAGAGAAGTTTCTACATGTCCCATCAATTACCAAATATGATTTGTTGACCTTTACTGCTAGTCATCTCCACCTTCTTTTTAGGTTCATGAGTAGAAGAATTTGCAGTCCAATGGTACCTCTAATTGTAAAGACAACATGCTACCCTCAATCATAAATCTGGTTTTGATTTTCACCACATAACATAGCTGGTAACAAAAACAAACAAGAAAGGTGTCTAATCACATACAGTCCTGGTGGGAAGGAAGTACAAACCAGGATATTGAACCTCTCCCCTGATGCTGTGATACAGAAATCCAAAGGGCATAAATCAGAATGATGAAATTGTCACTACAACAGAATTGGTTTGTGGAAACACAATTGACCATGTTCTCTATCGGGATCTCTTCATTGTTCTGGAAATTATATGAGACTTGCAGGTGGTCTGATCAGTACTTGTGCATTCCTGTGATACAGCCTGTCTACTAATGTCCCATTGTGTAGCTGTCAAGATGAAAACATGAATAGAATTGTAAAAAGAGATAACATTCTGCAATGTGTTCATGTGTCCCCAAACAAATGATAGATAAGACAAGCTGAATTTTAAGATTAATTCATAAAACCCGGCCTGTGTCAATAATTCCATTGCAACTGTAAATCCTAGTTGAAATGGTGCACACGATTGGAGGAATTCACTGCAATATGTCATTCACATTATGATTTTGTTCTACTTGGTGCAAATACACGTTGGTAGTCTTTGCCAACAGAAAGTCTAGATAGATAGATAGATAGATAGATAGATAGATAGATAGATAGATAGATAGATAGATAGATAGATAGATAGATAGATAGATAGATAGATAGAGAGAGCGAGAGAGATTCTTCTTCACTGGGGTATGCCCCAGTGAGGGAAAGAGTGAGTTTTCTTTTTCTTTAAGGGCTCATGTGCACACAGACTAGGTTGGTGGCGGGAAAACGCAAAATCACGTTGAGCCCTGTTTTGTGGCCACCAGTCAAAATGTTCCTATCCTGAACTCTATTCTTCTGCATTCAGGAGAGGGAGGTTGAGGGAGGTTAAACCTCCCCTAACTGCAGCAGCTTTGCAGAGCTGAGTTTAGGAGCTTTGTAAAAAAAAAACAAAAGCTACTAAACTCAAGTTTAGAATTTCTAGTGTACATGAGCCCTAACAGTGGCAGAGTGGGATATCCACATTCCAGGGTTCCCTTTATTAGCATTACCCTGTACCAGCACAGAATATGGGACATGTTCCAGGACCACACTCCAATAGTCGCCTGGACCAGTCTCTTTCTTGTCATGCCCAAGCAGTGGCCTAGGGTGGAACACAGCTGCTGTGTTATCCTGGTTGCATTAATTGAACTGTAGTATAGAAAGGTACCTGAGGCCTTATGTAGTAAATGTTTGACTGAAAAATAGTCTGTCTTTGGTTCCCAACAAACAGTGTCTCTCTTATATGGTTTAACTTGAACTGACAACAGGATAGAGAAAAGCTAACTGATTGCTAAACGGCAAATAGACCTTAACGTGTTACTAAACCCTGACATTTTAAAAGCCCATAGTGTTGCAAACCTCAACTCTTAAAATATTTAAATTTTTTGTACCTCTGTGATTGCTTTGCAATCCACCTTAAATAAACAATTCTGTCTCTATCCCCTTGCCAAATTCCTTGGAGCCATCTTTGCTTGTGTGCTCCCAACTGTAACTGCAGCTAAGTGTGTGCATCTACATTCAACACTACGAAAAGTCTAATGGGACAAGTCATTTCCCCACTCCTCTCTCCTCCAGCAACACGATGGACAGCAGCACAAGCCTGAATTGTCCAAGCAGACAGAGCCGTGCCAACATGCCAGGAGAGTTTGCTTCCCTCCCCAGAGGTGCAGGAAAGTGGCACAAAGTGCTGGAATAAGAAAGTGTGGGGAAAAAATAAATGTTAAAACATACTGTGGCATGTTTACCTTTTTAACAAGAGTGGATATAAAAATCACTTAGAGACTTCATATGTGGGGTGCAACATTTTATTTTTTTAAGCACTGCTTGAAAGATGCAATATGTCTTGTTCTGATTTGTCACTGCTTTGATAAGACACTGCTTAGCAAACATATAAAAGATTATTCACAGGAAATAAATAGGAAGCTACATATATTCTTTAAGCACAAGCCAGTCTGTGATCAGAATACAGTCTAGGAATTTCTCATTAGGTCATGCAAAAAACATGGCACACACTCCTGACATGTTTCCATGCCAATATATTCACAAACTGGTGAGATTTCCAGAATAATAAATCACTGTCAGGAGACTCAATCATTATCATTCTTATTTGTGTTTTTCTGTACAGAGAGCACTTGTCATTACCCAGATCACTAATTCAGAGTTACTCGCTCTCTCTGTCAAACAAATCACAAATCCAACTGCTGATACTGTATCAATTTGTTGAAATCTGCTGCGTGCACAGAATGACTATAATAAACCCTTCCTGTACTTTGTTCATTCTCCTACTATTTTTACATCTTTGGTCCTTTTCCATTTCTTTTTTACACATAGTACTGAGCTAATCAAAACAGTAGGAGCCTCACACCACTTTACACTGAGGTCCAACTCAGCTAAAAGAGAAGGTGTGCTGGTTGTACAAACCAAACAATAAAACTCTTCATGAAAGTGAACTCTGGATAGACAAAAAAAACACATTATTACAGTTATATATACACGAAAAAAGGTCATTAAAGTGATATTAAAGCTTTGTGTTTTGTTTTGTTTTTAATATGAAAAACATGTTATACCTGCTCTGTGGAGTGGTTTTGCACAAAGCAGCCTCAGATCTACTTTTCAGGTCTCTCACAGGTGCTCCTGGCTCCTCCCCCTTGAGCAGTAACCCCAGAAAGCTGCTTACCCTGGGTGGCACCGCTGCGTGCTCACTCCTGAGCAGCTGCCCTATGCAACCATAAGACACATAAAGCCCTGGCACAGCCCCATCCTGCCCCTCACGATCTCTACTCATTGGCTCACTGGCTGTGGTTGTCACTAATGGCAGCCACCAAGCTCCCACTGCTGTATCAGCCAAAGAGGAGACAGAGACCCCATACAGCCGAGGCTATTGTGAACATCGCTGGATCGGAGGGGGTTCAGGTAAGGATTGGGCTGCACACTGAAGGTTTTTTACCGTTATGCATAGTATGAAGGTAAAAAAAAACCTTCAGCCTTTAGAAGCCCAACTCCAGACAAAACCTTTTTTTGTTTGTTTTTTTTTGTTTTGTACAGCACGGAGCAGGGTTAGAAGTGTGCAGTTGTAAGTTCTGTCTGTGTCAATTTTAAGCAAGATTTCCCCTTACTTCCTGTTCTGTCTGATATACATCACCTGGACAGGAAGTGAAGAGAAATCTACTCAATGAGGTTAAAGACTGCAAAAAAAAAAGGCCAAAAGTTCCAAACCTTCTATAAGGACATTATAAACCTCCCTACCTGCAACTAGTGTTTTGCACCTGCATTTGCATTGATCATGTAATTTCATGGTACCATTTGTTTCCCTGTATGTGCCACCTATAGTAGAGTAAACATTTACATTCATGTGTGTAGCACTAACCACCGAAGGAGCTGATGATATTTTGATTGGGCCTGTACTCTGCTTTTTACACCCCCAAAGACTTGGCTCAGTCCCCTTGACACAGCTGTGGTGCAACGTTAGTGTGAAGCTAATAGTAAAGGATAACCCCACAATGTGCAATGTAACAATAGTATACCTTTGTTATTACCTGGGTATCCGCTGCTTCACCTGCTGCAAATAAGAAGAACACTTCACACCAATTGTACTTAACCAGGAACGTATTTTTACTGGAACTGGCATAAATTAGTAATTACAGTATTTGCACTGTCACACAAACGTAATGCAACAGCCCAATAGGTATTCACAACAATCTGTACGCATAGGGTTGTTCTAAATGACCCCTGGAAGTGCGTCTCCAAGTGGGACTAATGCTCAGAGCACAAACATCTTAACTCTGGGCACCTTCCCACTTCCAGCACGCTCTGGTAACCACAAGAAGACAATGTTATTCAATAAAGCACAACACAATTCCTAGGGAGCTCCCCCTACTTTTATAATGCAGTCCCTCTTATCATTAATAGGATGCAAGGCCTTGCAATTAGAGATGCAGTCTTTTCGGTCTCCTGTCTTCTGCTAGATATTGTATTGTATTGTATTGTAATCCGACAATTGAACAAATAAGGGTTAACGGAACATGAATGTTAGAACTATTCTTGTAGTGCGGTACACCTGCAACTGCCTCCCGTGCAATTTGGCTTTTAGTAACACCGTGTCAGTAGTACAGTGAAGGATAGGCTTGAGGCCTGTTCAAACTCAGTGCTTTTGCTTAAGATCTTCTCTGTGGGACTACAGGTCCCAGCAACGCTGTGTCTATAGTCTAAGTGTGAAAAGGTGCGGTACAAAAATTCTGCGCATCAGCCCTCTCACCACACTGGGTCCAGACAGATGGATGCCTCCACTCCACAGTATCTCAGCTTGTTTGCTGCGGCCACGCTGTCATGCTGTTCCATCTCACAGACGACTGGGAGTCCTCGGTTACCTCCTTCAAGGGTCTCTGGAACGATCACACTGCTGCTCCAGAACGCTGTGATGTAAATCGGGATCAAAGGGCTGTTCACAGATGACCGGGAGTCCTCGGTTACCTCCTTCAAGGGTCTCTGGAACGATCACGCTGCAACTCTAGCACGCTGTGATGTAAGGCAGGATCAAAGGCTGCTGTTCCGCTCCGCACAGGGTAGGCCGCGACTCTGTGGGACACACACACCCACAGAGCCCTGCTGGCAGGCGTCCCAGGAACAAGAGAAAGAAAATGGCCGCACGGGCCCTTTTATAACCTACCCAGCATGCAGTGCTGAGTGTCCATGGGAGGTCACTTGGCATTGTGGGTAGGTCAGCTCCTTGTAAAATGTAAACAAACAGTCACTTCCTGTAACATCTCCATGTTCTTGAAAAGGTAAATAAAAGAAGTCCATTTCACGTTTTGGCCACAAGATGGTGCCAAATACCAAAAAAATGCATTGTCCATACTTTTAACATTACATTAGAAAGACAGGCAAAAATTGTCAGCTCTACATGTGTAAGAATTTTCTGTTTGTGTTCAAACATGAGGCATGTGTCATGGCACTACATAAGCTGAGGCATGACTTTTGTCTGTGGTGTGAGAACCAACATTTCTTGCGAAGAACCTACATATCCCACAATCCCTGGGGCTCTCAGGCTAGTGTTCTGCAGGTTAGAGTTAAACAGTAATTAGATCTGGCACAGATACAGACAATATGGAGAGTGATGGATGAAGGGCGCGTGATCAGTTGCTCACATCAAAAAGTATAACATTTATTCAAATGAAAAAGCCAATAAAGGAAAATAAAAGCAATTGAATAATGCCAATACTACGTATCAATACAAACAGGTAACAAAATATAAAAAACATGGAAATTTAAAGATAAAAATGGGTTAAAAGTATCATGGGCCCATATTGAGGCGGGTGTTTAGAGTTGGCTGACGCGTTTCGAGGATAACCTCTTCATCAGAGCCTTTGAGAACCAGGGTGCAGTCTCTATGGGCCAGTAGGCCAAAATCTGTACATCAACATAATGGCTGGTTGGAAAAAAATGGCCTGGAATGGGAAATATGGTTTTCTGTGTTCCATACCAGTCCACGTATAAGCGTTCTATGTGGTAGTAGAAGGTGTGTGTGTTCTCCTTTAAATTAGTAGAGTAAATTAGTAGAGTGACAAGGCTATCACTCTTGTATCTGAGGCAGAGAGACAGCTGCAGACACACTTGGCTGCAGTAGCCTCTCAAGAGTTCTTCACCCCCCTCCATCCTCTACAATACAGGACAGCACTTTCCCAGGAGGACGCAGTCAGGCTGAATAATCTCCCTTTCATCCAGCCAGTGACAGGTCCACACCATCCTACAATTCCTTCTCTACAAATTTAAAGGAGAACACACACACCTTCTACTACCGCATAGAACGCTTATAGCCCGGTTGGCGGGGCGTGGCACAACGGGGGGGGGGGGGGAGCAACGGTACCGGGGGTGTGTGCGAGCGATCAAGCGGCAGCGGAGCATTGGCTGTTGTGTGACCCAGAACAAGAAGTTGCTTGTCTCTAAGAACAAGCTAGGTTAATCAATATAGGTTAATCAACACATTGACATAGGGGAATCAATGAGCCATGACACTACAAACTGCAGCCACATTATGTAAGCCCATCATTACAAGGTAAGGCAAACAAACAACATGTGGAATATAACTATACTTATACCTAGTTAAATCAACATAATCATTTAATAGTGTGCAATGCCTTTAATCTACTAAAAGAAAACATTGTATTGCTGCATACGCAGAAAAAAAAATGAGATAATATCAGAAAAAACTGAAATAAATCAGATGTTCTAACTGTGCCTCACTCTACTAAAAGGAAATAGTTTTAACTGTTGTTTGTGGCCCTGTTGGGGGAAAATTCTTCACAATTGGTGTCCTGTTCGTTACCCGTTAAATAGAAAGTGAGGGGAATCTCCCTAATGTGGAAACAGATGTAGTTTTTACCCCTGAAGGAGTCGCTGTTGCTCAGGCCCCTGTCCCCAGTGCCAACGACCTTCTGGGTAGCACCACACTATCCGACACATCCACGATTTGACCAGGGAATATTTATTTGTGCAACGCACCCAACAAAACAATGAGGAGATTGGCAATAACAGTAAACAACAACAGATACCAATTTTTTATGACACCATAAGATAAGATAATAAGGTAATACTTTATTGCCCTTGTATACATACAACGAGATTTATCAAGGTGCTTTTTACTGCAAAATTAAACATTTCGCAACACTGCTACATATACATACTTCCTAATACCTATCCAAATATCTGTTCTAAAATGCAAGCAATATTAAAGCCTTGTTTTTTTTTAATTAAATAACAAACATGTTATACTTACCTTCTCTGCCCTGTTTTGCACAGAGCAGCTCTGATCCTCCTCTTCTCCGATCCCACGCTGGTGCTTGTGACTCCTCTATCCTTCCGAGTGCCCCCACAGCAAGCAGCTTGCCATGGGGCACTCAGGTAGGCGCACTCCTGTGCCGTGGCTCTTTGTGTCCATTCAAGCACTGAGCCGCGGCTCTGCCCCACCTCCTCCGTATCCTGAATGGCTCACTGGCTGTGCTTGACAATAGTGGGAACAAATCAGGAGTGTGAGTCCCTCAGAGAGGCAAGGCTTTCGTGGACATCAGTGGATTGAGACAGGGCTCAGGTAAGTATTAGGGGGGCTGAGGGGGCTGTTGCACACAGAAGGTTTTTTACCTTCATGCAAAAAATGCATGAAGGTAAAAAACTGTATGCCTGTACAACCAGTTTAGGCAAAAAGATTAACATTTTAAAAAAGTTAAAATTTCACATAAATGTCCTAAAACTTTGCACCTGGTGGGTTTATAGGCAATACAGCCATAAGGTAAAATGTATACTTCAAGCAAATAGTGTGCATTTTAAGTGTCAGTGGCGATCTCTCACAGCTGTGACTTCCATTTGTAGCAGTAGAGTCTCTTTCAATCTCCAAAACGGCTGTGAACATTTCAGTGGTCAGCTCTCCAATACAGCCACTTGCTCTAATGGTTGCCTCTCACTGTCCTCCACAAGACTTAAGCCCAGGCTTCTCTCTCTTTTTCCTGCTACTCAGCTCCCTGTCCTCCTGGGACTTGTAATCCTTCCAAGATCATGGCTTAATAGAGAATTGTCAATGGGAACTACATACCCCACAATTCCAGGCAGTCCCACAATTCCAGGCAGTTCCCAGCGGGCTTTGTTCTTCCCCAAAGCTGCACACCAGCCAGTCACAACCTCCTCTGCTGTCCCAGGTGGGGCTCCCCTCCAGCTGCACACAGTCCTGCACAGTACTGTGATCTATTGTGTGCTCTCTCCACCCCCATCCCCACACAGATGCTTCTCAAGAGCTTTGGTGGCCTGGAAGAGAGTTCTGGGGTGGCAGCATTTACACGTACATCCCGGTCCATACTGCGCAGCGGAGCAGCAATACAGACTAGAGCTACACAGAAAATGATAACATTTTGACACTGTTTAACCTTTGATCACTTCATGCAAAATGGTAAAACATCGATCCAAATGTAATATCTAGTATATAAGATAATTTATTCAATATGTAAACAATAATTGTATGGGTACACCTCTGTAAAATATTATTAACCCTGCCCTGGAACTAGCTCCCCAAGGTGGGCTAGATATAGGGGAAGATTTGGGTTGGGAGTAATGCTGGAATTGAAAAAGTTTTGATATGTAATTTTGTAGCCTTACATAAGTATATACATACATAAGTATGGTTATTAGGCAGTTTCTTAAGCTGTAAGTGATTGCCCAATATTGGGGAACAATAGTTACATAGTTAGTCAGGTTGAAAAAAGAAACAAGTCCATCTAGTTCAACCATAAAAAAATAAAAATAAAATAAAAAATATCATACAATCCCATATACCCAATCCGATACCCACAGTTGATCCAGAGGAGGGCGAACCCCCCCCAAAAATAGCAGGATGAAAACAACAGTGCAACAGATAACTACGCACCAAACAAAAGAAACAATAGTTGAGAACCTATCCATTTTGGGGAATATCCAAATCTCTCTTCTCCAGGTCTAACCAAGTTCCAAAGCTATAAAACGCAACAGGATAAAGTCATCAGGTATGATAAAAATATATTAATATATCAGGTGATCTATGTAACCTCCAAGTCTAAATGAAACACAATTCATTATTAACAACTGATCGTTTTGTGGTGCTCCGTTATCTATTTTATGGCGAGGAGTTGGACGATACAAGCCTTCAGTAGTGATTTGGAGCCTTAGCACCTTTCCTGGTATGTTCCATTTAAACATTGAAGATAATGAAAGGTGTGTGCTGCACATAGAATCTTATGACAGCTTCAAACTGCTGTCTTGCTATGAGCAATTTCCTATGGGATGACCACTGCTTCTGATAGCAGCTGTTTGGGCATGTTCCGCTATACTGGTTTAGCTAAGAACATTTCATGATGCTACAGGGCTAAAAATTACATCTAAAGGATCTACTTTTTAAACCACTTAAGGACCAGAAGGTTTTACCCCCTTTATGACCAGGCCATTTTTTGTGATGCGGCACTGCTTCGCTTTAACTGACAATAGCACGGTCGTGCGACATTGTACCCAAACAAAATTTATGTTCTTTTTTCCCTCATAAATAGAGCTTTCTTTTGGAGGTATTTGATCACCTCTGCAGTTTTTATTTTTTGCGCTATAAACAAAAAAAGAGCAACAATTTTGAAAAAAAAACACAACAAAATTTTTTACTTTCTGCTATAATACATATCCAAAAAAAAGGAAAAATAACGAATTTCTTCTTCAATTTAAGCCAATAAGTATTCGTCTACATATTTTTGGTTAAGAAAAAATCGCAATAAGCGTATATTGATTGGTTTACGCAAAAGTTATAGCGCCTACAAAAAAAGGGAATAGATTTATAGCATTTTTATTTATTTATTTATTTATCTAGTGATGGCGGTGATCAGTGATTTTTAGCGGGACTGCAACATTGCAGAGAACAGATTGGACACCTTACTGACATTTTTAACACTTTTTTGGGGAACCAGTGACATTATAATAGTAATCAGTGCTAAAAATATGCACTGTTATTGTACTAATGACACTGGCAGGAAAGGGGTTAACATCAGGGGCAATCAAAAGGATAAATGTGTTCCCTCACTGTGTGTTCTAACTGTATGGGGACTGGGGAAACACACAGATCCATCTTCCTGCATAGCAGAAAGACAGGATCTGTGTGATCTCCCCTGTTAGAATGGAGATTAGCCTTGTTTACACAGGCAGATCCCCGTTCTGTCACTGCGGTGAACAATCACGGATGGCCGGCAGACATCGAGTCCGCCGGACCCGCCGACTGGCTCCCCCGCTGGCCAATGGGAGCGCGCGCCCACAAAAGCAAGGTCCAGAGTGGATGTACACCTTCGGTTATTCACAGGATCGAGTCACCTTGCTGCAGCATAATGACGGAGGCTGGTCAGCAAGCGGTTAATGCCGAAGGCAAATACTGTTATACTATGTGATTCAAAAAGCATTTTTTTTTTTTTTAAATTGCCATTTACTATGCAAAAAATCTTCAGACAGCTTCTAGGGATTATTTGAATAGTAAATGGCAATGGTTACACTAAGCAATGTCACTCAAAGTGGTGTGGCCAACTGCTGAGCGATAAACTAAAGGCATGTGAATAAGTAGTAACAAATGCTTATATGGTGGCAGTGTAGTTCAAGTGGGTATAATAGTCGAAGGGTGACTTTAAGGCCCCTTTCACACTGAGGCATTTCTAAACTGCCAGTAAAGCACCAAGCGCTTTTGAAGAGCTTTTCAGGTGCTTTTGAAGAGCTTTTCAGGTGCTTTTGAAGAGCTTTCCATTCATTTCAATAAAGAGGGAATTTTTTCATCGTCCTGCCAGCGCACTGCCCCAGTGTGAAAGCATTCATTGATTTTAATTGAAATAGGTTTTCGTGAGCTTTTCAGCTTTTTTTAGCGTGAACGCACCTGAAAAGCGTCTTTGCCGGCGATTCGGCAGCGCTGCCCATTGATGTCAATGGGCAGGGGCGCTTTAGGAGTGATTTGCTTTGCGGGCGCTTTTTATCCTTTTTTGGCCACTAATGGGGGTTAAAAGTGGGTTAAAATAGCGGCGATTTACCGCCGACGCCCCAGCACCTCAGTGTGAAAGTGCCCTCAGGGCAGTGATATAGCACTGTCCCCTTATAAAAAGAAGGTGGAAAATAATTATTTTGCTAGTTTTAGGTTCAACAATGCTGAAGAACTATGGTCAAAAAAAGTTACACAGCAATAAAGGTTAGCAACCTGCATAATATTTAATATTTGTGCATACGCTATTGGATGATCATCAGGCAACCCTCCTGAAATTGTGACACAATACATGTACAGAGAAGCATTAAAGTGGTTGTAAAGGCAGAAGGTTTTTTACCTTACTGCATTCTATGCGGTAAGGTAAAAAACCTTCTGCATGCAGTTTCCCCCTAAATACATGCCTGCGCCCAATTTTGATCCAGCGATGTGCATGAGTGCAAAGGCTCCCTCCCACCTCATTGGCTCAGATACAAAATCTCCTGCTACTGTCAATTACAGCCAGTGAGGAGGCAGCGGGGGTGGGGTCGAGCCCTGCTCTGGGTGGAGCAGGGCTGAGTGGAGGCTTGGGCATGAGCAGTCATGAGTGCCCCCAAAGCAAGCAGCCTACTATGGGGGCACTCAGTGGGGGAGGAGCCAGGAGCTCCGGCGGGGGCCTGCCCAATAAGAGGTGTATCGGGGCTGCTTTGGGCACAACCATTGCACAGAGCAGGTAGGTATTATATGTGTGTTATTTTAACAAAAAAAACAAAAGCAAAAACAAAAAACAAAAACAGACTTTACAATCACTTTAATGTGGTCAGTCAATAAGCTATTATCCAAATAGCTTTAGAGGTAGATTGGGTGACCCTATGATATCCAGCACCTCATACCTGGTAAATTAAAAAATGGTGGCAACAAGGGTAATTGGGATAATAGTGGTGCCCAAAGCAATGAAGAATACATAAATTATATAAAATAAAAATGTATTACACAGACAACAAAAAATAGGGTTCAATAAAATTAGCAGAGCATGATACAAGTCATATTAATGGCCATTGATATCCGTATATTAGGTGATCAGTACTTGATGTCATATCCCAGCATGTTTCGCCATCTATTATCCAAATGTTTTATCCCCTGTCCTCAAAAGCAGTATTTATTTCTGCATTTACAGTCATTTGGAAATAGAAATTAAGTTTTACATGGTTACATGAGTCTATTTAAAAAAAAATGCTGTATAATTGTGACAAATGGTCACACAACTGCAACACAAAACTGCTGTATTTTGTCTACGGTTCGGTTCACATATATGCAAATTGGATGCAATTTTAACCGCATCCAATTCACAAAACATGTGAATCAGACTGACTTTTAGCTGGTTCATACATATGCGGGGCGGCTGCAGTTTTAAAAAGGGTCCTGTGCGATTTTTGGGTCTGGTTCAAGGGCTATTGTAGGTAAAAATTTGCACCTGAACTGGTAAACAGGACCGCACCAGACTCTCACAAACCACAGCCGCATATGTGTGAACCCAGCCTATTATGGTTATTGCCTATATTTGTCAGTGCCATCTGGTGGCCATGATGCAGTATTTTCCTGGATGAAGTATTTCAGGGAAAATACCACATTATGGCCACTAGATGGCTCCTATGGTTGTAAGAAATAATCATATTAGACAAATTATGGCAATTTGTTGTTGCAGTTGTATGAAAGTTTGTCACATTTCTACATATTTTTTTTTCTATAAAGAGACCCAGTAATATCACTTACAGTGCCTTGAAAAAGTATTCATACCCCTTGAAATTTTCCACATTTTGTCATGTTACAACCAAAAACGTAAATGTATTTTATTGGGATTTTTAGACCAACACAAAAGGGCACATACAGTAATTCTGAAGTGAAAGGAAAATGATAAATGGTTTTCAATTTTTATTTTTACAAATAAAGATGGGAAAAGTGTGGCACGATCTAGAACTGAAGCGTAAGCGCAACTATGCTGGTTTCAGCATCTTTACTACCTTTGTTTCTTCCCAATATTATACATCTAATTCCTAGATACAGGGCTTGCATTCTGTTCAGCCTGACTTTGTTATAAGGGACTTTATTTTCATGCAAATGTTGTTTAAAAGTCCCTGTGGCGATCCACCTTTTTACTTAACAAGCAAGGAAAGAGAAGCACATAAGCCTAAGCAATGCATTATCCTATACAATGTTTGTTGTGTGAAAATCTCATTCCCTTTAATAGCAGTGTTTGTTGTCTCATGGTACACTGTTTCATTTCGTGTAGCGCCTTCATGTTAATGCATTTTTAATGACTGTTAACTCGTATTTTCCACAAAGCTCGTTTCAGTGGAGACCGAACAATTTATGGGGCTTTTTTTTTAAAAAAAAAAAAAAGGGAATTTCACGTTATGAAGGTTTTGTTTGGGACAAACCAGAAGCAATGATGCCATTGTGCTGGGATTCTCAGATTTCAGAGTCCTTCATCAAATATACTCAGAGGAATGTCTGCTATTTCTCAGAGTCTCGTTCTCTATGAAGTGTTAAAGAAATATGAAAATGATGAGGCAGGTGCCCAGGCAAACCTTAAACAGATATTGGTTCCCACATGGCTTGCTTTATTTTTTTTCCTCGTCTTGAGATCATTGCTACAAGTTTAACCTGTCTTGACAAGAAAATCCTTTGATATATATTTCGGAACTGACAAGCTTTAAGTGTTGCGAGCGTTCAGTTTTCTTTGTGTTTAACATCTATAGCAGCATTAGAGCCATCAAACGTTTTTTTAAAAGGCGGGAATCCATGTCCAGCCCATGTTGCCGTGGCAACGTGCGTTTTCAGAAGCTGCGTTACTGTGGCATTGTTTTAATGCATTAAAAAGCTGTGTGTTAATTACCCCCACGTCGTCTCTTTAATAGTCATGTGCAGTAACTATTACATTCATCAGTGCCAAAAATTATATTATGTTTTTTATTGCAAATGTCAGCCAGGATTAATACTTTAAGACCTATTTATTAATGGATGAAGGGTTCCAAGGTTATATTTATCAGACTGCTGCTTTTTAGAAGATTGGGATTGCAGTTTAAAAGGAGTTATAGATATGTTAGCAGATATATTGTAGGTGTAAGTGCAGTAGCCTATAGGCGTGCGCATGGGGTGTGCCAGGTGTGCCTGGGCACAAACTAATCATTCTGAAGCACAATTCCCCCTACTGCCCGGGCTTCCCCTCGTGATGTGCCCCACCCCTACCTGCAGTGCTGCTGGCTCCCCCCCCCCCGGCTGCTCTGGGGGATGTTTCAGGACAGAGAGTGGGGGAAGGGGCTAATCATTTATGAACACAGTGAACACACTCACTCACTGTGTTCAATCATAAACTGCTCATTTACTAAGCTCTGGAGCAACTGCACTTGCAGCAATGGCAGCCAGTCCATACAGGGCACAGGGGGACCGCCCCCCCCCCACACAAAAGTTCCCAAAGTTAGTTTGCCAAAGAAGAAAGCTACTTTAACATGTTAAAACTGTTATTCATATTATCAATTATTAAAAAATAAATCATTCATATGTGCGTGCACTGTGTGGGGCACCGGACTAATGGGTGTCTATTAGGTCCGTAAATGTGATATAAGCATGTGATATGAGGCTGAGGCTCTAATTGGCTTGATTCAAGTTGTCCTGTGCTCTGCAGTGCTCTGCACGCCGAAGCCTCCCATATTTTATTTTAGTGCATCAATATTCGTCATTACACCACTTCCAGTTTCCGGCTTCTCGTCCCGTGGAATGCAAGGTGTCCTCTGATGAGTGCGGACCTGGAGGGGTTTGTTTGCGCTCCCCAAATTTTTTTAGCACCAGCCGCCACTGACTTGCAAAGTGCACAGTCTTTTTGCCTTTAGTAAGTCAACCCCAAAATGTCCTAAGAAAATGTAATGTACCTGTTATTTAATGGTAAGTCAGGAAGCTGGATTTCTCCTGTATTCTGATATACAGTGCAGGAGTTGGTGAGAGGGACTTAGCAGGATTTTTATGTCATGCCCCTTAGCTCTTGCGGATAACACTAGAGGGCTATGGCCAGAGCTAGATATATTTACTAACAGAGCTACCTAGCAAGGGTGACAACAATGCAATAATTTACTGCAGGAAGCATCGCATTGTCACCCTATCTGAATCCCTATCCAATGGTTCTACCAGCAGACTCAACCATATTATATGGATACGTATCCATTCTGGTTGTTGTTGTATGTGGGTTTGCTGTCGCTGAACATATCACCACAGTTCCCAGAAATGATGTTCCCAGGGGGCTCCCAACTCTCAGTACCATACCCTCAATACACAGTTGTTTTTGTAAGTAATATATAGGGGGGTTTCTATATCCAATTTCCGTAGTTTTTTCTTTTGATTATGTCAGATTATTGCAGATACACACCATGTGCTTGCACTGAAGAGTGGCTTACAAAACGCATCGAGCCAATAGATGCCGTGCTCAATATTAATCATTACACTTTCACACAAAACTGTTTCCTATTTTTATAGGATTATACATAATAATTTTTCGTAATCAAAAGCTACCCCCATTAATTCCTTATACAAGACCAGATCTAAATACAATTGTTGTGCTGGACACACGTATACACATACAAGTAGACAATTCCAATGCAGATTCTACTTTCCCAATCGCCACATACTAACCAAGACACATAATGGTTGTAAATCATGAGAGGAGTAATGGAAGCAACATATACAACCTGGACGTCATATATCCTACTTATAAAACTTGTTACCTCCCCCTGTTGGAACTGCTGAAGGGTTACCCACTGTTATTGTTATGGTTGCAACCTATTATTGTTCTTAATGTCATACTTTTCACCTATTTTTTATTTTTTTTATAAGATCTGGTCGTGTTTCTGTGAATAATATTAACAAAAGGACGCTAACTGATCAATCAAGTGAAAATACATGATTACCAAAAATCTCATAAATATCAGTGTGTAATCCAAATAAAGTAAAAAATAAAAAAGTCCATAAATATAAAATCTCAGAAAAATAAAAAAATATATATATATGCACAATAAAATATGAAAATCAATAGAAAATGAATTCATAAAAAATATAATCTCTGTAATTGATCAGTCCAATATATATTCTCCAACACCGTGATTCTGTGCGTTAAGGTGCTTCAATATTCCAAAAAAGCTGTGCTCCACCCAAAGTGAGATATAGAATGCGCTCACCAGACAAATTCGGTCAGCAAGTGACCATCAAGCATGGACAATGAAGATGGAGATTCCTTCAATTGATGGGTGCAATCACCAAAATAACTAGCTTCTGTCTCCTCTCCCCATTAGAAGATCAGATGGATGCAAACAGAAAATGACCATCAAACCTGAGTGAATAAATGTAAAACTCTTCAATTGATAGATGTGACCTGCAATAGTCAGTCTCCTTTCCCAAACAAAAGCTCTGCAGAATTGACTCCACCAAATGAGCCACAAAAAGGCAAGTAATAGTGTAATACTGCTTTTATTTCTATAAAAAAAAAGTGCTGCACTTACATATGAACAGTCCTGGTAAGTCATCAGCACATTAGCAGCTCTGGGGTCTGTGGAATCGGTTCCATCCGCTATATGACAAGTGGCGCGTGACGTGCGTTTCAAATGCCCAGCAAGGGTGAGGATCTCCTATGTGTGTGCATCTCAAGCCTCTTTTCTATGCATTTCACGCATGCGCTCGCCATCACTGTTTCTGTGAATGTAGCACACCTATTTGTTGTTCTTGTAATCTTTCTTTCCTTATACTCAATAAAATAAGTTTGGGAAAAAAATGATAGGGACTAGAGGTCATAGGTCACACAGGTACCATCTTGCAATTTATGAATGTATGTATATGAATCTTATTGGAATTTTTATTATGATGTAATATTGTTTTGTACTTTAATATGCACAAATATAAAGATTATACATATTTATATGAATCAATAATAATGATCATATATTCATTACCCTACTCATTTAAAACCGTGTATTTCATTTAAAATCCCAAATCCTTTTTTTGTTTAATAATGATAGGGATGGAGGCATATGACCCCACCAGGTTATTGTTTCATTTAAAGTCCCAAACTTCTTTGCTCTAACTATCTGAATCCCTATCCAATGGTTCTACCAGCAGAATCAACAGGTATTTACAAAATAGTAAAAAAATACTGTAAAGCTTCATGTACACTTGATCTACTTTGACCATCAGCTGTGGGAAAATGCAAAATACGGCAGTCAAAACATTCCTATCCTGAACACAATTCTTCCGTGTCTAGGAGAGGGAGGTTAGGGGAGGTGGAACCTCTCCTAACCTCAGCAGCTGCTAAACGATCCTAAAAGCGTACATGGAAAAATGCTCAAGTAAAAAAAAAATAAAAAAATAAAAAAAACCAGAAAGCCCAGGTGTGAGCGGAGCCTGAGTGATCTGAATCGCGGGAGGAATCACCGCGATTTGAAATTGCGGCAAATCGCAGGATGCTTGTGCAATACCATTACTTTTCAATGGCACCCCAATTGTGGCACCATTTTCCCACGATTGTCGCCCTGCCATTCCAGAACTTCTTTTGGGTCACATACATCCTGCAATTTTCGTTCGGTGACGATCGGTTGCGACTGGGGTGCAATTGAGAAGAAATGGCATTGCACAAGCGTCCCTCGATTTGCCACAATTTTGAATTGTGGGCAGAATCGTCGCGATTCCGCCCGTGATTCGGAACGCTCAGGTGTGAATGGAGCCTCACTGGTATTGGTGGTCTGCATGTATCACATATCCTTCTTGATAGTTTGACCACAATTTTACTTCAAAAACTTGAGATTATATTTTCTACTTCTGGTCTATACAAACAACACTAATTAATATAGCTCAGTATGAATTTTAAAAATGTTTTTGGGTGCACCTAAGTACATGAAACTGTCTAGCAGCATCCATTCTGAAAGAGACAGTAGCAGCCAATCAAGCTTTGTAGCAGTGCACATGTGCTAGCATTAAACATGTTGACATGAGCAGACAGCAGAGTGACTAGAAGTCTGTGTCTTTCCCTTTAATATCAGCAAGCCAAGAGGCGGGGGCTTTGTTTGCTGTAGCACCTGTTGTGCTTTCTGGTAGGGGTGTCTGTATTACAGAACTGGCTGCAGAGAATTTCAAATCTTTTAACAAGAAAAAGACTTCCCATATAAGTAATTCAAATCTGCATTTAGCTGTCTGCCTGGATTTTAACTTTGACTATTAACAAAATAAGAAATTGACTTCATGAATTAAACCAAAACATAAACTCTACATTAACATTTTTACTTTAATAAATTAATCAAGTTTACAAGTTGAAAACCATTTACAAGGCAAAGTTTTAATATTCAGTTAATAAATAAGACATAAAATCTAGACTAAAAGCATTAATAACATTAAACAAATTCAAGAACGTCTGTTTATATGTAAGATAGCTGCGGGCTGTGTTTCAAACAGAATGTTTTACTAATTTGAATAAATGTTGACATATCCTTAGCGTGTAAACTGCAAAGTAACTTCTCAGTATGCACAACCCCAATGCAAAGTTTTATAAAGTGAAGCATTGCTTTAAAATATATCTTATAGTTTTTGTGTGTTACATAAATTACAGGTTAATTAAATTTTCCAAGCACTAGTCAGTAAATAAAAGTGTATATATAAGTATTTATAGGAATCAAACGGTTATGGCAGATGTCCAGTATGTTTTTTCATTGATTTACAAGGACATTTCGGCAATGAAAATCTCTCTAGCCCAAGGCCAAGGTGAGCTCATACTTACTTCATTCATTAATGTGTTTTATAAACATAGCATTGAACAATACTTTTATTGTCAGATAATATGCGAATAAATACAATTAGCTCAATGTCAAAAGCTGCTGGCTGTGTGACAAAAATATCATCTATGCCGGTGTAACAGCAAACAGTTATGTAAGTTGATGTGAGCATAATTTGATATTGTGGACTCTGTTTACCTAAAGGGCAATGTATATATATATATATATATATATATATATATATATATATATATATATATATATATATATATATATATATATATATATATATATATATATGTGTGTATGTATATATGTATGTATGTATGTATGTATAGATATATATAAATATATATATATATATATATATATATAACTGTCAAAACCAATGGCCACTACTCCATACTCATACTTTTAGACCTCTCTGCTGCCTTTGACACAGTTGACCACCTGCTGCTCCTCAGCAAATTACACTCCCTTGGCCTCCGTGATTCTGCATTATCCTGGTTCTCCTCCTACCTATTTCAGTGCACTTTCAGTGTCACTTACAACTCCATCTCCTTCGCTCCCCTTCCTCTTTCTATTGGGGTACCCCAAGGCTCCGTCCTTGGGCCTCTCCTTTTCTCACTCTATACCTCTTCCCTGGGCCAGTTGATACCCTCCCATGGCTTCCAATACCACCTCTATGCCGATGACACACAGATCTATTTCTCCACTCCTCAACTCTCCCCCACTATCTCCTCACGGATCTCAAACTTGCTGAATGACATATCGGTATGGATGTCACACCACTTCCTCAAACTTAATCTTTCTAAAACTGAGCTTGTTATATTTCCTCCTTCACGGTCCCCCTCCTGTGACTTCACCATTAATATCAACAACACAATCATTGGTCCCTCCACACATGCCAGGGTCCTGGGTGTAAACCTTGACTCTGACCTCTCCTTCAGCCCCCATATCCAATCACTGGCTAAATCCTGCCGCCTTAACCTCCGCAACATCTCCAGAATTCAACCCTTCCTGACTAATGACACCACAAAGCAACTTATTCACTCCTTGATTTTTTCCCGCCTCAACTACTGCAACTCTCTCCTTAATGGCCTACCCTTAAGCAGGCTATCTCCCCTTCAGTCTATTATGAATGCTGCTGCTAGACTAATACACCTCACTAATCGATCCGTGACTAATGCATTTGTATTGCATTTTCGAAACGATAGCTGTACTGATTAAACCAAAATCGTTAGATCTGCCATCGTACGAAAAAACAATGTCCTGCATGTCTGATAGAACTGTCCTGATCGGCTCTTGAAAGCTCTGTACTAACGATCGGATTATCGTACGATCAATTAGAAAGCGGTATTTTCCGTACGATTTTCTGATCGTGTGTACGGGGCATTAGACTCCCTATAACCTTTACACTAATTCTCAGACTAGCCCTACCTGTAACCGCATTCCCAACCCTCTCTGTAACTCTACCTAACCTTATCTGTAACAATAACATTAACTCTCCCTGGAGCCCTAATCCTCCCTGTAACATGAACCCCCCCTAAAAATTTAACACCCACCCTCCCTGTAACATTTACACTAATTCTCACACTAGCCCTCCTTGTAACGCCCAGTCTTAACCTTCCCTAATTTGAATTAGCCACTTGTTTATATACTTTCCTCTACTGTGCTGGAATCTCAAAATTGAATATATTTGTTTAATATGCTATCATCTATCAGAATTATGAGCTTTGGCTAGTGTTTATGTGTCTCCTAGTTTTCTCACCTGCACATGGTGAAAGGCTCTTGGGTTTATGAATGATTGGGGAGAAAACTGTTTTTTTTCTTTGTTTTCTCTGTCCTATTCTGGTTCCTGTGGTCCAGAGGATTTGCAGATCTTTGTTGTGATAAAGCTACCACTCCTAGGGCCACACCTTGCCTGGAAGTCGGATATAATTAGTCTCAGTTGTCCACAGTTCTGTATATTTGTGATCTGTCTGATGCTCAGGACTTCTGTTGTCTTTGCTGTGGGAACATGCTGCTGGGTGAAAAGTCTGAGTGCTGGTGGAACACTATAAAGCACAAATATTATTTGCTTGTTTTGAGGAACCCATAAAGGGACAACCTGTTAGCCGGGAACTGACCTGTGTTTAGTTGGTGGCTCAGATGAGCTAATATTTAGTTTTGTTTTTATGCTGTGGACTTACTGTATAAAGCCCTCCTGCATTGAAATTTGTGTTTGTTTGCTACCTTGCTGAAAAAAGTGTAGGACAAAACTGCTGGGACTGCTGCTGGGTGTCCCTGTCTATACCTGTCCATTGCATGTTTTATCACTGCCAATACCAGTTAAGTCTGCCCCCCTTACAGTAGACAAACCCCATACTAACATGGCTTTTTCCATCATCAGTATAAAATAATATTTCAGCCATGATTCTTACTTATGCTTCATATGTTGCACACAGGGAGAGGTGGTACCCATAAAACATCCAATGCTTCACTTCACACGATACTGTTTGAAAACTCTGAAATAATGTTTACACTGATTTAACAGCTGGACCTGTCGTGAATCTGAACATGTCAGAGACTGTCACGTATGGAGCCAGAGAAAATTACAGGAACGGATCATATTGCTCGCTCCACAAATTGTAATAGCAGTGTTACTTTTAACACCTTTATCCAGACTGAATGTGCACAGTGACTTTCCAGTTACTGGAAATTATTTGATTTTGCTGTTATACTTGATGGCGTAAGGCTGTCTGTTTTGTGTTGTCAAGAATTCTGTTATTTTTAAAGGAGTTGTACTAATAGAATAAGTAACACTGGACATCAATTACTACTCTTTCCTACAGACCAAGACAAATATTTTTTTTTAAATGATAAATGTGATTTGGTCACACATGCCGTTACGTCATAGTGCTATAAAGATATATGAAACAAAGTAGGAAGCAGGTTTGATTTTTATATCCATGCTGCTGTTCCTGAATAGCCAACAGTGAAAAATTAGCCCTTGTGAATAATATATAAAACACAAAGCGCTGTGATGCTAAATAGCTGATAATTACACATAAAACCAAGTGAGGCTGCTATCAAAAGAGAGTGTTTTCAGAGTCACTTAAAAAGAATAAATAATGATATTTGAAGCGCTTCACAATGTGCATAAAAATGAGTATATATGAATAAATAAATAAATATAAATACTCAAATAAATCCAGCGGTGAGTAAAATTCCTAAAAAAAATCCAGCAATCAAAAAAAGTGTAAAATTATTAGTGCCACCAAATGTGTAAAAAAATCCACATAAAAAATCAACATAAAAATAAATATATAGGGATGTATTCAGAAGGTTCAATTATACAAGTGTAGAATCCGATTGGTATAGAGCTTTGATCCGGTCCCACTAGCAAAGCTGTTTAAAACACTTGCTTAATTAAGGTGCTCATTGACATTTATAGTAACAATGTTTCCTTTGCTTCTGTTCACAACCAATGTGAGAATCATAAACAGATCTCATTTGACAGGCAGATAAGAGAAAAAAACAATCATTGTGCAATAGTTAGGATACCAAGGTACACAGGCAAACTTCAATCCGCTCACGTGTGCCTTATAATGATAAGGCATATGCAGGTTTTACTATAGCAGTCAGCCGCCTTAGACAGGAGCAGATTCACTGCAGTACACTGTGTGATACTGCTGATCTGCACAGAGCGTCCTTGGCTCCTCCCACGCGTTACATCACAGATCCTTGAAAAAGTCACGTGACTGTGATGTAACGCGTGGGAGGAGCCAAGGACGCTCTGTGCAGATCAGCAGTATCACACAGTGTACTGCAGTGAATCTGCTCCTGTCTAAGGCGGCTGACTGCTATAGTAAAACCTGCATATGCCTTATCATTATAAGGCACACGTGAGCGGATTGAAGTTTGCCTGTGTACCTTGGTATCCTAACTATTGCACAATGATTGGTTTTTTCTCTTATCTGCCTGTCAAATGAGATCTGTTTATGATTCTCACATTGGTTGTGAACAGAGGCAAAGGAAACCTTGTTACTATAAATGTCAATGAGCACCTTAATTAAGCAAGTGTTTTAAGCAGCTTTACTAGTGGGACCGGATCAAAGCTCTATACCAATCGGATTCTACACTTGTATAATTGAACCTTCTGAATACATACCTATATATTTATTTTTATGTTGATTTTTTATGTGGATTTTTTTACACATTTGGTGGCACTAATAATTTTACACTTTTTTGATTGCTGGATTTTTTTTAGGAATTTTACTCACCGCTGGATTTATTTGAGTATTTATATTTATTTATTCATATATACTCATTTTTTGCACATTGTGAAGCGCTTCAAATATCATTATTTAGCTCTTGTGAATGCAGCCCAGCAAGCTGCAAGGAGACAGGAGAGCCCCACACTGCTTACTGTCCGGACACTGAAAATTATTGCCGCATTTAAAACTGCAATAACATTATATGATTTACTTATCTACTTAAGGACTGGAAGATTTGCCCCCTTAATGACCAGGCCATTTTTTGCGATACGGCACTGCGTCACTTTAACTGACAATTGCACGGTCATGCGACACTGTACCCATACAAAATTGATGTCCTCTTTCCTCACAAATAGAGCTTTCTTTTGGTGGTATTTGATCACCTCTGCGGTTTTATTTTTTTCGCTATAAACAAAATAAGAGCGACAATTTTGAAAGAAACAACAATATTTTTTATGCATAATATCCCCCCCCCAAAAAAAATATCGCAATAAGCATATATAGATTGGTTTGCACAAAAGTTATAGCATCTACAAAATAGGGATATTTTTATGGCATTTTTATTATTAATTTTTTTTTTTTTACTGGTAATGGCGGTGATTAGTGATTTTTAGCAGGACTGCGACATTGCAGCGGACAGATTGGATATCTTTTGACACTTTTTGGGACCATTGACATTTATACAGCGATCAGAGCTAAAAATAGCCACTGATTGCTGTATAAATGTCACTGGCAGGGAAGGGACATTTATAGGAGGCGATCAAGTGTTCCCTACGGAGGTGTTTCTAACTGTGAGGGGAGTGTACTGACAGGGAGTAGAGAGAGATCACTGTTCCTGATCACTAGGAACAGCAGATCTCTCTCTACTTCCCTGACAGAATGGGGATCTGTCTGTTTACATTGACAGATCCCCATTCTGGCTCTTTGAGGACCGATCACGGCAGGCCACATGCATCAGCTCCTACGTTACGCCGCGGGTGAGCGCACCCCATCTGCCCCTTAAAGTGCCCGTCGTAAAGGTATGGCGATTCGCGCAGGGGAGCCAACCTGCCACTGTATAATGGTGGGGGCTGGTCAGCAAGTTGTTATAAAGATAACGTCTTATTTAAATCAGGGAACACCTGCTAGTCAAAGCTTTCTAGTAGGCCGGCCATACACGGTTTGAATCTTGGCTGGTTCCTGCTGAGATTTGAACTGTTAATGGGCAGGCTGAATGTACCAACTTGGGTGCAACCAGCCTGCTGGATTCTCTTAAAATTATCACTAGTGGCTGCTATAGTGGCTAGCGATAATCAGGGCTGCTGTTAGAATTCACAGGGGGGGGGCCCACTACAGCCTACCTGACAGGGCCTCCACCCACGGCCAAACGTGACTGAGGACACCAATTGTTCAGTCCCTTTCTCTGTAGCCTCAGCTTCACAGATGAATGAATAGGAAGCACTCTGAGGCTTCCTCCTCATTCACAAAACTGAAGCATAGTTTACTATGCTTCACTGATGAATGGACACAGGAGTGACTGGTAATGATCTCTTCATTCAGGAAAGGAAGGGGCCGGTAAATTACATATCTTAACGGCCCCTTCTCCCACTCTCCATCTTGAAACATCCCCCTGTGTGCTCGCAGCAGCTGCCTATGGGAGAGGAGAGGAAGGACAATACATAAAATAAATAGTGAGACAAAGAGATGTCTCCAAAGAGATAGCAATGAGGAGGATCAACCACAGTGTATCAACGAATAGAAAAAAGGAGCGGAAGGAAGCTGGCAGAAGAGGACCGGTGTTTGTAATAAGACAACATCCGGACCTCTTGCTTAACAGGTGCCTGGGCCCCCCTTTTGAACTGATGGGGCCTGGGCTCAGTACAGGTGGGCTGTACTGCCTTATCAGGAGCACTGGCGATAATCACTATCTTCTCCCATCTGCCCCCCGGCCAGGAGCAGACAGTTGCTTGGCATGAGGGATTCCCCTGTCAGCACTGTCTGTTGATGGGGGAATCGTATCTGCAGGAAAGAAATTCACACTGTGTATGGACTGCCTTAGGGAGATAAATCTTTTGGTAAAAAAAAATAAAAATAAAAAACCCCTCCTGCAAACACCTTGCCTTGCCTAAACTTATTGCCTTGTTCCCATGTGTTGGCATAGGTATATTGGATGAATCCAAGCTCAGTGGCACAACCCCCACCCCCATGTGGCAAAGCTGTGGCATGACTGCTCAGGTCCCTACTGTTGCATTGTGGGGATAAAAGTGGGAAATAACAAGCTCCTCCTTACCCAAATGTACTGGGATTTCCAAAGTATATTTCAACTTTTCCAGCCAAATTGATATAACACATACTTTATATTGGTTAATTGTTACCCTTCACACAGCATAACTTAAAATAAAATCAAGCTTGCCTCTTACCTCCTTAATATGCTCCTTTCTGAAAACTCCAGGCCTGAAACCCTACCTAGTTTTCCCTTGCTACGTAATGTTCTTGGGTGGATTGCAAAGATTGAGAAGTTAGCCATAATTAACCCTGCCTGAACTGTGCAGGCAGATGTTATAATTGGTTGTTAACTAGGGATGAGCCAAACACCCATCTGTTCGGTTCACAGCAGAACATGTGAACAGGCAAAAAATTCAGCAGAACACACGAACACTGTTAAAGTCTATGGGACACGAATATGAATAATCATAAGAGCTAATTTTAAAGGCTTATATGCAAGTTATTCTCATAAAAAGTGTTTGGGGACCTGGGTCCTGCCCCAGGGGACATGTATCAATGCAAATTTTTTTTTTTTTAAACTGATGGTTTTTCGGGAGAAGTGATTTTCTTAATGCTTAAAGTGAAACAATAAAAATGAAATATTCCTTTTTTTGAGGGGGGGGGGGAGTGTGTCTATAGTATGCCTGCAAAGTGGCACATTTTCCCATGTTTAGAACAGTCCCTGCAGCAAAATGACATTGAATGACATTTCAAAAGGAAAAATTGTCATTTAAAACTGATCGCAGCTGTAATGAATTGTCGGGTCTTGGCAATATGGATAAAACTCATTGAAAAAAAGAGCATGGGACCCCCCCAGTCAATTTCAAATTTTTTTTAAAAATGGCGTAGGGGTCCCCCCAAAATCCATACCATATCCTTATCCGAGTAGGCAACCTGGCAGACCACAGGAAAAGAGGAGGGATGAGAGAGTGCCCCCCCCCTCCTGAACCCCTACCAGACCACTTGCCCTCAACATGGGGAGGGTAATTTGGGGTAGCCTGTCATCCCTGCCTCCCCCTGTGTGAATTGGTAATGGGGTACAAGTACCTCTACCATTTCACAAAAAAAGTGTCAAAATGGTAAAAAAGACAAGAGACCACTTGGGACAAGTCCTTTATTAAACAATAAAAATATAAAAATGTCCCACAATGTAAGTTCACGCCGCCCGATAGACTGAAAAAGAAAAAAAAAGCCGCAACTGAACCGCCTCCCGCCGAGTGACCCATCTTCGCTGTGACAGCTCTTATATAACTGAGGGTGGGACCACCTGGTGACGTAACGGGGTGACCCTGCCCCCCTCTGACGCCACAGGGGCTTCCCTGTGGCGTCAGAGTGGGCGGGGCCGCCTGGTGATGTAAATGGGTGATCCCGCGCCCCTCTGTTGGCACGGGGAAGCCCCGCCCTCAGTTATATAAGAGCTGTCACAGCAAAGACGCGTCACTCGGCGGGAGACTCCCATGGAAGTGGATCAGTTGCGGCTTTTTTTTTTTTTTTCGGTCCATCGGGCGGCGTGAACTTACATAATGGGACATTTTAATTTGTTTATTTTTTAACCACTTCAATACCAGGCACTTAGACACCTTCCCACCCAGGCCACTTTTCAGCTTTCAGCGCTGTTGCAATTTGAATGACAATTGCGCGGTCAGGCTACACTGTACCCAAACAAATTTTTTATCATTTTGTTCCCACAAATAGAGCTTTCTTTTGGTGGTATTTGATCACCTCTGCGGTTTTTATTTTTTGCGCATCAAATAAAAAAAGACCGAAAATTTTGAAAAAAAACAAGTTTTTCTTTGTTTCTGTTAAAATTTTTTGTAAATAAGTATGTTTTCTTCTTCAATGACGGGCACTGATATGGCTGCACTGATGGGCACTGATACGGCGGCACTTATGGGCACCAATGAGGTGGCACCAATGAGGTGGCACTGATGAGGTGGCACTGATGGGCACTGATGATGGGCACTGATAGGCGGCACTGATGGGCACTGATAGGTGGCACTGATGGGCACTGATAGGTGGCACTGGTATGCGGCACTGATGGGCACTCATAGGTGGCACCGATGGGTGGTATTGATTGGTACATATGGGTAGCACTGATGGGTACTTATGGGTGGCACTGATAGGGGACACTGATGGGAACTGATAGGTGGGCACTGATTGGCATAGATGGGCACAGATGGGCACTGACAGGTGGCACCGATGGGCAATAACAGGTGGCACTGATGACACTGATTGAGGGCACAGATAAAACTTATTGGTGGCATTGCTGGGCATAACTGAAACATAATGGTGCCAATCAGTGCCCATTTGTGGGCACTAATTTGCACAGATTGGGCACATTGGGCACATGTGAACGGCCATGGGGTACATACCTGGCCATCCACATGTTGCCCCTTCCCTGGTGGTCCTAGTGGTGATCCCTGGTGGTCCAGTGTGGTGATCTGAGGGGGGCTGCGCTGATAAACAATCAGCGCAGACCCCCCCTGTCAGGAGAGCCGCCGATCGGCTCTCCTCTACTCGCGTCTGTCAGACGCGAGTGAGGAAAAGCCGATCAAAGGCTCTTCCTGTTGACATCGTGATCTGCCGTGATTGGAAATGGCTGATCACGTGGTAAAGAGCCTTACCAAGATCTGTGGAGCGGTGTGTCAGGCTGACACACCGCTCCACCGATCGCCGCGATGCGCGCCCCCGCAGGCGCGCGGCGGCATGTTATCCTGCTGGACGTCATATGATGCATAGTCAGGATAATGGAACCACTTCCTGGACGTCAATCCACTATAGGCCGGCCGGGAAGTGGTTAATAAAGGACTTGTCCCAAGCTCTCTCTTGTCTTTTATTTCTTACCCGACAATTCATCACATCCGCAATCAGTGTTAAATGACAATTTTTCCTTTAGAAATGTCATTTTGCTGTGGTACTGTTCTAAACACGGGAAAAATGCGCCTCTCTTTACAGGCATACTATAGACACCCCCCAGGCACTATATTTAAATGAATATTTCATTTTTATTGTTTCACTTTAAGCATTAAAAAAATCACTGCCCCCCGAAAAAATGGCCGTTTTTTTAAAGAAAATTTTGCATTGATATATGTCCCCTGGGGCAGGACCCAGGTCCCCAAACATTTTTTATTACAATAACTTGCAAATAAGTCTTTAAAATTAGCACTTTTGATTTTTCATGTTAGTGTCCCATAGTCTTTAACAGTGTTCCGGCAGCTTTCGAATTTGCCACGAACACCGCATATTGTTCGCTGTACCGGACTCTCTGTCTTAACAAATGGTTAAATAACTTAAGGCAATGTATGTTTAAGCAGTTCTAAAGTCTTAAGGTTTGTTACTGCACAAGTGCCCCATAGTCATCGGCTTGCTATGCGTGCACTCAGCAGAAGAAAGGGGCCAGGAGCATTGGCGGGGGATCTGAAAAGAGGAGGATTGGGGCTACTCTGTGCAAAACAATTGCGCAGAGCAGGTAAGTATGACATCTTTGTTATATTAAGCATTAGAAGCTGCCTATAGGGTGGTCATATGTATACTCCTGCTCCAAAGAAATGGCTAAAAAGGTAAGAAATATCTAAAAATAAATATTTTAGGCATGCTGCATGTATGTGAACACATAAATATAGTGGGGGTTTAGAGCTTCAAAGAGTGGTGCATTTTCTTCTGAGCCATTCTAAGCCAGTTAAAGTCAAAAGGTTTTAGGTTGAATGGAGAATAATTTTAAATTCTGACTAAAACTTAGAACATATCAAGTTATAAATCAGGAAATGTTCGAAAATATACTTTCCATGGGCCATTTGTACTTTATAGGTAATTTTCATTCCCTCAATAAATTACATCTTGTAGATTTTGAGGTTAACTAAAACTTTCAAATTTGCTGTATTCCCACTTGCCAAAATAAAAGAAAAATATATTAACCAGGCTGTTTTCTTCGATATCTCGGAAGTATAATGCCATAGATCTGACATAACTTCTCTGCTGCTTTGTAAGTGCACAATGTTCATGTCGGCCTACAGATGGCAGAACAATATAGGTGATGAAAAACCTTTTTATACATTTCTAAATCCTTGTCTGAAAGAGAAGCCTATCTATATTTTCTTTGTAGAAATGAAGGCAAAAATAAGTCAGGAAAAAGGACTATAACTAAGCCTACATAGAACTTTAGTTTTCCTTGGTGTAACATAAGTCAAACATTAAACTTTATCTTGGTTGTTACAGAAGTTACAATTGTAGGTGACAGATCTGATACATTCCCAATGGTTGAAGTCATGCAAATTAAAGCATATAATACATTTTCTATTCCGTTGAGTTACATAAATGAACTGTCATTTTGCAGTTGGTGCAAATTACACATCTTCTGAAATTTTCAGGTTTTAAAGCAGAATAAATTACTTCTACAATTCACAGCAGTTAGTGACATTAATTAGACTTTGCTAACATAAAAAAATAAAATACAGTCAAAAGGTTTTGAGGAAAGAAAGAAAACTGTATTTACTTAGTAGACCTAAAGCAAACCACTGCTCTGGATAAACAACAGAAACTGGCAGTGGGATTATATTACAAGACCTTGGTTAATAAAAAAAAAAATGCCCCAGTACATTGAAGATTGAATGAGATGTGGTAAAAAAACAGCCTCCAGACCCCTCATGGGGTGCCAATTGTTTCATGAAGGCCTGCCTTTTATTACTCTTCTCAGCTCCATAATACCCCAAAAGGGGACTCTTCACTTGAAAAGGAAAATAGGGTGCTGAGTGGAGCACCAAGGAGTGAGCAATAGTGTAGCCAAGTGAGATTTGGACTCTATTAGCCCAATAGAGCTCTCTGTATCTTTTGGGTACATGTGTGTGCTGACTTCAGGTTTACAGGGTTGAAATAAAAGCTGCATGGAGTACATAGGGTCTTGTTACCATACAACCCAATTTGTGGCTAACAGTCCCCATTTAGAAGGCGGCCTCATCCCCGACCACCCAGCCGGCTGTGCAGTGTAAAGTTTGCACTGTGCAGATGCCAACCCAAATTGCTTAGGTGGCAGGCTGGCTTTCCCCTTTTCAACTTTCAAAATTCAAAAGCTAATGATTGATAGCCGAAACACATATGTAATTGGCTATAGAGTCCAGGAACTCCATTTTCAAGTAACTGAAGCTCCTTCATCGGGCAATTCTGTCAAAGCACTCCTAGTAGTGGAGACAAGCACTGCTAGGGCACAGGTGCCAGGAAGCTGGAGTACACAGGAGTCCTTCCGGTGGCAGTAAGGAGTTCTGGTCATAGGCTATGGTTCAGCAGCAGTCAGGTAAATAGGTACAGGGTCAGGATCAAGTTCAAGGAGAGGAATAGGCAGGAGTCAGTAACATGCTGGCAGTGAGGTACCAAGTCAGAAGGTGGAATCGTGGTCAGAAGTCCAAGCCTAGGTCGGTAACACAAGCAAGCAGCAGACATAATATGCAGGGGCGATCCAAGAGAGAGGTCAGGTGAAGCCTGGTCAGGAACAAGGTAAGCAGACTTTCAGGAACTAGGAATACAGGAAACAGCGCTGAAGACAATCTAGCACCGAGGCCAGGCAGACTCTGATTTTAAATAGGCCGCTGGGCGCCAAGACCTGTTGGATTGGGCGTGCACGTAAGCTGCACAGGAATGAGAATGAGCACTTTCTGGACGAGAATGAGTATTTGCTGTACGAGATCCCTGATAGTGATGAGGAGCAAGCCATAGTCCACCAGTAATTGTGGTGGGTAAATTACCTGATTATATCAAAGTGCTTGTAAAGGTAAAAAAAACTCTGTGTGCAGCAGGCACCCCAGCCCCCCTAATACTTACCTGAGCTTCCTCTTGATCCAGCGATGACCACAAGAGCCTTTCTTCTCCAGTGACTCACACTCCTGATTGTTTTTTGGCAGCAGCGGAGCCATTGGCAGTAATGAGCTAGAGGGGGTGTGGCCGAGCCGCGGCTCCATGTGTGAATAGACACACAGAGCTGCAGCTCGGGGGTGCACCTGCTTGGGTGTCCCCACAGCAAGCTGCTTGCTGTAGGGGCACCTGGCAGGAAGGAGGGGCCAGGAGCGCCAGCGTGGGACCCGAGAAGAGGAGGATCTGGGCTGCTCTGTACAAAACCACTGCACAGAGCAGGTAAGTATAACATGATTTTTATTTAAAAAAAGAAAAAAAACAAGAATATAATATCGCTTTATTCACAGTACAGATCTGATTGCTAATTAAGGTCTTATTTGGAAATTCGGACTGAAATTCAAATCAAATTTTACATTGAACTCCAGTCGAGTTCTCACTACGCATTTGCTGGAATCAAAGACTGTGTGTGTTATTAAAGTACCATTTCGAAATTATGCTGTTTTTGTTAAGTCAAAGGTGATTTAAAGCGTCATTGTAACCGTTTGATGAAGATTTTTCTTTTGATTTTTCAAAGATTTTTCGAAAATTCCGAATATGAATTCCGAAAATGAATTCCGAAAACTAATTGAATGAATCAACCGAATTTAACTAAACGAAATAACTAGATAAACAAATGAATGTTTTCTATTTTGAGGTATAATTGTATCTCTGTTATATTTTTCTCTAATAAAAATTTATTAAACAAAAAAAAAACTAGATTAACAAATGAAAACGAAAAAACATTTTTTCGTCATGCACATGTCTATGCATCACCCTATATTGAAATAATTTGAAAAAAGTAAAATCTGAATGAAGAGTTAGAAAGTCCAAGATTAATGCAATGTAGGGTGGTGCACATTGATTTGTGTATTTTTGAATAATTGCACAACTTTTTTTCATTGTATTTTAGCTCTGCACTTGTGCTTTATGATATGTGTTATACTATGTTATATGGTATTGTGCTAGCTGCTATTTGCTTTATTATTTATTAGAGCCCTAGCGCTGTTTCTTCAGTGTTAAAAGCACATGGTCACTGAGTAATTGTATGCTGGTCTTCACTTTTTTACCCTAAACTAAGAAAACAGAAAAGCTGTAAATTGATTAGTTTCTACAGACAACTCTGGAGGGTCATCTCTATAGCAAAAATGGCAGAAAAAATTGGAACATTTTTTTGTCAATAATATGTAAAGCTACTACAGTCTCAAAGGTGACAGCCAAGGTTGTCAAAGGTTTTATCGAGTGGCACTCTATTTAATAAACATATCAATACCAAATACACTACTTTCTAGAGTTACTTAATTGTGACCCCTGAACTCTGTGCTTTACGTACTTCTGACCCCTGGACTCTGTGCTTTACGTATCCTGACCCCTGGACTCTGTGCTTTACATATTCCTGACCCCTGGACTCTGTGCTTTACGTACTTCTCACCCTGGATTCTGTGCTTTACATACTCCTGACCCCTGGACTCTGTGCTTTACATACTCCTGACCCCTGGACTCTGTGCTTTACGTACTCCTCATCCTGGATTCTGTGCTATACATACTCCTGACCCCTGGACTCTGTGCTTTACATACTCCTGACCCTTGGACTCTGTGCTTTACATACTCCTGACCCCTGGACTCTGCTTTACGTACTCCTGACCCCTGGACTCTGTGCTTTACGTACTCCTGACCCCTGGACTCTGTGCTTTACATACTCCTGACCCCTGGACTCTGCTTTACGTACTCCTGACCCCTGGACTCTGTGCTTTACATACTCCTGACCCCTGGATCTTGTGCGTTGCATACTTCTGACCCCTGGACTCTGTGCATTATACACTCCTAACCCATGTACACTGTTAGTTACTTACACCTGAGCTCTGAAATCTGTGCCCAAATACAACCACGTGCACTTTTACCTTTTAAAGGAGTTATATACATTTACAGCAGTGGGTTTTTACTTTTTTTTTGCAGTGTGGCAAATGTGAAGTCAGACAAGGAAGTGTGGTGGATTTTAATAAAGAAAATAGCAATGGTTATGGATGTAAAACTGGCTTTTTTACATCAAATATTACTGTAGACTGGATTTTCCACTGAATAATCCAATCCAGATCAGTAAACATTGCTCAGTCCTGCAAAGGTAGAGAAAGGAGTGTTTTCAGGCAGACTGGTAAATATGCACCAAGAGTGAAAAACTGCAAGACACAACCATTATGCATCTCCACAGAGCTAAAAGCAAAGCTTATATATAGTGAGCAAATATGGCTGTGTTTGTGAAAGGATATAATTACAAACTATGCATAGAGCCAGTGTTTATTTTTTAGTGAATATACATTGCTAAGGTTATTTTAAGTGGGTGCATTATTTGCCTATGTATTTATTACAAAAAGTTGCCCTGCTTTACATTCAATCACTTTGATCCTCAAATTAAAAAAGATGGTTGTTGTATGCTCCAGGTCAGGATACAAAGAGACAAAAAAGACCCCAAATCATTGTAGTTTCCCTTTAATTTTATGTACATTATCACAGGCTTGTGAATTGTTCTACTTTTGGAATAGCGCTGGAATCTTTGATTCCCTTCTTTGTTTCTATTATGTAATATTATATCATATCTTTATCCATGTAAGCCTAAAGGTGGCCATAAGCAGGATGACTTTTTATCCAATCCAGTTGGATTCTGCTAATCGAACAAGATGTAGACAACCCAAAAAAACAAAAATAGACAAGACGACAGAAGTTCCTCTGCACACGAGTCTTCACAATGACTTCTATTAATAACAATTTTAACATAACAGGTAATCAGCCGAGTGATCAGTTAGAGTAACTGTAACTTGCAGTTTACTAAACAGGTGCAAAGTTATATGGCACCATAGGTGTGCGCACAGAGTTTGCACACCCTAATCACCCCATGCGCCAGTGGTGGCTGGTGCTGTGTATTTTGGGAGGGGCAGCAAACAAGACACCGGTCGCCATGCCCCCCCGGACGGTTGGTCGTCTGTCCCCCCACCAGTTCCACACTTACCCCATCTTCACCCTTCATCTCCAGGCTTCACGGCGGCTTTGTCCTTGGCAGCTTCCCTCCTCCTACCCTCAGTGGCCAGTATGATCGCTCCTCCTCTTGGCCAATCAGGTCTTAAGACCCCCTTCCTGATTGGCCAGGAGGAGAATCAAGAAGACAATAGTGAATATAAATTGCAGTGCTCTGAACCCCATGCCTACCCTTTTTTGAAGCCAATTAGAGCCTCAGACTCTAACCCTGTGCTTCAAAAAAAAAAAAAAAACCCATTTAAATCCATACATCCAGCACCCTGCATGGCAGCCAGACAGGGGCTTAATAACAGCTTCTCCAAAAGACCCAGCAATTGGAGAAGGGATTCCTACAATAGCTGGGTCTTTTGGAGAAGCTGTTATTAGGCCTCTGTCTGGCTGCCATCCCGTTAGTTCTTACAGTGGAGGGCTGCTCACGTGACTGCAGAACACTTGTCCTACTACCTGTTAAGGGAGGGAATCTAAAGAATTTATCTTCCCTGGGCATGTCCAGGAAACCAGGGAGTGGAGAGAAAAGGAGTTAAAGGGGGCCTGTAACTGCATCTAAGCAAATGGGCAATCTATATCCATTTCGTGGTCAATAACTTTTTTCTAGCCAGGCCTAGATTGGCAACGTCAGCATACAGTGGTAAACTTGACAATAAGCCTATGACTAATTTACATACTTTCATTTTATATATCTATAGCTATAGATATATATATATATATATAGACATAGATTTATAGATATAGATATATCTATATATATAGATCTATATATATATATATATATATATATATATATATATATATATATATATATATATATATATATATATATATATTCAAAAGTATTGGTACGCCAGCCTTTACACGCACATGCACTTTAATGGCATCCCAGTCTTATGCCCCGTACACACAGTCAGATTTTCCGACGGAAAAAGTGTGATAGGACCTTGTTGTCAGGAATTCCGACCGTGTGTGGGCTCCATCACACATTTTCCATCAGATTTTCTGACACACAAAGTTTGAGAGCTTGCTATAAAATTTTCCGACAACAAAATCCGTTGTCGGAATTTCCAATCGTGTGTACACAAATCCGACGCACAAAGTGCCACGCATGCTCAGAATAAATAAAGAGATGAAAGCTCTGCCCCGTTTTTAGTCCAGACGTATGTGTTTTACGTCACCGCATTCAGAATGATTGGATTTTCCGACAACTTTGTGTGACCGTGTGTCTGCAAGACAAGTTTGAGCCAACATTCGTCGGAAAAAATCCTAGGATTTTGTTGTCGGAATGTCCGATCAATGTCCGACCGTGTGTACGGGGCATAAGTCCGTGGGATTCAATATTGAGTCGGCCCACCCTTTGCAGCTATAACAGCTTCAACCTTTCTGGGAAGCCTGTCCCAATACTTTTGACAATATAGTATATATATATATATATATATATATATATATATATATATATATATACACATTTGTAAGGATGTATTAGGCTTTTGGTGGTACATTGTTGTATTAAAAACATTATCTGTTTTTTACATTATTTTGAGGTTTTGCAAATTTCATCTAAGCAGTTGTATACATGACAAGATCTTAGGCCAATTTCAACCAACTACAATGATTTTTGGTTGATTTTTTTTTTTAGCTATCTATTTCTAAACAGGTGTTTACATAATTGTTATCTCGGTAAACAATGTTAGTTTAAAAAAAATGCATTGTAGCAAAAATCCATGACACTCTGCTTGCAGTGCATGTTGTTTTTTTCTCATTAAAAAGGCCAGCAATAGCTGTGTGACTTTCTGACAGTGTGTTACTGCCTGTGTTGACAGACATAACTTTGACATTAGTTTGAGGTCATTCAGGATTCATTGGCAGATGCATTTCACCTTCATTTGACCTTCTTCTTACCTGCATTTGACCTGATTAGGTTTACATCCCCATAGACGTCTATAAGAACGCAGAACCCGCTTAAACCAAATAAAAGCCTTTGACACAGGCTCTTAGTTCAGCAGGGGAAAGAGTGTGTCCCTCCCTTGAATCGTTTATGTATATCTTTTGTACAGCAGTTGCTGTGACTTTAGCTAAGCTTTGTTCTTGCTTTGAACGCCATCTATTGGGTGCAAATGGTAAATATCAATATGCAAATTTAGTGAATTTGGAAAACATACATGTTTACCATACATATATTAGAACCAAACATAAATAATACAGAACATATATTTTGAAAAAATATATAGATTATCTTTAATAAAAAAAAAGCTCCACAGGGAAGACAAGATCATGCTGTAGAAGCATGCAGAAGGAAAGTTGGGAACCATGGCTAAATGAAAAATGTGCACAATTTTAAAACAAGAAGCCATCAAAATCATTACAAAAAAACAAATAACATTTTTACCTCATTTTTTTCAGTGACACCTTCAATTTATTCATGTTGACTGTTCACAAATTAAGTGTCAAAAGGCTAAACTTGATGGAACCTACCCTCTTTTTTACTCTTATTAAAGCTGAATTCCATGCAAAGATCTAAATACACAGATTAATTAAATATAAAAGAGAGTATATGCCTGCCAAAGGATTTGTATTTCTTTTTATCCAGTCCTGAGATTTACACAGCCCAGTCACACACAGTTCAACCACAACTTACGATTAGAACAATACAACAGTGTCCGCTTTTCACCCACAGCCTTCTGATTGGACAGTTAAATAACAGCAGCAGACTCATGAGGTCATCCCTCTGCTCTCTATTTACATGTTTCTTGCCAACACATTTGCATCCAGCACACATGATTGGCTCCCAGTCCTGTCCACCTCCCTCAACCACACTGATGGTGTATATGGCATTGAAACAGGGTGTAACCACATAAGGTACTTACATAAACCTCCCAGATCACACCAGCATTTTTCACAGATCATACCTGTTCCAAGGCACTGGAATGGAACAGTGGGCAGGCAAAGGAACTAAAACTCAGTAAATATGACCATAGATATCAGAGGCCAGTCTGATAGATACGGTGTATTTTGATCCATTTTTTGAATAAACATACATGCCTGAGTGTTCCTGTTTATACTAGAGGGGGCACTGGGGGTTAAGAATAGCACATACAGATACCCCTAGTATCTTTTTATCTAAATGTTCTCATCTACATTTTATTACAAGATTTCATATCTGGAGGGGATTATGGAAATATTAAGACATGATCTGTTGTTTTATTCAACTCAAAGTGGCCAAATCAGGCAAAGATTGTCTCAGTTCAATAGCCCCCCATTTACATTTCAGTGTTGGTACAACTGTTTGGTCTCGTTAGTTTACTCTTAAAAGTTGATAAGAAGGACTATATAGAAGGGCAATTTATGAAATGGCTTTCCTTTGGACAGAAAATAGAAAATAAGGTTCCAAATCTAACCATATGTGTTTGTACATCTGTTACAGGGTTCTCTGGCAAGCCATACTCAGGAACAGAGAGGATAATATATAAAATATTCAGGGCTTAATTATTATTATTATTGTATAATTATTATTACTGTTATTAAATGCATCACACAGTTGTAAAATCATGCCTTCAATGGAACGTTTACAAACTATACAGACACTGTTTGTTTTCCATTTTATTGGTTTTATTCGTTTCAATTATAGATTTCCTTTTTTAAAGTGGAAAAAAATGTTTATAAGTGTAGAAATGAGGCTACAAGCTGTTATTTTACTTTTATAACCTACTTAGAGTAAGTTGGTAACACTTTATATTCTGTTTTTGTATTTGTCGTTTGGTAAAGGTTTTTACAGCCTATGTGGCATATTTCTAAGGGCTGTTTAATAGTTCAGCAAGTCCAGTGTTTTACTGTTGAAAGGATTTGTAAGCGATGGCTCCATACCAAGCAAGTCAAAAAAATCACCACCTGGATAAACATTTCAAATATGAGTTTCCTTTAAACAGTCGGCTCTATAGACTGTGCTGTAAGCAGTAGCTGGGCATTAGTCTGAAAGAAAGAAACTCAGATTATGCTCAAAATTTGACTATTTTTTTCAAAGAGATAGATAGATAGATAGATAGATAGATAGATAGATAGATAGATAGATAGATAGATAGATAGATAGATAGATAGATAGATAGATAGATAGATAGATAGATAGATAGATAGATAGATAGATAGATAGATAGATAGATAGATAGATAGATAGATAGATAGATAGATAGACAGACTCATGGATGGACAGAGGGACAGACAGAGAGATGCTAAGGGCAACAAGAAAATGTAATTTCTTCTGACACTTTCAGCCAACTGAAACAGCCATCATAGTACAATGATCATTAAGAGATGTTATAACCCAAATTAGGAACAATCTCAAAAAGTAAATATAAAGAATAAAATCACACTATCATACCTCCATTTCCATTTTAATAAAATCTGTTCTTGCCCTTACCATACTGACTTAAATAGTTCTATTGAGGAAAAATTGTTGTGCCAATGCCACAAGCATTTGAACAGTTATCGAGAATAAGCACCATTTTTTCTCTAAAATGTTTATTACTTATGATCTTCAGCTCCATCTAGTGTCCATATTGCTGTATTTTCTTGGTTGGGGTATTTTAAGAAAATACCTCATTATGGCCACTAGATGGAATTCATGATCATAGGAAAATTGACCCCTCCTTGTAAAATATAGAGTATATGCAGTTATATATTTCTTGATACTTCCCCCTTTGTTTTCCAGATTCTCTTTTGCAGCACTAACTGGCATCAAAATGTGTTTCTTAGTTCCAGTCTATAGAGTAGCCACACTGCCTTGCGAGGTTTAATTGGAGCTCAAGTATAGCCACCTGGGACTGGGACTGCAGGTTGGTATACTGGCACTCCATGGGCAGCAATACAGAGGTAAAATTAAAACCCTTTTTTTAAGCCACTTTCCAGCTCCCCCCAATTAGGCAGTGATCGACCGTGGTTCTGTTGACATGACCAGAAGTCATGAAGTGCTACAAAGAGAACAATAGGAATGTGAACAGATATAAAGTGAGTATTTAGGGGAAAATACTGATAACTGAACTAGCAACTGAAGGTTTATTACCTGAAATTAAGAACCCAGGTTCTGCTTCCAAATTCAGTTCAACCATGTGTCTCCTTGGAACATAATATCTCTTCAGGACTACTCCTAAATGTTGTAAACTCTACTTAAAAAATAAAAACAACCACCCACCACCACACTCCACCAACACCACCACCACCAAAAAAAAACAACTACCACCCACCACTTAAAAAAAATAACAAACAGGAATTGTTTAGAGTGCCCCTGATCTTCCTCTTCTTGGGTCCCCCACTGGCGCTCCTGGCTCCTCCTTTTCTTGGTGTGCCACCATGAAAAGCTGCTTCCTTTTGTGCCACACGTACAGGGCCAAACTGAAGCAGTGCTGCCTGTGTCCATAGACACAGACATTGTGGCTCGGCCCCACTCCATCATAGCAAAGCCTGTGAGAGCAGGGAGAGCCACTACAGATGGGCACAGAGCATACTGCTACCTAAATATTTTTACTTTAATTAAAGGAATGCATTGAAGTAAAAAAAAAATTGTTAGGCTTTAGAACTACTTTAAATAGAAACAAATCAAATCAAAAACCCTGCTTTTTACTTAATTGGATTAAACTAGATCTGTCATTTTTCTGCTGCTTATAACCCCTCCATGTCCATTGCCATATTTCCTGTGTTTTTTGGGCCAAGAAATGTGATGTTATGTTTCACATTCAGTGCCATGTATAAATGGAAAGTAATATTGCTGTGTAAATGTTTAGTAAATGCAACAATCACATGTGTTATAATAAAATGTGAACAACAAAAGGATGAGGTTAAAGTTTCCATTTACAAGGACAATCTCTCTTTCTTTTTTAATTGCTGGAAATTCTGTGTGTAGCTAAACAATTTTCACAGCACTACATATTATCGAAGGATCAGCCAATCAAAAACTGGCTTATTGGTCTTTGATTATATACTAAGGAATCAAGTCATCTACAAGTGTCTTAAATCACTTGGGGACCACGGGGTTGAGGTTGCTGCAACTCTTATACTAACATTTTTTAAAGATCCTACTTATTGGTTAAATTCGTTTTTTTTTTTTAATTTGCCTAATAAAGAATAAGAAGGCAGGATTAGAAATGGAATCGGAAACCTTGTTTTGGAGGTCCCTTGTAAGAGAAACACAAAAGTAAATGGACAATACATCCCACCAGTTTTGAGCCATTGGTGGAAAATACATTTTATGTAGAAGTCTTCATGAAGTCTTGAGATGCTTGTCCTCCTAAATGACTTTGCTGGTGAACAATTGCAGTACAAACACAACTGCATATTAAAATAAAATGTTTTCCTCATAAATACAATGTTGCAATTATTTCCAGTTCAAAGGTTGACGTACAAGATGCATCTAGTTAAACAATCTTCTTTGTAACGACAAAGGCAAAGTGTACCAGACTTTCTACTATGGGTTGTCACATGGACCCATGCATTTATTGAACTTTATCCCTCATAGCAGGGGAATGTTAAATTGCCTTGGTGTGCAGGTTATCTGCCAATTTGTTCTGTACAATAGGGGTGTCCAGTTTACCACAAATCCAAGGAATGAAGTATTGAAATACATACGTATTCCCTCCTGCAGACATGCCCCATGGCATGATTAGTCTCCCGGGAGAAATTTTAGACAATTGTCTGTTTTAATTATAATGTGCGGGGGGTTTGTTTATATGGATGAGTATCCATGTTTTTGTTATTAACGTTTTTTGATACTTGAGTGTGCATGTGTTCTCAGTGTTCTTTCTTTAGTAGTTTTTGAAGCACATTACTTAGTTAAAATTGTTAATGTAATACAAACATTAAGATGTACATTTCCTAAAGTTGGTGATAACTGTTAAGATTTATATTTCTTCTGTTAGGGTTGGCCGTTTGTAAAGGGATCTGTTTCCTTCCAGATGTGTTTAATCGCCTGTGTTCTTGACCCCATGAAAGATGTTTCACATGTAATTAAGCATGCCAGGTTACTGGCTTTACCCAACATATGGTTCATTGATGACATCCATGGGAAAGTTACCATGCACCTCATCAATAGAGATTTTAGGAAATTGAAACAAGCACTTTCTAGACCACATTGTTCTTTGAGCTCACTGGTACAGAATTAAGTGAGAACTCTAGCTCTAGTTAGTATAAAAAGAAACACCAGTAGACATATGCAGTACCAAGTACTGTTGTTTTTTTTTTCCTTAAGTGTGCGCTACAGCAAGGCCACAAAAATTCAAATAGAGCATTTAGAAGATGCAAGGAGATTTGACATTTTAACGCATCTGTATTGCATGTAATTACTAGTTAGTTCCAGAATCAGTAAAAAAAGATTTTGCTGATACTTTTTTGGATTTAAAAAGGCACATGCATAAACTATACCAGATTCAAATAAATAGATGCTTGTTTTAACTATTTATTTTTTTAAAAAGTGTACAAAAAGCATAATGAAAGTACTTACAGTATGTGTCATAGTTACATAGTTAATCAGGTTGGAAAAAGACACAAGTCCATCAAGTTCAACCAAAAAAAATACAATCCCATATACAAAAACCTACACTCACAGTTGATCCAGAGGAAGGCAAAAACCCCAGCAAAGCATGATCCAATTTGCTACAACAGGGGAAAAAATTCCTCCCTCAGATTTTCCCTGGATCAACTTTACCTATAAATGTTAGTACCCAGTTATATTATGTACATTTAGGAAAGAATCCAGGCCTTTTTTGAAGCAAACTACTGAGCTTGCCAGAACCACCTCTAGGGGGAGTCTATTCCACATTTTCACAGCTCTTACTGTGAAGAAACCTTGCCGTATTTGGAGATTAAATCTTTTTTTCCTCTAGACGTAAAGAGTGCCCCCGTAGTCCTCTGTGATGACCTTAAAGTGAATAACTCAACACCAAGTTCACGATATGGACCACTTATGAATTTGTACATATTGATCATATCCCCCTTAATCTCCTCTTTTCAAAATGGAATAGATTAAGTTCCTCTAATATTTCCTCATAGCTGAGCTCCTCCATGCCTCTTATCAGTTTGGTTGCCTTTCTCTGCACTTTCTCCAGTTTCACAATATCCTTTTTGAGAACTGGTGCCCAAAACAGAAGTGCATATTCCAGATGAGGTCTTACTAATGATTTGTACAGGGGCAAAATCTCTCTCTCTGGAGTCCATACCTCTCTTAATACAAGAATGGACTTTTGCTCACTTTCGAAACCGCAGTTTGGCATTGCATGCTATTATTAAGCTTATGATCTACCAAAACCCCCAGATCCTTTTCCACCATTAATTTCCCCAATTGTACCCCCCCTAGTTTGTATAATGCATGCATATTCTTAGACCTCAAGTGCATAACCTTACATTTATCAACATTAAACCTCATTTGCCACTTAGTTGCCCAATTAGACAGTGCATTGAGGTTGGCTTGTAAATTGGAGACATCCTGTAAGGACGTTATTCCACTGCATAGCTTAGTGTCATCTGCAAAGACAGAAATGTTACTTTTAATCCCAGACCCTATATCATTTATAAAGATATTAAAAAGTAGGGGTCCCAGCACTGAACCTTGGGGTACACCATTGATAACCTTAGACCATTCAGAGTATGAGTCATTAACCACTACTCTCTGAATTCTGTCTTTTAGCCAGTTTTATATCCATTTACAAATTCATCTTTCCAAGCCTGTAGACTTTACCTTATACTGTACATGAGCTGTGTGTGGGGAACTGTATCAAACGCTTTTGCAAAGTCCAGGTATACCACGTCCACAGTCACACCTCTGTCCAAGGTTTTACTTACCTCCTCATAAAAAGAACTCAGGTTTGTTTGACAACTTCTGTCTTTCATGAATTCATGCTGTCTGTTGCTTAAAATATATTTTTCCAACAAGAACTCGTCTATGTGGTCTTTTATTAAACTCTCCAGTATCTTCCCGACTATAGAAGTTAAACTAACAGGGTCTATAGTTACTTGGTAAAGACGTTGATCCCTTTTTAAATATGGACACCACATTGACCCTGCACCAATCCAGTGGTACCATTCCAGTTATTAAGGAGTCCCTAAAAATTAGAAACAATGGCCTTGAGATGACAGAGCTCAATTCTTTTAGGATCCGTGGGTGGATGCCATCCGGTCCAGGTGCTTTATCCACCTTTATACTGTCTAAATATTTCTGGACCATATCCCTTTTGAGCCATTGAGCATCATTTGGGGCTGTGTCAATACGACCCCCATTATGGACATGCGCTCCCCCATGCTCCTTTGTATACACAGAGCTGAAGAAAGTATTTAATAAATTTGCCTTCACTTTGTCCCCAGTGACCCACTCTAGATTATTTTGTAAAGGGCCTACATGCTCAGACCTGACCTTTTTACTATTAATATATTTGAAGAATATTTTGGGGTTCGTCCTACTATCTTTTGCAATTTGTTGTTCGTTTTGTATTTCTGCATCCTTGATTTCCTTTTAATATATTCTGTTATATTCTTTGCAACATTTAAACGATGATAGTGTTCCTTCATTGTTATATTTTTTTTAAAAGCTATTTTTTTATTATTTTTTAGCCATTTTAACTTTGGCTGTGAGCCACAGAGGTTTTATTTGAAGCCTTTTAAACCTTTTTCCCATGGAAATATATTTTGAAGTGAGTTTACATACAGTCACTATGAAAAATTCCCATTTCTGTTCTGTGTCCATTGGATGCCAATATTCCCTCCCAGTCTAAGTCCTGGAGAGCAGCCGTCATCCTTTGAAAATTTGATCTCTTAAAGTTAAGTGTTTTTATCTTACCCGCATGTATTTGTTGCTTACAGCTAACATTAAATAAAATCATCTTATGGTCACTGCTACCCAGATGCTCTTTTATATGAATATGGGTAATAAGGTCTGCATGGTTTGAGATTACCAGGTCCAGCAGAGCGTCATTCCTAGTCGGGGCCTCAATAAAATTGTCTTCTAATAAGTTTATACATTTTTGCCCTTTAACCGTCCCAGCAGTGCCATTATTCCAGTCAATTTCCGGGTAGTTAAAATCTCCCATTATTATCACTGTTCAAGCTTTTGCAACCCTTTCCATCTGTTCAAGAAGCTGAGTCTCTACCTCCTCACTAACACTGGGAGGTCTATAACAAACTCCAATGACAATCATTGGAGTACACACACCCATGTACAGTTCCACCTATAATGCTTCAGACTCATCACACTCTCCACCAACTAGGTCCTCTTTCACCCCTTTGCTTTGAGATCACTTCTCACATAGAGACAGACACCACCACCCCTCCATTTTACCCTGTCTTTCCAAAATAGAGCATAGCCAGGAATATTATTAGCCCAGTCATGAGAAGAATGAAGCCAAAATTCAGCAATACCAATCAGATCATAGTTCTTCTCGTGCACCAGAGCTTCCAACTCACCTATTTTTTTGGTAGACTTCTGGCATTGGTGAACAAACACTTTAATTAATTGTTACATTTTGCAAACATTTGTTGCATATTTTTTTTAGTACAAATAGTACAATTTCCAATGGTTGATTGTAACATAGGAACCTTCATATCATCTGCCATAGGCCTCCCCCATCTATCCCCATTCCACCCACCAATAGTGTCATAGCAAAAACACTTTAAACCCAGAATACTCTGTTATTGAAAGAGTGGTAAACCTAGTATGGCCAGTCGCAGGTCCATCCTCTTTATCCATTTCCCATTTCTATTAATTATTAAGATTGCCTATCACAATGATAGGCCAATAGTAAATTTCAAGAAAAAGGAGGGGGCAGGCCAAAGCATAAAACTATAGCAACTTTATTGGTAATTGCAAGTAAGGAAAAATGTACTCATTGAGGGACAATGAAGAAGAAGCAGTACATTGGTTAGATTTTTTGATTGGTTTGTGCAAAAGTTATAGAATCTACAAACTATGATATATATAATGGAATTTTTATTTATTTTATTTTTTTATATACTAGTAATGGCGGAGATCAGCAACTTATAGCAGGAATGCAATATTGCGGAACCAATGACACTAAGGGCTCATTTACACTTGCTCCGGCTTCAACACACATTAACGGTTAGTTTACACTTGCTTCAAAGCAAGGCTTTGGACAGCCTTTGTTAAAGCTCCTGTCACTAAATAAAATGGTTAGCTTACAGTCCTGTTTACACCTTGCTTTTGCTTTGCTTTGCTTCGGCTTCGATTCAAAAATTATACACCATGTAGCTTTAGTGGTGCTTCAAAGCATCTTAAAAGCCTCCATAGAAATCTATGGAAAAGCTCGCTTGAAGCCCCACTGAAGCCCCACCGAAGCCTCTTTGGAGCCCCACGAAGCTTTACCGAAGCCCCACCAAAGGCTCATTGAAGCTCCACCAAAGCCTCATCGAAGCCCCACCGAAGCCCCAGGAAAGCCTCATCGAAGCACCAAGCAAAAGCAAGGTGTAAACAGGACTGTTAGCTAACCATTTTATTTAGTGACAGGAGCTTTGACTGGAGTTCAGAGAGCTTTAACAAAGCGTGTCCAAAGCCATGTTTTGAAGCAAGTGTAAACTAGCCCTGATACAGTGATCAGTGCTACCAATATGCACTATCACTGTACTAATGACACTGTCTGGTAAGCGGTTCAACATCTAGGTCGATAAAAGGGTTAAACTGTGTGCCTAACCAGTGTTTGTGTTCACTATGTGTGCTGCTTTTACTAAGGAAAGTGACGGATTTTATTGCCTGTTTTGCTGGGACACACAATCCATCACTTTCCCCCTGTTAGAACAGAACTGACATTAGCGACTGCATGCAGGATGAATATCTCCTAAACTGTGCAGGTTTAGGAGATATTAATCTTACCTACAGGTAAGCCTACCTGTAGGTAAAAATAACAAAGTGGTGTTTACAACAGATTATTTTACAAATTACTTAGCATCACAAAATGATACTTGGTTCTGTATTCTCTAAAAGAGGCAGGACTGGGAGGTGGGTAAGTGGCAGAGAGACAAGAGATGGTGCCCAGAGGTGGGTAGGGGGCAGAGACAAGAGTGAAGGAGTAGTACCTGCACCTATTTTCTGAGAAAAAAATCCCTGCATATACAGTAATTGTGGGTTCGTATTATCTGATCATGCTGCATATTGCTTAGTGGAGTTTTCATTTTTCATTTTTGAATATAAATAATGTTTTTAATTTTTGAATATAAACAATAGTAAACATTACAGACTAGATACAATTATTTGTCAAAATTATGTGAAAATTAAAGCAATTATGCAATAGTAAGAACATGTAGAAAAGAAAAAAAAAATGTAAAGCAAATGCAGCACAATTTAAGCTATGCTAATTGCCATAGGCATAAATATAGGCTGCATGACCATATATCCTACTGATTAAAGTCCAACTAACTCCTAAGTGGAGATTAGTGCAGAAAAAAACAGACCAACCTTGAGTAATTTTTCCTCAGGAAGATTGATAGCTCACCCACTACTTCAGAAGTGGTAGTTAACGCTGATTTATGCTATGTCAACTGGAAAATATTATATAGATCCTCATTCCACTGCCAAATAAAGTATTTATTGCTATCAGGCTACCATTGGCCTTCAGGGTACTGATTTATGCCGCCACACTGCATTTGAGGATTTAAAATAAAAACCACGCTATAATGTTCAAAGAAGCGTGTTTAAGGAAGAACTCCTTTCTAAGCACATTTTTAAGATCCTTTATCAGCAGACCTGTTTTGATTTGCAAAAACAATCAATTCTTTTAAGATAATGCCCAGGGAACCCAGTTCTTAATTAGGTTTTGTGGTTGTTGAGTCAATAAGCTTTGTGTGTGAGGATCTCTCCAACAGCAACACAGAAGGAAATCAAAAAATCTCTTTAGCGGAGTAGGAGAAGGTTAAGTATTTATTTCTATCTGTGTCCCTACTGCAGATTTTCTCTCACTTGCTCCCTGGTAAAACTGTTTTTAATCGATGTATTTTTCTCGCACGTTTTGCATTTTTGAGCAAAATGCACTAAAATTTGCATAGGTGTGAATCAAGTGTCAAGGCTGGTACACACGGGCCGAATAAACGTCTTTTATCGAATGAGCATGCTGGAAAACCAGCATTCGATCAACGCTTGCAGCCAATGGTTACGAGCGCTGATCATTGTGTGCTGGTGTGTGTGCGTGTGTGTGGGGGGGGGCAGCCCCCTGTTAGAACACAATAGCTCAGCAAGGGAGGAAAGCTGTACTTACATTGCTTGTGTTGGTACAGTGATCTGTCAGTTTTTTTCGGTCAGACCAATCGGATGAACGAAAAAAACTCCTCGTGTGCTAGGCAGAGATGCAAATAGCAGTCAAAATCAAACAGTGGTTCCAATCCTTCTTCACTCTCTCCAAAAGTTTTTAGTTTGACATACCAGTTTTTGATTTGACGTTGCTCCCTCCAACATTTCCCTACAGTACAACCAAAGTAATTAGTTGCTGGTATAAGTTGCACTGTCAAAAAATGTGTTCATTTTCATTACATTCGTTTTTTTGTTGTTTTTTTGGGTCATTTGTTATGATCGAAATGAGCAAATTTGTAAATTTGAGAATTTGTAAATTCGAAACTTTGTAAATTCAAAAATTCGTAAATTCGAAAATTCATAAATTTGTAATTTCGTAAATTTGAAAATTCAAAAATCAGAAAATTCGAAAATTTGGAAATTCAGAAATTCGAAAATCCAAAAATAAGAAAAAAAATCCGAAAATCAAAAGAACAAAAGTTTGAAATAATAACAAACGAATTAACTAATAATAACTAACTACTAAATTATAGGTATTGGAATTTCCTTTCAAATTTGGCTATTAGTCAACATAACGAATATGAATTTATTTAAAGCTACAAAGTATCCGAAATAATGAATTCCGCATTTAAACAAATGGAACTAAATTAATTAATAATAACAATACTAAAACGTTTTTATTATTATTATGGTTACCGGTATTTATTATTATTAATTTGTTACGTTCCATCCATTTAGATACAGCATTCGTTTTGGATAATTCATAACTTCGGATAAATGTGTATTGTTATGTTCTCTAACAGCCAAATTCCAATACCTATAATTAAATTATAATTGATTTCAGATTTTTGAATTTTCGGATTTTTGTTCTTTTGAATTTTCATTCTTACTTTTGGATTTTCGAATTTTCACATTTGCGAATCTCTGGATTGTCTGATTTTCTGATTTTTTTATTTTGAATTTTCAAATTTTTTAATATTCTAATTTACGAATATACAAATTTTCGAATATTTGAATTTCCGAATCTACGAATATTCTGAAAAATTTGTTAAACTTTTTTTGGTAATTCGGATATTTCCGATTTGACGAATTTGTCGAAATTCATTAAAATAACTCATTCGGAATGAAATGAATTGCACAAATCTAATTATGACTTCTTTTTAAGGAAGTAAAGAAAGAGAGTAATGGAATTTTGCAGTCACAGAGTTTCCAGTACATAGTATTTTTTTTATTGGTGCTGCATCTCATATAGCGTCTATATGCACAGCACCTTCTAGCAGCTGAAGGACAGTAAGAGGTTCCATGTTTTTTTTTATGACGCAGACTACAGTGCATCGATGTTCACAGAAAGGAAGCCGTATGTTTGAATTTTTACTGCAATTAGCAAATAGGTCTAACAACCTTGGAAATATAGGTGGGACCTGGGTTGAGGATGCCGGTTGCTTGTTACACATGCCTATGTTGATATCGCTACACTGTAAGTGCAATTGGATTTGTTTTAATAGATAGCATTTAAGCAGAGAGCATTAAATCTTTCCTTTCTTGTGTTTATATGCTATTACTAAGCATTGAGAAAATGGTGATGTAGTGGAAAAAGAAAGCCAGCTAGATGGTTATGTTCCCTAACAAAGTAGCTCCATAGCTGGAAAGTGATGTTGTTCTTTTTTAGGCTATTTATGACCTCCTGTAACTTAAGAGGTCTACCAGAGAGGGTAAAGTCTGATACACACTACTAGTTTTATTTTCTGTTCAACTCAACTGGCTGAACAAAAAAACTGACAGCTCAGGTTGGAGCCAATGTACTGATGTAATGTTAGTACAGCGATCTCCCCTGCTGTTCTATTGTATTCTGACAGGGCGACAGCCCCCCACCAGAACACTTTGATCACTGCTCTCAGCCTTTGGCTGAGAATTCTGATCGGGAGCTGATCGGCAGACCTTTTTCAGTCATGTGCCGTCAACAGAACCTGGAAGATTCTTTCAGACTGGCTGCAGAACACACGGGCCGAATGTGGGCCGGTTCTATAGAATGCCACCTGACATTTGGCCCACGTGTACTAGGTTTAACTACTTGCTGCCCGTGCTATAGCTAAAAGATGGCTGCAGCGCCGGGAGGGCGTCCATGGACGTCCTCCCGAGTAATCGCAGGGTCGCGCGCACTGTTCTCTGTGATCACTGAGTCTATGAGACTCGGCTGTTCACAGATCGGAGTAAGGGGTCGATCCTGGCCCCTTACTATGTGATCAGCTGTCAGCCAATGACGGTTGATCACGTGATGTAAACAGAAGCTCAGTAATCAATATTTTTTTTCCTCACGCCATCAGCGTGAGGGCAAAAAAAAGCCAATCACCGGCTGTCAGAGGGACATCGGTCCCTCACTCAGAAAGCTGCAGCTGTGCTTACCAGTGTCACCTGCCAGTGCTCACTGTGCCACCTACCAGTGCCACCTATCAGTACCCACCAGTGGCCACAGTGCCACCTTCCAGTGCCCACAGTGCCACCCATCAATGCCCACCAGTGCTGCCAATCAATGCCCATCAGTGTCTAATAATCAGTGCCACAGATCAGTGCTGCCTAGCAGAGTCACCTACCAGTGCCCACCAGTGTCACCCATCAGTGATCATCAGTGCCCATTAGTGCCACCTATCAGTGCTGCTTATCAGTGCCACCTATTAGTGCCCTTTAGTGCCACCCATCAGTGCCAGCCATCAGTGGCCATCAGTGCCAACCATCAGTGCCACCCATCAGTGCCACTTATCAGTGCCACCTCATCAGTGCTTATCAGTGCCACCTATCAGTGCCCTTTAGTGCCGCCTTATTAGTGCCTATCAGTGCCCATCAGTGCTGCCTATCAGTGCCCATCAGTGCTGCCTATCAGTGCCCATCAGCACAGCCTATCAGTGCCCATCAGTGCAGCCTCATCAGCACACATCAGTGAAGGAGAAAAATTACCTGTTTTCAAAATTTTATAACAAACTATGAAACAGTTCTGTTTTTTTTTTCAAAATTCCGCTCCGTTTTTTGTTTTATTTAGCAAAAAGTAAAAAAAAAAACAATAGCAATTAAATACCACCAAAAGAAAGCTATATCTGTGTGAAAAAAATTACTAAAAATTTCATTTGAGTGTAGTGTATTGTCATTCAAAGAGTGAAAGCGCTGAAAGCTGAAAATTGGTCTGGGCAGAATGGGGGTTTAAGTGCCCAGTAAGCAAGTGGTTAATTGTCCAACCTTGCTTGTATTGAGTAGAGGATAAAAAGGTGATGATTGAGGTCAAAAAGGTATTACCCATATAATTTTTGGTTTTTACTGATGAAGGAGTTTGGCTTGTTTTCTTTGTGTGATATATAATACACATATTTTATTGGTGTGACTTACAACTAAGGACTTAAAGTGGTTCTAAAGGTTTATTGTTTTTTTTTTTTTACTTTAATAAATTCTCTGTATTAAAGTAAAAACCTTCTGTGATCAGGATCCTCCACCTCCCTAAATACTTGCCTGAGCCAGATGTCAATCCAGCACTGTGCCTAAAAGCAGTGGCTCTTTCTGCCCCCTCTCTCCTCAATCAAATTCTGTTATGAGCGAGTGGGGGGCAGTGCCATGCTGCACTGTTTGTGTCTATGGATGCAGGCAGCGTGGCTTGGGATCAAGCCTGCACAAGTGCCCCCATAGCAAGTGCTTTCTATGGGGGCAATAGCTGTAGAGGAGGAGCAAGGAGTGCTGGCATGGGACCCCAGAAGAGGAGGATCGGGAATGTAAAGTGGCACATTTTAGAACTACCTGAATTTGGTGCATGATTCGCTGTAAGAACCAAAAGTGTTGTAGATGCTTCATGAATTTGGCACGTTACAGAATTGGGAGAAAAGTCAATGCAGCAAATTTCTTAAATTCCTCCAAGTATTGTTTGCATATTATTTACATTTGATGCACCTATTGGTTTATTTGAGCACAATTATTTGTTATTTAGATTTGTGCATTGATATTTTATTTGAGCATAACCATCTGTAATTTATATTTTATGGATGTATATATTATTAACTGTCTATTAGTAATACTAGTCTATTTATAAATTATTCTGATTCACAAGTGCAGGGAACAGCACTATAAGGTTTTTGCAATTGATTAGAGTTCTACTTTCTTACTCTGGCCATAGATTGATCAAAATTTGACTGGTTCAATAGGGACCAGATTAATTTTGTCCACGTATGGGGATCTAACATTTGACTTCTGTCAAATAGGAATGTTGGAAAATAAGGATGGGCAGAACACCCCCCTGTTCGGTCTGCAGCAGAACTCCCGAAGAGGGGAAATGTTCCAACCCGAATGAGGAACCCCATTGAAGTCTATGGGAGCCAAACAGGAAAAAAGTGCCAATTTTGAAAGCTTATATGCAAGTTATTGGCCATAAAAGGAGTATGGGGGTCTGGGCACTTTCCTGGGGGGCATGTTTCAATAAACAGAATATATATATATTTTTGAAATGATTGTTTTTGCAGGAGCAGTGATTTTAATTATGCTTAAAGTGCAACAATAAAAATGAAACATTCCTTTAAATATAGTGCCTGGGGGGTCCCCTTAAATGCCTGTAAAGTGGAACATCTCTAACATGCATAAAACACGCTGCAGCAAAAATGGAATTTCTAAAGAAAAAAAACGGGTCAAATTCCATTTAAAATGACTCACGCTTGCAATTGCTGGCACCCGGATATTACAAAAATAAAGAAAAAAATAGCACGGGGTTCCCCCTCCCCAGTCCATATCAGACCCTTTGAGACTGATATGGATTTGGAGGCAAACTCCCATGCCAAAAAAATAAATAAAAAAAAGGAGTGGGGCCACCCCCCAAAATTCATGCCAGACCCTTATCCGGGAATGTAGCCTGGCAGGTCAGGAAAGGGTGGGGAAAGAGCGAGTGCCCCCCCCACTCTTGAACCATACCAGGCCACATGCCCTCAACATGGGGGGTGGGTGCTTTAAGGCATGGGGGCTCTGGTTGTTGTGGTCTGCCGGCGGGAGGCTTATCGGAATCTGGAAGCCCCTTTAAACCAAGGGGTCCCCAGATCCCACTCCCCTCTGTGGCGGGGCCACCTAGCTACATCACCCGGTGGCATCGCCCCCTTCCGATATCACAGACTGGTGCATGCTAGGCATGTGACATCACGTGGTGGCAGGGCCACTGGGTGACATAGCTAGGTGGCCACACCACTTACCTATATAAGAAAGCAGAGAGGAGTCATTCGGCGGGAGGCCTCCCAGGAGGTGGAGCCTTTTTTGGGGGGTTTTCGGGACCGGTAGGAGGCATGATTGATGGTGGATTTACATTGAGGAACACTATTTTTTTGTTTTGTGTTTATTATTGTTGACACTTTCTCTGTGAATAGGTAGGGGTACTATGTACTCGATACTCATTCACATAGGGAGGGCGGGATCTGGGGGCCCCCTTTCAGATTCCAATAAGGTCCCTGCCCACAGACCCCAACAACCACAGCCCAGGTGTGTCAGAAAGAGGCCCTTGTCCTCATTAAAATGTGGACAAGGTTCTTTGGGGCCTGCCCCAAAGCACCCCTCCCCCATGTTGAGGGCATGTGGCCTGGTATGGTTCAGGAGTGGGAGTGCCCACTTGCCCCCCCTTTCCTGGCCTGTCAGGCTGCATGCCGGGATAAGGCTCTGGTATGGATTTTGGGGGGGGGGCCACACCGTTTTTTTTTTTTACATTTTGACCTGGGATTCCCCTCCAAATCCAAGGGCCTGGTATGGACTGGGGGAGGGGCCACGCCCTTTAAAAAATAAATTAATTAACCATCACTTTTTTGTTTTTATAGTTCAGCTGTCAGTGGGGAAATCCATTGACAGCTCATGACTCATCAGTTGTTAAGGACGTTGCAGTGGGCTTTCCGGCCCCGCTCCTTAACAACCAGCATACACTGTGCCCTGATTGGGAAAAGTTTTGCCCAATCAGGGCGGAGAATGCACTGTGCAGCGCTCAGTGCATTGCAGGGTGTTCTTCAGGGCGAACACCCAGCGAACCCCCTGCAAATTTGGGTGTTCGGTGAACGGCCGAATGGGCAAATGTTCGGCTCGAACTGATGCTTGGGTCGAACCATTTGCCCGTCCCAACTGGAAAATAAAAAGTTCTGAAGTATCTCTACTACAAACAGAACTTGCAAAAATTAGAGACAGATAAGAGTTTATTAATACTTTACACTGCTGAACAGATTAGATATCTGTGTTTAGATGCTCTTCAAGAGACCAAGAGACATGGAAGACCTCCCGCTGGTTCATTAGCCCTCACTTCTCTGTACTTATGCAAATACATTTTTTAAGCAAATTAAGGCAATGATTTCCCAAATGGCAAAAACCTTCAACAGCAAAAGGATGTTATACTAAGCACTTGTGATTAAGTATGTGTACACATTACTGCTCAACCAATAGAATGTTTAAATGTTATATAATTACAAGTTGTACATATACATATTCTATTTGTAGTATTCTCCTCTGTTATTAAGATGCTGTGAATGATATTTCAGGAAGCACTCTAAACTCCTGCTGTTAAGATTTATGATATAATGCAACAATAATCCCTCCATTTACAGTGTTTAAAGATTTTAAAATATGCGTTAGTAGTATATTGTATTTAAACAGCACAGACCCAGATTGTGGTATTATTTTTAATGTATCACAGATCATGGATTGGGTAAATCCCACAAATAGTAGAAGCTATCTGTGTATTTAACAGGATTTCCTATGCATTATCCTCTTGTCGCAATTGACACAAGAGTAAGTTCACTGTTCTCAATTTGTTTCTAAATAAAGCTTGAAAAATGAAAAATGCAGGAGGCTTGGTACTTTTGGCATAGGTTACATGGCAATGTGAATATAGTTAAAAAAGAAAATAATAATAATAATAATAATAAAAAAATAATAATAATAACAACAAAAGAAAGATATTATCATTAAGACTGCATTCACACCTGAGCATGTTTCCGTTTTTATTATTTATTTTTTTTATTTCTGTTATTATTATTATTATTATTATTATTATTATTCACTTCTTATTATTTTTTTTGTTATGGTAAGGGGTTAGAGTTAAGGTTAGGGGGTTAATATTGTATGTATTGTCTTATTATTATTTATTTATTATTTATAATTTTTTTTAGGGTTAGGGTGTTAATGCTACTCATACTACTAATAATAATCATAATAATAAATTAATAAATAAATGTAAAATGAATGCAAAAATAAATAAAAATAATCATAAATCAATATGAGGCAAATATAATAATAATAATAATAATAATAATAATAATAATAATAATAATAATACAAAAATTATTTAATACTAAATAAATAAATAAATAACCCTTAACCCTTACAAAAAGATAACAATAAAAAAAATAAACAAACGCCCTAACCCTAACACCTTCTGTATACAGTACTATATAGCTGAAATTATCAGCATTAGTAATACAAGGTTCTTTTAAACTGCATCAAGTAGATGCCAGATTTAATATCCATTGTTAAAGTGTATCTAAACCCAAAACCAAAAATTATTTATATTTTAGCTTACCAGTCCTTGGTGTGGTAGCTGCATTAGATCTCTTTTTTCAAGCTTCTTTTGTTTTATTTACACTGGGTAATACTGCGAACAACACACATCCTGTCCCTGGGTGTCACTTCTTCACTGTATCTATGGAGGGAACTATGGGTGTCACCCTAGGCTGCCCCCTTGATATCTACACATCCGTATCTCTTCATATCCATTACACCAGGGGCAGGACAATTGGTGTTTTACAGAAGATAGCTAGGATCTAAGATATTCTTCTATACAGCTCACAGAAAGTGACAAGGACAATGTACTTGAGCTCGAAAAAAAAAGGAAAATGAATGCAGTCATCACATCTTAGCATAGATCCCAACTGTCCCTAATTTCGAGGACTGTCCCTGATTTGGAGCAATGTCCCTCTTTCCCCCTCATTTGTCCTTCATTTTGGTCTGATCTATATAGTTGCATCTAAAATGCACTTTTTATCTTTCAAAATTGTTTCCCAGTGCTAAACCTTTCATCCAATTTCTAAATTGCTGCATTTGTAAATTTAAAAGCCAATATTATAGGAATAGGAATGGTAAAACAAAAAAAAAGTCCTTGTGGATTTAATTAACCTTTTTTTGGTGAATTCTCCTTTAAGGGGGTGTGTCAGGGGGTGTGTCCTATGCCTACATACGTTTGCAAGTAGGTGTCCCTCATTCCCATCTCAAAATGTTGGGAGGTATGTCTTAGGACTGTAAGCTGCAGTACATTACACTTTTGTTCTTGGGTTAGGTTATCCTTTAAGTACAATGTATTGTTGAAGTTCTGTTCATTTTTTTCCCCCTTCACCATCGCTGCAATCTGGAATTGAAATAAGAACATAAAAGTCTTTCTAACACATTTCTTTTTCCTATATAGTTAGGAAGACCACCATGGGAGTGCTAGAGGGCTCTCTAACCCAGATCCCCGGCTAAGCAGGATTGGAAGTTATAATGGCAAGAACTGCTGGAATATCATTTTTAGGTTTTAAAGACTAACTAACTGGTTAGTTCTAAAATTTTCCTTCACTTCGTTGCACATCACAAATTGGAGTGAGAGAGATGGAACTGTAACTTAATCTCTGCGGATTGCATAATACTGTAAAACAAGCGTGTTTTTTTTTTCTCCCTCTGGAACATCCCGGGGGGTACCCCTTATTATCTAAGTGTTTTTCTTTTGTGATATGTTTGATCCAATGTTGTTTTTTTGTATAGTATTTGTGAAGAAAAATTAATAAAGTATAAGATTATTTTTTAAAAAAAACAAGCGTGTTTTTAAGACAAAAGAAAAACATTCATGCAAAACCAGTTCAGCCTGCGCCGGGTTGTGACCCCGACCCTGCTATACATATAAAATTAGTCTCAACATTACAACCTCCCATCCCCCCAACCTCCCCTCCCCCCACTATCTACCCCCCAAAACTCTCCAAGTATCTGTCTGTATATATCTGTAGTCCAGCCCTCTCATCTTTACTCACACTACCTTCCCTCTACCATCCTTTCGGTATATCTCAGAGAATGCTTATATTTTTCCCAATCTTTCCATCTCCTTTTGAACCCTTCTTCTCCTATTTCGCCACTAAACCCAAGAAATTCCATATTATAAATTTTGTTAATTTTACCTAGCCAAAGCTTCAATGAAGGGCTCTCGGGGTCCTTCCACTGTTGGAGGATTACACTTTTAGCTGCATTTAGGAGATGGGGCAGCAATGAACTCCTATATTGTTTGATGGACATGCTGACCCCATGGAGCAGACATACCCATGGCTCTTCAGGTATCTTAGTGTAAGTGATTTCTTCTATTATTAGTAATACTTCTGTCCAGTAGACTTTAATTTTAGGGCATGTCCACCAAATGTGGAACATAGTACCGATTTCTGAACATCCTCTCCAACATAGATTAGAGGTCTCCTTTTGAAATTGATGTAATTTATCTGGAGTTCTGTACCATCACACCAAACACTTGTAGTTCATTTCTAGCGAACTACAGTCCGGTGATATAGCGTGTGTCAACCTTAGTATTTTACAAACGTCAACCTCCGTGCCTCTTGATCCCATCTCTTCCTCCCATTTTTTAATAAATGGCGGGAGACCCAATATTCTTAATCTAATTAAAGTTTTGTAAATCCTTGAAATCCCTCTCCTACCGTCTGTAGGCAATTGCACTTTGCACTACAATTGCACTGAAAGTGCACTTGGAAGTGCAGTCGCTGTAGATCTGACGGGGACATGCAAGGAAGATAAAAAACAGCATTTTTGCTTGCAAATGATTGGATGATAAAATCAGCAGAGCTTCCCCTCATTTTAGATCTTCCCCTCAAACGAGGACATGATCAAGGACCCGGTATGTTTTCTTGGGGTGGGGGGGGTTAGTGTGGTGTATGTTAATGGAAAAGATTTATATAGATATATTGTGCAATGTGTATTTCTATGAATTTGTCTTAATAAAGAAAAAGTGATTATTACCTCTATTGTACACACTGTGGTACTTATCACTGTTCACAAGGGGGCGCCTCTGTGACGCAGGATCTACTTGCTGAGAAGGAGATCTCTCTGCTGATCCCAGCTAAGCAGGCGGATGACAGGTCTGTGTCCACTCCGCTATGCAGCTCTCATCGATGGGGTAATTTGATGGAAACAGACCACCTGTCCCTTTCCATCCAATGCCACTTGATCCTATCTGCCAGACGGATGGAAATAAGTCCACCAGCCTCTGTTTTTGGCAGACAGGATCGGATGGCGGCTGGTGTCAGCAGACATGGAAGAGAAGAGACTGGAGGAGCTGATCAGGTCTGCCTGAAAAACTGACAGGCAGACCGGATGGGATCGCTTGATTGAAAGGGGCCTTACACAGTGAAGGAGATTTACTAAAACTAGAGCGCTCAGAACCTGGTGCAGCTGTGCATGGTAGCCAATCAGCTTCTAACTTTATCTTTAGTTCAATTAAGCTTTAACAAAAAAAAATAAAACCCGAAAGCTGACTGGTTTCTATGCAGAGCTGCACAAAAAACAGAGTGACTTATTCTCAATGGGAGCACAATATTGCAGCATTATTGAGCTTTATTAAGAGTTTATTAAAGCGGAACTTCAGTCATGTTTTCAACTTTCCATCTATTAAATCTTCTGCCCTTGTTGTTTTAACTTTAGATAGTAAAACATTTTTTGTTCTGCCAGTAAATAATACAGCCCACTGTATTATGAGTCATAAGACTGCCAATGAGAGCTGCAGAGCTGGAGGCGTGCCTCTGTGTGTCTGTGTAAATCCAGGAAGTAGACAGGCAGCAGCTTCAGCTGCCCACAGTTAAAATGGATGCAGCCAGACTCAGTGGATGGAGATTTCTGCAGCATATTTGGCAAGTACAGAATCACAGTATATATATAAAATAATATGCAAAGTGGTTGGAGGGAAGCTTCAGAATGGCAAATATGTTTTTATTACAAATTATGTGAGCAGACTGCAATTCCTCTTTAACTTAATTTAACCACTTGTCAACAAGCCACTGTATATATAAACCCTGGGCGGCACAGTGGTGTAGTGGGTAGCACTCTCGCCTAGCAGTAAAAAGGGTCGCTGGTTTGAATCCCAACCACGACACTACCTGCCTGGAGTTTGCATGTTCTCCCTGTGCCTGCGTGGGTTTCCTCCAGGTATTCCGGTTTCCTCCCACACTCCAAAGACATGCTGGTAGGTAAATTGGCTTCTGTCCAAAATTGGCCTTGGTATTTGGGTGTGAGTTGGGGACCTTGGATTGTGGGCTCCTTGAGGGTAGGGACCGATGTAGGTCTGTAATGTATGGAGCGCTGTGTAAATTGTCGGCGCTATATGGGTACCTTAAATAAAATAATAATAATAGATGAGCATCTTAATGAGACACAATGTACAGGGATAGGGACAATTGTAGACATGCACCCACACTCACTGAGGATGGACTGGTGTCTTTATTCAACCTTACCAACTATGTAACCCTGTTCCAAATTGTTGTGCCAATGATATTTTTCTCATTTACCTAAATAATTGATATAAACAACAGTCAGCATAATTCTCATGTTATCAACTAAACTTAAGAGTACAATTAAAATTTTATTGAACAAACCTACTAATAATAACAGTTTTTATTTTTCAAAATAAAAAAACTTACAATGCATCGTTCCAAATTATTATGCACAGTAAGTTTCAAAACACTTTATAGGTTGTAAAGAACTGAAAATTGTCATTTGTTGTGTTTGCAGCATATTTACTGAAATCAAAAGCTATTTCAATCAAACTTTTGAATCAAACTTTGAACAACATTTTAACTTTTTAAACATTTTAACAGGTCACGTTACATTTTAACATAGGACCCCTTATTTGATAGCAGCTTCACAAGTCTTGCATCCATTGAACTTGTGAGTTTTTGAACAGTTTCTGCTTGAATTTTTTTGTAAGATGTCAGAATAGCCTCCCAGAGCTGCTGTTTGGATGTAAACTGCCTCCCACCCTCATAGATCTTTTGCTTGAGGATGCTCCAAAGGTTTTTAATAGGACTGAGGTCAGGGGAGGATGGAGGCCACACCATTACTTTCTCTCCTTTTATCCCCATAGCAGCCATTGATGCAGAGGTATTCTTTGCAGCATGAGATGGTGCATTGTCATGCATCAAGATGATTTTATTACGGAGAGCATAGTTCTTCCTTCTGTACCAGGGTAGGAAGTGGTCAATCAGGAACTCCACATACTTTGCAGAGGTCATCTTTACACCTTCGGGGACCCTAAAGGGGCCGACCAGCTCTCTTTCCATGATTCTGGCCCAAAACATGACTCCACCACCGCCTTGCTGACGTTGCAGTCTTGTTGAAACAGGGTGGCCGTCCACCAACCATCCACTACGCCATCCATCTGGACCATCCAGGGTTTCACAGCACTCATCAGTTAACAGGACTGTTTGAAAATTAGTCTTCATGTATTTTTCTGCCCAATGCAGCTGTTTCTGCTTGTGAGCATTGGTTAATGGTGGCCGAATGGAAGGTTTATGCACAGTTGCAAGACCTCTGGAGGGAGTCTATTCTACATTTTCACAGCTCTTATTGTGAAGAAACCTTTCCATATTTGGAGAGGAAATCTCTTTTCCTCTAGACGTAAAGAGTGCCCTCTTGTCCTCAGTGTTGACCGTAAAGTGAATAACTCAACACCAAGTTCACTATATGGACCCTTATACCTTATACATGGTGATCATATCCCCCTTAATCTCCTCTTCTCAAGAGTGAATAAATTCAATTCCTCTAATCTTTCATCATAGCTGAGCTCCTCTATGTATCCTTTTTTTTGGACATGGGGTATATTTACTAAAGGAAAATTCACTTTGCACTACAAGTGCACTTGGAAGTGCAGTTGCTGTAGATTTGAGGGGGACATGCAAGAAAAATAAAAAACAGCATTTTTTCTTGCACATGATTGGATGATAAAATCAGCAGAGCTTCCCCTCATTTCAGAGCTTCCCCTCAGATCTACAGCGACTGCACTTCCAAGTGCACTTCCAAATGCACGGGCAGTGCACTTCTAGTGCAAAGTGGATTTGCCTTTACTAAATCAACCCCTTACACCTTCTTGTAAGATATTCCTACTTGCTCTTTTCACTCTTCTAAATGAATTGTACCAAATGTCAGCATTGTACGGGCTGAAACATTATGCTGTACATAAGACATTTTATTTATTACAGTGTAGATATTCAGTTTTTGGATCACATGTCTAAAATCTTGACATGACAGCTGCTGAAAGTTCCACTATCCCAACAGTGGCCGGACTACACACTGCTACTCGTAGCTGTAATCTTGAATCTTCTCAAGGCTCCTTAGTCTGACATCTGGTTTCTATGCTTTTCCCTCTAATTGACTGGACTTCCTTAAAAACATCCAAATATTAGTCATATTTTTATCGCAACATTCTCCCTAGACACAAATTGGTTCTTTCTGTTCAGTGTCATTGCTTATCATCCTCCTATACTTTACTGTTTATTTAACATTTCTACTAATTTCAACAGACCATCTCAGAAGCTTGTGTTAACTGCTGTACTACTCCCTTCTTTCCCTTTCACACTGTTTCCAGGCTGATTTTTCCCAGCTCTTGTCAGTAACCTCCCAGGAAGAGTAATTAAAGGCTTTTAGTAAAGTTACAATTATATGGTAGTCATCCCCACCACCAGCAACCCCCCTTCCAGTCTTAAGCCTCGTACACACTACTATTTTTTTTTAACGTTCAACACAGCTCAGGTCAGAGACACTGTACTAACATTCTGATTTTAGTACAGCAATCTCCCCTGCTGTGCTATTGTGTTCTGACAGCCGGATACCTAGCCAACAGCGCCAATAGGCAGACCTTTTTGGGCCATGCCCCATCAACAGAAGCCTGCTGAACGGCTGCAGTACACAAAGGCAGAATGTTGGCCGGTTTCTATTGAACTGGTGGATGCCGCCCGACATTCGGCCAGTGTGTACTTATGCCCAGTCCAGTGGGAAATCCCTCACTAGATGGCACAGCCATTTGTGGAAATCTTACTAGCAGAGCTCATGCATGCACACTCAGTTCATGCATGTACTTTCATTCCTATGGAGTCTTAGTCAGGGGTAGGAATAAGATTCAGGTTCACGTCAGACATGGGTTGAGGGTAAACCCATTTTGTTTGATGCTCATGGACCTAGAAAACTATTTGACCCAAGATGGCTAGTTTGCCTGTCGAAATCCTGAGCTGCTTTAATGTAAACCAACAGCTTGGGATCACGGTTAAAGATTTGTCCAAATTTGATCAATGATCTCACCAAAGATCACCAGAGCTGTGTTTACATTACTGCTTTAAGTGACGAGAGTGTGACGAGTGATTGTTGTGGATTTACATTACTGGACATCATGATTGATGGGGATTAAAATTCACAGTTTCGTGAGATACTGTATACACGTACATGAACTTTAATGGCATCCCAGTCTTAGTCCGTAGGGTTCAATATTGCGTTGGCCCACCCATTGCAGCTATAACAGCTTCAACTCTTCTGTGAAGGCTGTCCACAAGGTTTAGGAGAGTGTTTGTGCACTGGTGCACAGTCATGTTTGAACAGGAAGGGGCCATCCCGAAACTGTTCCCACAAAGTTGGGAGCATGAAATTGTCCAAAATGTCTTGGTATGCTGACACCTTAAGGGTTCCCTTCACTGAAACTAAGGGGCCAAGGCCAAGTCCTGAAAAACAACCCCACACCATAATCCCCCCTCCACCAAATGATTTGGACCAGTACACAAAGCAAGGTCCATAAAGACTTGGATGAGCGAATTTGGGGTGGAGGAACTTGACTGGCCTACACAGAGTCCTGACCTCAACCTGAATGAACACTTTTGGGATGAATTTGAGTGGAGACTGCGAGCCAGGCCTTCTCATCCACATCAGTGCCTGACCTCACAAATGCGCTTCGGAAGAATAGTCAAACATTCCCATAGACACGTTTCTAAACCTTGTGGACAGCTTTTCCAGAAGAGTTGAAGCTGTTATAGCTGCAAAGGGTGGGCCAACTCAATATTGTACCCTACAGGCTAATGCCCTGTACACACAATCGGACTTTCCGATGGAATATGTGCGATCGGAGCTTGTTGTCGGAAATTCTGACCGTGTGTGGGCTCCATCGGACTTTTTCCATCGGAATTTCCGACACACAAAGTTTGAGAGCTGGCTATAAAATTTCCCCACAGCAAAATCTGTTCGCGTTAATTCTGTATGGACAATTTTGACGCACAAAGTGCCAAGCATGCTCAGAATAAATTAAGAGACAAAAGCTATTGGCTACTGCCCCGTTTATAGTCCCGACGTACCTGTTTTACGTTACTGCGTTCAGAACGATCGGATTTTCCGACAACTTTGTGCGACCGTGTGTATGCAAGACAAGTTTGAGCCAACATCCGTCGGAAAAAATCCATGGATTTTGTTGTCGGAATGTCCAATCAATGTCCGATCGTGTGTACAGGGCATAAGCCTGGGATGCCATTATAGTTCATGTGCGTGTAAAGGCAGGCATCCTAATACTTTTGGTAATATAGTGTGTGTATATATATATATATATATATATATATATATATATATATATATACAGTATATATATATATATATAGATATATACCTGTACAGTTAGAACTAGCTATAACTGTTTTCTGTTCAAAAGCTATTTAGCAAAACAGACCATGCAGATAACTTTAAGAATGCTTTGGAGTTTTTTTACACCTGATACTGTGAATTTTAATTGAAGTAGATGGCTTGTCTTTCAAGTGCAGCACTATACAATTACTGTTTGCAATGTTCAAATTGGTGGCATCACTAGAAAATTGCATGGTATATGGTCAGTTTAAGAAATAGGGTCATTAATGTTTTTTTCTTCTGCCCTCTAAATGACTTCCAGAATTCTGATAGATCATATTTCACCAAAAACACTTTTCAGAAACAAGGAAAGTAAGTCATAATTTTCCCTGGAGCAAGATAGGTTTAATATAAGTACACTGGGAATAGGATTACCACAGAAGTGCCAGATTAGCAATGCAATGTAGGCATGCATATCTTATCAGGCTTAACTTTCTGAATCCGTATTGATGTATTAGTCATACAGCGCAGGTTCAATTACTTCAAGATTGTAGTGGTTTACCATACGCTCATTACTAGAAAAAAGGAAAATCATAATGTATGCTAGAGAATCAGCACCTAACACACTACTAAGGAAGTCATGTTTAAATCCGAATAATGTGTATCTGTTGCAATAACTAATCAACATGAAAGTATACAAAAAGAGCCGAAAATCTTTTCTGTTCCAAACATTATATAAAAACCATTGGTTTAATTTTGTGTAGAGTTATCCTCAGAAAATGAATTGCAATTTGAAAGGAGATTTCCAGGATAATGAGAAATTTTACCCCTATTTCTGTTCTTACCCTGTTGTTACACATAATTTGCCTTGTTTTACAGAGACCAGAAGTCATAATTTATTATTTGGCTTCCAACATGGTAACCTGGTGGTCATTATCATTATAGTCATGCAGCACAGATGTCTTAGGTTTATCTCTAACTAGGAATACTATTTAGTTTGTATGTCTTTCTTGCATTTGTATGGTTTTCCTCTCTCTCCTTTCTCCAAAATATAGTTGTAGGCTGATTGGCTTCTACATTTGAAGTGGTCTCCCATAACGAGGACATTTATCCACATTAGCTATTCATTTACATTATTATATTTTATTTTATATATATATTTTTATATCTATCTATATATATAGATAGATATAGATTTATATATATAGATTTATATATATTTATATCTATCGATAGATAGATAGATAGATAGATAGATAGATAGATAGATAGATAGATAGATAGATAGATAGATAGATAGATAGATAGATAGATAGATAGATAGTGTACAGTAGTGCTAATAAACACTAGTGACAAAATCCAAATATAATCTTCAGGTAATTACTGTATTTTAATTATAAAAGGGATGGCCTGGTGCCTCTGCTGTAAAGTACAAAAAATCTGCTACCCTGATTAAATGAAACCCATTAAAATCAAATACTATATATCTATTGCTGGTGGCAGCACACACATTTTTTCTTCTCAAAACTATCTACAAAACAAGGATAAAATAAATAAGATCCAGACCATGTGGGTGTTTTGCACTATGTAAACCCTGGCATATGAATGTCACATATATGCAAGCTGATGACAGGCTGACTGGCCGGGTTAGTAAGGTCAGCAGCTTATAACTTTGTGCAAACATAGTTGAGTATGTGGCTTGATTTTCATTTCAATGCACCAGTGACAGAGGAAATACCTGCTGCTATCTCTATTCCTTCTCTACTTTCTTGAAGCAATATGTCTGAAAAATAACTCTGATCTCCTGCTGGGTCTCTCAAAAGAGGTTTTCTTTATAAAGAAACTAAAAAAAAAGGTTTTTAAGCAATCATAATGGCCAGTAATGACCTTTACAATCTTCTACATATTTGTGTAACCAGTCCTTTTATCTAGTGCCTTATCTTGTGCTATATTTAGGGTTTATGGTTTGAATGGACTAGAACTGATTCTACAATCATAGCCTTCTCTGCTCTATGTTCTTCTAAATTGTCATGTGTCTATCTGCCCAACAGATCCTGGGACATGTTGATAGGATGTGTTCAACTAGGGTTGCCACCTTTTCATTAAGCCAAACCTGAACACTTTAATGGCATTTTTCTTTTTTTTGTAGTATATACACTATGCAAAAACTCTAATCTAGGGTGGTCCTTACTCCCACACACAATGCAGAATTTATATAATGACTTAAAAGTGCCATTCTGTGCAGGTGTAATAAGAGCCCATGATGACGTACAACCAGGAGTTGTACCGCACACCTTTTAACAGACTCTAATCCAATGGGTCTCTACAGCAGCTTCTGCACCATGCCTAGGTCCTTAGCCTTGGCAGCCTGGAGCAGCTCTTGATCCTTCGCCATCCTCAGTGCTGCACCCCGGGGGAGGGCAATCCTTATTACTGGAGAGGAAGGACAGGTCCTGGTGGAACTTCATTGAGCCTCATTGAGCCTTCCCTGGAGAGGAGGAACTGGAGATGGGGACACAGGGTCAGATGTGCTGCTGGGGGAGGGAGAGCATACCTCCATCCTGGAGGAGCCAGAAGCACCTGGGGGTGTGTACTGTATTCTGGAGCCTGATGGGGTGAGCCCGGGGGAAGAGCCAGGAACACCTGGGGGTGTGTACTATATTCAGGAGCCTGACGGGGTGAGCCCGGGGAGGAGCACGTAACACCTGCGGGCGTTCACCATATTTAGGAGTCGGGACAGCAGCGGTGCTGGGGTTAGCCCATGGGAAGTGCGCTGTGTGAGCGGAGCAAGATACTCTGAGCAATCAGGAGCTGAAGAGAGAGAGAGCATTCATAGGCTGGAGGCAGCAGCAGCAGTGGGCGCACATTCTTTTGCAGTAGGCTACCTATCATAATGATAGGCCACTAGGAATATGAGGGGTGGATTTGGGAGACACCATGGGCATCTATTCACTAGGTCCATATAAAAGGTGTCACCTTCAGAAAGGGGACCATAGTGTCTTTGAAAATTCAGTGGTTGCACATATTTTTGATGCACAATCTATTTTGTTATGTCAACTAAGATCTAAATAAAGACTTGAGATCTACTACTTCTGGTGTGCTGGTCATTTTTGCTATTTTGGATTTACATGGTGCCGCCACTGAGAATGCACCTGAAAGGGATGAAAGGTTGAAGGTTTAGGGTGGATTTTTGCACAGGTTGATTTGGAGGGCTTCTGCAGATATGTACAAGAAACACTAATTGCCTGCAATTCATACTTGCAGTGAATCTCCCTCCTTCCTCCTATTGATAAATGAATTAATGGTGATTTTGTGTTGAACAGTTAAAAATGTAATATTTCAATAAACAATCATGTAGAGTATATGTAGCACTGACATAGAAGAGGGGTCATAATTGTGACCTGCCCCTTTTTTTCTGGGGGACCCATAAGCAAGCCTACTGAAGTTGATTGAGCTCCGTTCACTGAAGATCATACTATTAGTATGGAGTACACTGTAATGTTTACAGCAATGTTTCTCAACTCCAGTCCTCAAGAACCCCCAACAGGTCATGTTTTCTGGCTTTCCATTATTTTGCACAGGTGGTTTGATTAGTTTCAATTCCTTAGTAATTACCACAGCCGTTTCATCTGAGGGAAATCCTGAAAACATGACCTGTTGGGGGTACTAGAGGACTGGAGTTAAGAAACATTGGTCTACAGAACTACCATTAAAAAGCACATCTGTGACAAGCAAGGTTGCTCATTTGCCTAGTGTCTTTAACCCCTAGGTGCTAAGAGTTTGCAAATATGCAGTCTCTTGGCGAGTGGGCCTTGGCGCCGAGCGGCCGCATATTTGCATACCAATTAACTGACACAACTGTACCGAGAGCGCGGGCGCCCTGCGGGCTTTCAATGCAGTTACCAGTGGCTAACGGAAAGCTCCCGATCTCTTCTTGCGATCAGGAGCTTTCTGATTATGTTATTGCCATGACAGCCAATCACAGTGGTCACATTGTCATAAACCACGCCCTGCCTCCCAGCATCTGAAACCTCTTAAAGGGTCAGGAGGAGTAGGCGCAAAGGGGTTAAAACTATGGCTCCTTTCTAAAGTGACAGTACAGCCAAAATCATTATTTATAATTTTACTGGATCAAGGTTTAATAACAAGTTAACTCTACTGTTAGGATATCGGCACTAGAGTTTCCACTTACTCCACCTGTTAGAGCCAATATGTAGGGCTTCCATTCTCAATGCAAAATTTTGCTTAACAGCCAGGGAAGCGGCCATCTTATTCAGTGTTTGGTTTGCAGTTGCCAGGGTGCTCCACATGTAATCATTTATGAACACCAGCCATTTGTTGGCTTGACACTTTGATTAATAGTGTAAGCAACTGTGACAGCTATCATTTATGGCATGCCATAAATGTAACTGATTTGGGAAACAGTTACATTGATGGGTTTAGTTCTACTTTAATGTTGGATTTTTCATTTAAAGCTCATCTCCAGGGAGAAAAAAAATCCTCCTTTTCAGTAGGGCTGATTGAGGTCTGGGGGCACAAAAAGCAGCTTTACTTACCTGATTCTCTGCTCCTCCGGAAGCTGGCACTCTCCCCTTTTCTCCTATGCTCCAGCAGTGGACTGTCCTTTGACATAATCGTGTTAAAGTTTTATTGCTCGATAGACCTAAATGAGCATTTAACCCTTGAAATCAGGGTGCAGGCCACAGTTTCCCCAAAGTTCCCAAAAGCTTATGAAGTAGTGAGAAAAAGTCCTGGATAGCCGCACTCAAAACAATGTTCACCTTTATTGAATGTAGATCAACAAAAATACATGCCACAGCAGAAAAATGCAGGAAATCTAACGCGTTTTACACTGTAGTCAGTGTTTAATCATAGCTATGATTAAGCACTGACTACAGTGTGAAAAGCATTAGCTTTCCAGTATTTTTCTGCTGGGCATGTATTTTTGTTGATCTACATTCAATAAAGGCAAACATTGTTTTGAGTGCGGCTATCCAGGACTTTTTCTCACTACTTCATTGTACTAGCATTACCGGCACCTGTCGCTTCCAGCGTGGAGGTGATGTTTGTTCCTGATTTGATCCTCCTAGAGCGGTGATATCTTTCTTTCCTTTCCCCAAAGCTTAGCTTTAATTTAGATTACAGAGAATGAAACGGGGCAATAAGTCCTGTAAATGGGAGCAGAGTAAACTATAGCTATCAATGCATTTCTATCTAGCAGTGACCCCTCCAAACCATTCTCTTCATTTAGTTCTGTAGGTAGCTGCTGGGAAGTGATTTGTACTAAAATAAATAACAAAAAAACATTGTTTACTCAATCTGATATTTAGTAGGTTTAGAAGTAATTTATATCCAGGTGGTATCTCTCTCTTAAAGAACTTGCACAGTTGGCAATGAGGCTGTAATTATAACTGATGGCGACTTGCTCAATATTCAGCACGTACAAGTTGGCAAACATGTTTACTGCTTATCGACCCACTGTGGAAAAGTCTACTCTGCTGACATCATGTCATTATCAGATGGCAGAACATAGATTAGAATGCACAACAACAGAGGAGGATAGTCTATCTGCAAGCCTGCCTAATATATGATAAATTGTGAGCTATCCATATTCACAGCTGCCCGCTTTGAGAATATTTTATAGAGGTGCGTAACTTGGTTGTTGATTAACGCAACCTTTGTTACTTTTCATCAATTTTTCATGCATGCATTTCTGAATATAAAATACCCGGAAACCATCTTCTTCTGCTAAATAAAGTCCCTGGCTGGCCATTAAATGTCATGAAATATGTGTTTTGTAGGTAATTAAAAAAGAGAAGAATAGATTTTTATGTGAATTTAAGAACTGTGCCACTGTAAATTCTAACTTTTAAGAAATTAGGATATTTTGTTGTTATATGCTTTAATTATGTTTACATTTCAGTAATTGGTTATTGTAAATGGTACTTGCAAGTACTGTATAAGCAAACTTTAAATCTTTATAAATGAATATTTTCCTTCATGCATCACTGTATGCTATTGTATTATAGCTGGACCCCGGCCTTTTCTTTAGTCTTGCACAGCTGTACAGTCTCTCCTTCTGTACTTATATTGCTTACTTTCATTTTATAGCACACTGTGAGCTTCTCACACTGTGCATTAGAAGCTTCAGCAAGTCAAATAGAGCTTGACTTATTTCCTTGCTTGAAGATATTCAGCATCATCCCACCTATTCCACTCCAGACTTAAAGTGTTTGTTACCCAAAAAAATAAATAAATGGATCCGGTTCCTTTAAAACATGGAATGCAGGTGCTGTGGAACTTGGCCCCCTGTATTACCTGAAATACCTGGCTGATCCTGCCTGGTTCTGCCCTCCCTCCTGTAAAATGACCACGGTTTATCATGGCTGCTGATCCCTGACACTGTGGTCAGTTTACATGCCTCCATTATCTGCAGCTCTCCTGTGTCCTCTCCCCTCTCCCCTTCCTGCCTGTCAGCTCTGTCTGCTCCCTGATCTTTCCCTCCTACTGCTTTCATAACAGTTTAATGTTACTACAATCCGCTCTGCTAGGTACAAATATGTGCCCCACAGTATGTCCTTTATTTTAAAAAAGCTGATATCTACCTTTTTTCAGAGCACCTTCAGGCGCTTACATGACTGGCTACCTCTCTCCTCCTTTTCTCCTGGCTGACTTCAGTGGGAGTTTTGGCCCCACCTGCTGGAACTGTCAGATGGGGAGACGAGAGAGGCGGCCGGTCACGTGAGAGCTGGGGGAGGCGCTCTGAAATAAGGTTGATGCTGAAATAAGGTTGATGTTTAACCTTTTGCCGACCAGTGCACGACGATATATGTCGGCACAATGGCACGGCTGCTCAAATGGGCGTACAGATACAGCCCCTTTAAGATGCTTTAAGACACACCCGCCGCATACTCCGTGACCGTTCCCGTGGACTCTATGTCCACCGGTGTCCCGTGATTATGTCATGGAGCGGCATAACGGCATTTCCCCATTCTGCCTAGTGAAATGACAGAGATCTACTGCTCTCTGTCATCTAGAGTGATCACTGTCATATCAGTGGTAGCCCATCCCCCTACAGTTAGAATCACTCCCTAGGACACACTTAACCCCTTGATCGCCCTCTAGTGTTTAACGCCTTCCCTGCCAGTGTCATTTAGACTGTAATAGGTGCGTTTTTATAGCACTGATTGCTGTATAAATGACAATGGTCCCAAAATAGTGTCAAAAGTGTCCGATGTGTCCACCATAATGTCGCAGTCACGATAAAAATTGCAGATCGCCGCCATTACTAATAAAAAAAAAATAATAAAAAAATGCCATCAATCTATCCCCTATTTTGTATACGCTATAACTTTTGCGCAAACCAATCAATATACGCTTATTGCGATTTTTTTTACCAAAAATTTGTAGAAGAATACATATCAGCCTAAAATGAGAAAGAAATTAGTTTTTTATATATTTTTGAGGGGATATTTATTATAGCAAAAAGTAAAAAATATTGCGTTTTTTTTTTTTTCAAAATTGACGCTCTTTTTTTGTTTATAGTGCAAAAAATAAAAAGAGGTGATCAAATTCCACCAAAAAGCTCTATTTGTGGGTAAAAAAAGGACGTCAATTTTGTTTGGGTGCAACGTCGCAATTGTCAGTTAAAGCGACACAGTGCCGTATTGCAAAAAGTGCTCTGGTCAGGAAGGGGGTAATTTCTTCCAGCGCTGAAGTGGTTAGATAAGGGGCAAGCTGTGGGGTACATATTGTTATCTAACAGAGCGGATTGTAGTAACATTACAAGTGGCTTTACAATCACTAATCTCTCCCTGGCTTATCCCATTCATTTATTGGATTTCAGTTCTTTCAGTCTTGGAGGTGCGGAAGGGCAAGGGTGGTCTGCATGTAAATACAGTCTAGCTAAAAATGCCCACTCCTGCAGACTGGCATACACCGATCAAGGCATTCTTATATTTGGATAACTTCTCCCAAGAGCTAACCCACTACTCAGCATCAGGGCTGAAGGCTCTTAAGAGGAGGCAGGATGCTGTGATGTACAGTATCTTCCAGCTCCTCCCACCAGCCATCATTTTTCTGAACTGCATAGAGAAAAACAGATACCCAGTGATCTTTGGACCTGCAATAAAATTTTTTTTATAAAACGGGAAGGTTTTATCGATAGCATATTGATGATGTGAGAATAGACAAACTAGGCGAAGGCAAAATCTAAGCATATTAAAACTTTATTTTTAAAGCAGAACTAAACTTTTTCAGTCAACATTATTTGTAATCATTATGCTACCAGCCTTAATAAATAGATAGGTAAATACACTATATTTACTTGTTTGTTTATTTTTATTTCTTCAGTTCCTTCCTGTTTTCTGGTCTAGGCCAAAATTATGTCATACATCCCAAGAGTCTATTTGAGCCATTCTTTTCTTTCATCTAGAGGAGGGGAGGAGGGGCTTTCTCAACTGTGCACACCCTCCTGCCTGTATGCTTGAGATGAGGGCAGATGGATTCCATTAATTAAAATGCCACATGAATCATCTGCCCTTACTCAAGATGGCCGTGACTAATGCTGGGGGGGTTGTTTTCAAAGTTATTTCTCAACAAAATAAAGCATAGAGACATGGATGGATGAGTGAGATTGCTTTTAATTTTAAAAATGAATTAAATACAGCTTTCAGTTTGTTGTGCTCAGATACAATTTAGTTTGAGCTATTTTTTTGCCGCTATGTTGAAAAGTGTCTTACCTGGAGATTCTGCCAGTAACAGCACTTTCTATTGTTGGCTGACAACACTAAGCCCCTGCCTCGCAATTAGTCGCAAAATTGTCAGCCTGCTGTGTAAGCTTCTTGGCTGGCTATTGGACTGCCTATCTGATGGAATTGATGTATTAAACAGAATCTTTCTGACACATTATTTTTTTTATCAGTCTAATGCAAATTGTCACTTTTTCAATTAGAATTTATTTGTCGAAATACAAGGTTTGTAGCAGTGTGAGGGTGGCTGTGCTAGGAGGCATAAGGTAGGTTAGATGGAAACATTTATGTACAATAGAGATCCAGTATATATGTATAGGATGTAATGTCCTAAAAAGAATACCATAGTTAAAGTGTTACTAAACACAGGACACTGCATTCACTATATCTGGTCTGCCATAGTACACAGAATATGGAAATGCAATTATTTTAGTAAATATAAACAGCAAAATACCTTTTCTCATCAACAGTACATAGCAGTCTTGTGACTTCTATCAGTGTCTGGTTAAAGCTTGTAGGAGGAGTTTTCATTTCCCCCTGATTGTCCTATCAGGCTGCATTACCCCTGACCATCTGTCTGGACAGTGCTGATTGGCCCTGTGCTGATCACATGCACCCTCCCAAGAAAAAAAAAAACTCTTTAGCAATACACACCAAACTGAGCATGTGCAGCTTGTCACCAAATGCTCTGATCTATCAGGAGATGATTTGGAGTCAGTGGAAGAAGGGGAGGATCAGAGAGATAGGATCACACAGCCTTTATACACAAAGCAGAGGATTAACCCCTTAGGTTCCACAGTCAGTATAATCAGCATGCTTTACTGCATATACAAACTGATTTTACTGTTGTGGGTTTAGTAACACTTTAAGTCTGATTCTTCGAAAAAGATAGTCCTGAAAAAAGCCATTTTGTTTACAAAAAAGTAATTTAGAAGATTTCATCTTTTGAATAATCAGACTAATAGAAAATATATCTCCAAAGTAGAATTTCTGCTTAAAAGTATAACTCCACTTCTGAGTATATCTGCAGTGATAAATGTGATATAAATTCACTACAGTGTTTACCCATTTATCGATTTGGCCTGTTTTCTGTTTTGTTACATGTTCACTTCTGTCTTAAAAAAAAATCGTTATTTTCCGTTAGGGGCTTTTTTTGTAAAAATGTTTTCTTTTTTCCTGCCAGTGTTTTTTGCTCCGAGATCTGTAAACCATGTGATTTCCCCTGCCCCACTTCCCTAGAATAGCAATTATATCTTAACTGTCACTAAATAATACATTATAGGGCTGAAAATCAGATAACATTTCCAGTAGGGTAGAGGCAGCATGGCTTTGAGCTCACCATTGGGTCAATTCACGAAGCTGTAGGAGTTATTTAGACTGCGCTGCTTATTTTTACCATAACAATTTTCTCATTCAATTCTCATACAGAAAAAAGTGCATAGATGGAATATTGATCTACTGTATGTATGGCCCAAGTTATTTAAAAGTTTAAAGCTTTTGTTTCCCATGAAGCAGTATTTAGTCAATCTCGTGAATAGTGTTTTTTTTATTAGTTACTTGAAATGGCTCCTTTTTATGCTTTCCTCAATGGATATCTAAAGATCCTCCGCCTAAAGTAGAGGCAAAACCAGGGCTTTTTTTCAGCGGGAATGGGGGGGAATGCAGTTCCGGCACCTCCAGCACTGAATATATGTAATAACATGGGGTGTGGGGTGTGCTGGAGGGTCTATTGATGTTGGCTGCTGGGGGATCTATTGTCACTGGTGGGGATCTGATTTTGTGTGAGGGTCTATTGTTGCTGATGGGGAATCTATTGTTGCTGGGGGGGTCTTATGTTGCTGGAAGGGATCTACTGTTGAGGGAGAGGCCTATTTTTACTGGCTGCTGTAGGATCTATTGATGCTGGCTGCTGGGGGATCTGTTGTTGCTGCTGGGGGGGTCTAATGTTGCTTGGGTGGATATTTTGTTACTGGGTGTGATATTTTGTCGGGGTGGTTCACTTTTGCTGCAGGGAATCTATTGTTGTTAGGGTGGAGTCCATTGTTCTTGGGGGAGTCTATTGTTGTGTGGGGATCTATTGTTGGGATTTTATTGTTGCTGGCTGCAGGGGATCTATTTTACTGCTTTTCTTTTTATCGTTAACATGTTCCATACAAGTGATTTAGCACCACAAAATGATACTTGGTTTTGTATTCTCTAAAAGCAAAAGTAAGTCAGTTTATGATTGGGCATAAAATTGTGCCACATCCAATGTTTATAAGAAATGAAACAAGATCACCTGATGGCAGACTTTTAAGGCACAAAATGGTAAAAAAATATATATTCTAATATGAAAATTATTTATTGAAATATGGAAAATACACAACATTTAATGAAAAACATGTTTAAAGTGAACACTCCAGTGTTGTCATACAAATCAGAATACATGTAACGAACTGATGTTTCTTGTACCCAACGCGTTTCGGAGTGAAAGTATATTCTCCTTCTTCAGGGATATAATTTAATTGTCATTTCCAGTCTGTAAGTGCCCTTCCCTTTATTATTCCTCCATCAATCCTGCCTGACACTTTATATTTGGATGTAAAATATGTTATATATTTGTATATTTATGCTATCATTCTCTCTATTTTTGTGTAGAATACTGATTTTTCTTGTTAAAACTATACCCCTGAAGAAGGAGAATATACTTTCACTCCGAAATGCGTTGGGTACAAGAAACATTAGTTTGTTACATGTATTCTGATTTGTATGACAATATTGGAATGTTTTTTTATCAAATGCTGTGTATTTTCCATATTTCAATAAATACTTTTCATACTATTCTCTAAAAGGGCCAGTACTAGTAGGTGGGTAGGGGGTGGAATCAAGGGACGGTGGTCTGAGGTGGGTAGGGGGCAGAGACAAGGGGTGACTCAGATGGGGGGAGTTCCTGCACCTATTCTCTGAGAAAAAAAAAGCCCTGGGCAAAACCAATTACTAAAATTTGATGTACCGTAAGCTTTATAATGTTAATCTTAGAAACAAATTTTAAATCTACTGTACAGCTTTAGTTTAAAGCCAAGTTCACATTAAAAAAAAAAAGAACCACCCAGCCCCATTCCTAGGACCCTCAATACATTAAATGTGTAAAATGTGCCAGTCCCCCCCCCCCCCCCCCCGCTGCTTCCTCCTAGACCAGGCATCTTCATTTACTGTACCTCTTCTGATGGCTATGGCCTCCAGCCGGTAAAAATGTAATGTTGGGCTGTCCCAATTTTCTTACTAACATCCCATAGACTTATTATATTATTATTATACAGTACAGGATTTACTGTATATAGCACCAACAGTTTGCACATCGCTTTACAATAAAAGGGAGGCACTACAGCAACAATACAATTCAAAACAAGACTTAAAGTCTAAATGAACTGTATCTGAGCACCACAAAATAAAAACACTGTTTAATTAATTTTTAATATTCAAAGCAAACTCATCCATCCTTCCATGTCTCATTGCTTTATTTTATTAAGAAATGACTTTGAAAAACACCCCCCAGTATTTCTAGCTGTGACCATCTTGATTAACCACTTGCCGACCATCCACCACAGTTGTACTGCGGCAGAATGGCACGGCTGGGCGAAACGACGTTATGTAACGTCGCTTCACCCTGTGGCCCCCGCTCACCCCCCGAGCCAATGCGAGTGCCCGGCGGTCACGATCACCACTGGGCTCCCGCCATCGCTCGGGGCACACGGAGAACCGGGATCTGTGTGTGTAAAGGCACAGTTTCCGGTTCTCTGAGGGGAGAAGAGACAGATCATCTGCTCAGAGTATGAACAGTGATCTGTCATCTCCCCTGCACAGTCCCCTCCCCCCTTCAGTTAGAACACAAACTGGGGGAAACAATTAACCCCTTGATCGCCCCCTAGTGTTAACCCCTTCCCTGCCAGTGACATTTTTACAGTAATCAATGCATTTTCTATAGCATTGATTGCTGTATTAATGCCAATCGTCCCAAAAATGTGTCAAAATTGTCAGATGTGTCCGCCATAATGTTGCAGTCCCAATAAAAATTGCAGATTGCCACGATTACTAGTAAAAAATATGTAGAAGAATACATATCGACCTAAACTGAGGAAAAAAATATATTTTTTATATATTTTTGGGCGCAAAAAATAAAAACCGCAGAGGTGATCAAATACCACCAAAAGAAAGCTCTACTTGCGCAATTGTCAGTTAAAGTGACGCAGTGCCGAATCGCAAAAAGTGCTCTGGTCAGGAAGGGGGTATAATCTTCTGGGGCAGAAGCGGTTAGGGGCAGATGATTCATGTAGCATTTACGTCCCTGAATCCATATGACCTTAGCTCAGGCATACAGACAAGAGCGTGTAATTAGCTTAGAAAGAAAAAATGCTTATGAAGACTCCTGGGATGTATGGCATCATATTTTTCTAGGCCAGAAAAATGAAAAATGAAAAAAATAATTTAAAACAAGTAAATAGAGTATAAATAGTGTTTGCCGCATCAGTTGGATCCTTTGGCAGTTTCTGAGCATAGCAATCAGGAGTATTTTGTTCAGCCATCAGCGGTAAATATAAACATACTTTAATCATTAAAATTGTTTGTATAAATATTAGATATGCACTGCCTTTGATAGTATTGTTTTTTTTTTTTTAAATGATATCATTTTTACAATGCATTTTCTTTTATAGTTCTTCCCTCTGTATTCCCCCAGAAGAAGACCCCTACTTCTAAAGTCAAAACGCGTCGGGGTTGGGGAGCATAGTGTGATTACACACAATTGTTTTTACCATACTATGTCCTTCTGTATGTACTCACAGCTGTTTTATCATGTACATGCTTTAGCTATATATCCACAGCTCATGTTTTAATACATTAATGTCATTTTGGTATTTTTTACTAAATAAAAATGTATACTTTTTTGCAAAAGAGAGAAACTATTTCTTTAATTAATGTTTTGCTAGCGATAAAACCAGTAAATAAAATATACCTTCCTAACTATTTACTAATGCTAGCAGCATAACAATTCTAAATAGGTAAAGTGATTCTAAACGATCACCTTGTAAAACAATCCATTCAGTTCAAAACTGAAATGAAAGGCAAAACATTTGTGTATAGATTAAACTATACTGTATATATAAATACCTTACTTTCCATTTTTGATATAGTAAGTGACCATATTCGCTCTGTTCTCAGCTGCATAAGAGCTGGGGGGAGGAGAAGCCTCAGCACACTGAGCTTCCCAGTGAAAGGTTGTCCGGGGGGAGGGGATGTCAGGACAAGTTTGAACATTGGAAGAGAGCAGGTTGAGTTGCCAGCACAGCTAGAGAACTGACCTGCTTAGCGTGGTCAGTTTTTATTAGGAAAGCAGAGAGACTGGCAGGAACACCAGATATTTCACACAAAGGAAGTAATACAAGAAGAACAGAATTGTTTTTTTTTCATACAAGTACATGGTAAATTAGACACATATCAGGAATATAAATTGCTGGGGTAACAAACACTTAAATGGTGATTGAGAGTGCTTGGATCCACATTAAATGGGATGTACTACTGGAGTAACATCCTGTCCAGATTTCCTGCCAACAGTGCCCATTAGCACTGCCTGTCAGTGTCCATCAGTGCTGCCTGTCAGTGCTGCCTATCAGTGCCGTCTATCATTTCCGCCTATCAGTGCCGCCTATTAGTGCCCATCAGTGCTGCCTATCATTGCACATCAGTGCAGCCTCATCAGTGCCTCCTCATCAGTGCCCATCAGTGCCGCCTCATCAGTGCCGCCTCATCAGTGCCCATCAGTGCCACCTCATCAGTGCCCATTAGTGCTGTCTCTTCAGTGCCCATCAGTGCAGCATATCAGTGTCCATCAGTACAGCCCCATCAGCGCACATCAGTAAAGGAGAAAAATTATGTTTTTACAACATTTTATAACAGAAACTTAGCAAAATAATTTCATTCAAAATTGTTGTTTTTTTTTCATTTGTTTAGCAAAAAGTAACAAACCCAGTGGCGAATAAATGTCACCAAAAGAAAGCTCTATTTGTGTGAAAAATTTGTAAAAATTTTGCTTGGGTAAAGTGTAGCATGACACGCAATTGTCATTCAAAGTGTGACAGCGCTTAAAGCTGAAAATTGGCCTCGGCAAGAAGAGGGTGAGAGTGCCTAGTAGGCAATACAGGTTTGGTTTGAGAGTAATTTGTTTTGAGAGCGTTTTGCAAGACAAGCAAAATTTTTAAATAAATTTTGACTTGATATACAAGTGATGTCTTGATATACAAGTAGCATCATATCACAACTGAGTATAAAAGAGAAGAGAGGCTCCTCTAAATGTAGCGATATGGTTATATTTAATGAAGGTGCAACATTTAGGATGATTAAAACAGGCACATCTAAATATGCAGGCATCCGGGGTAAAGCTGTCCGCATAGACCATCCCCCGCACCGCCATTGACGTCATCCCTTCCACGCTGCGCTCCACAAGCGGTTCAAGCCTCGCTTTCAGATCGCTCTACTGCAGGGTAGTCTTTCTGGTCACAATTGCAGACTGACAGCGGTGAGAGCCGGTGGTGCGGGGGATGGTCTATGTGGACAGCTTTACCCCGGATGCCTGCATACTTAGATGTGCCTCTTTTAATCATCAACCATGTGAGTAGCTAAATGTTGTACCTTCACTAAATGTAACCATATTGCTACACTTAGAGGCTCCTCTCTTCTCTTTTATACTCTGGAGCTCCTGGTGGATTTTGCTTCTAATCCCCTTGTGGAGGCTTCCATTTGTGGATGGACATTTAATGGTTACACAACCTATCACATTGCTATAATCTTTTTATATGGACTATAAACTGAAGGACCTATGAATAAAAGGTTGTGGAACGAATCATTTGAGTTTCAATTATTTCTTATGGAAAAATTTGGATTACACGCATGTTTCTGGAACAATTATGCTCGCAATTCAAAGTACTGTACCTGGTTATTCTTCCAGGAAGATGCCTGTTATAGGGCGACAGCTCTCTGTGTCTGTCTTTCACTTGTGTTTTTACATTGTCCCACTGTCACAAGGCATTCTGATGGAGACAAATATTGGCTGTTTTAGCGCACATTATGCAGTAGTTCTATTAGAAGTAAGCCCACAAAAAAAGACAGTGATAGTGGTCTCTTTAATTATTTTGAGTTCGGTATATTCACCACATTAGTAAGATTATCAACCAGAAACATCCTATTGGAGGTGTTGACATTTGGGATATATTCATGAATAGTACATACAGATCTTCCTGTTCGTAAAATAGTCACATGGTTGTGTGAGTTACCAATAAAATGAAGGATATGTTTTAACATTTGAAATTAAAATTATATTTTAACCCCAGTGCGTCAGATGTGCAGGTAGGAGAGTGCATCATCCTTCATATTTTTGTTATAGTTTTGTTCCCATATTTTGGCCTAATTATGTAAAGTTATATAACTCTTATGCCGCGTACACACGATCGGTTTTCTCGTCTGAAAAAAACTTGGATGGCTTTTCCGACGGGATTCCGCTCAAGTTTGCCTTGCATACACACGGTCAAAAGTTTGCTGAAATTACAACCGTCAAGAATGCGGTGATGTACAACACTACAACGGGCCAAGAAAATGAAGTTCAATGCTTCCAAGCATGCGTCGAATTGTTTCCGAGCATGCGTAGGGATTTTGCAAATTGCCACAGACGATCGCATTTTCGGATAGGAACTTTTTCGACCGAAAAATTAAGAGCATGCTCCCAATCTTTTGCTGGCTGGAATTCGGCCAGCAAAAGACCAATGGAGAATACACACGGTCGCATTTTCCAACGAGAAACTCTCATCGGTCTTTTGCGGGCCGAAATTCCGATCGCGTGTACACAGCATTAGGTTACCTTTAGTTATACAGTTATATTGAGTTATGTTCATGAACTTAAGCTTTGAAATGCAACTTAAGGCTCCTGATTACAGTTTAAACAAGTCCAAAAAAAGAAAATCTTCCTTTATTATTACAGGTACAGTATTTAACCGCTTAAGGACTGCCCCACATACATATACAGCAGCAGGGCGTTCCTTTAGCACAAAATCACATACCTGTACGTGATTTTTTCTTCCCAATCTGGGGTGCACAAGAGTTGCCGGTGACCCACTCCCTCTGTGATTGGACACAGCGGGAGCCAATCAGCGGGTCCAGCAGACCCGATGTCCGCCAGTTCCATCCAATCTTCCTGGGGCAGACAGAACATAAATAAGGTAGTTTGCCGTTCTGTGATAGGAGAAGACAGAGATCTTGTGTTTCTGCTAAGCAGGAACATGGAACTCTGTCTTCTTACAGTAAAAGTAACCCCCACACAGTTAGAAAGCACCCCCTAGGGACACATTCAACCCTTTGATTGTCCCTGATGTTAACCCCTTCCCTGTCCGTATCATTAGTACAGTGACAGTGTATATTTTTAGCACTGATCACTATATTAGTGTCACTTGTCCCCAAAAATGTGTCAAAAGTGTCACTTAGGGGTTAATTTACTAAAGGCAAAAAGACTGTGCACTATGCAAAGTGCAGTTGCCCTCTGCAAGTGCAGTTGCTCTAGAGCTTAGTAAATGAGGTAAGGCTTCACCTTGCAAAGAGTACCCAATCACATGCAAGGAAAATAAAAAAAAATGAATTTTTGCTTGAACATGATTGGATGGTGGACGTCAGCAGAGGTTCTACTCATTTACTAAGCTCTGGAGCAACTGCTCTTGCAGAGTGCAACTGCACTTTGGAAAGTGCACAGTCTTTTTCCGTTTAGTAAATCAACCCCTTAGTGTCAGCTTTGTCCACCGCAATGTCGCAGTCCCGCTATAAGTCGCCAAATCTCCGCCATTACTAGTAAAAAAATTAAAAATCAATTAAAATTTCATAAAAATATCCCATAGTTTGCAGACGCTATAACCTTTGTGCAAACCAATCAATATACGCTTATTGGGAATTGTTTTACCAAAAATATGTACAGTAGCAGAATACGTATTGGCCTAAATTGATGAAGAAATTCAAATTTTTACATTTTTTTTATTGTGTATGTTTTATATTAAAAAGTAAAAAATGTTGTTGTTTTTTTTTAAATTGTCTTTTTTTGTTTATAGCGCAAAAAATAAAAAACGCAGAGGTGATCAATGTCCACCAAAAGAAAGCTCTATTTGTAGGAAAAAAAGGACATCAATTTTATTTGGGTACAGTGTCACACGATTTGGGTACAGTGTCGCAATTGTCAGTTAACCACTTCAGCCCCCTTCCTGACCAGAGCACTTTTTGGGATTCAGCACTGAGTCGTTTTAACTGACAATTGTCCAGTCGTGCGACATTGCACCCAAAGAAAATTGACGTCCTTTTTTTCCCCACAAATAGAGCTTTCTTTTGGTAGTATTTGATCGCCTCTGTGGTTTTTTTATTTTTTGCGCTATAAACAAAAAAAAAGCGACAATTTTGAAAAAAAACGCAATATTTTTTACTTTCTGCTATAATAAATATCCCCCAAAAATATATAAAAAAAGTTTGTTTTTTTTCCTCAGTTTAGGCCGATATGTATTTTTCTACATATTTTTGTTAAAAAAATCGCAATAAGCGTATATTGATTGGTTTGCGCAAACGTTATAGCATCTACAAAATAGGGGATAGCATGGCATGGCATTTTTATTATTATTTTTTTTTACTAGTAATAGGCAGTACTAGGCGGCGATCTGCGATTTTTATCGGGACTGCAACATTATGGCAGACACGGCGGACAATTTTGACACATTTTTGGGAACATTGGCATTAATACAGCAATCAGTGCTATGAAAATGCATTGATTACTGTAAAAATGTCACTGGCAGTGAAGGGGTTAACACTAGGGGGTTAATGTGTTCCCTAGTGTTTGTTCTAAATGAAGGGGGGAGGGGACTGTGCAGGGGAAAAGACAGATTGCTGTTCATACTCTGTATGAACAGACGATCTGTCTGTTCTCCCCTCAGAGAACCGGAAACTGGGCTTTTAAACACACATATCTGGTTCTCCGTGTGCCCCGAGCGATCGCGGGAGCCCGGCGGTGACTGCGACCGCCTGGGAACTCGCATCCGCTCCGTGGGCGAGCAGGGAAAACTGGTATATGCAGATGCACTTATAATGGAGGGTCATAATTCTACTTGAATACATTGATCCTCATATAAGGAATAATAAAATACATTTTGCATATTAGCAGAATCTTGCAATAAGCTGATTTCTGGAATTTCAAAAGATGGGTCATGGAAAATAAGTTGAAATTTGAGTTTTCCTTTAACCACTAGCCGACCAGCCACCGCAGTTATACTGCTGCAGGTTGGCACGGCTGCGCAAATCATCGTAGCTCTTTTAAGACGTCACAGCAGGCAGGCGCGCCGGCCACGTGTCCCCAGAGCCAATGCTCATGCCTGGTGGGCGCGATGACCGCTGGGCACCCGCGATCGCTCGTGACAGAGAGAGAACTGGGATATGTGTGTGTAAACACACAAATCCAGGTTCTCTCAAGTGAGAGGAGACCGATCGTGTGTTTATACTAAGTATGAACACCGATCAGTCTCCTCCCCTAGTCAGTCCCATCCCCCTACAGTTAGAACACAAGTAGGGAACACAGTTAACCCCTTGATCACCCCTAGTGTTAACACCTTCCCTGCCAGTGACATTTATACAGTAATCAGTGGCTATTTTTAGCTCTGATCGCTGTCAATGGTCCCAAAAAAGTGTCTGATCTGTCCTCCACAATGTCCTGTCCTGATAAAAATTGCAGATCGCCGTCATTACTAGTAAAAAAAAAAATATAATAATAATGACATAAATCTATCCCTTATTTTGTAGACGCTATAACGCAAACGTAGACGCTTTTGTGCAAACCAATCATCAGTCATCGTATACGCTTATTGTGAGTTTTTTACCGAAAATATGTAAAAGAATATATATCGGCCTAAACTGATGAAGACATTTTTATTTTTTATTTTTTTGGATATTTATTATAGCAAAAAGTACAACATATTGGGGTTGATTTAATAAAGGGAAAAAGACTGTGCACTCTGCAAGAGCAATTGCTCCAGAGCTTAGTAAATGAGCAGAAGCTCTGCTGACTTCCATCATCCAATCATGTGCAAGTAAAAATGCTGTTTTTGTTTATTTTCCTTGCACAGGATTGGGTACTCTTTGCAAAGTCAAGCCTTACCTCATTTATTAAGCTCAGGAGCAATTGCACCTGCAAAGGGCAACTGCACTCTGCAAAGTGCACAGTCTATTTGCCTTTAGTAAATCAACCCCATTGTGTTTTTTTCTAAATTGTGGGTCTTTATTTGTTTGTAACGCAAAAAATAAAATACGCAGAGGTGATCAAATACCATCAAAAGAAAGTTCTTTTTGTGGGGAAAAAAGGACCGCGCAATTGTTAGTTACAGTGCCGTATCGTAAAAAATGGCTTGGTCAGGAAGGTGGCAAATCCTTCTGGGGCTGAAGTGGGTAAAATGGTTGTAAAACCACATGAAAATAGCATAGCATACTAGCTCATTATGTAATACTCACCTGCTGTGGTGCCTGTACACAGCACCGGCCAGCGACATTTCTCCCCGGAGTTACTTCTGGGTATTGCGTCTCTGGAGCCGTGATGACGTCACTCCTGCGCATGCGTGCTGGAGCTGCTAGTAACTGCACACTCACTGAAGCAAATGGCACGTACGATGACGTTGGCACATGCAGATACAGGGGATATCTCCTAAACCGTGCAGGTTTAGGAGATATCCGGGGTAGCTACAGGTCTTATTATAGGCTTACCTGTAGCAAAAAGTGGATTGTAAGGGTTTACAACCACTTTAATATACTGTGGTTTTCAGTGAACAGTGATCACTAAAAACTATATTAACACTTTGGACTACACTACAATCCTCATTGTTGGAATTTACATGTGTTGCTGAGCTTAGAATAACCAACTCAGCTAACTAAAACTATACTAAAGAGTTGAGAAGTATGCAAGTTGTTAAGGATGTGCAGAAAGGTGGCAGAACATGATGATCACCTGGCTGAATTATGTATAGGGTTCATTGAGGACAGCAGCTGCCAGACAGGCTAGCCATCAATGCTCTTGTTAGAATCCTCAAAGGGGACTCAATCCTCAACTAATGCTCTTTAATTAAGACAGACAGGCCATGGTCCAGCAGAGCTGGCAGGTCAGCGCTCACACAGCTCCAAATGAGCCATATTATAATTAGAATCTAATTGAAAATCTCCAGGAGAAGCAGGACTTGAACTTTGCAAGCCCCAAATGCTGTTACTGTTTGGGTCCTGATGTGCTCCTTGTTAAATTGTTGCTGCTCAATTAAAACATTATGTAAAAAAAAAAAAAAAACTGTGAGCATAATGTGGGTTATTAAAATGTGAGGTCTACCTTCCCTTCAGTTTGAAACATCTGTTTGGATTCAGTTCAAAGCAACTTCTTTTTCTTGAAAACCAAACCATCTTTGTTACATCTGTGATACTCTACAGGTGACCAGTTTAATCAAGGACAGCGTATATCCAGATTTAATTCTCTGTACTTGCATTTTCATAACTTAACTCTTTCACAAACAGAGAGGTATACAGGCTGACTAAATGAGGGATCAAGTTTGACCAATTTAATAGTCATGGTACATGCTATGAGTATTAACGGTTTGCCGACGGTATAACTTACATATATGGCAGCAAGGCAGCTCTGCTGTGCAGGGTCACGTACCTAGTATATGATCCTGTACTTCTGGGTCTGGGGCGTGCATGCACATGAGTATACATGGCGGGAGCTGATCTGCGGGTACCGTGGACTCCATGTCCGCCAACACCTGCATATCATTAGGCAGGGAGCCAGAAACAAACAAGGCAGACCGCCGTTCTGTCAGTAAGGAAGGCATTGATCCTGTGTTCCTGTAAAGCATGAACTTGGATCAATGCCTTCCCTTAGTAAAAGCACCCCCATACAGTTAGAAAGCACCCCTTATGGACACATTTAACCCTTTGATCGGTCCTGATGTTAACCCTTTTCCAGCCAGTGTCATTAGTACAGTCACAGTGCATATTTGTTAGCACTGATCACTCTATTAGTTCTTTAGGTCCCCAAAAAGTGTCAGTTAGCGTCCGAGTTGTCCGCTGCAACATCACAGTCCTGCTATAAGTCGCTGATCGCCGACATTACTAGTAAATAAAAATGAATAAATAAAATATATATATATATATATATATATATATATATATATATATATATATATATATATATATATCCCATAGTTTGTAGACGCTATAACTTTTGTTCAAACCAATCAATATACGCTTATTGTAATGTTTTACAAAAATATGTATCAGAATACATATTGGCCTAAATTAATGATTAAATGAGATTTCTTACATTTTGTAATTGGATATGTTTTATAGCAGAAAGTAAAAAATATTGTTTGTTTTTCAAAATTGTCTGTCTTTTTTTGTTTAGCGCGCAAAAAATTAAAACCGCAGAGGTGATCAAATACCCCCAAAAGAAATCGTTATTTGTGGGGAAAAAAAGGACATAAATTTTGTTTGGGTACAACGTCGCACAACCGTGCAATTGTTAGTTAAAGCGACGCAGTGCCGTATCCCAAAAAATGGCTTGGTCAGGAAGGTGGCAAAGCCTTCCGGGGCTGAAGTGGTTAAAATGGTTGTAAACCCATTTTTGTGGGGAAAAAAAGGTTGTTGTTTATTTTTCAAAATTGATGGTCTTTTTGTTTATAGAGCAAAAAAACCCAAAAGAAAGCTCTATTTGTGGGAAAAAAGGACAATTTTATTTGGGTACAGCGTTGGACGACAGCGAGGTATTGCAAAAAATGGCCTAGTCATGAAAGGGGGGTAAACCTTCCAGAGGTCAAGTGGTTAAACACCCAGTCACTTGCAAGAGAGTGTTCTTCTAATATTCCCCAGCAATATTTGATGCATGCACAATGATTTTTGGGGATCTTTTCCAAGTACTGAAGTATCAGCCTTATCCCAGCAATGAAGCAAGCACTTCGATATACCTTTTATACATATCAGGTGTTGACTTTATTTATCCACTGTTTCTTGCATTATTTTAATCAATTTTACCAAAACTTATAGAAATTAAAGTGTATCTATATCCAAAAGTTTTTTTTAGTTTTGCATAGAAAAGGGAAGGATCAAACCCCCTTGTCACATTTTTATTGCTAGCCGTGTCCCCAGTCGATAGTTTTATACAAATTTTGTAACGGTGACCATTGTCATAGAGACACAAACTACATAGATATTTAAAATTGTAAGGTGATCGCAGGTGACAGTTCTTTTATAACTGAGGGCGGGACCATACGGTGATGTTCTCAGGTGACCCTGACCCCCTCTGATGCACAGGGACTTCCCCATGGCTTTCTCGGGGCATCAGAGGGGGCAGGGCCACCCATTTACATAACTGGGTAGCCCTTTTTTTCTTTTAGAAATGTCATTTTGTGCAGGGACTGTTCTAAACACGGGAAAAATGCGCCACTTTACAGGCATACTATAGACACCCCCCAGGTACAGATTTAAAGGAATATTTCACTTTTATTGTTTCACTTTAAGCATTATTAAAATCACTGCTCCCAAAAAAAGTCAGTTTTTAAAACTTTTTTTTGCATTGATACATGTCCCCTGGGGCAGGACACTTTTTATGACAATAACTTGCATATAAGCCTTTAAAATAAACACTTTTGATTTTTCATGTTAGTGTCCCATAGACTTTAACGGTGTTCCGGCGGCTTTCGAATTTGCGCCGAACACCGCATATTGTTCGGTGTTCTGCAGAACACCCAACCAACAATCCCTAATCACCATCAAATGAAAGATGAGTGAAAATATATATATGCAGGGTGGTAACCTTACAAGAAAGACAGGCCTACTGGTAAGTTAGTTCAAGTCCATATGTCCTTAAAGTGGACCTGCAGTCCAAACTTTTTGGGGGGATAAAGCAGAGATAAATTAGATCCCCTGTCACATTTTATAACCACATGTGGCCATGTTGGGGAGATGTTCCCTTACCTACTGTGTGATCCATAGAAGAAAGATTAGGAGGGAAAAAAGTGCCCACAAGTTTCACTTTAAGCTTAAGCCTCTGTTCACATAGGAAGCGGCACCACTTGCAGGTCGCCTCGCGGGGCGACTTGCAAGACGACTTCTGTATAGAAGTCTATGCAAGTCGCCCCCAAAGTAGTACAGGACTTGCGTCGCTCCGATTAGAACGGTTCCATTGTACAGAACGGGAGGCGACTTGTCAGGCGGCTAGGTCGCCTGACAAGTCGCCCCCGTGTGAACCGGCTCTAAGGCAGTTACTTTAACAAAAAAAAAAAAACAGCCTCTTAGAGGCTGTTGGAATACTGGTGATTTCTTACACTGTTTTTGGCCTTGCCCTGTAGTCCAAAAATTTTGGAGAGAAGTTAGTTCATTTAACTTATTGTGTTGTGTCTTCCTAATATCCTACATCCAAAAAATTGTCTGCTGGGTATCTTTGGTGACCTGGTGATTCCAAAATATGCCAAAAGATTGTTACGCATTTTAAATTTCTTCACAAAAAAAACAATTGTATTATCCTGGAAAGGGATAATCCACCATGTGCTAAACTCCTGGCTAAAACTAATTAATGATACATTGCCTTTGTATAGACTAACTTTTGAACCCAGGACGAGTCTTTTTGATAAACGTTGGAGCAAATGCATCTCCAGTCCACTTACGCTAACCTCTCTAGGACCCAGGATGTCAAAGTGGTTGTAAAGTCAGAGGTTTTTTTATCTTAATGTATTCTATGCATTAAGATAAAAAGCCTTCTGTGTGCAGCAGCCCCCTCAACCCCCACTGCAACTTACCTGAGCCCCATCTCTCTCCAGCGATGTCCACTAGTGTCTTGGCTGTTTGAGACTCTCCCTCCTGATTGACTGAGACACAGCAGCGGTGCCATTGGCTCCCGCTGCCTGCAATCAAAGTCAGTCAGCCAATCAGGAGAGAAAGGGGAGGGGCCCGCCCAGTGAGCCCAGTGACTGAATGGACACAGGGAGCTGTGACTCGGTTCGGGTGCCCCCATAGCCAGCTGCTTGCTGTAGGGGGCACTCGACAGGAGGAATGGGCCAGGAGCACAGAAGAGGGACCCAAGAAGAGGAGGACCTGGGCTGCTCTGTGCAAATCCACTGCACAGAGAAGGTAAGTATAACATGTTTGTTATTTTTATGTTAAAAAAAACATAGACTTTACAATAATTTTAAGTTTACCCTATCTATCGCTCTGTGCTGATGTTCTCCCTTGTTTTACGCTATTTCATGAGACACATGAGACAGTGTTGTTTATTGTTTTTGTTTTTTTACCCTTTTATTTTCTTTGTAAGCCTGGATTTGTTTAAAAAATATCAATAAACATATCTTTAAAAAAAAGAAAAGAAAAGAAGCACTAGTTCAATAACTATTCACAAATAAACAATCATCACTCACACAGATCACATGTAACAGCACAAATAACCAATAAGGTTACTAGCTTGCAACTAGCTATTTTAGATACGAGATGTCCTCACTCAGGCCGTCAGGAGCCAAATTATTGATATAGGCTAAGGTAACACAAAACAAAAGGCACAATCATCAATTGGGATGTACTCCCTGGTGCGCTACCCTATATCCAGTGAAAGCGATTGGAGGGGGAGGAGTGTAACATGATGTGACAAGCCTAATAAAGGCACTGGAACACAAGAGAGCTTCCTGCTTCTGATAATGTTGCATCTCTCTGATGAAAGGCGTCAAGATGACTCTCTCAAACGTCACTTCCGCCCAGGAGAGTGGAACGCATGCTATGTGCAGAGCAGTATCCACGTCTCCACACAAGCTGGGTCAATGGTCTTAAAGTGACGCCAGTTCTGTCATGCTGACAGTTTTTAATTATTTTGTAAGCTGTTTTTAAATAAACCTGAGGATAATATTCTATGAGGAGTTTTCTCTTTCCATACACTGCCCGCTGTACACTGTTTATCCCTTGACCCCCGGAGCCAGCATTGGAGGACATCCACTATAGAAGAGACACCAGAGGATACCAGAGGATATTACATTGGGATTGGTCCCCATTTAATGACCTACAGGCACGGTAGACTCTTTTTATACTATAAGGCAGAGGAGTCCAACTCATCTGGTGAGTGTAGATCTTTACACTACCCCCGGGAGGTGGATGCATTGACACCAAGGGGACACGGAGTACTACAGCACTTTTTGCACTAAGAAAAATTTTGTTTTGCACAAAATATCACTATATACTTTAAACCATTGTCGCTTTATTTAATATTTATTAATTGCTTTAATACACATTTGTATTTGGTTCACTTAGTAAATGCATGTAATCTACTATTGATATTGATATATAGTCACATGTCATATCAATCATCCAAGGTTATAGTTATTAACAGGATTTCTATACGAGTAAAGCCATAGAAAATATCAGCATTTAGGAGGAGCAGGCGCCGTCCACATCAAATTTCAATATCACCTTGCCCCATAGTGGGGACAATACTGGACAGCAGCGGCCCCATATTATTGCCACACACACCAAGGCGCGAGCGTCTTACTATATCAAAATAGGGCCCTGTTTCAGATAATCAGCTTGGGTGGATAGGACCTATGATTTTGTTTACCACCATTCCTCACAAGGTGGAAAAGGAAATTGATGTGAATATGTTTTTTTCTAGTATTCATCTCCCTTATTTATGGTTACTGTAAATTTGGTGATATAAACTGCTCCTTGCATTCATTCGGCATATTTTGGACCATCTGATCAGTGGATCTAAATGGGAAGTGTTGATTCAAGTATTTACTTACTATTCATGTCATAAGAAAAGTATGGGGGTTCTCAAGATTGACCTCTCCTTTGAAAGTGTTAGTTCCCTGGCTGTAATGCTTTCCGAAGTGTTTTACCTGATACAAGTATAGGAACTCAGGCACTCTTCTAACATTCATTTACAGCATCATTGTTCTGGGTATATGACTCAAATGTATTAAAGCTAGATTATGCTACTAACCAGACATGCAACTAGCATGTTAAAAAGAGGTCCAGCAATGGCAGCCCCTATATCTTTTTGATTACATAGAGAGTAACTTTAAAAACTTCACAAATAAGGGCTTATACGCACATACACAAACATACACACACTGCTAAGACAGAAACAATAAAAGAGATGTGCTAAATGTAAAGACCCTACAAAAAGAAATAGGAACAGTCTGTGAAATTTTGGGTAAAGCCTGTGAAGTGCACTCCAAAATCCTGGGCCTGTCCAAATTAAAAAAAAACAATATTTTAACTATTCCAAAGCATCATAATAAAAATAAAATATACAGCACAAACTGTTACGATCAATCAGCTGTAGAAATTATATTTTGGAAAAATTTTCGTTCAGAAAGCATACAAAAATAGTGAGGGTTTTTTTTTTGCTTTTTGCTGAAAGTAAGTTACTGAACTGTGTTAAGAGAGCCAAAGTCAGAGCAGATGGCCATTCGCTCAGTGGAATAATATTCCTCTCATCCATCATAGTGACAGGCAGCACGACTCTCAGCTTCCTTGCTGGTACATAACCCCCTTTTCCTGGTCAAAACTGATGTTGCATAATGTGACTCACTGGTGTCTGCTAATAAGATATAACCTTGAATCATCTGTAAAGCACAAGGATGCTGTGCATTAATCAATGTTCAGCAACTGGGGAAAACTGACATGGGCTAAAAGGAGATGTTCACTTCAACATACGCCTGTTCTGTTTTATGATATGCCCTGTGTATATTAACAGGGCCCCCTGCTGGTTAAAAGCTACCTAGTTACTTGCTCTAGTCACTCATTGAACTGTGCCACTGTCATCCAACTATCCACAGACAGCAAGTGCGCTACAGATCGTCCATATAGTCTGGTGAACTTATAAATAAAATAGTGCATGACAGCTACATTACCTGATTAATATCAACATTCACAAACTCTGACAACATCCAAAGAAACAATGCTCATTAACCTGTAATGCCAGAAGATTGGTGTTGTGTAATAAACACAGTGTAAATTAATCTGTTAAAAGTATTCAAAATATTCCCAAAATTAAGGACAATCAAATCTGTCACTTACACAAGTATTTCCATTGGGAGATTTCCTGTCAGATCTTGTTCCAACTGTCATAGTTTCAGGGCTGATCTGGGTGGTCCTGCCCAAAAATTGCCTTACTCGATACCAGATACATAGAAATACAGAAAGGAGTGCCAGAGCAAATAAAAGAGTGCAAAATAGTTTTAATTGTTGAAAAATTAGTAAAAAAATATCATGTGTTTTGGGGGCGACACCACTCCCCCCTTCATCAGAGTTACAAGAGTAAGCAAAAACAGTCATAATAATGAAAAAATATGCCTAGATATGCATATACAGTTGTGCTCATAAGTTCACACGCCCTGGCAGAATTTATGATTTCTTGGCCATTTTTCAGAGAATATGAATGATAACACAAAAACTTTCACTCATGGTTAGTGTTTGGCTGAAGCCATTTATTATCAATCAACTGTGTTTACTCTTTTTAAATCATAATGAAAACAGAAACGACCCAAATGACCCTGAGCAAAAGTTTACATACCCTGGTGATTTTGGCCTGATAACATGCACACAAGTCTACACAAAGGGGTTTGAATGGCTATTAAAGGTAACCATCCTCACCTGTGATCTGTTTGCTTGTAATTAGTGTGTGTGTGTGTATAAAAGGTTATTACGTTTCTGGACTCCTAACAGACCCTTGCATCTTTCATCCAGTGCTGCACTGACGTTTCTGGATTCTAAGTCATGAAGAAAGCAAAAGAATTGTCAGAGGATCTGCGTGAAAATGTATTTAAACTGTATAAAACAGAAAAGGGATATAAAATAATATCCAAGCAATTGAGAATACCAATCAGCAGTGTTCAAACTCTAATCAAGAAGTGGAAAATGAGGGGTTCTGTTGAAACCAAACCACGGTCAGGTAGACCAACTAACATTTCAGGCACAACTGCCAGGAAAATTGTTCGGGATGCAAAGAAAAACCCACAAATAACTTCAGGTAAAATACAGGACTCTCTGAAAACATGTGGTGTGGCTGTTTCAAGAAGCACAATAAGGAGGCACTTGAAGAAAGATGGGCTGCATGCTCGAGTCGCCAGAAGAAAGCCATTACTACATAAATCCCACAATGTATCCCACTTACAATATGCCAAACAGAACAGAAACAAGCCTCAAACCTTCTGACACAAAGCCATTTGGAGCGATGAGACCAAAATTGAGCTTTTTGGCCACAACTATAAACGCTTCATTTGGAGAGGAGTCAACTAGGCCTATGATGAAAGATATATCATTCCTACTGTGAAACACGGAGGTGGATCAATGATGTTTTGAGAATGTGTGAGCTACAAAGGCTAAGGAAATTTGGTCAAAATTGATGGCAAGATGAATGCAGTATGTTTTTAAAAAATACTGAAGGAACATTTGTATTCATCAGCCAGGAAGCTGCTCATGGGACGTACTTGGACATTCCAACATGACAATGATCCAAAACACAAGACCAAGTCAACCTGTCATTGGCTACAGAATAAAGTGAAAGTTCTGGAGTGGCCATCTCAGTCTCCTGACCTCAATATCATTGAGCCACTCTGGAGAGATCTCAAATGTGCAGTTCATGCAAGACAGCCCAAGAATTTACAGTAACTGGAGGCTTTTTGCGAAGAGGAATGGGCAGCTTTACCATCTGAGAAGATAAAGAGCCTCATCTACAAATACCACAAAAGACTTCAGACTGCCATTGATGATAAAGGGGGCAATACACGGTATTAAGAACTGGGGTATGTAAACTTTTGATCAAGGTCATTTGGATAGTTTCTGTTGTGATTGTGATTTAAAAAGAGTAAACACAGTTGACTGATATTAAATGGCTTCAGCCAAACACTAACCATGAGTGAAAGAAATGTTTTTGTGTTATCATTCATATTCTCTGAAAAATGGCCAAGAAATCATAAATTCTGCCAGGGTATAAAACTTATGAGCACAACTGTACATTTGTTATCATTATAAACATATGTAGGCATAATTTTTCATCATTATGACATATTATAATATGCCTATTTTTGTAGCCCTGATGAAGGGGGATTGGCCCCTGAAATGCAGTGGCTGCTTTTATATGACTTTCTTTTAATCAACTATGAAAATGATCTTGGACCCTTTTACCCAATTTTGGTCTGATGCACCTTTCTGTATTTCTATGGTTTGAGTTACTGTTGGGTGCCCATCAAGGGAAGTCTGGCTGTGTATGGCACCTCGCCAGAGCTATTGAGCTTATTTGAAGTTTTCCTTCATCTTACAACACATGCAAGTCTAAAAGTTGCCAGCGCCTCTATGAGTATGCTGTTCTGGACTACTGGTCAGATAGACGACTGCTGCACATTGCGGCTAGCATTACATAGTTTCTCCTGTGTACTTCATAATATGACTTATAGTTAAATTCCTATTACATTATGTAGCATTTAGGGAAAGCTGGCAGTATGCAGCAAAAAAGTATGCACCTGTCTGACAAGCAGGTCTGTGAGGCATAGCTTTATAGTTAATTATTGCAGCTATGATTTGCCTTTGTAAAGCTGCACACTATACCTCCAACAAACCCATAGGAGACAGGCACTGCAAGTGAGCTACATCATCCTTCCCAACTTTATCCAAAAAAGAAAAAAGAGTAATTTAGCAAGAGTTTTACTTAAAATATGTTACAGTATTTAAGCATTTTAGCTGCCTAACATATTCTAATTTAGTGGAAGATTCTGATGCCATAAATTCAAGTTAATTGGTTTTACCAGAAGCTTTAGTTCTAGTTTAGTATAGTTATTTTACCCTAATAAGATAAGCTTAATAAGGTAAGTAATGGTTATGTCAAGCCTTTAGAACTTCCTTTAGGATGTAACTTGCCATGAAATGGGGCTTTAGAATTATGCACCAATGTTATCCCACGCTCTGCCTACAATAAATTCAAATTATTAATTTAACAATTTCTCATTGCTAAATTTTAGTTTTTACTATTTTTCACATGATTTATTGTTATCATTCAAAGACAATAATTGTATTTTACCTGTCTCCACACTTCTTCATTTTTACAATGCAGAGCATAATTAATCCTTTCAGTTTTTTTTTTTGGTTAAGGCAATGAACTTATTTAGAGTTTCTGTAAGGTGTATTAAAAAGGATGTATTAGATATTCATGGATAGATGCTTTTTGACGCGCAGTATTTTTCATACAAGACTACACTAATATCTATTAGAGATGGAGTCTATAGTTTGAACCAGAAAGCTTATCGATTATATCATATCTCTATACTGCAGCAGCAACAACAACAAGTGTAGGGAATGGAAAACACAACCACTAAAAGGAAACACATTTTATGTACAGTATAATCTCAGTTTTATCGGGTCTTCAGGATACAGCATTTAACATAAGGCAATAAAGACTTGTAGGTACAGGTCATATACAGGGGATGCAATACAACATTCAAGAGAACAGGCCAGTAACATACTTTAACAGGTATATATGGCAATATATATGCTAAAAATGGTAGGTAAGAATTCGGTATAAGAGTGGAGGCAAGCCTCATTCAATGCAGTCTTTAATTACCAAAAGACTTGTAAACTACATATATGTACAATATATAATGCAGTTGTATATCCTACATGTAGAAACAGCGGTAATATAGCAAACAATAATTGTTGATATATATTATACGCAAACATATAAAAAGTAACATGTAAATACTAAGATCATCTAGGAGAAAAGAGAAAAGGAGGAAAGAAAAGGAAGAAAAGGAGAAAAAAGAAGAGAAGTGAGATACTTAGAAAAAAAGGGGGAGGAGGGGAGGAGAGAAGGTGGGAAGACATGTTCGTTGAAATCGTAAAAGAAAGAGAGGTGCCTCTAAATGTAGGAGTATGGTTCCATTTTAATATAGGTAAGACAATTAGCAACTCACATGATAGATGATTAAATTAGGAACCCACGAGAGCTCCAAGCCTTGTTTTTGAAACACTTCACTGCAGGGCAGATTTCCTGGTCATGGTTGCAAACTGACAGCAGCGGGAGCCGGCAATGTGGAGGAAAGTCATTGTGCACAGCTTTAATCTGGATGCCTGCATACTTTTATAATCAGCTATCATGTGAGTTGCTAATTGTCTTACCTATATTAAAATGAAACCATACCTACACTTAGAAGTGCCTCTCTTCCTTTTAATTTCCATAGCTCCTGTTGGATCCTGCTTCTAATCCCTTTGTGGCTGACATTTGTGAACGGACACTCTATGGTTACCTAACCAACTATATTACCACAGTTTTGTATATGGACTATAGACTGGAGGACTTATTTGCTCCTGTCTGTACTTAGCATACCACACATCCTTTATCGATATCCCCTTGTTACCACAGAGGTATTCTTACCCTTTTTACCAGTTTTTGCACTTCCCCACACGTTTGTATGTACATTGAAATAACTGTTGTTGCCCTCTCCGGACTAAGCAGACTTAGCTGAAGTGCTCTTGAAGGAGTGAAAGAAAGTTTTCTGTTCATAGGTAATGAGAAAACGTAGCAGAGATTCACAAGTTTTCCCATTTAAGCTAAGCAGCAACTGGAAATCTTTCAATCGTTTCTCTTCAGCATTCCCTTTAAGGTCCACTAAGTCACAGGTTTTCATAGTGCACCATTACAACCCTCTAGCTCATCAATTGATAAGTAGGATGTTAGTCACCTGCATAGCATTATTGTATGACCCTCCCCCTCTCCATCAGCGGTGAGGTCACTTTAACTAAATGATGGAGAAACATTGAAATACTAGTGAGTACCAGTTTGAAAAACGTATATTTGTTTTGGAAGAATAAATCACCTCTAACGTTGGGTGTCCTACTTGTACTTGTTGCTGAAATATGTAAAACTATTAGAATAGTTTTTACATTTTAGAATGGGTTGTCTCGAGACTGTCCATAATTTTTAAAAGGTGCCTCGAGATTGTCCATAATTTGTAAAGGGTGCCTTGAAAAGGTTGAGAAACATTGCTATACCATATGAAATGTCATCACTTTCTCCTGTTAAAGATGAACACAGTGGTCAAATACAACAAGTCAAGCTTTCTCCTAGTTGTCATTAGTCAAGTTCCTATTCAAAATGACAAACTTCAATAATATCAGCATCTTCTTCTACCATGGTGCCTGGTCCTTTCCAGGTAAAGAATACTCCATTACCAATAATAAAGTGGAGGATGCAAGAGGTAGAAAAACCAAGCCGAAGTCCATTGGCTTGCCTGCTCTTCACAATTAGTTTTTACTAGTAGTAAAGTTGTTTCCCCTCCTTTGTATTTCTTCTCCCTAAAATTACCAGTGATCCATTAGAGAGTATTGGAACAGAAAACATTTGCAGCTGCCCAATAATTTTATTCTTTGTTGACAAAAATACCCATAGTACAGTTGATAGCTTATATAAGTGTTTATGTGTATGAATTACTCAAATTCACGAGGCTTTCAGCAGGTCCATCTGACACGTCATCTCATGTCTGCGAATATGGGTAGTCCAGGCTATAAAATTATGACATTTGGAGATGTAGTAGTATAATTACTACCAATTTCTTGTTCTTCCAAGTTAGAAAGTGGCTGGTAACAGTAATGTTGTGGGCCTGTCTGGTAAAACCACATAAATAAGAACTATTCAGCATATTCTGGCCAGACTCTGCTCAGTGCTGAGATAGAAAAAAATTTGCATTTTAGTAACCGACAAGAGAAACATTTAATGAATCACAGGCTTCAAACAAAAATTATGAACAAAGAGTCGACCTTATTCAAACTGTAAGAAAAATGATAGAATGTCTGATTTTGATTAATGTATTTTTTTAAGCAAAGAGCTCTGAATATTTATCATATAAATGAAGTTTCAAGAAAAAGTATTTCTGTTCTTGAAAATCAATATACAGAATATAGCAGGGCTTTTATTAAGCTCCTGGTTTGCCATTTGCATTATTACAATACTTAAACTTTTACCCAGTAGCTGTATTCACTTACATAATGGGAAATACTGTGAATGGAAAGGGGTAGGCCGCAGAAGAAAATAGTGCCAGTGCCAATGTTCTGATCCTTACACTTTTAAACTCTACACACAGCCCAAGGGACTTTGTAGCACCATAATATAGGCAATGCATAGTGGTCATCAGTCAGTGTGGTCACGTGACATTGCTGACCAAGACAGTCTCCTCTTACTTCAAGGAGGAAGAGACAGTCTTTGGTCAGCACTGTCCTGTGACCCCCCACTGACCAATGACCACTAGCCACTTCCGGCATTATATTGCTACTCAGCCTCCAGGGCTGTTTACGGAGTTTAAATGTGTACAGATCAGTACACTGGCAAATGTGGGTAGTGGATGATTCTTGGCACAGCAGATAAATGCAGTTGGGACTGGAGGAGTTGGGAAATTTTTTGAAAATCTAGTTTCTGTGGATAACTAAGCCTTTTTGTTTCATACACAAGTATTATATATTGCCCTAGCCTTCTATAGACTGGTAGATGTCATAAATAGGTGGAACATCTGATGAAGTAGTTGCCTCCCTGCAGGTGTTGCTATGAATGCATTTGGAGATGGGTATGACTCTGGTTGCAGAACATGCCATTTTCAACTGACCTCATACTGGGGATCAATTTTTGCAGTTGAATGAGGGAGATTTATCAAGCAAGTTACCAACAAATTCACATGCAAATCAAGCCACTCAGTTAGCAAAGAATTTACAATGATTTGTATGTGTGTTTGCAACTCTTTGCCTGCAATGGCTTCATCATAGTATCTTCTACAGTTTTTAAAATAAAGCAGAAATAGTGTTGCAATTTTAAAAATTGCTAGCAGGCATGTTTTAATGGCAGAAGAAACTCTGTATGTTTCTCCTCCTTTTTTTACACTGCCACACATGTACAACTCAGGGTACAAGCCTTGCACCCGGTGTCTGTAGGGAGCCAAGTGCCATAAAAAAATAACTTTTGTACAGATGCAACAGCAAGAGTTAAGTTATCCGTGGATGACCTATAGGGGAAAAAAAAAGAATCTGTAAGAGGACCCGGAGAAGATGTAATTACTGCCTCGGAGCGACTAGGTGGAGCTTGGATATCACATTGATGAAGAAGAGAACTTTGGGAAATAAATAAGTCTCATAAGCACCAATAGGACCTCGTTGAGTAAAGTTCTTGTCAAGAAAAAAGCACTTGTGATCACATTGTTTGCCTCTATCAGAAAAATCTTTAAATTGAATACAATTTAATCACAGATCCAGAACAAGCATACTTTAAATAATTATTGGAAAATATTGGAATTTCTTATCTTTATACTTGTTCCAAGTCAATGACATAGAAAATGTTTAGGCTAAACAATGACACCCAGGGAACAAATATTCTTAAAAAGTGAGATCCACAATGGAAGACAATATAATTCTAACAAGACAGGAGTACTAAAACACAAACAATTTAAAAGTGGTAGGGAATATAATTTATTTTGGTGCAGTGCTAATTCTGAGTGGAAGAAGGAAGAATTTATGAATCAAGCTGCAATCCTTACAAGAAATCTTTTGTCACGGTTTGTCTAACCACACCTGTTTTTGGAGAAAAATCTTCCACACCATTACTAACAATACAGTTAATTTGAAAATTTAGTGCATGGCCAGTTTTAGCATAATTTATAGAAATAGAAGTAAGCTGGTCAGTGCCGAAATACTATATGGACTCCCATAATGCTCCGTGAACATCTGGGGAAACAACCACACTGCTAATGCTGGTCCACGCTAGAAAGGAATTAACTCAGTTTGGACCATTGGGAGATTCAAGCTGAGGTCAGTGAAGTCCAGCTATCAAAGTGTGAATAAAAAATGTCATTATGCATTGCAGCTGCACAGACTTGCAGTCTGAACGCTTATGCCTGTGATACGCTCATGTTACAACTTAAACATGACAAAGGTGGCCCAGACACCTTAGTCAATCTTACCCTCTACATTTTAAATATGAAACACTGATCAGATGTGTTTTTATGCTTGCAAGACCTGGAATCTGTAGGTTACAGCATATTGTTCTCATCAGAGTTTATATCCATGTAAGCTTCTTGATCCTGTGTCACAAAACAGCTGTAAAGGAAAAATGTGTTTTATCTGATGGCCTGCATGCTTGGAAGGCAGACAATGAATGCCACCTCTGCCAACTTTTTGTCAGGTTCCTGCTGCTAAGAGCAGATTGGGATTGATCCCAAGACACAGGCGTGATAGAACATCCATGTAGAAGGACACAGCGGAATCCACCTTTAGAACTCTCAGCTGTCTTCACTTTTTGTTAATGGCTGTTAGCCACAAACATGCCACATGTCAACAATGCAGTCTATTCGGCCATACATATTAATGCTGTGAATCAAAGCCATAAATATCTGATTTGGAAACAAGTGAGAGCCATGAAAATGGTATTGTTTAGTCTAGCGCAGTTGTTTAATAGTTGTTTAATACTTTGTTGTTAGACTTCACTAAGATCTGGGGTTTATTTTAGCTAATTGTTCATAATTAAACAACTTATGATGCAAACAAATAGCAAAGATCTGCTGAAATTGATCGAAATTAGGCACAATTATGTACTAAAAAAGTAATAAACATGTGGCAACAATATTATTTAGCCTTAAAAAAATCTTTGGGTTTCTTTGTTTTCATAATATTCAGAAAAAAATGTACTACAAAAAGAGGTAGGGAGTAGGGAAGGCCGCAGTTCGCTGCTTCTGTCGGCAGATATCCCAACCCCCCACACAAAGGGAAAACCACAGGGGACTATTTCGGTACTGGAGGTAGTAGGGTATTGGTACAAAAAGTTGAAAGAAAAATAATAGGATAAAAACTAGATTTTTAATAGAAAACCATTTTTAAAAAAGATAAATATATCTCAATAATACAATAACATATACAGTTGTAATACAGAACAAGGCAATATTTACAACCACATAAATTGCATCCAATAATAACAGGGATTGCAACAGTGACTTGGATTCTCGACCGGTTTCGCGGTATTCACCACTTCCTCAGGAGAGTAAAGTCTATAATGTAGCATAAGAATAGATAATAAGTATACAAAGATTCACAGATGCAAAAAAAAATTTTATTTATTTATTTATTTATTTTTTTGTAATGGTGGCATCTGTGAATCTTTGTATACTTATTATCTATTCTTATGCTACATTATAGACTTTACTCTCCTGAGGAAGCGGTGAATACCGCGAAACCGGTCGAGAATCCAAGTCACTGTTGCAATCCCTGTTATTATTGGATGCAATTTATGTGGTTGTAAATATTGCCTTGTTCTGTATTACAACTGTATATGTTATTGTATTATTGAGATATATTTATCTTTTTTAAAAATGGTTTTCTATTAAAAATCTAGTTTTTATCCTATTATTTTTCTTTCACCTTTTTGTACCAATACCCTACTACCTCCAGTACCGAAATAGTCCCCTGTGGTTTTCCCTTTGTGTGGGGGGTTGGGATATCTGCCGACAGAAGCAGCGAACTGCGGCCTTCCCTACTCCCTACCTCTTTTTGTAGTAGATTGTTGGGATGATGGTACTTTACACTTGGTAATTTAATTATTTAATGGTAGGCGCTTTTCCTTACTGCAGAAAAAAATGTAACTGATTCCTAAATTTGTAATTTGTTTTCTAAATCTATTTACAGATCTAAATGATTAGGTTCTCCAAAATCAACATTTAGCAATGCCACAGCAAATCATTAATCCTGAATAATTGGGGCTGATTTACTAAAGGAATAGAGCATATTTACTTGCAAAATGAAAGTAAACCCAGAAGCTAAAATATAATACAGTGGACTGATCTGGCATTTCAAACAATATCAAAAAATATCAAACAATATCATTAGCTCCATAGGTGTGCACAGCCTATTGCATTAGGGTGTGCACCCTTAAGCTCAAACACACATGCGTGTGCGGGTGTCTACATAGATATGACCCCGGCACATTGATCTCCCTGCCGGCACAGTGAAAGAGAAGAGCATAAACACTTCTCTTATGGCAGAGCCGGTTAGAGGGAGATCTTTCCCCTGTTTCTGCTGCTACACAGAGCGATAACACTAATGTGCATGGGGTGATTAGGGTGTGCCTGGGCACACCCGGCACACCCTGTGCGCACGCCTATGATTAGCTCTCTTATCATCTATAAAGTACAAATCAATGCCCTCCTATGTAGATGAAGGTATTTGTGGACCAACTCAGAAAAGCAGTCTACAGTGACAACTCCACTCCACGTGCAGTAAATAAGGCTAAGCGTGTTTTTGGCAGGATCACCAAGTGAAAATAAAAAGGCTGAAAAAATGGCAATGACTGCAGTGTCATTATGCAAGGTCTGGTAAGCTTTTATATATATATATATATATATATATATATATATATATATATATATATATATATATATATTTATAGTTTAGATACATGTACACTTAGCTTGGAGAATAAGATAAAGTTGAATGTTAGTCCTCCAACCATATGGAAGCACAAATACTGTTATTTCCACTGCATGATTGGCTATGCAAAGTAAATTTCATGAATTTCATCTAATGTTAGCTGCATCTTACTCACTTAGCTAAGTGAACATACAAAGTGAACATTTTGCACTTTTTTTAGTAAATCAACCTCAGTAAGTCCCAAATTAAATTGGAGAATGCGGCAAGTATACGCCTAGTGCTAAATGTAATCTATTAACCTCAGTTGTAAGGTTAGTAAGTCTTGGCTTTTACAGTGCAACAATGGGTTACAGTTGAATGGTAAGGAAACCCACCTTGCTCTGGAACAGCCTTTTTCAAAAAGGGGGACATGGCACCCAGGACACCTTCTGGGTTCTTCATGGGTTCCTTGGCAAATGCCTAAAAATTGCCCCCAAATAATTGCCAACAAGCCAGCAGATCGATCAAGCCTGTATTTTTTGTTGCACAAAGCCACAGGGTTTTATTGTACAGCATTACAACCTTGGGCACCATGTGGGTCAGCTGCTGGTGTCTTAACAACTGATGAGGTCATAGGTTGATATGGAGGAGATCGGGTGCCTGAGGGTGCTCTTGTATGCCCTCCACTGCACCTCTTTATCAACACTAGGGTTGCGTCAGCTGAATGAGGGAGAGAAATTGAAGGAGAAGAGAAATGCTAGAATAATAGTAAGTACCAGTGTGCAAAGGTATATTGCTTTATAAAAACAGATCACCAGTAATGTCGGAGGCCCTATGTGTGTGGATGTTGCTGTGATATGCAAAACTGTTTAGTTTTTTTAGTTTAGAATGAGGTGCATTGCGATTGTGCATAGATCTTAAAGGGTGCCTTGACTGAAAAAAGGTTGGGAAACACTACTTGGCTAAAATTTTGCATTGCCACTTTGTAGTCTTTATTGAACAAGAGATGTTAGAGAACATGTGGCATATTTTGTAAATCCTAATAGTAAATCTCTAACTAGGTAGATCATATGCTTAATTACACTATTGCAGAACCTAATACACACATTTAAATACTAGTCGGTAAAACCATGTTTTGGGTTTTGGAACTGCCAACATTTACAACATTTTGCTGATCTGCTGAATCTTTAAACATGTTTAACATCCCTATGTATGACAGTGATCAACAGGAAAGCTTCATAAAGTGGAGGGAGATTCAAGCTACATTCACATCTAAGCACATACCAGCCACAAACTATGGCAACTGGAGCAGATGAACATGGTAACCAATCAATGTTTATGTTTCATTTTCAAAGCTTAACTGGACAAACTGAATATATCAGCTGATTGGCTGCTATACACAGCTCCTCTAAATTCTGCCTGCAGTTTTGATAAATACCCCCATTTTTTGGGGGGTCCCAGAAATTGCATGTTGGTACCTAGAATTATAATAAAACACATTTATAATGCTGTTTACATGAGATTTTGAAATAGTAATCCTTCAGTAAAAGGGTTTCTTATTTTTATTTTACTCTTACAATATTAAACACAAATGCAACATAAATATACTAGTTGTATTTTCCAAAATACCCAGCATGTCTATGAAAAAAGCCTCTGTGAGTTAAATGCACTGCTTTAATATGTGTGCTGGTGTGAGGGTTTGCAAAATGCGGATTAACTTTCAAGGCCATGAAAGCTCTCCATGAAAGCTCCACAAAGGATCAAACTGAGCAGATTTAAAATGTTATTTTTTTGAATGCCCTCTAATGCACCCTCTTATGATGTTAAGGTGCTATTGTTTTGTAATGCTTTGCGCACTTTGCATTTAAAAGCAATTTTACAGACTGTGTGTAGGGTAGCATGATGTGAATTTCCAATGTTCAAATTAGTTTTACAGTACTAGATAAATGTAGCCTTAATACATGGTTCTAAAGAGATGATGTAAGGACTGTATGCATTGGGGAGTATTTATTAAGGTGAATAAATCACTCTAATTTTAAATGCATGCATCAGGAAGATACATCTGCAGTGAAAGTTTGGGAAATGTCACATTTGCTACTTTATAAATATAAAAATGTTGTTGATATTTTTTCCTTATTATTGATAGAGTATGTTTAACATTAAAAGATAATTTCTTTTTAATCAGATAAATATGAAATATTTTAAATTTACCAATTCAGCCAGCAGAAAATGAGATCTAGGTTTTTAGTTTTTCTAGAGGCATTTATGGTTCTGAAATTGAAAGATAAAATATGCTGCTGAGTATTAAAAGGCCCAGCATGCTTCACAAACTGAGCTTCACTGAGGAATCTAATGTTACATATTATAAAACAGTGAAATATTAACTTGTAAACATAAAAGAAAAAAAATCTACTTTCTTAGTAGTAGTAAAGTCAGAAAACAAACAAACAAACAAAAAAGAATCATCCGGCTCCCTGCAGGTTAATTACACAATGTGCTAGTAGGCACTGCATACAAAGCACTCCAGCACTGTGCTGTCACCACTGCCAGGCCTTCCATCCCTGTGCGGTCTTTCATTGTAGCTACAGGTAAGACTTATTGTTAATGTTACTTGTAGTTACAAATTTAAAATGAGAGTTAACTACCACTTTAAAATACCACTCCAGCAGAACTAGTATGATGGATGATGGAAGACAGCAGAGAATCACCTCAAGTTAAGACCACAGAAGTGGAGGCTTATGCCCTGTACACGCGGTCTGATTTTCCAACGGAAAATGTGTGATAGGACCTTGTTGTCGGAAATTCCTACCATGTGTGGGCTCCATCACACATTTTCCATCGGATTTTCCGACACACAAAGTTTGAGAGCAGGCTATAAAATTTTCCGACAACAAAATCCGTTGTCGGAAATTCCAATCGTATGTACACAAATCCGATGCACAAAGTGCCACGCATGCTCAGAATAAATAAAGAGATGAAAGCTATTGGCTACTGCCCCATTTATAGTCCCGACGTACGTGTTTTACGTCACCGTGTTCAGAATGATCGGATTTTCCGACAACTTTGTGTGACCGTGTGTATGCAAGACAAGTTTGAGCCAACATCCGTCGGAAAAAATCCTAGGATTTTGTTGTTGGAATGTCAGATCAATGTCCGACTGTGTGTACAGGGAATAAGAGTCATAGCTTTTGAGAAGATGAGCATCTATTGTTTACATTACAGATTTTTCATTTAAGGCAATTTGCTCATTTTTGACTATTATTAGGGTTATGTTTAGGGGTATGTTCAGGGTAAGATAAGGGTTGTATCATATTTGGTTTAATTTTACATATTTCAAGTAGAATAAATTACAGTTTTGGGGACAATACAAAAGTTGTGTTAATTCTGCTTTGGGGCGCTTAAAGTACTTTGGCTGAACAGTTGCCATACCCAAAAATACCATATACAAGTTACCCTACCCACACAAACAATGTCCTAGCCACATGTATTCAATGAATGTCAAAATGAAAATTCCATCCAGGGAGAACATATACTCTGTGCCACAAGTGATTTTCAATTTAAAATGTTCATGTTTGACCACAAATCACGTTTAATACTTCCAGAGTTGCTTGTAATTTCACAGGAGCAATGAATGCTTTGAATAGTTCATTCAAATTTTGATTAATAAAAAAAAAGGAGCAAAATAAATTTACCTAAATATACTGTATAACTACAAGTTTATAGTTACATAGTTGGTGAGGTTGAAAAAAGACACATCAAGCCCAACCTGTGTATGTGTTTTTCCTTCAGTATTACATTGTATATCCCTGTATGTTAAGGTTATTTAGGTGCCTATCTAATCGTTTTTTGAAATTATCTATGCTCTCTGCTGAAACCACTGGTTGTGGAAGAGAATTCCACATTCTTACAGCTTTTACAGTAAAGAACCCTCTACTCAGTTTAAGGTTAAACAGCTGCTCTTCTAATTTTGGTGAATGGCCGTGCCTCTTTTTAATTTCCCTTTCGCTGAAAAGTGTTATCCCTGTTGTGGGGTCACCAGTAGGATATTTGTACATTGAAATCTTATCCCCTCTCAAGCATTTCCTCTCCAGAGAGAATAAGTTCAATGCTTGTAATCTTTCCTCATAACAAAGGTCCTCCGGTCCCTTTATTAGCTTTGTTGCCCTTCTCTGTACTCTCTCCAGTTCCAGCACATCCTTCCTGAGGACTGGGGCCCAGAACTGGACGGCATACTCCAGGTGTGGCCGAACCAGAGTCTTGTTGAGTGGGAGAATTATCGTTTTATCTCTGGAGTTAATCCCCTTTTAAATGCATGCCAATATTCTGTTGGTTTTGCTTGAAGCAGCCTGGCATTGCATGTCATTGCTGAGCCTGTCATCTACAAGGACCCAGGTCCTTTTCCATCCTAGATCCCCCCAGAGGTTCACCCCCTAGTGAGTAGATTGTATTTGTGTTTTTGCCACCCAAATGCATAATTTTACATTTTTCTTCATTAAACCTCATTTGCCATGTAGTTGCCTACCCCATTAATTTGTTCAGATCTTCTTGCAAGGTTTCCACATCCTGCAGAGAAATTATTGCCCTGCTTAGCTTAGTATCATCTGCAAATACAGAGATTGACTGTTTATCCCATCCTCCAGGTTGTTTATGAATAAATAAAATAGGATTGGTCCCAGAACCCTGGAGGACCCCACTTTCCACACCGGACCCTTCCGAGTACTCCCCATTTATCACGACCCTCTAAGCTCACCCCTGTAGCCAGTTTTCAATCCATGTACTCACCCTATGGTCCATGCCGACAGACCTTAATTTGTACAGTAAACATTTATGGGGAACTGTATCAAATGCCTTTGCAAATCCAGATACACCATGCCTACGGACTTTCCTTTATCTAGATGGCAGCTCACCTCCTCATAGAAGGTTAATAGATTGGTTTGGCAAGAACAATTCTTCATGAATCCATGCTGATTTCTACTAATGATACAATTGTCATTACTAAAAACTTGTATATAATTCCTTATCATCCCCTCCAAGAGCTTACAAACTACTGACGTTAAGCTAACTGGTCTGTAGTTCCCAGGGATATATCTTGGTCCTTTTTTAAATATTGGTACTGAAGTGACTTTTCTCCAATCAGCTGGTACCATTCCAGTCAGTAGACTGTTCATAAAAATTAGGAACAATGATCTAGCAATTACTTGACTGAGTTCCTTAAGGACCCTCGGGTGCAAGCCATCTGGCCCCAGTGACTTATTAATGTTACGTTTTTCCTATTTCTATCCTCTGTTAGCCATAAGGGTGCTTCCTGTGACCTGTCATGGAATAAACCTTGCAGTTTTGGTTACTGAAGCCCCCCGTTTCACTCTTAAAGACTGAGGTGAAAAATAAATTCAAAACCTTTATCATCCTTTGTAACCAGATTCTCTTCATCATTCTTTATGGGGCCAATATGATCTCTTTTACTATTTATATACTTAAAAATGTCTTTGTTTTTTTTTTTTTACTTTCCTCCGCTATGTGCCTTTCGGGTTCTATCTTAGCCACCCTGATTTCACCCTTACATTTGTTATTGCATATTTGTAAAGTTGGAATGCTGATGATGACCCCTAAGCCTTGCATTTTTTGAAGGCCTTCTCCTTTGCTTTTATATGCATTTTTACGTTGGAGTTAAGTCACCCACAACTTTTATTAGCTCTTTTAAATGTATTTCCTATTGGGATGCACTGGCTAATACCCTTATTTATTAAGCAATCGTGCTAAAAAATGTTGTCAGTTAACCCCAAAAACAATCTTAATTAAAATATAATTCAAATAGCATCTGAAATGTAAACACTTCCCACACAAAGCAAGCAAAATATAGCAGACCTACGAAAGAGAATGTTTTTTAATACTTGACACCTTTGAATTAGACAAGTAATCTAGTTCATAGTAGAATAATTACCCGATTATGACATAAATGTTCCATTAAATTTTAAACAAAATTTACTTCTCTACTGCCAACCTTGTGCTTCAAGCTAACAATCAGCTAACAATCAGGTATCATTATGACTAAAAGCTCACAACCATGAGCGCCACCTTCAATATTGATACTAACCAGAATACCAATGAACACTTGCCAAAAAATATAAAAGAGAAAATTCTAATGTGAGTCATGCATGTATTAGTCATGGCTACCTTGGTCCATGAGGATCAGCCCAACTTGTGAGTTTGCCTGGAATAGCTCACTCATATCTATTTCCAAAGAGGTACAAAATTTGTGAGTTTGTCTGGAATAGCTCACCTATGTCTACTTTCGAAGAATTTTAAAATAAAACCTATAAGTGAAAGTTGCATCTACATTTAATTAAAGAGTATTAAGACCTAAGAATAAAAAACAACTGCAAAGTGCGTTTTAATATTTATGATCCAAGTTTGTATATCTACAGTACATTTTATGCACATGAACTAAAATACCTGGTGATCCTGCCAGTCTCCTAGGTCTCCTGCAGGTTCTTTTTTGTCACTGCTATCCATAGATTTAGAACACTGTTAGCATTGACAGACATGCACACTTCAACTTTGATAAGGAAAGTCAGGACATTGTGCAATAGCACTGTAGGCTTACAGTCCTGTAGTTAGCTTGGGAGATGACTCCAGCCTTCCTGTACTGGTTGACAGCAGCTCCCATAGAGAGACTTGCTGTGATCTATTCAGTAATATATTCAGAAGAAGTCCCCACCTTCACCCCTCACCCCTTAGTTACAACATTGAATAGTGGTCAAATGACTGCTTTACACAAAATTTAAATTCTTAACAACTTGCCTGATCTTTTAAAATGTCAGATTTTATATCCTCACAGACCTTTTTGTAGGAAATAGCACCAACTTTTAGATCCTTAAACTTGTATTCGTAACCAAAATAAAATAAGGTAAATAACAGATCACCTCCTTTGGCTATAAGCAGCACTTCCTACAGATAAGTGCAGGGAAATAAAAAGGAAAGGAGGACTATGGTGACTGGTCTAAAGAGCCAACCAGCTCTAACCATCCAGGCCATCAATTATGTTCTTCAATTTGAAACTAACCTGTTTGTATCTTAGTTCAATTCTAAAGAGTACAAGAACCCTATACTACACAAAAACTACAAACAAATATTAAACATCAAATCCCAACAACCCCACATGTTTCATCTATAAAAGGCTTTGTCGGGGTGCATAATGTGCAATGGTATAATGATATAAAATGTGTCCAATACAAGCCACGTGTGTTAAATATGTTAATGCAATACCGGATGTCGAATGGTGTCGAGCTCACATAGGGGTGGTGATATCATCTCCACTATCATGTAATAACATTCACTTTTTTCTTTTTGTTTAGTATGTAACAAAAATGTGAACTTGAGTTAGTCCTTAAATGCATATCAACCAAATAAAAATAAAAAAAACATTTCTTTTTAACAATGATCTCTGTTTAACTTTCCCGGCATGGCCTAATGTGAAAAGCACTTTCAAGCCAGTTGCTTGTTTGTCTTCACTGATAAATCGAAGGGCAGGAGCCATTTGTAATTCATTGCTAAGACACTAATAGAGGAATGTACAGTCATGGCACAGCATGGCATATGTTAATAGTTTGTTCTTGTCATCTTAACAAATATGCATCCGACAATAATCACTTCTCTTTAGGAATTCTTTTCAAAAACATTAACATGGCCAAAAGTAACGTCATTCTTGTTTTATCTCAGCGTGAGCATTTTTGTCCAGCCAGCAGCACATCATTTGTATCAGAGCATGAAACAAGCCCTTTGGCGATACTGACTTGCATTTTAAAATAAAACACTATTTCAAATAAATGGGCTTATTCTAGGCAGCTCAGTTACTTGGTGATAATGGGCAGTAGTCAATTCATCTCTGGCTTCATTCATGTCACTCTTTTGCAAAAAAGAATGTGTAACTGTGATGGCTTGTCATTAATTACTATTTGTAGATGTTCCTCGTTCTATTTTTCTGTCTTATTTCCAAATTAACATTTAAGTTTAAATTTCAGTTGAGTTAGTGAGTTACTCACTAAAATGAATACAAGGCATCCTTACATAGTTACATAGTAGGTGAGGTTGAAAAAAGACACAAGTCCATCAAGTCCAACCTATGTATCCATCCTGCCTTGTAATTTTGCATTTCATCTCAACATGGTGATATTGCATTAAGCCACTCTGGCTTAAAGTGAACCTTACTCAGTTTGGAACTTAGGTTAGGTTAACTTAGGAAAATGTCCTGACTAAAAGTAGACTCTCCAATCTGCCAGCTGGTATCTTTTTTACCTAGGAAAACCTCTTTTGCCCTTCTTCGATTACTTTGTTACTGGGGCCTAACTTCCTCTAAGATTATGCCTTAGCCCTTCCAAAACCTGTTTCAATGTCCCAGTGGTCCAAAAAGGCACTCTTACTGGATGGGATTATGGCAGCTGCTGGAGCTCGGCCATCAAGTCACAGAAGGTCAGGCCCAATGAAGGTAATAGAGGACTTCTTGTGGCGTCTTCTCTTTGGCAGAATTTTCACATGAGTAAGGTTATTTTTTTTTTCTTTTAATATCTTTATTGAATCAAAGCACCACAATAAACATCTCCAATTGGGAGAACATTAACATATCTTAACGTATATTCCCTTTTTTACATCTACATCGTACAAATTGTAATGTTTATAAATGCCTAATTTTTTCTACTTATATACAATTAACATAAAATAAATCAAATAAATAACAACAACAACAAAAAAAAGACCCACAGAAACCCCCCTAACATTTAAATTCTGCCTCTCTTCAATGAAAGAGGGTGTGAAAAGGAGAAAGACAAAGAAAAAAGGAGGAAGGGGAGTAAAAAAAAAGAAAGGTAAGTAAGGTTCATTTTAAAATGAAATTGCGGCAGTAGTCTAAGGTTCTTGGAACACTATTTCTTGAAAATTAAAAAGTAATTTGGAAATCAAAGAATAATTTGACAAGGGACTGCAGTCCCACCCAAATGCCTATCTGAGAAATTGCTGAGCCAGATGGTTTACATAAAATTGTTCCTGATGAATTGCGCCAGCAACAAGATCACTAGTGTGACATGGCCTTGAAGTATTAGTTCACCTTTACAGAAACAAATGTAAAGGTGAACTAGCACCATACACCCCCCACCCCCTGGGTCCTTACTGTTCTTACCTCCAGCAGTGCTGAGCTGTCAGTGCCTACAGTGCCTATGCAGCCGGTCCAGCAGTCTGGGGATTTGAAATCTCCATTTTTCCCCTCTGCTCTGTGCAGCAATTCCAGAATAGACCAGAACAATTCTGATTGGTCAGCCCCTGCACAGTGAATTGCTCTGGTCTCTCCCAGAAGCACTGTACAAAGGCAGAAAAGCAGGAATTTCAAATTCCCAGTCTGCTGGACTAACTGCGTAGGCACTGACAGCTGAGCATTGCTGTAGGTAAGTACAACAGGGATCGGGGGCAAGTGAGGAGGGTGTACAGTGTAAGTTCACCTTTACATTTTTTTCTGTAAAGGTGAATTAACACTTTAACTTTAACACTTTAACTGAAACTCTGAACAATTTTAACTGCTGGTTGTGGGTTGCCTGTATTCATTCAGTCATTTTCTACTTTAAAAAACGTTGTAACTGCCTAAAGATTGCCACGTGTAACACTAGGATAAGACTCTACCCCTGAAAACAGGATTCATAGCATGGCTGCTGCTGTGCACCACTGGTGACCCTCATGTTACAACAAAAAGAGATCAAATGGCTACGTAACCTTGCAAAACCTTCCAAAAATCAGTCAACATATTTGGCACTGTAGACATAACTGTGCATACTGTCACTTGGTGCTTTTTTGACATTGTAGCAGGATTGCTCATTCACTGTTTGCTGAAAAAGATGCTGTTAATTTGCTGCCAATGTTGTCTGGTATCCAAAGTCTGTATAAGCACTTACTGCTGTGAAAGATAGTTGGCCTTGATTTAAGTCTGAATTGCACAGTATTATAAAGAGCATTGCTCATAGTCTTAGTGGGAGCCAAGTGGTATTAACACTATTATACCATTGTATTTGTACATATTAAATTACTATAAAGTTTGAAGAGATTGGTTTTTGTTTGAATCCACTGTTATGGAATATTTAAAGCCTTCAGCCATGTCCCCAGTGCAGTGCAATGTTCTGTTTCTTCAACAAAACCATACATCAACTAAGTCATTGGATTTATTTTTTTTAAATCAGGGTACTGGCGATTTAAATTGAAATTAAATATGTTGCAGGCTCGGGGGCGTGACCGGAAGCGGACGGAGCGGACGGAGGTGATGGGTGGCGAGGAGTGAGTGTGTGGATTCCCTGCTCCACGCTATACATTGGCATGCTTTGTGGGTCCGCTACAGCCCCTGGTGCCGTTCGTACCCTTCCCGCCGCAGACCTGAATACTCCATCCAGCTGTTAGATAGCTAAGCTGAGACAGTGCGGTCGCATGTCCCGGAGGACGCTCGTAACTGCTCTGTGGCGGGGAAATCTCGTGAGATCTCAGGAGACAACGGAAGGAGAGGAGGAGAGGAGGACGGCCGTTGCAGGGACGACGCTGGGTGACAGCAGAAGGAGCTTGCCGGATATACTCTGCTGTAAGAATGTAAAGAGAAGGGGAGGTGGAAGAAACTGACTTGTATCAGTTGAGGAGCCAAGAGAGGACCTGGACATCTAAGTGAATTGAGTGATCGGTTCCCTGAGCTAGCAGATCAGCAGAACGGAGGTAGTATTTGGTCTTTTTCTATGACATAGTCTCCTAACTGCAGTAAGCTGAGGCTTAATAGAGGGAGGTGAACTGCTTATCTTTGTGCATGCCTGCGGATAAATTATCATACTGCAAGTAGAAAGACTTCTCTGTGCTTATTGGACTGTGAGAACTGAGACAACTCCCTGCCTAAAGTGAGAAGGGGTAACTAATAGGCACATGAAAGGTGATTATGGCATGTAACCCTCCCATGTGTTGATGTGCTATACGGCAGCTCCTGTTACCTCAGTGCCGCAGAAATCAAAAAACGGATCTTAATCCAGTGGGGGTTGTGTGGTGGTACTTTTTGCTTGTCAGTTAAGGACCCCCCCCCCCGTGCCGTATAATAGGAAACAAGCCTCAAGTGTAGACAGGCATCATGTCGACTCGATCATCGAAAGAAAAAGAGAAAGATAAAGGGGCTCAGTCTACTGTGGCAGGCGCAACGGCGGCGGCCGTGGCTGCAACCGCCAAGCTAGAGAAAATGGTCCACTCGGCGGAACATACACCGAATAAAGGGGGACAGCAAGGGCAAACAAAAATAGTAACGGACAGGAAGAGCCAGGGGCTTCCGAGTATGCCAGTAGGTGCCTCTGGTATAAAGAACCATACTAGTAAAGGGCCAGGAGGAGCTGGGAAAGAAATAGAGGCCCCTGTTACTATAACACCCCCAGCTGAAAGAGAGCCATCGTTAAAAGACATTCTTGTGGCAATTAATACATGCAAATACTCCTTGGGGGAACTAGGAGATCAAATGAAGGAGATTAAGGAGGAATTAGTTCTGGTGCGACAGGAGCTCGGGAAAACGGCGGAAAGAGTAACGGAAGCAGAAAAAAGAATAAGTCTGTTAGAAGATGAAGTGTACCCTATGAAACAGGAAATCAAAGTCTGGAAAGAGAGAATAACCAATCTGGCGGGAAAGTTTGATGAAATGGAAAACAGACTTCGTAGGGACAATGTGAGGGTGGTTGGAATGCCTGAGAGGAGCGAAGGCCTAGATCCGATAGTTTTCCTAGAGGGCTGGCTGATTGAAACTTTTGGAAGAGAGACGTTTTCTCAGCAGTTCTCAATTGAAAGAGCGCATAGAGTTCCTTTCAGGCCCCCCCCCCCAGGAAGCCCCCCAAGACCATTGTTAGTGAAATTTTTAAACTTTAAGGATAAAGTCAGGCTACTTCGGAAGGCTAGAGAGATGGGGAAAGTTTTATATGGTGGCATTAGGATTTCAATATATCCAGATTTTTCCCCTGACCTACAGAAGCGCAGAGCTGAATTCCTGGGAGTTAAACGTAGCCTTCAAAAGTTTGATGTCACATATGCCCTTCTGTATCCCGCCAGGCTTCGGATAAACGCACTGGGAGGAAGCCAGATTTTTGACTCTCCTGCCAGTGCGCTGGCATGGTTGGAAGACAAGAAGGATCAATTGTCAATGAAATAATTTTGGAATTTGGTTTGAATATATCACATATAGGTGGGGAAGTGTAAGAGGAGTTAAAATTGCTTATGTGGAGCAGGGATAGGTTCAGACATGGGTATAATGGAAGTTGGTTATGGATGGAGGTGGATTAAAATAAGTGTTTATGTAGGTGCAGTGATGGGGGGGAGGGAGATGGAGGGAGGGGGGGAAGGGGGATCGGGAGTTATGAGTCTGGTGTGGGTGGGGGGGTATGGGACGGTCATTAAACAAGCCTCGAGGGGTAACCTAGAATGGTATGGGTTGGGTGGGGGGGGGTTTACAATTCTGAGCTGGGGAGGAGGGGAGGGAGGGGGGTGGAGTAAAGGGAACACAAGAGGAAGAACACATGGGAGGGTACGGGCGGGTACACTGAATAATAAGAATTTACACAGTACACTAGTTTATATAATAACACACCTGGCACAACAAAAAATTAGATATGACACCTGGCACACTGGATTATGTAATGATATGCAGGGCACAGTAGAATATGGGTATATTAGGAAAGTGGGGAGTGTGGAAAAATGGGTATGCTCTTGGAATAAAAGGATCATTAATTTAGTATTTATAGGGAAATTATTTCGCTGATAATGGGGAGTAATGTAGAACAAGGGGCAGAGTGGATGCAGGTGGCATTAGTGACGGACGGAGTCCCGGGCATCATATTGCAAGATATCCTGCGATGTATTTCTCTCTCTGTAGTCTTTTCTGTAGTTGTTGCTGATAATCATGTTACAATATAGTCAATGGTATTGAACATTGGTTCATGGAATGTCCGGGGGTTGGGTACCTCTGTAAAAAGGGCTGCTGTTTTTGATATGCTGGATATTTTTAAAGTGGGTATTGCCTGCCTGCAGGAGACACACTTGACCAATGTCACTAAAAGTCAAATAAAGAACACGCATTATCAATGCCAATACCATGCGGTACACACCTCGTATTCTAGAGGTGTGTCGGTGTTTATTGGTAGAGGGGTGGTGTTTTCCTGCAGGCAGTGCAAGATAGATGGGGAGGGTCGTTATATTTTTCTACATTGTATAATAGAAAATCAGGAATGTATACTTGCGAATATTTACATCCCCCCTCCTTTCAAATTGGATGCTCTGTATTGTTTACTGGAGTTTGTAGCTGATAGACCTAGCATACCAGTTATTGTGGTTGGGGACTTCAATGTCGTTATTAATAAAAAAATGGATAGGTTCCCCCCAGGTAATCAGGGATGGGGGCCACAAGAAAAGCGTATGGGGCAATTTCTTGAAGAAGCTGGATTATTGGATCTCTGGAGAATACGGAACCCGGTGGCACAGCAATTTTCATGCTATTCGGGTTCTTATTCTACACTATCAAGAATCGATCTCATATTGGGCAATAATTTAGCCTCCCCAATAATCCAAGATATAGTTTACCAACCTAGGGGGGTGTCGGATCACTCATTGTTGACAGCTATGGTAAATATAAGGGCGAATAAATTAGGTGGGTTGTGGAGGATGAACCCAATATGGTTCGAAATAATAGAAGGTCAGAATGAGATTGTAGGCAAGTTGAAAGAATTTATAGACATTAATATGGATACTACAGCAAGAGGGGTGATGTGGGATGCTTTAAAGGCGTATCTGAGGGGTTTACTTATCCAGCAGGTTTCAAGGACAAAAAAGACATCGTTGGATTGGGAGGTTAAGATCAGGGCAGAGTTAGCTGCAGCTGAAAGGGAGTATGTGAAGGAGCCATCCTCCATTACGCGTAGTATGTGGGAGAATAAGCAACAAACATATAAAGAGGTAATGGTCAGGAAATCGGAAAACAAAAGATTGTTCCAAAAACAAATAACGTATGGGGAAGGGGAAAAAGTGGGTAAGATGTTGGCCTATATTGTTAGGGCCAGTGCCCCACCTTCCGCAATCCCCGCTATCAGAACCGTGGGCGGAGAGATATCATCGGTGTCAGATGAGATAAGCAATACGTTTAAGGAATATTATGAAGAGCTGTATATGTCCCGCGGGGGTGCGGGAGAGGAGGAAATGGACAGTTTCTTCAAGAATATTGAACTACCCTCCCTAACAGACACTGACAGAGAGGCTTTGGAGGCCCCGATAACAATAGAGGAAATTAGAGCGGCTGTAGCAGAGATGGCAAATCAGAAGTCCCCAGGCCCCGATGGCCTCCCTGCTGAAACATATAAAAAATATGGGGAAGTTTTACTCCCGGAACTCCTGAATGTATTTGTCTGGGCAAAGGAAGAAGGGAAATTACCTAAATCAATGACCGAAGCCACGATTATTATGCTGCCTAAGGAGGGGAAAGACCCCTTAGAGCCTGGGTCTTATAGACCTATTTCCTTGCTTTGCTCAGATGCTAAAATTCTCGCAAAGATTCTTGCTAGTAGACTCAAAAAAATAATTTCAAAATTAGTTCACTTAGACCAAACGGGTTTTATTCCCCAGAGGACAATTAGTAGGAACATCAGGAGGCTTTTCTTGAACCTGCAAATACCCATAGAGAACACTGGTTCAAGGGCGGTTATGATGCTGGATGTGGTAAAGGCGTTTGATAGCCTGGAATGGAGATTTATGTGGCGTGCCCTGAAGGAGTTTGGCTTCGGCCCATCTTTTAGGAAGTGGGTTGAAATTTTATATAATGACCCCAGTGCCAAAGTCAAAGTTAATAACGTCCTTTCAGATGGGTTCCGACTGGAAAGAGGCACAAGGCAGGGGTGCCCTCTGTCACCTCTGATTTTTGCCTTGGCCATGGAACCGGTGGCCGCAGCAGTGAGGCAAAGTCAGCTTATGGTGGGGTTCCGGAGAAGGGGGAGAGAGGAGAGAATTGCACTATATGCGGACGATGTCCTCATATTCCTAGGAGACACAGAGTGCTCACTTAAGCAGGTGATAGATATATTCACGTGTTTTGGAAAGATCTCTGGCCTTACCATAAATTGGGAAAAATCAAAGCTTTTACCGGTAGACCCAATTAGGAAAAACGCATATCTGGACAGTATACAAATAGAAGTAGTGGAGATAGTAAAATACTTAGGTATTTATATAACAAAGGACCCAGGTAGCTATATCAATCACAATCTAGTCCCCTTGTTGATGAAGTTTAAAAATAAAAGTATGCTATGGAGGAGGCTCCCCCTATCAGTTGCCGGACGATGCAATTTGATCAAAATGCTGTGGTTGCCCCAGATGTTGTTCATATTGCAGAATTCACCAATATGGATTTATAAGAAATGGTTTAAAAAAATAGACACAATGTTAAGAGATCTTATATGGAAAGGGGGACAATCTAGGATCAGCTTACAAACTCTACAATTATCAACTCGAGAGGGGGGTATGGCGGTTCCACACCCCCGAAGCTATTTTTTAGCATCTCAGTTACAGCATATAGGGTCAGGGGATAAAAACAATGAGGGTATAATGGTCATGGGAGCGCCTCATGAAACATTAGTGGAGGTTCTGGAGGCAAATTGTTTTGCCTCTAGACCCCCCACAGTTAAATTAATATTGAAAGTGTGGAAATCCATTAAAACTCTGGAAGGCGCGGGGGGAATGGCTAGGTATGCTCCCCTTTGGGATAATAAGAACCTACACGAACTAACACCAATGGGGAAAATAAAGTCTTGGGAAACAAAGGGAATAGTAAAATTGGCTCAATTATATAATGGTAGCATGCTTAAAACATTTATCTCATTAAAGGAGGAATTTGATATTCCGAACTACACGTACTACAATTATCTACAAATAAGGCATGCTCTAAAAGCTCAATTTGGGGAACAGGGCCCGAGATGGAGTCTCTCCCCTATTATTTGTAGAATGGGTAGTTCGGATGGATCCAGGTGCTCCATAGCAGAAATGTATCCGTTTTTATGTAGAGGTAGTATGGAGAGACCAGGAAAGCTCAAGTGTAGAAGTAAATGGGAAAGGGATGTGGGTAACATATCGGACGAGCAGTGGAAAAAGATGTTGGAGGGAGGACACCAGGTCTCGGTATCACCCGCACAGAAGTTTTCACATTTAATGCTCCTACACAGGGCATATTATACACCAAAGAGACTGTTTGAATTCGGGCGGAGGGTGGATGCGAATTGCCCAAGATGCCAAAATACTGGGGACTTGATCCATATGATATGGAAATGCCCAAAATTACACCGGTACTGGACAGAAATATTAGGATTTATAAATAAGATCTTTAAATTAGGAATAAAAATGGACGCAAAGTTATGTGTACTGGGTGTTGGGGAATGCCAAGGTAGAGGCAACAATATAAACAAAGCAGTGGCGAGATGCCTTTTTCAGGCAAGGAAATTGATAGCTATGAGGTGGCAGGCGGTGGGACCCCCTTCAAAGGTTGACTGGATTAGATCAGTGACAGAAACAGTTTGGAAAGAGAAGGTAGTATATGTAAGGAGGAACAATCTGAAGGAGTTCAAAAAAATCTGGAACCCATGGTTAGAAGAAATTGGGTACCCTATGTAAAGTGTGGGTGGGAAGGGGAGGAGAAGGCTTATATGGAGTGCCAAGGACCTACCGAAGGAGTATCGGTTAAATTTCTGTGTTGGGGGGGGGGGGGGGGTAGGTATGGTGGGGGAAAAAAAGGGAAAAATGAAGGTATAACACTGTAGGATATTTTGGTAATTGGAGTGTTGTGCATACGTGGTTTGTAATGTTTACCGTCGATGGTAATTATTGTATAACATTGTGTAATGAATAAAGAATATTTAAAATAAAATAAAAAAAAAAAAAATATGTTGCAGGCTCACTTAGGGTCATGTATGGGTTACATATTTGACTATGTGCAGCATATGTAACTTAAGGACAAAGTGCATAGTTTGCATTAAAGCTGAACGCCAGGCATACATAAAAGATACAAATGAATGCAGCTCTGTATTTATCAGTGCATGCTTAAATGTATTTTTACATGCAAGCAGTGTAAGTGCCCAATACTTGGTATTAGCCTCATGCAGTTCCTTTACAGAAGAGCTCAGTCTGGGAGAGGTAGAAGCATCACAATTAGTACTGCAGTCCAAAGAGCATGAGTGACAGAGAAATTTAAGTGACATAGAGATGAGCTCCTCAGTCTGGTCTTTCCCAATTTACTGTTCAGTCATAGTGTTGCAAAACTTCCAGATTGCTTACTTGCAAAATCCCTGCCAGTACTTTCACTGCTGCTGTTTGTAGAATCCCTGCCAGGACTTCCAGCAGTCTTGCCTGTATTTCCAATGGCACTCACAAAATCACTGCTAGTAATTCCAAACTTTCAGAATCCCTGCTAGGACTTCCAGTATCCTTGGTAATACCTCTGATGAAACTTTCAGAATCTCTGCCAGCATTTCCAATGCTGCTTGCAGAATCCATGGGCTTCCAGTCTCCTTTCCAATATTTCCAATGGTACTTTCAGTATCATCGCCAGTATTTCCAACAGTGCTTGCAGGATCCTGGCCAGGACTTCCAATGATGCTCACAAGATCCTAGCTAGAACTTCCAATGCTCCCTGAAATGATAATCGGTGGGTCCTCTAACCCAGAGGAGTATTTGGGAATCAGCCCTGGAAGGGGCTGGTGCTTTGTTTTCTTGCGAGCTGCCCTGCTTTGGACAAAAGTGCTAAATCGCTCTTCTGGTTGCTTGTTTTGTTGGTGACTCAGATTGACCTGACTACTCTCTTGCCTGATGCTTGCCCATGAACTTCACCTTGACCTGACCTCTCTCTTTCCTCCATCTTGCCCATGACCCCTGCATGGATCTGACTACTCCTTTGCCAATCTTAATGTACTATCTCCACATGATAGCGTTCCTGTCTTTGCTTGCCTCTTGGTTGGGTGATCATGAGGACCACAGCCTAGTATCAACATTCAGTAAACCCCATCTTCACCATCAGGAGCTTTGGTGAGATCCATGGACAGATCTAGGGGAGTGCTGGGGTGGGCTGTACCTCCTCAGGCCAGCCACCCCATGAACATTCTGTCAGGCCACAGAGCTCCTCTCCTCATTCCCGCACTCACTGAAGTGAAAAGTGAGAGAAGTCACATCAGCAGAGAGGAGAGAGTGAGGAGGAGGTGCAGGCTCCAATCACAACAGCACTCCTCCATGTAGTAGGTGACACAGGATCACTAGATTGGACTGTGCATTGTTTGATTACCCACCCCATCCACAATTCCTACTGCCGGGAGATAAGCAGCCCTTGGAGGATATAGGGAAGAAGTAATCAAACCGTGTGTGTACAGCCCAATGTAAGAGTGGTCCTGTGTCATCTGCTCCATGGAGGAGCGCTGTTATGATAGAAGGGAGAGAACCCACTGTATCTTCTCCTGGTTCTGCAGCGATTTCCCGCCTGTAAGTTATTTGGGGGGGGGACATACAGAATACTGGGATCACAGTGGGGGGAGGGGGTAAGAATCATTCGTGTTTGGGCTGGGATGAGAGATTTATAGAGGGGGGGAATGGGGAGGCTATTTGTGCTGGGAAGGGTAGTTTGGGGGAGGGTGTTTGTGCTAGAAAGAGGAATGAGGATGATATGTGCTAGGAGGGAGGATTGGGGATATTTGTGCTAGGAAGGGGTGGGCATTTTGGTTACAAGAGGGACTAGAGGGCATTTAAACCCCTGTACCCTGCTCCGCTGACCCCTGTACACTGCCCCCTGTCCTCTGTACTGCCGACCCCCTGTCCTCTACACTGCCGATCCCCTGTCCTCTGTCCTACTGACATATGTACACTCCCTTGCTGACTCCTACACACTGCCCTGCTGAATTTGCATCCTTTACCCCCTGACGTTTTTTTACTGCACCCCCACATCAGACATGCTAGATCTGGCCTTGGTGAGATCTGGCTGGTGCTTAGACTTGTGTCAGCTACCAGGGGGTACCATAACACACAGTTTGGGAGAGGGACCACACTTATAAGTGTTAGTGAACTGCAAGCTAAAAAGATCAGTTCTCTCCTACCAGACAGGGCTCTGTGATGTGGCACAGCTGTGTAAACCACAAAACCAGCTTGACAAAAAATACAAATCCTTTGACAGGCAAAACAGAACCCTTATATGTGTAGCGCCCTACTCCCGTAGAAGTGGCTAAAAGTTTGTTCTACCCTGGAGCTTGTTCCATTACCCCTTTTTTTCCCAACCAAATAGAACACACAGACAGTCATTGAAAGTAAACTATGTACAACTTTATTGTGGTTTCCGTATGAGATGCTGCACTGTACTGAGAAGTCACTCTGAATGACTTCCAGAGCGGTTGAGTGATAAACAATACAATATTACATCCAGATTGTAAGAAGCCCCTATTAGTAAACTTCCATCTTGCATAGGTTCTCATAGTGCAATGCATCTTTCCGTCTTCCTGTTAGCCAATACTTCCTGACTTTGCAGTACTTCTCATTCTAACTCCATGAACGATACTTTGAATAACATTCGGATTCCTCCAGGGTATTAGTTCTCTAGGGCCCAGCTCAGTTCTCTTGAACCCGCACACTAACCCCTATAAAGTCTCTCATAAGTACTGTTTCCCCCTGGGTTACACTCACTTGTGTTTCCGAGTGATGATCCATGTCGCACATAGAAAATCTTCTCCCAGTCCTTGCATGTCAGTATTGGCATTGGTTAAGAAGAATGTCCTGCAGTTTCTCCTCCATCTTCATGACTTGCTTTCCCTCTCCTCCCGCAGTGGAGAGCACCAAGGCTGTACTGGTTACTACATCCTCACTCACTCCTGGATCTCTTCTCTTCCCATCAAGAACCACACCAGGTAGCATGTCCCTCTCCCCCGAAGGAGAGAGCACCCACGAAAAACCTCCTGGATCCTACATCCTCCACCAGACTAACCAATTAACCAACCACAGGAAACATGTTACCAGGCCTTTTATAGAAGTCCCGCCTCTGCCCAAACAAATTAACAGGTGAGCGCTACATATGCATTTCATCTGTGTATTTAGCTGTTTGCCTGGGGTTAAGCTTTAGAGAGGCACATCAGTTTAGACAGAAAAAAAGTTCAGTCAGTTACAAGGACCTGTACCTCCTCATAACCCTGCATTTGTCGATTCAGCCACCTCTTGGGATTTGCCAGTAATGCATTATAATATAATACAAATTACATAAAATATAAAATACAATTATAACAATATATAATTGTCCATTGTCCGATCTGCTTTATAGCTTAAAGGGAATGAATAGTATTTTTATTTATTCATTTATCATGTTCAGGAATAACATGTTAGTAATGTTTTATTTTAGTTGTAGTGAAAAGGTGCAAATTATTTTTTTTTAGATTTCCCTTAGTACCCTTCAGCTGTCTGGTGGTGCTTTGCGTCTTTTTATCACTTTTCTGTAAATAGCCTGTAATTTCTTCTGCAGTATCCCTTCCTCTACCATCTTATTCAGTTCTGTACAATAATTAGATAAAGGCAGAACGTGGATGTATAATGCTTTAAAGCCAAACTCCAGACAGCCAGAGAAATCCTTGCATTTCACCTTATTCATTGCTCCAGTAGATTCCCTAGTCTTTGCAACCATTCCCCCACAGCTTCTTCTCTAATGTGCTCCTAGCTGCAATCCCTTGCCTCCCTCCTTCACATAGAATGCAGAACTGATGGCCTTCTATTGTATTTCATGACACTAAGGGGCCACTCACATGCCGAGGAGAGCAGAGGAGATCACCAAAATCTGCTGGAACGAGGGGTAGGTATTATAGCCTCTTTCATGGCCCTCTAGAGTTAAGCTAGGTTCACACTTGCCCGCATATGAGCCGGTGGTTGCGGGTGCGGGAGTTGCACCTGTTTCCGCACCCGCAACCACCCGCAGCCAAATTTTGCTGCTCTGCAGAGTAGCGCGGACTGCCATTTATTCTTAATGACACCCCCACGCATCTTAACTCACAGCATGTTTGTGGGTGCAAGAACCACAGCGAAATAACATTCTCAAAAACACCATGCGATTTCCCTGCAGCTGCTTTTTAAAATGGTGCAAGCTCCTTTTTTTTTGTAGTAAAAGCAGGCACGACAGTCCACTCAAATAAATGGGGTGCCGTGCCCGTGCAAACGTGGGCCACACATCCCACAAGGGTGTCAACCAGGGCTTTAATGAGCATTTAACCATTGTACTACACGGAGGCTCTGCTGCAAGGGTTTTTTTCCCAGAGTTGGGATTTAAATGTTTGCTTGAAAAATAAAGAATTTACACTAGTAATGAATATTGATATTAAATGAAAAACAATGACCAAAACAAATGATAGCTTCCTGTTAGACATCATGGAAAGTATTCATCTTTAAGCCCAGATGGAGCCTTATATCTATTATTCTTTTTATTCTCCAATACTACAGTATGTTATGATTTTAAACTTTTTTTGGAAATACCCTAAACATCCATTGTCTTCTTAGAGAAAATGCTCTCACTCTTCAGTGTTCTATCTGGCAAAGTTGATTAACACATGTATTGCAGGGGAAGGAAAGGAATGTGTTTGACTAGGTCAATTAAAGTGCACCATGCAGCATGAACAAACTATGGTGCCTATTGAATTGCACAGTAGAGGTAAAACTATGAAAATGGTTTACTAAGGCCTCATGTACACTGCAGCTGGTAAACAGACGTTTAGGAGCAGTTGGGCATTTTTTTCTGCAGCCCCTGAACTCTCCTCTGTTATCTTATGGGTACATGTACACTCAGGCATTTATAGTAGTTTAGAAGCAGTTGAGGTTAGAAGCATTTATTTGAAAGCATAAAAAAATCGCATTCTGGATGGTAGTTTAGTGGCATTTGAAACATCAAATGCATGTAACGGCGTGTAAACTCATCTAAATGTGGTCAATTGCATTTATAAGCGTTTTCATTTATGGGTATTTTCAATGAGGAAACAGTTCTGACCATTTGCAATGGAAAAAACAAACTTTCCAGGGAAGAGGGAGAGAGAGAGAGAATTTTTTAACTGCATTGTAGACATTTGTGAGAGTCTACTGATCTGTAAAATCTGTTATCTCTAAAAAACGTTTCTGTAGAGTAAAAGTATATAAAAAGTATATAAAAGTGGCAAAACGGACGTTTTTAACCGTCACAGTTGTCAATTTCCAGCGTTCAGAAGAGGTTTTTAAATGCCCTGCCTAAAAGAGTTCACTTAGCAAAGTAAATGTTCACTTAGCTTAGTAAATAAAGTGGGAGGTATTCCCTTCAATCAACTAATTATGTGTTCACAAAAATCTTTTTTTTTTCCATTTTCTTTGCACATGGTTTGGTATAGAAAGCGAAACAGATTCACCCTTTTTATAAAAGTGAACATCCAGTTTGCCAAGTGAACAGCTTCTACTCCTTTAGTGAATCAGCCCCAATCTCTTTCAGACTGGATAGCTATTGGATATCTATTTCTGTGATTTCATCTAGGCTTTAAAGCAGATTTAAATTCTGATTTCGGGTACAACTTTCATTTAAATGTATTCCTTAACCACTTGTCGACTGCCCCATAGCACATTTACTGCTACAGGGCGGCCGCGCTGTGCAGGATCATAAATATTGTCATAATCCTGCTCTCTTCCGGGTATTGGGTGTGAGGGCGCGCCGCAGGTGGCTTGCTCCCGCTTTGATTTTACACAGCCAGAGCTGATCAGCAGGTCCCTTGGAACGATAAGACTCCCGCTCTACAAGACTCTGGTCTGGCTGCACCTAGAGTATGCTGTCCAGTTCTGGGCCCCAGTCCTCAGGAAGGATGTACTGGAAATGGAGTGAGTACAAAGAAGGGCAACAAAGCTAATAAAGGGACTGGAGGATATTAGTTATGAGGAAAGGTTGCGAGCACTGAACTTATTCTCTCTGGAGAGGAGATGCTTGAGAGGGGATATCATTTCAATATACATATACCGTACTGGTGACCCCACAATAGGGATAAAACTTTTCCGCAGAAGAGAGTTTAACAAGACTCGTGGCCACTCATTAAAATTAGAAGAAAAGAGGTTTAACCTTAAACTATGCAGAGGGTTCTTTACTGTAAGAGCGGCAAGGATGTGGAATTCCCTTCCACAGGCGGTGGTCTCAGCGGGGGGCATTGATAGTTTCAAGAAACTATTAGATAAGCACCTGAATGACCGCAACATACAGGGATATACAATGTAATACTGACACATAATCACACATAGGTTGGACTTGATGGACTTTGTGCCTTTTTTCAACCTCACCTACTATGTAACTATGCAACTATGTGATGTCCGTCGGCGCCCGCTGATCGTTCAGGACACAGGCAGAATGGCAGATCGCCATTCTGTCAGTACAGAAGGCATGGATCCTGTGTTCCTGTGTCCAGGGACTAGGATCCATGTCTACCCCTAGTAAAAGCACCACCCACACTGTACAAAAAACACAGGCTAGGTATACATTTAACCCTTTGATCACCCCAGATGTTAACCGCTTCCCAGCCAGTGTCATTAGTTCAGTGACAGTGCATATCAGCATAGAGCTTCCTGGTTCCTGAAGAAACACTGTGATCCATTCCAGCCAGCTGCCCAATTCTTTACAGCTACCCGGGACAGCAGTGGGACCCGCAGAGCCATGTGGAATGCCAGGAATGCACTTGACTTTGATGAGCATGCATCTTCTATCATCTTGTAATGCCCCGTACACACGGTCGGACATTGATCGGACATTCCGACAACAAAGTCCTAGGATTTTTTCCGACGGATGTTGACTCAAACTTGTCTTGCATACACACGGTCACACAAAGTTGTTGGAAAATCCGATCATTCTGAACGCGGTGACGTAAAACATGTACGTCGGGACTATAAACGGGGCAGTAGCCAATAGCTTTCATCTCTTTATTTATTCTGAGCATTGCGTGGCACTTTGTGCGTCAGATTTGTGTACACACAATCGGAAATTCCGACAACGGATTTTGTTGTCGGAAAATTTTATAGCTTGCCCTCAAACTTTGTGTGTCGGAAAATCCGATGGAAAATGTGTGATGGAGCCTACACACGATCGAAATTTCCGACAACGAGGTCCGATCACACATTTTCCGTCGGAAAATCCGACCGTGTGTACGGGGCATTAGTGTTTTTAATCTTATCCTATTAAAGTCATCATTTTAATACTACACTCAGGTCAGCGCCTCCCCCTCCCTGTTTTTTTCCCTTGCATTTTTTGCGATACGGCACTGTAATAACTGAAAATTTCACGGTCATGCAATGCTGTGCCCAAATAAAATTGATGTAATTTTAGAGTCAAATAGATAAATACTTTTGGTGGTATTTGATCACCTCTGCGTTATTTATCTATTTATTTATTGTGCTATAAAAAAAGACCGACGATTTTGAAAAAAAAAAAATATTTTTTACTTTCTGCTATAAAACATATCCAATAAAAAAATGTAAAAAAAATCAAATGTCTTCATAAATTTAGACCAATATCTATTCTACTACATGTTTTTGGTAAAAAAAATCCCAATAAGGGTATATTGATTGGTTTATGTAAATGTTATAGCATTTACAAACTATGGGGTATATACTAGAATTTTTATTTTTTTATTTTTCTACTAGTAATGGTGGCAATCAGCGACTTATAGCGGGACTGCAACATTGCGGCGGACAATCAGACACTGACACTTTTGACACTTTGAGGGAACCAGTGACATTAATACAGTGATCAGTGCTAGAAATATGCACTGTCACTGTACTAATGACACTGCCTGGGAAGGGGTTACACATCTAGGGTGATCAAAGGGTTAACTGTGTGCCTAGCCAGTGTTTGTGCTTACTATGTGCGCTGCTTTTACTAGGGGAAGAGATTGATTTGAGTCCCTACTTTGTAGGAACACAGAATCTATCTCCTCCCCTTGTCAGAACAGAACTCTGCCTTTTTTACATAGGCAGAGCTCCGTTCTCAGTCTCTGCCCAATGATCGACGGGTGCCGATGGACCTTGAGTGCCTGGGAACCCGCAGATCGGCTTCTGATGTGAATATTCACAGCAGAAGTGGCGCACAGGTGGCGTGCACACGCCCCTTGTAAGCGAAGTTCAGGATCATGTATATATACATGATCCGGCGCACAACTGCCGCCCTGTAGCAGTAAAAGTGCTATAGACGGTGAACAAGTGGGTAAAGTGATAATAAACCTTTACATAAGTCCACTGAGGTGACTAGTTTCCGGTGACACAATGTGATGAATTAAAATCTCCTACACAAGCTGTATATGTTTTCTGCAGCCTTCTCTCTTTAACAGCCTGGGTATTATAAAATACATTTTAGACCACTTTCAAGTGGTTTCATCACAGCTATTTAATTAAAAAATGCTAATACAATATAACATATGCAAACATTAGAAAATGTGTCTCCCATTTTTTTATGCTATTATTTAATAGGTGTCAGAAAATTTTGGTTCAGATCAGTTTTTCTGTATATAAAATTTGGACAAACCTTTGCACTAAAAATAGGCATCACATTTACAAATAGTGTTTGTATGTATAGCTTGATGATATTCTGTCTTTCGGTAAATTAGGCTTTTTAAAACAAAGCAATATTCTACCAGTGACAGACAACTATACTCGCAAGAATAATGCAATACCCTTTCCTTATACAATAATATATATTGCTAAATGAAACATTGTAGCAGAGTGGGCTTTTTAACTAGAGCTCCTATAATGAATGCTTGTTTCCTGTCAAATTATAATTAATATTTTATAAGGCATCAATATTTTCAGTAGTGTATACATATGTCAAATATTTTTTAAGCATATTTAAAAGTTTAGTTAGGGATGCTTTACTCTACTGGGTCAGTGGTAGCTGGGACAATAGTTTTGCTGCAGGAGTTTTGGGCACAATCTTCAGACTGAGATTCTTCAGGACCATTTTTTGTCAAGAGAATCCTTTTTGCTTTGAATAAAGAATCAAGATTTAATGTAAAAGCCATATATTTAGAATGACAACATTTTAATTAGATTTAAGTATTTTGGCTCACAAACACATGTGCCTCATTCCAGTCTTTGTACCTGATGGCCTATTCAAGAAACAGAGCTGAGCCAGGAAGCTGCTAGATGGTCTTCAGCTGTTACCCTGTGATTTACACCCTGAACCTTTTCCTTATCTCCTGCCCTTGGACTTGCCTGCAGTTTGACTTGTCTTCCCTCCACATTCCTGCTATCAACCTTGCTAGTTCCAGACCACACCTTGTCTTTTCTGTTTCCAGGTTTGTCCTTGGATAGTTCCTGGCTTATTGTGCTAATCTGCTGGTGTGACCTCGGCTTTCGTCCTGACCACGACTCTGCCTGCTTTTTGTCACTTGAGCCACCTCTGAATGTCTGTTTGGACCTCGCTTCCAGCCTGCTGTGTGTTCCAGTGTCTTGGCAAGCTCCCTAATTTCAAAATTCAGTGGTACAAACTTCTACACAGAGTGGCTTCGACTGTTGTGGTCCCTTGCAGGTCATCATACAGCTGAGCCATCACTTTAAAGAAAGAAACAGTAGAAGCAAGCAAGCAATATACTATCTTGTTCATAGGAATAGTGTGCCCAGGACTTAGGTTCATTCAGGAGAACGACTTCCATAGAAAAGGTCTGAGGTTGAAGGGAAAAGGATAACTAGAAAGCATTCCTAAATGTCACGAACTTGTGCCAATCTCGTGAAAATTGTTCTAGTTTAGATCCAAGGGTAGCTTGGGTCAACAAAGGGAAAGCTGATCTCAGGAACATGTTCAGGGTCCAAGTGGCAGGATAGCAGCTAAGACCATCCAGCAACTTCCTGCCTAAGTTCTGTTTGTTAAATTGGCCATCTGGTACCAAACTGAGATTATGCAATTGATTTAATAAGGCAAATAGACTGTTCACTTTGCAAGTGCAGTTGCTCCAGAGCTTAGTGAATGAAGTAAAACTTCACTTTGCAAAGAGTACTCAATCAGGTGCAAGAAAAAAATAAAATGCCTTTGCTTGCACATGTTTGGATAATGGAAGTCAGCAGAGCTTTTGCTCATTTACTAAGCTCTGGAGCAACTGTACTTGCAGAGTACACAATCTATTTGCTTTTAGTAAATCAACCCCAATGTGTTAGCATGTTTGAGCAAGTATGTGTGCACATACCACCAGCTTGAGAAGATCTTTGTTCTGTGCATTGGTGCAAACTTGTCATCTTCTAATGCCATTCTGACAGCTACCCAAAATTGATAATTCATTTTTTGGGAAATGCTGGGAGGATAAACCACCTGACAATCTCCTGAGCATCTCCAGCTTTGGAAGAAGAGCTTACAGATGAAGACCTACTGCACAGACAAAGCCAGACACAAGGGCGATTTTGGCTGCAAGTGGTACACATAGCATAAGGAGTTGCATTAAACTCAAGGTCAGGGGCTAGGTTAAAAGGAAGTCTAAATTGGTAAATTCATATTATATTTTTTCATATTAAAAAAGTAATTTTTTGCGTGTGTTCACATTTTCAAGTTTTTTTCATGGATAATATCAAATAATATACAAGTGTTTTAATTATGAATCTTACACATTGAAATTACAGTGACTTGTTGCTCTAAAGCAGATAGCGAAGGCACTTATGTAGTAGGCTGGCAATGCACTGAGACTGCTCCAACATGCTATCAGGGACCAAGTGCTCTTGGGGCTCAAACAAACCTAGCCCAATCAATTCACTAAGGATACAGAGGCACTTACAACTTGTCTTCAAGCAATGATTTTTTTTAGCACAAATGCACAGCAGGATAAAAACAACCCCTCCATCAGCTGTTTCTGGTATCACATAGAACCTGGTCAAGGATGTTTGGAGGGCTCAGACAATGTTCATATACTATAATGCTATATGTGAAATTCCTGTTGGAAGGCCAACTGTTTTTATCCTATAATGCATGTTTCAGAGAAATATATTGTGCACAGAGACTCCAAGTGCCACTGCATCCGTAGCAAAGTGATTGTACTTAGATTTGTGCAGATGAGTTTTCTTATCTCTCAGTAGTAACATTTGACCTATGATAGGCATTTAACAAGGCAACTCCTGGAAAATATTCTTAGGGATTACATTGAGCTTTATAAATTCGGAAGACTCTGATAAGCCAGCATTTTCTCCAAGCACTAGGAGCATTTTTTCCCTTACAGGAGCCATAAATGTAGTATTTTTTTTCTAATGCATACTGGAATTTTCCAAGTGCCATAGGGAACATCCAGCTTGTGCAGTGTTAATGCCTTATGTAGTGAACATTTAAAGTAGATTTAACCCCTACCCTATCAAAAACAATTACCATCTAAACAACATTCTGGTTTTCACCATTTTTCATCTTTTGTTGCATCTAATTTCTGCTCTTCTTTTGCAGCCTCTTTTCAATCACTTCCTATCTTCATATACTCCGATTATACCTATCTTTTTTAGGGGGGGGATAACAGTGGATGATGCCTGTACAATGTGTGTTGAGAGGCCAATTGCAGTCTCTATCAAAAGCCCATGTGACAGGGTGACAATGCAGTTGCACAATTGGGAGACAGGGACAAAGTATTGTCACCCTATTACAGGAAGCTGCAGATTTAAAAATGACTTTTGACATATCATTAACACGTCAAAACTTATATGAGATTTTAGTAATTGGCTTCACATATACTTTAAAACATTGTTGTGGCTGCTTATACAATCTACAGAACCCCAATTCCTGTTGGTGAAGGGCAAATTGGTCTGCAAATGTGGATAAAATATAAATAACACATGTAAAAAATAAAAAATAAAGTTTTTTTTAATATAAATTTCATATTTACAGTATATGCATTAACCGCCTGCATTTATCAGAATAGATTATTTTTCACAATAGTGGATCTTTCAGCCTTTGCCCCATACATCATGGCTTTTGAAAATGTTAAAACATGATTATGAAAAATATAAACAGCAATTACAACACATATTGAGTATCATTTATGGTTAACACTAAACTGGTAAAGGCACTTAAAGTGTCACCTCTTATAATAATAATAATATTTCAATATTTTGGGTACTGTAGTCTTTTGCATGTTTTGAAGCTTGACATACTTGCCATCTATTTATTCAATTCAACCTTATATTTTATTTTGTACAAAAAAAAAAATGGGGATTATATTCTGTTAGTGTAAGCAAAAATTATTTTTTAGTATATTCTTTGCTGAAAATCTAGACTTGATAAACAGTTGCATAAATATTGTGTGACATCAAAAAATTGCAACTATTTTTTATTCTACAGAGTCTCTGCTTTCAGAATTTCAAAGTATAAAGGTTTTTTTTTTCTGGAAGGCAATGTCGTTTTCTAGCCAAAAATGCAGATTTTTAATGTGTGCCAAAAATTTTAAAAAATCACAATGGCAGCGAAAGGGTTAACCTGCTTCAGTTTTCTCTAAAAATGAAGTACAGAAAAACAAACCCATTAGCGGCGATGAGTTTTCGTTCACAAAGCCATATTATAATGACATGGAAATTATATTCCCTTATTCATTTAAAAATCACCGAGGCCCTGCCAAGTTTTTCTTGGAGCAGAAAATGTTCCCCTCCATCCAGACAATGCTTCTAGCAGCGTTATCCCTGTAATAATAATAAAACTGACAGAAAGTCACCAGTACCTCATCTTACAATGGAATATCAGTGACCATTAAACAGAAGAAAATGCTGTACGAAGTGTTGCTTTTATTGAAGTCCTAAGTACTTTACCACAACAAATGTTACCAGAAAAGAGGGAAACATTGAAAGATAAACTTGTCATAAATATAAGTAATTTGGTGCGTTTAGCAATCCTTCATAGACTGCTGGAATAGGAGGTCAAACATCTGCAGTTTACAGTAGCAGCCATGAGCTGACTTCCAGCAGATGCCATGAACATAGATCATTGTTTTTAACTGTACCTGACTAAAGAATTACTGAGTTCCCGTTGGCTAAAGCCTAACATTGTATCTTGTTAGTTGTTATTATAACCTTTGTCTAATAACTCCATCATCATTTAAACAGCCATTTGCTTCTTACTCAACTCCATCTAGTGACTTCGGCAAGTAATATCCAAAGTTAAAAAAAAAAAAAAAGTAACAAGTGAAGTTAGTCAGCCAACTGCTAATGGTGTCCAGGAAATATTGCCAAGGAACCAAAAGTCTTATAACTCATTCAAATTACCTAAAATGGATCTGAGTTTTTATATAATTGGAGCCAGATTCAACTATCTTTTTACTACTGTAGTGCAGTCTCTTGTTACGTGATTCTTTTCTCTGTAAACTTCTTTTTTATAAGCCAGTGTGTGTATGAGGCTGTAAAGCCCTTCACTCCGAAAGACATTATGCATGCACCTGGCTCCAGCTCCCTCCCTTTATCACAACTGGACTTTTGTTTTTCATTTTGACTTGTGCTGCAATGAAACCCTTTTTCCTTTCTCAAATAGATAAGTATGATGTCATGCACACGTGCGCAGATGTGCTGAAGTGCTCTGCCAGGCGTTGGAATGCAGCATGTCTGCACATGCGCAGGTTTCTATGTGCAAGAGTCCGAGGACAGAGTAGGTAAAGTGCAGGACCTCTTTCCTGTGCATGAGCAAGCACAGCTCAGCACATGTGCACATGCGCCACAGGTAAAGGCAGAGCCCTTTGTGCATCTGTTCATTTGCCAGACAATAAAAAACGACAGTGCTGGTGGAGGAGGGCATAGCCACAATCAAGGGGACTGAAGTTCCTCTTTCAAGAAACACTGTCACTTCGCTCATTTAATAAAAAAAAGACAGTATCTCCTGATAGGACCAAATTCCCCGCTTCTAGAGTCCACCCATGCAGATGACATTCCTGCTTCACCAATTTAATTACATGTCTACAATCACTCAATCAGCATCAGCATCCTACCCAGAAAGGAGATTCTAACCTTAAATAATCCCTCCAGATGGCAAGGATAAATTGGCACAAATTTAACTTGCAGCACATTTGTACTGGCAAGTTGTACACTTGCAGAGTACTTGAAGCACAAGTTCTAGTTGACATTTTTCCCCTTTAGCAAATTTGCGTGGCAAGTCTTTAGCAAGAGCAAAGTTGCAGTGGTGAGTCTACAGCAAGAGCTCTGCAAGTCTACAGTATGAAAATTCAGTCACAGTGACCCCTGTGGGGGGATGACTGTTGCACAATATATCTGAACCAGAACTTGCAGCAGACTTGCAGAATGTTTGAAAAGAAAGTTGATCTGGAGTCATGCAATGCGGACTTGCTGCAATTGTGCAACAAACTGGCAAGTCTAGCAATAGCTTAGCAAGTAATTCTAAAACTTGCAGCTCAATTGCTTGCTATCTGGGCCTTGACCAAAATGGTTCCATCCTCCTTATAAAAAGAAAGACAGACTCAGATTCAGAGTCAGATACTAGAACATATGGAGGATTATATACTAAAGGCAAATAGACTGTTCACTTTGCAAGTGCAATTGAACTTTGTAAGGGAATTTTCCTCAGAGCTTAATGAATGAGGTAAAGCTCTGCTGACTTCCATCATCCAATCATGTGCAAGCAAAAATTTTGTTTTTTATTTATTTTCCTTGCAACTGATTGGGTATTCTTTGCAAAGTGAAGTTTTACCACATACACTAAGCTCTGGGGCAAATTCCCTTGCTGAGTGCACTTAGCTTGCGAACTGAGCAGTCTGTTTGCCTTTAGTAAATGAACCCCTCAGGACTTAATCTAATGGTGCAGGATAAATGTGAGAATAAAACTTAAAGCTAATGAATATGTAGATTGTGCCCACTGAGTATTAAGGCAACAATGTATTATTAAAGAGTTGTGAAAAGACTGAAATAATTATTCTAACTAAAAAAAAAAATAAAACGACTTCAAGCTTCCTTCCATATTTTCCACGTCTTAAGTCCCAAAAACATAGTTTAGATTGGCTGAGCCTTCTTAAATCGGAGGTCTGCTCAAAAAAAAAAAAATTAAAAACCAACAGCTTCACATACTGCAGCTGCTGGCTTTTAATAATAGGACACTTACCTGTCGGCACCACAGCTCATGTTTCCATCAGCTGTCAAGTGCTGCCGCTGCCATTGCAGGTAAGGGTACTCGGCAATGTAGCCTTTCGGCTTCACGCCAGGAACCCTACTGCACATGCGCGAGGCCCACTTCTCTCTCCTATAGGCCCGGCGACAGGGGAAGGAGGAGGGAGCCCCAGCCGTGATGTCAATAGCCATGGCTGAGGCTTCCGGAAGTGGGAAAGGATACCTGTCAAAGACAGGTATCCTGTCCCCCCTCCCCCCCGAAAGGTGCCAATTGTGGCACCAGAGGGGAGGAGGAATCAGATGAGCGGAAGTTCCACTTTTGGGTGCTTTAAGCAGAGATCATGTGGCCAAGTGCCTAGACCTTATATAAAGTCTTGCAGTCCCTTGTTCTCATGTATTCCTCCTTTTCAAACTGCCTTATTGCCTTTTGCCTGTTTGGGTATGCACTCCTGTCTGGGGATCAATAAGGCAGTACTTTAGATTGACCTTGAAGTGGTTAAATCTCTTCTCCTCGAGTTCCTTGGAGCAGCACGCCCTACACAATTCAGAATAGATGTTCTTGGTTATATAATGTAGGAAGGTAGTTAGGGACTTCAATGAAAAAGCATCTCCGAACTCCCTTCAAATTCCCCTAAAAACCCACAGTTGTGGAACCATATGACTATTTTTTTTATTCTCATGCACAGAATCTGATCAGTTTCTACAATCAATGTAATCCCATTATTTTCTTTCTAGCTTTAAAAACCATGCCTATCTGCCTCCTTACTGGTTCTAGGGATGGGGGTACGAATTTTCATATTTCATGCCACCCATTCAGGAGATGAGAGAGGCAGCCCATTACAAGATGTAAATTGTCCCTCTCAGTCAGATAATAACAATAAAACAATAATGGCTCGATAATGGAAAAGCACCCAGAAAACTAGTGCAGCCACCACATTTAAGGATTGGTAAGCTGCAATATATTACATTTTTGCTTTTGGGTTCAGATACACTTTAATGCACAACTTTATGAAGAAAATGCATCCCTCTGCTTGTGCTTAGTTACCTAATATTTTTTTTGCTATTAATAATTTCTTTAAATGTCCTGTTTATTAAGTTTGCAAGGAAACATGACATGATTGATTAATGTTATTGGAATGGACATTACATTACTTTACATGAACCTTAGAAGAAAATTTATGCTCAGGCACCAAAATACACAAGGAACATCTGCAAAACCTACTTTTAGCTTTCTACAGATCACTCGGGATAATTTATTGACCAATAACAGGGGAGAATGTTCGTGATCTGTCCACTTCTGTCTTGCTGAAAATAGGCGATTATACGCAGCACCTGGAATTTTAAGCATGATAAAATGTTTTGCTTTCCGATTTCCCCCAAAGCAGTTTAGCATGGAGAAAAAGTGTGAAGCAGATCATTCTACGGGCACCGTAATGGTATATGCACCGCAGAGAACTGTTTATGCTTGAAATTCAGCCACAGTGGAATATGGCACTTACACATACAAATACCATGGAGATTAAATGAAGAGCTGTCAGAGCAATGAAGAATAGTGTGTATTTACATTAAAAAATGAATATTCCACATTTAGGGCATTTTCCTTCATGTGGTATCTTAAAATTTGACATTTTGTTGGCTATGGTATCTAATGAGTCCTGCGTCTAAGAATTACAACAGCTGCTAAAGCATTAGATTAGAACACCCGGCTTCATTGTGACCAGCTCATAGTTATTGTCCCAGGGGGCGAGTTAACTATCCTCTGATGTAACATAGATTCTGAAATAAAACTTCATGAGTTCTCCCTCCCTATCCCAGTGTTTTGCTAGTGCTAACTGATTTCCTGAGCTGTTTTTTTTTAAATTTTAATGTCTACTGAATTTGATTATTTTACTCTTTGCAACACACACAGCTAGGTATATGGAGTTTGATATTAACAGGGTAACATAAGCTATTTAAAGAGTACCTGTGGACTATTCAGGGAATCAAAATTACCCTCAGTAGTGCATGGTGGGTTCAGGTTCCAACACCTATACTGGAACACCCTGGAGAGTACAAACAGAGCCTCAAGAATGCATGGTTGTGATCTAGACTGATCGACATGATTCTCAGTTGCTCATGTAGCGCCTTGTGGTTTAGGGAGCTCCTCACACATTTACTTGTCAGGAGTAGTTACCCTGGTCAATTGCTAGAGATTCATTGATTTCTCCCTATGTTTGGCCTGGTTGCACTTTTCTCGTATACCGCTAGGTGGCCGGGTACTTGGTGGTACTAGATATGAGAAGGGAAATCCAAGGTCGGGTTATGGGTATATGGGGTATCTCAGCCAATGGGCAGGGTTTTCTTGAATCGCTTGGACTGCTGGGAGAACCTATTTATTCGGGTGAGGTCAGGTGGTCTATGTTCTGTGCCACCTGGACGGATGTCTGGGTGGATGTGTGTGTCGTATGCCCGGGCCGCTAGGTCCGAGATTGGGCCTTCACTGGGGGCATCTGGCTGCCAGGCTGTGTGAGGGCCTATCCAGAAATAAGAGAGAAGTGCAGGGTTGGGATTGCGGCTTGCAGTCCAACCATAAGTGATGGTTCTGCCAGCCGGAGAACCTGTCAGTGGTCGGAGGTAGAAGGGAAGCTGTCATCACAAAGGGACCAATTGCTTTTACCAGGGACCACAGTGAGTAACTGAAGCAAGTACCGGAGCAACATTCTCACCGAACGGGCATGGTGGAGAATCAGTAAACTTCATGTGGTGATCAAGTTAGGGACCCAACCAGCAGAGGTGATGCTTGCAGAGTAGCCTTGTGTGTCAAGCCAGGGACCGAGCCGGTCAGCAGGGGTGAAGCTTTAGAAGTATCTGGAGTGCCAAGCTAGGGACCCAGCAGGGAAGTGTGGGTGACGCTTGAGGAAGATACCACCACAAAGCTTTGAGGAGCTCCAGGGATTCAGAGTCAGCGAATCAGAGGGTCTAGTGAGAGACCAGGAGCTCCAGGGGCTGAAGAACTACAGATAGAAGTTGTAGTGAAGCAAAGAGGACTGTAACAATTTGTGTTAGGAACTGTTAAAGACTGTTGCCATAGGAGACAGCAATCCTGCACGTGCAGATGTGGCACCTTGCGGGGGTCTTTCCCTGTACGGCTGTCCTCCTAATGAAGTCTTGGAGTCTGCTAATTGAAATTGCAACTGCTTAAGGATGTCCTGGCCCTAACCCTCTTTCCCCCTTAAAATATAGAAAGGACTGTTAGATACAAGAAGTGTCTGGCGTCCATTAACTTCATCCACCTTGCACTCACTATGCCTCACAACCCACAGAAGGATGTCAGCTATGTTTGGCCCTGAAGGTGCTCGTTAGACTGGAGGAGGCTAAAGACTTTGCTAGACTAGTAAGTTTGTTGGGCAACCTCAATGGCCAAAAATGATGTGCATATGCTGAGAGCAAAGATTTGGAGATATTTCTCTCCATAGCAGAGGAAAATATTACCGCAGAGGTCTTACAAGCACACTTTTTTTGGAAAAAATACACTTTTAAAAAATAATACAACAATAAAGTTAGTTCAATTTTTTTTATGTTGTGAAAGATGTTACGCCGAGTAAATTGATACCCAACATGTCACGCTTCAAAGTGGCACCCACTCGTGGAATGGCGACAAACTTTTACAATAAAAAATCTCCACATGCGGAGTTTAAAAAATTCTACAGGTTGCATGTTTTGAGTTACAGAAGAGGTCTAGGGCTAGAATTATTGCTCTCACTCTAACGATCGCGGCAATACCTCACATGTGTGGTTTGAACACCATTTTAATATGCGCTACTCACGTATGTGTTCGCTTCTGCACGTGAGCTCGGCGGGACGGGGCACATTTAAAAAATGTATGTATTTTTTTTACCTTTTATTTTTTATTTTTACACTGTTTTTTAAAAAAAAAATTGTGTCACTTTTATACCTATTACAAGGAATGTAAACATCCTTTGTAATACAAAAAAAGCATGACAGGACCTCTTAAATATGAGATCAAAAAGACCTCAGATCTCATAATTACACTAAAATGCAATAAAAAAAATGTTGTTTGAAAAAAATAAAATAAAAAAATGTCTCTTTAAGAGCTATAGACGGAAGTGACATTTTGATATCTCTTCCGCCCTGCAATGGAATGGAGCCGGGTGGGGGCCATTTTCCCCTCACTCAGCTTCATACCACAGAGGAGAGCAGACACATTTGCCTCCACTGCTGCCAGTGGCTCTGGTAAGAGGCGGAGGGCACCGGAGCGTGGCCCCTCTCCCGCTGCCGATAAAAATGATCTTGCGGCGAATCTGCCGTGGAGACCACTTTTATCTGAAAGCGTACTGCTCACTGAAGAAGAGGATACCGGGGCTATGGCAGCTAGCTCCCAATAGAAAATCAAATCTAAAGGGATGCAGGGCAATAATTAACAAATTAATTACAAACCGCGCTCCCTGTAAAGTGTAGATATCACACACTAGTGTACAGCAAAGTAAAATATAGTGTATAAATAATGTCAATAGGGATACTTATAAATAGCTTTCAACTTAGTGAAATCAGAAAACAATCAAACTTTAAAAATTAAAAAATCAAAAGACAAAAACAAGTGAAAGCAACAGTTCAAAATTGTATGTGTTCAAAAAAGTGTTCAAATACTGTAGAAATCAGATTTCTGGATAAATCCTCCTGGGGTTCAGCAAGGCATCAGACAACAGTAATCCACCACCATCACCGGCCACACAGCCTACTCACCAGATTGTGGTGACTCCCATGACAGGAGTCAAAAACGCTTCAAGAACAGCCAAAGAAGCTTCACACGATCACGGCTTTGTTCAGGTGCTGGAACTCAGGTGACTCAGGTAACACTGTAGCTGCTTGGATGCATGCAAACAAACTCCCGAATGGAGAGGGGTCATTGGAGACCATTAGTGCCATGAATGGGGAGAAAATGAATGGAGAACTCCTATCGTGAAGTATGCTAAAAATTTATTGGACAAGCTAAAAGCAAGCTAAAAACCGCATCACCCACGTGTGGTTTCGTGCGGACAAACAAAACAAACTGCGTTACGAATGGAAGTGGCGTGTCACGTTTGGTACGTCCGACCTGTTTCGTCAGTGCGTTCTGATGTCATCATTCATTCATTTTCTCCCCATTCATGGCACTAATGGTCTCCAATGACCCATCTCCATTCAGGAGTTTATTTGCATGCATCCAAGCAGCTACGGTGTTACCTGAGTCACCTGAGTTCCAGCACCTGAACAAAGCCGTGATTGTGTGAAGCTTCTTTGGCTGTTCTTGAAGTGTTTTTGACTCCTCTCATGGGAGTCACCACAATCTGGTGAGTCGGCTGTGTGGCCGGTGATGGTGGTGGATTACTGTTGTCTCATGCCTTGCTGAACCCCAGGAGGATTTATCCAGAAGTCTGATTTCAACACTATTTGAACACTTTTTTGAACACATACAATTTTTGAATATATTCTTTGAATTTTGAACTGTTGCTTTCACTTGTTTTTGTCTTTTAATTTTTTAATTTTTGATGTTTGATTGTTTGCTGATTTCACTCAGTTGAAAGCTATTTATGAGTATCCCTATTGACATTATTTATACACTATATTTTACTTTGCTTTACACTAGTGTGTGATATCTGCACTTGCACTTTACAGGGAGCGCGGTTTGTAATTAATTTGTTAATTATTGTCCTTTTTATCTATTTTTATAACGTGCTGCTCCTTAATCAAGTTTACATTAATTTAACCAGCTTCCATTTGCGCGGGTTGGTAGTTTCTACCATTTATTATTAAAGGGATGCAGACCTTGCAATTTTCCTCATTAGAGCCCTGCAGGTGCAGCAGCTGGGTGAATAATAAACCACTCCCATTAGATTCACTTACCACATGGATACCGACAAACAAAGGGATTTCTTTAGAATAACAAAAGGTAGGAATTTGCAACAAAGTTTGCTAAAAACCTTGTAATGTACATAGATCGCCTAGAGGGGAATATTTTTTTCTCAACAAAAGTGGTGTTACTCTTTAAAGTCAGATGTACTGCTTGCAATTATTGACTTGTATACGGCACAGATGAAATCTGATGTTTTTCTGAAATTTCAGTTAAAAAGAAACTATATTTTGACAAAATCCAACAATTCACTGAATTGGTATCAAGTTTAAAGGCAAAATTATAGTGGCGATTTTGAAGGGTGCAATGGTCTTTAAATGGCTGCTGAAGGTTAGGAAAATTTCTTCAGAAATGCTATTAGAAATTTAAGAAAAGTCTCAACGCTGAAACTCTCTAACTTGTCAGAGTTATATTATAAAAAATAAATAAAACATAAAACAGCTCAGTGCATTGTACCTTGGTGGACAGAAGTATCACAATAAACAGTCTTATAGGGTCTGGTATAATAATAAAGACCACAACTGATTAATAAATTATAGAGCAGCCATTATTAATTATGCCAGAGTGATAAATGATAAAGATGAGGAACAAAGTGGTCTTCTGAGACCATGCATTTATCAATTGCCCATTGCCTGGCTAACCCATATTCTGAGTAGTGTGAGCAAGATGTCTGTCTTGGCACCAATTCCAATATGGTAAAAAAGTGTACAAGTGCACCTGTGCTAAATACTGACACAGACATCTGTGAAGTACTGTTCTTCTAAAACACTGTGTACTCCTTGTTATTCTTTTATTTATTCATCTAATGAAGAAGTACTTATGAAGAAGTACAATTTAAAAATGCATGTTCACCAATATTGTGTGTGTATGTGTTTGTGTGTGTGACTGGAGATGGTTCTACACTCAGGATATTTAGAAGACGAGGAATTATTTTCATAGGATTCTCTTGCCAGAATGTCTTTACCTTTGCAATCTATGGAATGTGTCGTTACAATGTCCTTGGAAGATCTCATTGTGCAATCAATCAGTCTCCTAATACTGTACAGCGAGGCATTTTAAGCTATGTGTCCCGGTTAAGCTGATAATCGGGACAGAAAATGAACGCCTTGTAAGGTTCTTGTAAATATTATATGTGCAACTTATGCAAATTCTTAACAAGTCACTCTTTTAGTGAGGTCTTGCGTGCCAACTGGCATAAAAAGCTTGTGTTCTGCTAGGTTTTGGCACAATCAACTCTATGGCCAAAAAAGGGGGCATATCCAAGATAAGTAATGGATAATTGTGGATAGAAATGTGCTGAGTAGTGCCCTGAAAAGGGGAATGAGAGGGAGGGCATCGCGCACCGGAACCGACAAAGACCACAGGTGAGTGGTCTGCTTAAATACCCCCCTGGACTCCTCCCATAGATTCAGGCCACCATACTGGCCTTCTCATTTATGATCAAAGCCCTTCGACTGGGTCAGATGTGAGCCACATAAACACGACACAAGACTTACAAAATAACATAGACCTGAGGTGTGCCCTGGTCTGCTGGCCGGTATGCCAAAAAAGACCTTTATTTCCTCAGACGTTCCAAGCCATATGACAGGCCTTCAGTGTGTTGCGGGACAACGACTGATTAATGAGATGGGTCGCATTGTTAAGGTGTGCCTTTAATCCATTGTTAGCTGCGTCCACTCACCTGTGGTCTTTGTCCATTCAGGTATGCAATTTGCTACATCACTAGGCCGACTCTTCCCAGCTCACTTTGTGTTCGTGATTCCAAATTTCCAACGTGTTGCGGCTTCTCCGTTCGTGGTTTTTCATCGATCGAGTCTTGCTCACTGTCACAGGTAGGATTCGCAAAATAACATCCTAAACGACAGACAGAAAATGGTGAGTGGCTCAAGTGTATGCCACTGGAAACGATTAGTGGTTGAAATGTTTGCCACTGGAGACATACTTGCAAAGATTGCAAGAAAGTAGCCTTATCAGTAAGGTGAAAAAACAAGGATAGCCGAAAAATTAAGTATGTAGGAATGAACTGTGATCATGAGCGATTGTCAACCACGACTAGATTTGAATCAAACAGACTGTGCACATTGCAAATGTCAAGAGCAGTTGGTCCAGAGCTTAGTAAATGAGCAGAAGCTCTGCTGACTTCCATCATCCAATCATGTGCAAGCAAAAATGTATCTTTTTTCCTTTGCACGTGATTGGGTATTCTTTTCAAACTGAAGCTTTGCCTAATTTACTAAGCTCTTGAGCAACTACACTTGCAGAGTTGCACTTTGCAAAGTGCACAGTCTATTTACCTGTAGTAACTCAACCCCAGTGTCTTTAGTAAATCAGCCCCAGTGTGTTTTTAAACTATGTCTAAGAGCTGGAAAAAGTTTTCATAGTCACAAGATTGTTATACTGTATGAGTATCGAATTAAACAGTAGCTATTATTAATATGAGAACATCGCAAAAGGGTCTTAGTTTGTATTTTGCACTAAGACACAGAAGGATTTGATTTCTGAAAAGGATGTTTTAATGGACCAAGAGATGCTGACTGGGGCCAAAACCTACTTTTAGGGCCCCTTCATGTCTTTGTTTGCTTTAATGCATTGAGGTGCATTGCATTAACACAGCCTATTCATTTTGAATGGGCTCTCTTCGCAAAAGAAAAAAAAAAAACACGATTGCACTATTTTTGACAATGCAGCATGTTATTATTATTAATATACAGGATTTATATAGTGCCACCAGTTTACGCAGAGCTTAACAATGTAGAGGGGGGACAGTACAATTACAATGAGTTCAATACTTTTTCTTTTTTTTTTATATGCACTTTTTCACACCTATGTGCTGCACTGCAGCACAGGCACATTTTTGCTTTGAAACAAATAGCAACACAGATACGCAGGGCGAATTTCTGAATGTTTGGCAACCCTGGCTACATTAGTTCCTGTCGATGCGCCTGCCCTCGCGTTTTTTAGATTCATACATTCTGCATCATGCTTGGCCTGGTTCATCACCCCCCCCCTTTTACCCCTCTTTTTTGTCTCTTCTCTTCCCTTGCCTCTATCCTGTCTTTCTCTCTCTTTTTTTCTTGTACTCCAGTTTGCCTATTACTGTTCTCCACCCAATTTTTTTCTCGCCTCTTGGTTTTTTTCCAGGGACGTTCTACTCTGTTCATTGCCACTCTCATTATCTCTGATCAAGTTTTACTGTTGAATATAGCATAGCTGGGCTTTCGTGATAGCCTCCCTGATTTTTGGCCTAGCCTGTTGGCCCACATCACATGTACACTGGTCGACCTTGGGCACTGTTTTGATTGCTGTATTTGTATTCTACTAATCTTTTCAATTTCGCATTGCCTGTATCCTAGGCACTTGAGTGCTGGGGGTTTTACCTCCACTCGTCTTCCTAGTGGAATATACTATTATATTGATGACCTAACTTTGGTATTATTTGTTTGCTTATGGTATATACTTGGCCTACTTGATTGTGGTCTGGATGACCTGCCTTTATGATATTCATCACTACTGGTCCTAATGTCTGTTTACTGTTTTTTTTTTGTATGCTAATCTTTTTTTCAATAAATATATTGCGAAATAAACACACATATACAGCACAACACCGTGTAGTGCTTTAATGTGCATCAGATAAGAATCAAGGGTCTCTAGAGAAGATCTTTTAGTCTTGGCACAAAATCTGTAGACCATAATCCGAGTGGACTAAGATCAGCATGTTTACACTCCAAATCTAAATTTTATTCTTGTATATGCAGCTGGACATTCCATTATACTTGAGATCAGCAATGACCATATAACACTAGTAACTGTTACATATATATTTTTTTGTTGCTCATATCTATCTTTAAAGCTTAACCAACAACACATAATTACTTGCGTTTCATTAATCTGCTCTGCCCTGTAATCTGTGTTTAATTTCATAATCTGTCCTTGTCTGCTGGTGCAGTTAGGCCATGGTCATGATTAAAAAAAAATAAATATCAGTGAAGAGGGTGATTCCTGCGGTTCTTTTGAAGCGTTTGTCTGGCTAAGTAAAATAAATAGCTTTAATTCTCTTCTCTTCCTTGAACCCTGTTGACTGCAAAATCCTAATTGACTTTTCTGCATTCCATCTCAAGTCTGCAGTGTATCCAAAACATATCAGCTGCCAGCTACCCCCTATCTCCCTGGCTTTAATATTCTTTTCAGTTCCCTCTTAATAAAATGATTCCCCCACACTTTACCAATTATGACTTCATCGGTAATGTTTGCCTTAAGTAAGAAATTATGAAGCTTTAAAGCTCAAACGTTTTTAGATTGTACGATTAAAGGTACAGTCAAATCAAACATGAAAGTCTGTTATTTAAAAGGAACCTGTCAGAAAAAAGGATGGTAGTCCATATGGACTTTTTATATGGAGTTTTTTTTAAAGTGCATGTTCCAGGGCTACCTGTTCCTTATCCTTGCTTATATACCCACTGACCCAAACCAAACATGTCTATCAAGTGTTCTATATTTTAAGAGAAAATATAACAGGTTTAGTTGAGTCTACAATTTTGAATGCCTAGACACCTATAAATTGATATTTTAAGTCAGTTTTCATTAATTTGATAAAATATTTGTTTAATAAAGAAAATCTCAAGTGGACTTGAAATCAAAAAGTGAAGATTTGTTATCCTATAAGGAACATCTAAAAATGTTAAAGAAGAATTCCATGTGTTAGATCTCACTGAAGACTGAATGCACGGGAACTGCAATAGAATTTTTAGGTGGGGTTCAAGATGAAAGGTGACATTTTCAAGGTACTTCTAAAACAAACTTTAACCGCTGGCCGACCAGCCGCAGCAGTTATACCGCAGCAGGTTGGCGCGGCTGCGCAAATCGCCATAGCTATATGTCGGCTCTTTAAGAAGCTAGGGCAGGCGCACGCCCGCAGCGTGTCTCCGGAGCCGATGCTCGTGCCCATGATCGCTCCTGACAGAACGAGAACGGGGATCTGTGTGTATAAACACACAAATCCCGGTTCTGTCAGGGTAGTAGAGACAGATCGTGTGTTCCTACTAAGTAGGAACACACAATCGGTCTCCTCCCCCAGACAGTCACATCCCCCCAAAGTTAGAAACACACATAGGAAACACAGATAACCCCTTGATCACCCCTAGTGTTAACCCCTTTCCTGCCAGTGACATTTATACAGTAATCAGTGGCTATTTCTAGCTCTGATCACTGTATAAATGTCACTGGTCCCAAAAAAGTGTTGCAGTCCCGATAAAAATTGCAGATCACCCCCATTACTAGTAAAAAAAAAAAATAATAATAAAAGGGCAATAAATCTATCCCCTATATTGTAGACACTATAACTTTTGTGCAAACCATTCAATATACGCTTATTGAGATTTTTTTTACCAAAAATATGTAGAAGAATACATATAGACCTAAACTGATGAAGACATTTTTATTTTATTTTTTGGGATATTTATTATAGCAAAAAGTACAAAATATTGAGTTTTTTTTTTCAAAATTGTTGCTCTTTTTTTGTTTATAGCTCAAAAAATAAGAAACGCAGAGGTGATCAACTACCATCAAAAGAAAGCTCTATTTGTGGGGGAAAATGACCAAAATTTTGTTTCCATACAACATCACATGACCGTGCAATTGTCAGTTAAAGCGACGCAGTGCCGTATCGCAAAAAATGACCTGGTCAGGAAGGGGGCAAATCCTTCCGGGGCTGAAGTGGTTAGGAAGAATTCCAGGTATGGCTTTTTTACATAGTTGCATTGGTATACCATACCTGCAGGGTTCCTCTAAAAGCTGGAAATCACTGGAGTAGATACCACTACCTTCAGGGTGCCCTGCTGCTTTGTGAATACAGGTCGTCTACTCGGCATGGACACCATGAATGCAAAGCAGGTATGAGGTGGAGCAGTGGGACAGTGATGTCACACTCTCCTCATTGTCCAATCAGAGAATGCTTTGCAATCATTGAGAAATTCGCTGAATGCTGTTAGGCATTGGAGCTGGAGGCTAGTGGAGTGTGCACTTTAGTGATTTACAGCTTTAGATGGATCCCACAGATATGGTATATACTGTATATAGATACATTAGTCCAAGCCGGACAGATATAACTATGTAAATAACGCCGCTTTTTCTTTGACCACTTAAGGACCAGCCGCTATCATTATACTGCAGCAGGTTGGCTCCCCTGGGCAAATTGCTGTAGGTGTACGTCGGCCACTTTAAAAGCGATAGATATCGCGTGCGCTGTTGTGTGATGCCAGAGCCAATGCGCGTGGCCAACGGCCGCGATGTCTGCCAGCCACCTGCGATCACTCCACAGAGAGCCAGAATGGGGGATATGTATACAGACAGATCCCCGTTCTGACAGGAGAGGAAAGACAAATCTGCTGTTCCTAGTGATTAGGAACAGTGATTTCTCTCCTCCTCCAGTCAGTCCCATCGCCCACAGTTAGAAACACCTCCCAGGGAACACATTAACCCCTTGATCGCCCCCTAGTGTTAACCCCTTCCCTGCCAGTGACATTTACACAGTAATCAGTGCATTTTTATAGCACTGATAGCTGTATAAATGTCAATGGTCCCAAATATGTGTCAAAAGAATCCAATCTGTCCACCGCAATGTCGATAAAAAATGCATATTGCTGCTATTACTAGTAAAAAAAATAATAATAATAATAAAAGTGCAATAAAGCTATCCCCTATTTTGTAGATGCTATAACTTTTGCGCAAACCAATCAATATATGCTTATTTCAATTTTTTTATCAAAAATATTTAGAAGAATATATATTGGCCTAAACTGATGAAGACATTTTTCTGGGGGGGATATTTATTATAGCAAAAAGTAAAAAATATTGTTTTTTTTTTCAAAATTGTCGCTCTTTTTTGTTTATAGCGCAAAAAATAAAAACCGCAGAGGTGATCAAATACTACCAAAAGAAAGCTCTATTTGTGGGATAAAAAGGTCATCAATTTTGTTTGGGTACAATGTCGCAATCATCAGTTAAAGCGATGTAGTGCCGTAGCAAAAAAAATGGCCTGGTCATTAAGGGGGGAAATCCTTCCGGTTTATAAGTGGTTAAGGTCTATGTTCACCTTTTGGTGCATGTTACACTTTACACCCATATTTAGGGTGTAAAATAGAAGCTCCAGATCTGCTCCTGCACCCATGCACCCCTGATCCCCCTCCCCTTACTGTCACAGCAGGTGAGGGATCCTCTCCCGGAAACCACTGTCGCATTTTGAAATCAGCAGTCATTCATTCACAGGTATCTGTGAATGAGAATATTACAAGTCCTTTCCACCACCAAGGCAGATGGCTTATAGTTCTCAATGGACCACAAGTGTGCTGATCACACTGCCTACAGCTCTGTAACAGAAAGCTTGTAAAGAGGTACTGGCAACAGAGCTGCAGGCAGTGTGTGCAGCAGTCTGACATTGTACCCATGATCTATTGATCATTAATACAATGCTCTGCAGGCTCCTGTTAAAAAATAATAAATGTACATAAGCTTCCTTAAAAAATATGTGCATTTATTATTTTTTCAAAAAGGTGAACTTATCTTTTAAGTGTTCGTAAGAAGGACCCTGAAAATTTCAACTTTTACCCTCAATTTCTCCTAAAAATACTATTGCAGTTCCTGTGCCTTCAGTCACATAGCATTGTATTCATAGTGTGAGATCTAAGGCATTATGCATATACCTGCTAGTCTCATGAGGTTTGATGATCACATTAGTGCTGCTCATTGTTCTCTTTGCTGGAGAAGAAGCTGTACTGGAAGATCTGTAGTGTAAGTATCCTCTTGCTTATGCTTTATCCATTTTTTTTGTGTGTGCTTAATGCACCTATCCTGCTGCTTCATGCACATGCCCTCACCAGTCATCAGGGGAAAGCTATAACGAGTGGAAAGAAAGCCCTACCCCTACCGAAACGCTTTTTGAAAGATAAAAAGTGCATCTTATATACCACTATATAGATCAGACCAAAAGGAGGGACAAATGAGGAGGAAAATGGACAGGGGGACTTTGTTCCAATCAGGGACAGTTGAGAGCTATGTGTGTCCATGATGCTGAGTATATCTAACTGAAACAGAACTATGCTGACACATTGATATTTAAAGCAGAGTTCCACACAAAAATGGAACTTCCGCTTTTCTGAACCCTCTCCCCCTCCGGTGTCACATTTGGCACCTTTCAGAGGGGAGGGGGTGCAGATACCTGTCTAAGACAGGTATTTGCACCCACTTCCGGCATAGACTCCCATGGGAGTCTATGCCTCTTCCTGTCCCTCCGCGCTGTCTCCTGGGAAACACACAACTCCCAGGAGATAGCGGGGACCACTTACGATACGCAGCGCGACTCGTGCATGCGCAGTAGGGAACCGGGAAGTGAAGCCGCAACGCTTCACTTCCTGATTCCCTCACCTAGGATGGCGGCAGCAGCTGCCGAGAACCAAGCGGGTTCTCGGCTTCGCCTGCCGACATCGCTGGACCCTGGGACAGGTAAGTGGCCATTTATTAAAAGTCAGCAGCTGCAATATTTGTAGCTGCTGGCTTTTAATTTTTTTTTTTGCGGTTTGGGTGGACTCCCTCTTTAATGTTAGCTTTGGAGGCTTTAATTAGGTTATGGGTTGTATAAGGGGGTTATGTTGCAGTTAGGGATGCTTATGGATTTGTTTATGGATTGGGTTAGGTTTAGGGTTTATATTCAGCATGAAGGTTAGTAAGTGATTAATAGTTGCTTATTTAATGTGAAACCTTTTTTTTAAGTGCTAGACATGTGTAATATATGCATTAAAAGCTGTTTGTGGCAGAAATCTGCATACTGAAATTTCTTGCACTGAAAACTGTCATACCAACTTGGTAGTTCTTAAGTTGGAAGATAGAAATCACAGAATGAATAATAAGATACTTTAGAACAATACATCCGTGTTCTGAAAACTCCTGCCTGAATAGGATGATAGGAAAAAGTAGATCAAATTCATCTTAAAGTATTTGTAACATATCTTGAAGAAAGTTCTCTACTGTCAGTCCACTGAACAATGCATTCAACAACTAAATGAAGATCACTCTGCTGCTTATAAAGGGCTTAGGAAAGGGGAAATATTTTTTTTTCTTGATACACATTGACGCCGTCAGGTTCTGCTTTTGTCTGGGTTTTTGTTTTATTTTAAAAGATAGGTAGTATCCTTTATGCATATGTTTCAAAAGTAGAAAGTAAAAACTGCTTCTTCAGTGTCTGGATTAGGCATGATCCGAACACCCCCCGGTTCGCAGCAGAACATGCGAACAGGCAGAAAATTAGTTTGAACACGCAAACACTGTTAAAGTCTATGGGACGCGAACATGAAAAATCAAAAGTGATAATTTTAAAGGCTTATATGCTAGTTATTGCCATAAAAAGTGTTTGAGGACCCGGGTCCTGCCCCAGGGGACATGTATCAATGCAAAAAAAAAGTTTTAAAAATAGACGTTTTTTTGGGGAGCCTTGATATTAAAATCAAGGCTCCCAAAAAAAAGTCTATTTTTAAAATGCTTAACCGTTTGCCGACCACCGCTGTAGATATACGTCGACAGAATGGCACGGCTGCGCAAATGGGCGTAGCTGTACGTACCTTTGAATTTGCCGCCGTGCCATCGCGTGCGCGCGCCACCGGCGGCACGCGCGTGGACCTGCTGCGAGCTCCATGAGTAGGATCGCAGGTCCCACAGACTCAATGTCTGTGGGGATACCCGCGATGGTCTCACGGAGAGGAAGAATGGGGAAATGCTATTGTAAACAAGCATGTCCCCGTTCTGCCTAGTGACATTGTCACTGATCACAGCTCTCTGTAATTGGGAGTGGTGAGCAGAGATGTGTCACATGTAGCCCCTCCCCCCACAGTTAGAATCACTCCCTAGGACACACTTAACCCCTACAGTGCCACCTAGAGGGTAACCCCTTCACTGCCAGTCACATTTACACAGTAATCAGTGCATTTTTAATCAGACTGATCCCTGTAAAATTGTGAATGGTCCCAAAATAGCGCCAAAAGTGTCAGATCTGTCCGCCATAATGTCGCAGTCATGATAAAAATCACTGATTGCAGCCATTACTGGTAAACAAAAAAATTATTAATAAAAATGCCATAAAACTATCCCCTGTTTTGTAGATGCTATAACTTTTGCGCAAACCAATCAATAAACGCTTATTGCGATATTTTTTACCAAAAATTTGTAGAAGAATATCTATTGGCCTAAACTGAGGGAAAAAAAAAATTCTTATATATTTTTGGGGAATATTTATTATAGCAAAAAAGTAAAAAATATTGGGGTTTTTTTTCAAAATTGTCGCTCTTTTTTTGTTTATAGAGTAAAAAATAAAAACCACAGAGGTGATCAAATACCACCAAAAGAAAGCTCTATTTGTGGGAAAAAAAGACGTCAGTTTTGTTTGGGAGCCACATCGCATGACCACACAATTGTCAGTTAAAGCGACGCAGTGCTGAATCGCAAAAAGTGCTTTGGTGTTTGGCCAGCCAAATGGTCCGGGGCTGAAGTGGTTAAAGTGAAACAATAAAAATGAAATATTCCTTTAATTATTGTGCCTGGGGGGTGTCCTTAGTATGTTTGTAAAGTAGCGCATTTTTCATGAGGTTAAAACAATACCACAGAAAAATGACATTTCTAAAGGAAAAAATGTCATTTAAAACTACTCACGGCTGTAATGTATTGTCGGGTCCCGGCAATATAGATGAAAATCATTGAAAAAAAGGCATGGGTCCCCCCCAGTCCATTACCACGCTCTTTGGGTCTGGTATGGATATTAAGGGGAACCCCGTACCCAAATTAAACAAAAAAAAGGCCCCCAGGCACCATATACTCTGAACAGCGGTATATATACTATACGGCCTGCCCTATATACTCTTCAGAATATTGGGTCTTAGGTGTTGGTGGTACCAGAACACTGGAAGCTCTTACAATTACTCTTGGTGAGCGCAGGAACGGGCCCTGCTGTGAAATACTATATCAAAAATTGTAATTACATGCCCCTGTTAAACAGGGGCAGAAAAATTGGGCCTTTGGTTGTGGTAGGGGTGGTACCAGAACACTGTAAGCCCTCACAGTTAATCTTTTTCGGGCGCAGGAACAAGCCCTGCTGTGAAATATTATATCAAGAATTGTAATTACATGCCCCTGTTAAACAGAGGCAGAAAAATTTGGCCTTTGGACTTGGTGCAACAAAACTGTAAGCCCTCATATTTACTTTTGGTGGGTGCAGGAACGGGCCCTGCTGTGAAATATTATATCAAGATTTGTAATTGCATGCCCCTGTTAAACAGTGAGTCAGCGGTACTATGCACCTTACTGCTGACCGCCCTTTCCAACGAGGCCAAAAAATGAGTTAGTTAGGTAGAGAGCCGGAATGGCCTTCTGTGAAAAGAAATGGTGTTTTGGAACCTGCCACCGAGGTACAGCACATTCCACAAATTCACGAAAGGGGGCAGAGTCTACCAGCTGAAAAAGCAGCAGTTGCAATGCTAGCAATTTGGCCAAGCTAGCATTCAGACACTGAGCATGTGGATGGCTAGGACTGAATTTCTTTTTACGGTTCAGCAACTGGGGTAGGGAAATTTGCCTGCTAAAATCGGATGGCGGTGTACTGCTAGCAGATTGGCTGTACTTGGGACACCTATTGCTATACCTTCATTCCTCATGCAGGTTTTTGAGAGGACTAGAGGTATAGTGGGGTTGGAGAGCCCAGATAATGAGGAGCAAGGAGAAGTCTGCCTTTTTCTTTGATGTGGGTCTTTCAAGTGCTTGATCCGCTTCAGACATAGGTTGCAAATAGCAAAGGTGTGATCTGCTGCACACGTGTTGAAAAAGGCCCACATCAAGGAACTTTTAAAAGTCAGCGGGGAGTCAGCAGTGCCCTGCACCTGCGGAGCTCTGCGGTGTGATGCATTAGGGTGGCTGCCCTTAAGCTGCCCCCTAGAGGACATCCTGCCTTGTTGGAGTTGTGCCTCCTCCTCCTCCTCTCTTCTCTTAGACACCCAAGTAGAGTCAATGACCTCATCATGCCCTCCCTCCTCGTCACTGGGGAAAACTTGACAGTATGCTGCAGCTGGGGGAACATGACTGCCAGTTACTTGTCCTTCTTGGGCACCCCCTCTCTCTAGGCTCACGTTACTCCCTTCCTCAACCTGAGAACCAACATCAGAGCATTCAAATCACTGCGCATCTTCCAGCAGCATGTACCCGACACTGTGGTCGAATAGTTCTGGGGACTCCTCTGTGCATGATGGTGGGGCTACAGAAAAAATTACTGTGGACAAGGGGCCGGTGGAATAGGCCACTTTGGCAGCTGAGTTGGAAGGCAAACTACACTGAGCCTGGGTGACAGAGGATGAGGAGGGTGAGGACGGCTTTTTTATCCACTCCACCAACTCTTCTGCATGTTCTGGCTCAATAACATGGCCAGCAGCAGAAAAAAAGGACAAGCGTGCCCCACGGCCACCTGCAGAGGATGCACCATGTCCATGACCAGCACTTTTGACTGTAGACACAGAGGCTGCTTGCCCTCTTTTAGTGGCCTGTGAGCGTCTGCCTCTCTTGGATGGCCTTCCGGAAATTATGTATATTTTGTTTTGCAACACCACACTACACTGTATTAGATACTATGTACACCACCAGAAGTGTAGTAGAAACTGTACGCACTGTATTAGATACTGTGTACACTGCCGGCACTGTATTAGCAACCGTACTACGGCTGCACTGTATTGTGTACTGTGTACACCACCAGAAGTGTAGTAGAAACTGTACACACTGTATTAGATACTGTGTACACCACCAGAAAAGTAGTAGAAATTGTACTACGGCTGCACTGTGTTGTGTACTGTGTACACCACCAGAAGTGTAGTAGAAACTGTACACACTGTATTAGATATTGTGTACACTGCCTGCACTGTATTAGCAACTGTACTATGGCTGCACTGTATTGTGTACTGTGTACACCACCAGAAGTGTAGTAGAAACTGTACACACTGTATTAGATACTGTATACACCACCTGCACTGTATTAGCAACTGTACTATGGCTGCACTGTATTTTAAACTGTGTACGCCACCAGAATTGTAGTACTGTAGATACTGTACACACTGTATTAGATACTGTGTACACTGCCTGAAGTGTATTAGAAACAGTACACCATAGAATGCACTGTAGATATAGGCTACACTGGATTGCGATTATTTATATATATATATATATATATATATATATATATATATATATATATATATATATATATATATATATATATATATATATATATATATATATATATATATATATATGTGACTGTATATGCAGTATCTCACAAAAGTGAGTACACCCCTCACATTTTTGTAAATATGTCATCATATCTTTTCATGTGACAACACTGAAGACACTTTGCTACAATGTAAAGTAAAGTATTATAGAATGAGAGCGATAACACTAACCTTAACACACCTGCTCCCATTCACACCTGAGACCTTGTAACACTAACGAGTCATATGACACCGGGGAAGGAAAATGACTAATTGGGCCCAATTTGGACATTTTCACTTAGGGGTGTACTCACCTTTGTTGCCAGCGGTTTAGACATTAATGGCTGTATGTTGAGTTATTTTGAGGGGACAGCAAATTTACACTGTTATACAAGCTGTACACTCACTACTTTACATTGTAGCAAAGTGTAATTTCTTCAGTGTTGTCACATGAAAGGATATAACAAAATATTAACAAAAATTTGAGGGGTGTACTCACTCACTTTTGTGAGATACTGTATATATTAATACACTGCTTGCACTGACTGAATATAGAGTAAACACTGAATTTATAGGCTATGCTAAAATTAAAATATATATATATATTAGACTGACTGTATACGTGTTTTGTTGCCTTACAACCTGGAATTAACATGAATTGTTTGAGGATTTGCATCATTTAAATTACAGAACATGCCCACAACTTTGAAGATGTTTTTTTTTTTTATTGTGAAGCAAACAACAAATAGGACAAAATAACAGAAAAAGTCAATGTGCATAATTATTCACCCTCCTAAAGTCAATACTTTGTAGAGCCACCTTTTGCGGTTATCACAGCTCTAAGTTGCTTTTGATATCTCTATGAGCTTGCCACATCTTACCACTGAGATTTTTGCCCATTACTCCTTGCAAAACTGCTCCAGCTCCTTCAAGTTGGATGGTTTATGCTTGTGAACAGCAATCTTTAAGTCTGACCACAGATTTTCTATTGGATTGAGGTCTGGGCTTTGACTAGGCCATTCCAACACATTTACATGTTTCCCCTTAAACCAAGTGTTGCTTTAGCAGTGTGTTTAGGGTCATTGTCCTGCTGGAAGGTGAACCTCCGTCCTAGCCTCAAATCGCACAAAGAGTGATACAGGTTTTGCTCAAGAATATCCCTGTATTTAGCACCATCCAGCTTTCCCTCAACTCTGACCAGTTTCCCAGTCCCGACTGCTGAAAAAAATCCCCACAGCATGATGCTACCACCACCATGTTTCACTGTGGGGATGGTGTTCTTTGGGTGATGTGATGGGTTTGTGCCAGACATAGCGTTTTCTTTGATGGCCAAAAAGTTACATTTTAGTCTCATCAGACCAGAGCACCTTCCTCCATACATTTTGGGAGTCTCCCACATGCCTTTTCACAAACTCAAAACGTGCCATTTTGTTTTTTGCTGAAAGTAATGGCTTTTTTTCTGGCCACTCTGCCATAAAGCCCAACTCTATGGAGCATACGGCTTATTGTCGTCCTATGTACAGATACCCCAGTCTCTGCTGTGGAATTCTGCAGCTCATCCAGGGTTACCTTAGGTCTCTGTGTTGCCTCTCTGATTAATGCTCTCCTTGCCTGGTCCATGAGTTTTGGTGTGCGGCTGTCTCTTGGCAGGTTTGCTGTCGTGCCATGCTCTTTCCATTTGGTTATGATAGATCTGATGGTGCTCCTAGGGATCATCAAAGATTTGGATACCTAACCCTGACTTGTACTTCTCAACAACATTGTCTCTTACTTGTTTTGAGAGTTCCTTGGTCTTCATGGCAGTGTTTGGTTAGCGGTGCTTCTTGCTTAGGTGTTGCAGCCTCTGGGGCCTTTCAAAAAGGTGTGTATTTGTAATGACAGATCATGTGACACTTAGATTGCACACAGGTGGACATCATTTCACTAATTATGTAACTTCTGAAGGTAATTGGATGCACCAGAGCTTTTTATGGGCTTCATAACAAAGGGGGTGAATACATACGTACATGCCAATTATCAGTTTTTTATTTCTGAAAAATAGTTTTATGTATATATTTTTCTAATTTTACTTCACAAACTTAGACTATTGTGTTCTGATCCATCACATATACAGTAATTCAGATTAAAAACACATTGAACTAAAGGCTGTAATGTAACAAAATAGGTAAAAAGCCAAGGGGGTAAATACTTTTGCAAGGCACTGTATATATATATATCAAATACACTGTCACTAACTGAATAACCTGCCTGCTTAATCTAACTCAAGCTATCTCTCTGTCCAGGTCAACAACACTACACAGGGCCACCGTGTAAGCTGCCTTATATAGTGTGGGGCGTGGACTTAGTCCCTCTTGAGCCATGATTGGCCAAAGGCACCCTGCCTTTGGCCAATTATTGCTCTCTTAGCAGAGGGTGCTGTGATTGGCCAAAGCATGCAGGTCAGGTGCATGCTTTGGCCTATCATCATACAGCAATGCACTGCGATCTTGTAGTGCATTATGGGACGTTCCTCGCTCGCAAATTTGCCACGAATGGCCCATAATGTTCGCTATTCTGCAAACTAGCGAACACCCGATGTTCGAGTCGAACTTATGTTTAACCCGAACAGCACGCTCATCCCTAGTCCTGATCCATTTCTCCTGGTATAAACAGCAGTAGGTCTCTCAATTAAACTTGATTGCAGGACAGTTTTTAAACCTTCATATTTGAGAATGTATTATACTGGGGCATAAAGCTGAGCTCTATAGCCATAATTAAGAATCAAAAAATAGTTACAATTACTGTATGTATTGATTAAAAATCATGAAATGTATTTTTATTAGAGTTTATGTACATGCTTGAAGTTCTTCAATGTACTGCTCCTGGTTCCTTGTCCAGTCAGCAGGCTTTGGGGCAGGGTGGGGCACCACTGTCCTTAAAGCTCATTTAAAGTCTAATACTTTTTTAACCCCTTTTATAAATTGGCACTACTGTGTGTCATGATTTGTGACTCATTTTCACTTAAAAATGCCTTATCAAACCTTTGTTCCCTAGTGGAAATCATGTTCTTACTTTCACACTCTACTCTTTCATACTTGCCCAAATGAGTAATGACAACACCCCATATTACAAGCGCCCTCAAACAGACATAGTACTGAAGAAAATAGGGGGCATGTCTGACCAGGCCTGTTGGATTATGGAATGTACTGGGCAGTGCAGTCAAACTCTGGTACTATTGGACGGCACTATGAAATTGGAAGTTATTAGTACAGAATCTTTTGAACCTAATATAGAGTTACAATTAGCAATAAATTGTAACAGAGAATTATGTTACCCCTTATGGCTATACGGTAGGGGTGTGTGGATCACAAAACTGGTCACAAATATTTTGGCAAGTAAAACAATTTAACTGTGAATTTAGCTGTTTGACCTTCTCTTTTTAAAAATAAAATAATATCTGATGTTAGGAATGACATGACAACCTGTTCTCAGCTGTCAGCTTTGCAGGTCTTTGAAATTTGGGTTCACATAAGGATTTTTAAAAATATATTATTTGAGAAATATGGGGGAAGTTACAACAGTCTGTAAATCCTACTTAAATTCATTAAACGACATGGCTCTCCTAGGTCAAGCAGTTAATTGTTCTGAGAATTGCTTTTAGATAAAACATGCCACATCTCAGATTTTCTATTCCCCTGAGCACTCAAATAGATCACAGTCAATACCACTCCTTATAGCACAGGTTTATGCTGGTTTATCCCCTCGCCGCAAATAATACAGCACCCACTGGAGTGCATGGATCCCACACATCAATATATTTTTGCACTCCTTCATCCTTCACAGCAGAGAAGTCATGCGTCAATACATATTTTCTAAATGTATTTCCAGAGCACTAAGCAAGATTTTCTTCTCAGAAGAACAATCCATAAATCAATCAATTTTTAGACTGACCATTTTCTTACATACATATTTTAGGGGAACAAGCTCAACTTGTATTGACAGCAATAAAGCTATAAAACAGGGACAACCAGGAACAGACTAAACAGGATTCTCCTGCATGTGTATTGAGAATGGCAACAAACAAAGACATTTTGACAAGAGGAAGGCATTGTACAGCAAGTTCTTAGCATAAAGCAAACAAAACATCTGCCCATCCGATCAACTAACTAAACTCAGTTCAGTTCCTGGCTAGCAGGATGCCCTTAAACAGAAGGAGCTTGTGCCTTTTTGGTGTTCTATCAGCACTCAGCCTTTTCACTCAGCAGCAGGCTCCTACAGCAGACAGAGTAAATCCCAGTACACATGCCCGAATGTTGGCCGGCATCGTCCGGTTCAATAGAAGCCGGCTGACATTTGGCCCATGTGCACTTGCCAAATAATTTGTGACCAATTTTGTGATCTAAATTTTGTTCAACTAGTACTAGTGTGTACTAGGCTTAAGAGAGAGTGGCCTGAGCATCAATCATCTAAAATATATGTAGACCTGTACACATTTAAGGCTATTAATGACATCTGGATACCGAGTTAGATTTTTGACCTGGGTAAGGAAGATTTATTCCATCCAAAGCTCTAAAAAGGCTTCAGGACCAGAACAGGACTTACTACTTTACAAAAAAATTATTTTCTACATATCAGTCATAAACTTTGGAGCCCCTCACCATCTACATTGCCTCACTGTATGTTTATGTATGTTTCTAGAGTAGAAACAAGTTTTAAACTTTTTTTTCTTTAAACGTAACTATCATTTAAATTATGCCCACAACCCCCCAAATTTTGTTACTTACCTGTCCATACTTCTCGAAGATTATCACTGGGGAGAGTCAGAGCACTGTGCACTAAGCACTGTGCTAGCCATATGCAGGCAGACAGGCAAAAACATTATCTGTGTGTCACGCTGGCTATAGACTACTAATATATAATGTATTTTATTTTTTTGGTGTGAGGTTTTTGTATTTGCTCATTTTCAACTTTGTATCTGCAGACTTGTTTCAGTAATATGCCATCTACTATTTTAAAGGGCTAGTCCACTTAAAGTGATATTTTAGCTACAGCTGGCATTTGGTGCCTGTGGGTGAGTTCCTAGCTTCATATATGTCTAAGTACCCCAACATCAAGATCCCTTGTCATAATTCCCACCTTTGTTACTGTAGAGTAGGAAACTGTGGGTGCTCAGTTGTACCTGCTACATTTTTCATAAGAAATATATTCAACTGGAGTTGAACCCCTAACAACAGGTGCACCACAACAATATGGATAAATAAATAAATGAGTATCTGAGAAAAATAAAACAATTGTCAGGTGATTAAACTTGTCAGCATCTGCCAAAAACTGAGATATCAGTTATGGGTGGGCTGACCCTTTTAAAAGGAAAGTTGAAAGGTTTTGGATCAATTTTACTTGTGACTTGTGTAAAGCCAAGGCCAGATAATAGTCTGTAGCATGTACCGTTGAAAATAAGTCATATGTAGCAGCGTGCTTTTTGTTTCATTTCTCACAGGTTTATTTAAAATTCAACTCTAGCTTTCTCCCCAAAAACCCATCCCCCAGATAAAAAAAAACTGAAAGCAAAAATGCCTTATTTACAAGAGAATTCAAGGTGGTCACATGATAGCTCTGTCTGGCACTTTTTCAGCATCGAGCAGTAGGTGGTCTTCACTGCTGCTTAGAATAGTGATCACACAGTGATATGTTAATATCTTCTGTATGCCTTATTACACTGTGAGGGAGATTTACTAAAGCTGGTGCACTTAGAATCTGGTGCAGCTGTGCATAGTAGCCAATCAACTTCTAAATTCAGCTTGTTCAATTAGGCTTTAGCAATAAAACCTGGAAGCTGATTGGTTTCTATGCAGAGCTGCACCAGATTTTGCACTAGCCAATATTCATAAATAACCTCCACCGAGCCTAGGCTGCATGATGACACTGAGTCCAGGGGGTGTGTCCTTGACAGCTTGGGCTCACTGGAGGTGATTGGATAATGATGGGCATCGTTCAGTCCAGAAGTGGAATGGCTGTTACTGGTCAGAGTGAAGTTTCTGCAAGGAACAGTACTGGCAAAATGGTAGGTATTGCAAATAAATGTTCATTGTTTTCCTTTCAATAGGTCTTATGCCCCGTACACACGGTCGGATTTTCTGATGGAAAATGTCCGATCGGAGCGTGTTGTCGGAAATTCCGACCGTGTGTGGGCTCCATCGGACATTTTCCATCGGATTTTCTGACACACAAAGTTGGAGATCAGGAGATAAAATTTTCCGACAACAAAATCCGTTGTCGGAAATTCCGATCATGTGTACACAAAGCCGACGGACAATGTGCCACGCATGCTCAGAATAAATAAAGAGATGAAAGCTATTGGCCACTGCCCCGTTTATAGTCCCGACGTACGTGTTTTACGTCACCGCGTTCAGAACGATCGGATTTTCCGACAACTTTGTGTGACCGTGTGTATGCAAGACAAGTTTGAGCCAACATCTGTTTGAGCCAAAAATCCTAGGATTTTGTTGTCGGAATGTCCGAACAAAGTCCGACCGTGTGTACGGGGCATTAGAGATATTAGGATATTATTTATTTTTGAACTGGGATTTGGGGTTTCAGAGAATGCTATGGCAATACATAGTCATTTTTAATTATTGTGTTACCTACAATAAAAACAACAGAAGATGTGTTTGAGGTTTATAAATGCATTAATATGCAATTAAAAAAAGAGAAAAAAAAATCACCTTTCATAATAAAGCATTTATTTACCTTACCTAGTGGAAAATAACATTTTTGTACCTTCAATGCTAAGATAACCGAATGCTCGCATAGCTGGGATTCTGTCGTATGCAGTTTCAAGCACCATGATAGATGAGTAACTCAATGTGAAATTGCTGTTATTGAAATTGTGAGTAATCCGAGTTCTGAAATGTACCAATGTTGCTGTCCGGAGAATACAAGACAATATTATTGCAGCCTCTGCCGGAGAAGGTAATCTCCCAAAACAAGCCAAATTTAAGAGTGTTTTTATAGCAAAAAAGCAACCGCTGTAAATTAGAGCTGACACATTCATAGCTATGCTGTTTCTGTAAGATATAGAAGTTTTAATCTCATTTACAAGCAAACATGTTATTTTATTTTCTCTTGCTTTCAAACGAGAAGAGCAAAACAAATGCAAAATGAATATAAAGTAATGCACTTATGTATAATTGTAATAGAGGCTGTTGTGAAATCCCACTGCACAATAAATAACATTTACAGTGGGTGGTACATGATTTCCAACCATGGTTTCAATTAATCCACAGCCCCCTCCCCAGGCTATACCATACTATTATTAGGGCCAACATCTTCTACAATGTTTTATTACCTTTTTAGCTTAAAAAATTGACATGAATAAATTCCTGAACTTTTAAAACATGTAGTGAAATTTACTAAAGAAATACTTGATCTATGGGGTAAAATGATGTCATCTGTCTGCTGCAGGCAGGAATTTCTCATTCTCCTTTCTCTCTCAGCAACATTGTAACTTTGTAGCAAGTCACAATGTGAGGCTGCAGCAGCAGGGGCTGATCTAAATCATCCAATAGTAAACCAGAGCAAGAACTATGCAGGTACCCACATTTATATGACTGCATCACCCCTGAGCCAGCTTCTCAGTCCAGGAAGTAGGTGCTGCCCCTCGACTGATGACTAAACAAAGACAGCTCCATCCTTCTGGAAAGAAAAGTAGAGGACCACTTTAAAGACTGAACTAATGGCAATAATATAGCATAATAAAATACAGTATTGTGACCCCTGCATAAAACCATTATATTCACAGGTAGTAAACACAGGAAGTACCTTCAGTGCCCTGCACTGCCATGGTGATAACTTATATGATCTATCATTTCTGGAATTACTATTAGTATTGCCCACCAGCATATCTTTAACAGGAACAATGGCTGCTAGCTGGAAGGTTCCAGGAATCACAGGGTTGGACTTCTCAGCCGCATAGTGGCCCAAAGGGCTAATATGACAGAAATCCCTAGCACTGCTATTCCTCAGGTTAGATATGCACTTTTGCATGCCAACCCAGATATACGCACGTTTAGATTCCTCTCCTTATATTTACCATCTCCCTGTGGGAAAGCAGGCGGCACCATTTATACCTCCCCCTGAATACATAAATACTTATATAATAAATAAATAGACACACACACAATTTTTCATTGGCAAAAATGTTTGGCCGCATCACATTTATTGATATAAATTATTTATTAATAATAAATAATATATTAAATGTATGCAATTCATAAATAACTAAAAACAACTTATTTCTCTATAAATTTTACTCAGTTCATTAAGGACTTGAGCTAAACCACTTATATAACCACAAGTCCCCCCTTTATTTGATAGGGTGACAACACCACATAAAGTGCCTTGCGACAAAGGGTAGGGGTGTTGGGGAGCTCGCTGTACCGACGCTGGTTCACTGACAATTACCTCAGCTGACTCCTATTTATATAATAAGCCCCAATCCTTCCAGAATGTTCTGCTATGTCAAGTGGTACATCCTCTTCCTGCTCAAACTCTGGTTTTAACATTTAAAGGGCCAGCGTTCCTACATTTTTTATCTCTTGAGGTGAATAAGATCAAAATCTTTATTAAAACTAGGAGGGAGGGGTGGCCGCATTCCCATGACCTCGGGCTCATATTCTTTCGCCCTCTGTTTCCATTCTTATTGGTTATGTGGGCTCTATGAACTCTTGGAATGGAAATCCAAACCATACATCGAATCCATGGTCTCCAGCGTGTGTACGGTAGTAGGAACACTAATGCCCCGTACACACGATCAGACATTGATCGGACATTCTGACAACAAAATCCATGGATTTTTTCCGACGGATGTTGGCTCAAACTTGTCTTGCATACACACGGTCACACAAAGTTGTCGGAAAATCCGATCATTCTAAACGCTGTGGCATAAAACACGTACGTCAGGACTATAAACGGGGCAGTAGCCAATAGCTTTCATCTCTTAATTTATTCTGAACATGTGTGGCACTTCGTGTGTCAGATTTGTATACACACGATCGGAATTTCCGACAACGGATTTTGTTGTCGGAAAATTTTACAGCAAGCTCTCAAACTTTGTGTGTCGGAAATTCCGATGGAAAATGTGTGATGGAGCCCACACACGGTCGGAATTTCCAACAACAAGGTCCTATCACACATTTTCCATCGGAAAATCCGACCGTGTGTACAGGGCATAACAGTTCATAATGCAGGAAAGGTATTTACAAACAGACCTATTATAGGTCTCCTGCACTCTAATGCCCCATACACATGAGCGGAATTTCCGTCGGAAAAAACTTGGATGGTTTTTTCGATGGAATTCCGCTCAAGCTCGGCTTGCATACACACGGTCACACAAAAGTTCTATGAACTTTTGACTGTCAAGAACGCGGTGACATACAACACTACAACGAGCCGAGAACATGAGGTTCAATGCTTCTGAGCATGCGTCAAATTGTTTCCGAGCATGCATGATTTTTTGCGCGTCCAAATTGCATACGACGAACGCATTTTCGGATAGGAACTTTTTCCGACCGAAAAACAGAGAACATGCTCTCAATCTTTTGTTGGCTGGAATTCGGCCAGCAAAAGTCCGATGGAGCATACACATTGTCGGAATTTCTGACCAAAAGCTCTCATCGGACTTTTTCTGGCAGAATTTCCCGCTCGTGTGTACGGGGCATTAGGCACAGAAATCTGCATGTATCAAATGTTAGTATGGAGTGCTTTATACCTGCTAGTCATATTCAAACCTGTCTAGGAAGTGCAAACCTAACTGGTGATAGACCAGAATAAGGCAGTTGGACAGAAAAGGCTTCAGGAAGCCATCTCTACTTTTTGCACCTTGTGAAACCAGGCTGCAGTGGCTGACTTTAGCAGAGTTTCATAGTTTCCTAGATAGCTTTAGCAGTTTACTGATTGGTTTTATTCTATTCTATTGAATAGCCTTGGTTTCACCAATAATCAAAAACCACAAAGGGACAGCCTTTCTGTCAAAAGATAGTGCAGCCAGGCAACCAGGCAACCAACTCCTAGAAGAACCTGGATTGCCTTTAGGTTACGGGATCCTCACACAAATCATGAATGATCTGTATATACTCTAGTGCAAGGCTTTTATTTTATTTATTTATTTATTTATTTCAGGTACTTATATAGCGCCGTCAATTTACGCAGCGCTTTACATATACATTGTACATTCACATCAGTCCCTACCCTCAAGGAGCTTACAATCTAAGGTCCCGAACTTACATTCATACATACTAGGGACAATTTAGACAGGATCTAATTAACCTACCAGCATGTCTTTGGAGTGTGGGAGGAAACCGGAGTACCCGGAGGAAACCCACGCAGGCACAGGGAGAACATGCAAACTCCATTTATTTATATACGTTCATGCTTATGTACTGAAATTACACTCATCCGCCACTTTATTGGGTACATCTTGCTAGTACCGGGTTGGACCCACCCTTTGCCTTTAGAACTGCCTTAAATTCCTCCTGGTATAGATTTTTCTACATATTGACATGATAGCATCACACAGTTGCTGCAGATTTGTTGGCTGCACATCTATGATGTGAATCAATCATTCCACCACATCCCAAAAGGTGCTCTATTGGATTGAGATCTAGTGACTGTGGAGGCCATTAGAGTACAGTGACCTCATTGTCACGTTCAAGAAACCAGTGGTGAGACAATTTGAACTTTGTGACATGGTGCATTATCCTATTGGAAGTAGCCATCAGAGGATGGATACACTGTAGTCATAAATGGATGGACGGGGTCAGCAACAATATTCAGGTAGGCTGTGGAGTTTAAACAATGCTCAAATGGTACTAAGGGACCCAAAGTTTGCCAAGAAAATATCCCGCACACCAATACACCATCACCACCAGCCTGAACTGTTGATACAAGGCAGGGTGAAGCCTGGCTTTTATGTTATTTTCACCACATTCTGACCCTACCATCTGAATGTCGTACCTGAAATCGAGGCTCCAGACCAGGCAACTTTTTTCCAATCTTTTATAATCCAATTTTGGTAAGCCTGTGTGAATTTTAGCCTCAGTTTCTTGTTCTTAGCTGACAGGAGTGGCACCTGGTGTGGTCTTCTGCTGCTGTAGCCCATCTGCTTCAAGGTTCAATGTGTTGTGCATTCAGAGATGGTATTCTGCATACCTTGGTTGTAACCAGTAGTTATTTGAGTTACTGTTGCCTTTCTATCATCTCAAATTAGTCTGCTCATTCTCCGCTGACCTCTGACATCAAGAAGGCATTTTCATCCACACAACTGCCGCTCACTGGATATTTTCTCTTTTTTCGGACCATTCTCTGTAAACCCTAGACATGGTTGTGCATGAACAACCCAGTAGATCAGCAGTTTTTGAACTGGCTCCAATAACGTGCATGGACACAAAGGATAACATTGAGCTGTTTCTACAGACAGAACACAAAACTCCTGTCGAAGCAACGTTTTTTTAACCCTTTCAAGCCTAAGCCTATTCCTGACATTTGTTGCTTACAAGTTAAAATCCGTATTTTTTGCTAGAAACTTACTTAGAACCCCAAACATTCTATATATATATATACATATATTTTAGCAGAGACCCTAGAGAATAATATGGCGATTGTTGCAATATTTTATGCCACACAGTATTTGCGCTGCTGTCTTTCAAATGCAATTTTTTGGGAGACAAAAACATTTCCATGAATTAAAAAAATACTAAAAAGTAAATTTAGCCACTTTTTTATATAATGTGAAAGACGATGTTATGCTGAGTAAATAGATACCTAACAAGTCATGCTTTGCAATTGCGCACACTCGTGGAATGGCGACAAACTATGGTACCTAAAAATCTCCATAGGCGACGCTGTAAAAAAAATTAACGGTTACAAGGTTAGAGATACAGAAAAGGTCTTTTGAGAGAATTGTTGTTCTCACTCTGATGGTCCCGGCGATACCTCACATGTGGAGTTTAAAGACCGTTAACATATGCGGGCGTGACTTACGTATAGGTTTTCTTTGCTGCATGAGCACGCAGGGACGGCGCGCTTTAATGAAAAATTATTTATTTTTTCTTATTTATTTGACTTATTTTTATTTTTTTACATTGTCCCTTTAGGGAAAAAAAATCTTATCACTTTTATTGCTGTCACAACTAGAAATAAAACATTCTTTGTGACAGTAATAGGTGGGGACAGGTACTCTTTATGAAGGGATAGGGAGTCTAAAACACCCCAAATCCCTCCTTTGCACTTAAAAGTATTCAGATCGCTAAAAACAACGATTCTGAATACTGTCAGTTTTTTATAATCGGCGCCATTGTCAGCTGAGTAAACCGGAAGTGACGTTGTGACATCGCTTCTGTGTTTTTACATAGGAGTCTCGATCAAAGCCATTTCTGGCTTCGTTCCAGTCTCAGCCTAGCCAGCGGATGTGCTGGATCGTGGATCCGGGTTGCCCTGGAAGAGCGGCGGAAGGCGGGAGAGGGGGACGTTCCCTCCCGCTCTTTTAGGATAACAGCCGAGCGGCTTTTAGCCACATCGGTTCTTATCACTAAAGATCCAACCAGTAGCAGCAGGCATCACCCCTAACCCCTTCAAGCCACGAACGCAAATTTGCATACAGTCGGCGTGAAGGGGCTAAGCCAGTGTGCACGGAGCCTAAAAGATGCTTTCTTTATGCTAATACATTTTAGGTAGAGTATGCATCCAATTTTTTTTTTTTAATTCCTTAAAACGAAACTCTAGGCCAGGGGTAGACAACCTTTTGAGGACAGTGTGCCGAAAAATATTTTTAAAGAAATTTAGAGTGCTGATTTTATAATAAAAAAATGTCAACTTCAAACTTTCAATCACGAAAAGTGCTAAAATAAATGCCGTAAACTATTAGAGTAGTAGTGAGAAATTAACATCCTGCATTCTCATGCCTCAGATCAGCCCCAATTCCTGCAAATCCACACCTCAGATGAGCCCCAATTCATTCACCTTCACACCTCAGATCACTGTCCACTCTGCAAATCTGTTTCACCACTATACCTCCCTGCTCATCTGTCCCACCACTGTAACCCCCTGCTCATCTGCCCCACTACTGTACCCCCTTTCTCATCTGCCCCACCACTGTAACCCCCTGCTCATCTTCCCCACCACTGTAACCCCCTGCTCATCTTCCCCACCATTGTAACCTCCTGCACAGCTGCCCCACCACTGAAGCCCCTTGCTCATCTGTCCCACCACTGTAACCCCCTGCACATCTGTCCCACCACTGTAACCCCCTGCTCATCTTTCCCACCACTGTAACCCCTACTCTTCTGTCCCACCAGTGCAACCCCCTGCTCATCTGCTCCACCACTGTACCACCCTGCTCTTCTGTCCCACCACTGTAACCCCCTACTCATCTGCCCCACCAATGTTCCCCCTATCTCATCTGCCCCACCACTGTACCTCCCTGCACATCTGCTCCACCACTGTACCCCCACGCTCTTCCGTCTCACCATGGAACCATCTTCTCAACTGTCCTAACACTGAACTTATCTGCTCATCTGCCCCACCACTGTAACCTCCTTTCTCATCTGCCCCACCACTGTACCTCCTGCACATCTGTCCAACCTCTGTTCCCCCTGCTCATTTGTCCCACCAATGTACCTCCTTTTATCCTCTGCCCTGCCACTGTACTCCCCTTTACATCTGTCCCACTTCTGTGCCCCTGCTCTTCTGCCCAACCAATGCACCTCCTTTCACATCTGCCCCACCACTGTACCCCCTGCTCTTCTGTCCCACCGCTGAACTCCCTTCACATCTGCTCCAACACTGAACTCCCCTGCTCATCTTTCCCACCACTGTAACCCCCTTCTCATCTGCCCCAACACTTAACCCCCCTACTTTTCTGTCCATTTACTGCACACCCCTGCTTTTCTGTCCCACTGCTGAACCCCCTTCTCATTTCTCCCACTATACCGCCTGCACATCTGTCCCACCACTGTACCCCCTTGCTCTTCTGTCCCACCATTGTAACCCCACTGCTCATCTGCCCCATCAATGCACCCCTTTTGTCATCTGCGCCACCACTGTACCTCCCTGCACATTTGCTCCACCGACGTATCTCATGCTCTTCTGTCTCACTACTGAATCACCTTCTCATCTATCCTAACACCAAACTGATCTGCTCATCAGCCCCACCACTTTAACCAACTTTCTCACCAGCCCCACCAATGTACCTCCTGCACATCCGCCCCACCTCTGTTTCCCCTGCTCATCTGTCCCACCAATATACCTCCTTTCACATCTGCCCCCCTGCTCTACCCCCCTGATTTTCTGTCCCACCACTGAACCCCCTTTTCATCTGGCCCAACACTGAACCCCCCTGCTCATCTGCCCCATTACTGTACCCCCTGCTCTTCTGTGCCACTGCTGAAGCACCTTTTCATCTCTTCAACCATTATACCTCCCTGCACATCTGCCCCACCGCTGTACCCTCCTGCTTTTCTGTCCCACCTCTGAACCCCTCCTGCTTATTTTCCCCACTGCTGTACCCTCCTGCTCATCTGCTCCACTGCTGTACCCTCTTCTCATCAATGATATGTGTGATATGCAGAGTGGTGAAAGGAAGCAGAGATGAGGCACATCTACCTGTCCTGGCACACTCATTCTGCTGATCCACCTCTTGCGTCCAGCCCACGTGCTTGTATGTTATGTATGTTATGGATGTGATGTGTGTTATGTATGTGATGTCACATACAAGCATATGGAATGGATGCGCAATGATGAGCTCAGGTCAGGGGCATTTTCTGAAAGCAGTGGGCCAGTGTGCAGGATCATAAGTTGGTTGGGTGTGATTTTCATTGCGCTGAATACTGGCTGTGGCTTGAAGGGACACAGAGTGCAGAGGGGTTCAGTAGTAAGTGACGCAAAGGTTCAGAAATAATTTCAATAAAGTTCCCAGAAGCTCAACAGTAATTTCACACACTGTCACCTGATTGTGGTTTTCTCAGTCACAGTCAAATTCCTTCTTTCTGAGATTGGTAATGGCAGCCAAGTGAGTCATCTTCCTCCAGATGGTGGACAGGGCTAGCAGGACTGTGATTGGCTTTAGCACTGGCCAATAACAGTCTTCCTCCTCCTGGAAACAGGGACTGCATCCCCTAGCAGAACTGCACCCAGTCTCTTCCCCATTACAAAAGCTGATGATCACAGCTACAGCAAAGTTAGAGAACCAAACAATGTTTCCCATCTTTTACAATGTGTGGGGACACAGTGCCTCCCCCTCAGTGCAGGTGCAGTGTGGGGAATTCTGAAATTGGAATGCATTAGTGTCTTACTGACACTTCCCTGCACTACTCTGCTGATTGGGAGGGAGTCGAGTGCTGGCAAAAGAGGCTTTGAGTGCCACTTGCAGCAGCAGTGCAGGGGGTTGCCTACCCCTGCTCTAGGCAAACATTAATTAATGCAGTTATGTATTTAGCAACAATAATTGAAAAAATAAATAAATGTATGTTGACATGTTGCTATCGTGAATACCTGAATTTTTCTTGGAATTGGCCCCTCCTGTAAGGCTTGAAGAGGGAGGGTCAGAACTAGAAGCCAGTCCAGCTCTGCTGCAGTGAACATGTGCTGGTACAAAACTGAGCAGAGCTGCTACTGATCCATTGTCCAGGCAGTAGGCTGCGGACATCAGGCAGATGATCTGGCAGAGGACACAGCGGGGGGACATCCCAGGATCATGGTGCCAAGGTAAGTATGCTGCACCAGGATTTTGCAATACAATCCCAAGTGTGGCTCGGGGTTACCGATGATGGTACTGAAATTTAACCCCGAGCCACACTCGGGAATACCGCCAGGAAGGTTAAGTGAAAACTTACGGATGAGGGAAAAATAAAGACTCATACACATAGCCATATGGAGTTTTACAACTGGTAGCAAGATCCTGTGTTTTAAAGTTGTGCAAATGCTGTACGTATGTATTGTTTGTGTAATACTTAGATGTACATAAGCATACGGAGTTAATGTTTCTAGGATACAGGAGTCCTATCATCTTCCTTTGCTAGGGTGCAGCTGTGTGCATGGGGTCATAAAAAAAAAAAACATACACTTCCAATCAGATCCATTTAAAAAAGAGAGAAAAAACGAGAATTTTTGATGGCTGTGTGCATGAGCCTAACTGTGAACATGCAGAAGAAATTGCAGCAAACTTGTTACCAGTGGATAATAGGGGACTTGGACTATAAGATAAAGTATTTTCATTTTCAATGACATTTACTGATGTCTAACAAGCCCTTTTGTTTTTAACTTTCCTAAATGTAAAGCAGTTCTGCAGAGCATAATCTTACACCTAAAACTGAAATATTAAACACTGTCTTGTCTACGAAAGACACAAAATAGTTGTTTTACACAAATCCACACCGGGTTGTCCGAAAATTGAATTCAAGAGAAAGTTTCAATTACAAAGCTTGAAAATTTGACACAGTCAATTTGCATGCAAGATCATTAGCCAAAAAGTTATCCAGCTGTTGAAGAGCTCGGTGAAAAGCACGTGTCATTGTGACACATGGAAAATATTTTCATCCCAGAGGATTAGGGTGCTTCTGAAATGTAATAAACAAAACATAATGAGAGCACAGCTCTGAAAAGCATTGGTAATTAGGTAGGATGAGTTATTACATCAGGTATTATAGTAATGCTAGGCAGCCGTACAGAAAACATATTTACACAGTTGTGGGATTATTGTCGGTACGGCTAAATGCATTTGTGTATGCTTGTGTTTGTGAAGGCTACTGTATGAGACTGCTACACTAAGCAACACTGGAAGTTATTTGATTTTCAATACCATTAATAAAAATTGCAGCTGTGATTAATAGACATGTGCATTCGTTTTCGTCTGAATGCATGTTCGTCCAAATTTCAGGTATTTTCGTTATTGTTTTAACAAACGATAACGAATGTGCAGAATCTGAAAACCAAAAGATCTGACATAAACAAATGCTTTATTTTCGTTTTCGTTGTGACAACAGTGCGATATAGATAGAAGATTCGACATGACACTGACAATAGCGATCTGTGTCCATCGAACCTGTGTTCGAATGTGCCTAACCTTAGCTCTATTAGTCCAAAATTATTCGACATAGAGAGAAAAGATTCGACATAGAGAGAAAAGATTTGACATTATAGAGACAATAGCAAAAAAGGTTGAATGTGCCTAACCTAACTCTATTAGTTCAAGATTATTTGACATAGAGAGAAAAGATTTGACATGAAGATTCGACGAAGCAGTAGCCGCGAGCGTACATTGATGGTCAAATGCTCCGCCCCTAGGCTATAGAAGAATTCTAATGTTGGTTGACTAGTAATAATAATTAATAGATATAATTATTACTAGTGTCATACAACATTAGAATTCTACTATAGCTTGTAGGCGGTATATTTGACCGGAAATGTACGATTGCGGCGTCGTACAGTTTAGCTGCTCCATCGAATCTTCTTAGAACATTCGACAGACACCATAAGCCTTCAATGACAGATGTGACCTTAATTATTTTGGATTTTCGGACGAATGCATTTTTTAACAAAACAAAATAAAAAAAAACGAATTTATATAAATTTATTTTTCGGACAAAAACGAAATTGCGAAACAAAATATTTCAGTGTGCACATGACTAGTGATTAAAGCAAAACTAGAGATTTTAATGCAAACACATTTAAATTAAAAGTAAAAATGATACATGCAAGCATGGCTTGTTTTTGCTTTATCTATATTTTTTTTTAATACCCATACGCCATCTTGAAGAAACTCATTTACTTCTTGAAGAATCACATTTACTTCGCCATTATTAATGGGAAGTGATAAAGATCGCTCTGATGTTTGAAGGAAGTGATGTACTCATTTCCTCTAAGGAAGGTATTTGTAGGAGCTACTTTTATTCTTTTCTGGCAACTTGGCATGTAATAGTGCATGTCCATTTCAACCCTAATCCTCCATATCGCTTGATCTCTTGATCTCTTGATCTTTATTCAGCTGCATTTTAATTTAGTTAGTTTTAGTTTAGTTTACTAAATGCAATTGTCAATGAAATGAGAAGGGAAAGACACTGGAGCAGAACTGGAAGAAGTCACATTTTTCTGTGCAGTCAGGGTTTCTGCCCCTTATGCAATTGTATGAGCATAACGGTAGAGGGAGGAATAAAAAGTCTATGATCTCAGAGCTGTGCAGCCAGCAAAGATGAAGCCATGAGGTCATAGAGAATCGCAGGTCCTGCACTGTATCTGTGCAGCAACTGAGAAACTGATAGAGAAAGCCCCAAGACCCAAAGTTGTGCAAGTATGCATGTATGAAATGCATTCTATTTTTATTCCATTTTTAGGGTGTTTGCATAAAAATATAGTTTTGCTTTATGTTAGCCTGCCCATATAGTATAGTAGTCATATATATATATATATATATACCGTATATATATATATATATATATATATATATATATATATATATAATTCCAGCCAGACAATATCCCACATGGCCTACACAACTGCTGACACTTGCTTCAAAGTTCTAGCAACTTTCTCCTTGTAAATAGCAAGGATCTAACAGCAGACAGGGCTAAGAATATCCAACTTGCTTACTTGCAAGCCTATAAACAGGTGTTCTAGTGCTTACACATAACATAGGCTAAGGAGGAAAATACATAACAGGTATCATAAGGTATCACATTGTACCTGTAAAATGCAAAAGTGGGTGTCAGAGTCCTACTGGAGACCCCTTTTCTCATGTGCCAGTGCTTGAACCTAACAATAGCTACTGAACACTCATTTGAGAAGGCATGAGGGGGCAAAGGGGTAATTATATTTTTGGTGAGCTCCAGTATGGCTCTGGGAAGCCTGGCTCTGGTTATACAGTAATGGTATGGTGCATTCTATGTGACTACACCTTTGACGTATATTGTATAAAAACTATGTTTACATAAAAGCATACATGAAGTGGTAATATACTATGTAGAGGTCCACATTAATTGCCCAGTGGGCATCATGTACAGTACATTCGTTCAACTTTAGATAAAGCATTGATTCTATTCTGTAGGAATGTGGTCCTGGTTTTGGGCCCACTACTACCGGTTATCACATTTCCATGTTAGCCCTTTACTGTAATGGTTGGCCTTGCTGATCAATAGTCAGCTGTGGGAAGGGGTGTGCAAGAGTCAACAACCATAGGTATTGGTCTCTATACACATAAAATGGAATTTGGGATTCTGAGGAACCAATAAGAGAATGTACAGTATAGCTTAGTGTGCAAGCACATGGGCCTATCTAATAGTAATATAAGTGACAGTTTACTAACAATATTATGACTAAAACCTGACTGTTAAGTGCACCTGACATAAGTCATGGGAGAAGCAAGGGAGATGCCATTGCTGGCTTCCTTTTGAAAATACTAGTTATCTGGCTGTGTCTGGCTTTGACATTTTATACATAAAGTAATGTTAGTGACTGTCAGTAACGTGTCAGAATGTCTTATATCTATACTCATTCCATCTCTGTATATAAGATTAGGATTTCATAAAATAATATAGGATAGTTTGCTATAGGAAACAAGACTATTCACTTTGCAAGCACATTTTCACTTTGGAAGAGACTTTTCCCTTAGTTTAGTGAATGAGGCTATGCTAGCTTCCATCATCTAATTATGTGCAAGCAAAAATACTGTTTTTCTTTATTTTCCTTGTACCTGATATTCTTTGCGATGTGAATTTCCACCATATTCACTAAGCTAAGATAAAAGTATCTTGCGAAGTGAACAGCCTTTTGCCTTTAGTAAATCAATTGCTATTTATACACTCTGTAAACCATTCTTGGTTAGCAAAATAAAGCAAAAGAAAAATCAACCTTAAAGGGTTTGTACCTAGTGGGGGATTTCATACACATTTGAAAACCTACAAACAAACCAACTAAGAATAATAATAGTAAAAACTACAACTCATATGATAAAAAAATAAGAAAAAAAATAGAAAATGCATAGCAATTAAAGGCATCAGGCACTACATTCTTACAGTCCTCAGCAGTGGAAAGTCATAAAAATTTAAAATGAATGTACATTCTAAAGATAAACAAGACTTATTTACTTGTGGGTTTGGGTTGGACTTTGTAATGTATGGGATACCTAGATTAAAATTCATATTAGTCAGTTGGTTAAGACCCACCTGTGATGGGAACACCCTATCTGGAAGAGTTTGTTTGTCACTCTTGGAACAGGTGAAACAGTTGTAGTCCTGCAAGGATTTTAATGTCATAAAATGCAAGACAAACCCTGTTTGAAATCTATCCCAGTATATAAAGCAGGCACGTTTTGGACAGGTGGCTGCACTGTTGTAATGCCAATGTGGAAAGGAACGAGAAAGATATTTCTGTGACTTGTTCTCAGCCAGATCATTTGTCTGCCTGGATGGAAGTTCACACTTCTGAGCAAGTATCAGGTTACCCAGTATTGTCTGTCTAGTTCAATCCTTGCTGTAAACTATACAACATATTCATAGGTACCGGCATGCCCTACATATCGATATATATATAGTGCTGTAAAGGATAATAATGGCGATACACTTCATTTTACAGCACTGGTCAGCACATTATTTACGGAACTCAAGTCAGCCACAAAAGTACGATTTGGTCCATATATATATATATATATATATATATAAATATTTTTTTTTTGACTGACCTAGTATAATCACTTGACATTTTTCTTTATACTGAGTTGTCTTAAGCCATCTGAAAGAACAACTAAATCCTAGAATAGGCATTGACATATATTGTATCTCATCTATGTGGAAACTCTTATGGTTTTTATTTTTTAGACTGAGAACATTTTCTGCAAGTGCAAAAAATACCTATCGATCTTGCCAGGAATTCTATGTCTTTGTAACTTCTTGCGATCTAAACAAAAAGTACAAACAACTTATCTTTCTTTGTAATCCACAAATCTCATCAAGCCCCATGTAATATAGATAAATAAATACTTAGTGGGTGACAACCATTGCTCTCTTCATAGATACAATTGAGGAGTGAGCATGACCATCAAGGGACAGGAAATTTGCTGTTCCCAAGCTTGCCAGTTGAAAATAAAATAAAAATTCACTGAAAAATAGAAAGCCATATGTAGCCACTACATATAAAGACTGGTAAGCTGCAATGTACTAAGTACATAGGGGTTTATATATGGTTTATATATGCTTTTAAATAAGCCTTCTGTTATTATAGCTAACAGAAAGGTAAAAAATTGAGGTGGCCCTTATGTTTGCACGTGTTATGAAGCATGCCAATGTGTGTAACATATGTATATTGCAAAGCATTGCCATTTATTCTGAATAGATGCCTCAATGTGCCTATTCATGAAAGGTACTTACTGATTACAGCACTACAAAGTGCAGATGTGAATACACTGTGGGGGGATTTATTAAAACTGGAGAGTGCAAAATCTGGTGCTGCTCTTCATAGAAACCAATTAACTTCCGTGGTTTATTGTCAAAGCCTAATTGAACAAGCTGAAGTAGATGTTGATTGGCTACCATGCACAACTGCACTAGATTCTAAGTACTACAGTATGAGTAAATCTCCTCCATTGTTTTAACATATTGTGTGTCAATACAAGAAAAATAGTTAACATGCAGGTGTAAAAAAAAGTAAGAGTAAAGTAAACAGTAAAGCCTAGTACACACCACTAGCTTTTTCATTCAGCCCAGCGGGTTGAACGAAAAAAACCTGACAGCTCATGTTGGACCCGCTGTACTAACAATATGACATTAGTACAGCTATTTCCCCCGCTGAGCTAAAGGCCAGCTTCTTTTGGACTGGCTGCCATAGACACAGGCTGAATGTTAGCTGGTTTCTATTGAACTGGCCGATGCCGGCCAACATTTGGCCTGTGTGTACTAGGCTTAACTCAAGTGGGTAGCAGACTGGCTGCCATAGACACAGGCTGAATGTCAGCTGGTTTCTATTGAACTGGCCGATGCCGGCCAACATTTGGCCTGTGTGTACTAGGCTTAACTCAAGTGGGTAGCAAATTGTGCCGTTGCACATTATTCAGAGTACTTCAAGTTCTGGAAAATCCCTTTGTTTGCTATACAGCCATATAGTACAGTAGGGTTGCTGAGTTTCTTTAAAAATATTTGAACAGACAAAAGTCCTCTATATGTGTTATGCTCCTCATTCCCACAACAGAATGGTGTATTAAGGAAACAAAAAAGGTAAGAAAAAAATAGGGCAGGGATGCGCAATCAAGTGAACTTGATGCTTTTCCTTACATGAGAAAAGTGCAGGTTCATTTTATTCTACCCCATGCAGACAGTGTCATGTCAAATGTTATTATTGAATATGGTAATAATGCTTGATTCATCATAGAGGTGAGCGTTTCATGTCTTATTAACATCTGAAATGTTTCCCTTGTGAAAACGAACACCTGTTTTTACAAAGTCTTTTCATTCTGTGAAAAAGACAAATTAAGATGTTAACTTTAAAAAAGATTTCTCTCTGCTCTAGGCAGGAACACTGTGGGACATTACACTTTCTTAAATTAAAAAAATGTGCAAACCCCTTCGCTGTTATTCCTTTAGCTACATAATCTGCTTGCACCCCCTTCTCCTAGCTATGTTGATGCCCCCCGTAATTAGGCATCCAGTAGGTGTTCAGTGTTGCCAAGCAGTGGTCAGGTGATGTAATACAGGATGGTTCTTTTTTCTACTGCTATAATTTCAGTCCCTTTGTAGAAGGGCTAAAACCTAATAAAGATGGCGCAATGTGTAGATCACCCACACTCCAAAGACATGCTGATAGGTTCAGTTCATTGGCTGCTGTCTAAATTGGCAATATGAGTGGCTATGAACATCAGAATGCTAATCCCAAGGCCATGTAAAAAGTGGGGGTTGAGGAAAGACATGACAATTTACCTAGGCCTGGTATGGCTTAACAGGGAAGGGGGTATTTATTGAACCAACCTTTTTATGCCGACCGAGCTGCATGCCCAGATAATGGTTTGGCATAGATTTAAGGGGAACCCCCTGTTTTTTATTGGAACCCCCTAAAATCTATATCAGAACTGAAGAGCCTAGTATCTATTTTGGGGGAGACACCATGCTTTTTTTATACTATCCATTTAAATAAAACCTGTAAGGCAGGAATCCCTCATAGCAGAATGTTCCAAACAGGGATGAGTCACGAGTGCCGACCCCCTAGGAACCAGGAGCCCTGAGCAGGAAGCCATCATATTTAATATCACCACTGCTAATGTTTTACTTCACACTGCAGCAGGAATTTCACACAGCCAAATATCTAATAAGTTGGCCCTTTGCACAGAAATCTCCATAGACTGTGTACACAATGCAAAGTCTAGCTTTTTTCCCCAGCTGGTTAAATTTTCTTTACCCTAAGGGTAAAACAAATCTAAATGCCTAAGCCTAATTTTGCAATTTTGAGATGCGTTAGTAAAACCATACATATCATCACAACTACTGCACTAGGTGGATTATACCTTGCTTTTTTCAGGACAAATTGGGCTTTCATTTGGTGGTAAATGGTAATGGATATCACCCAATTTTTTTTTTATTATCAAGGGTAAACCGGCCCAAAATAGTAAAAAGAAAAGTTTTTTAAATGTAACTGTATATTTCTTATTACTACCATAACCTACCACCAAAGAACAACCCAAAATAAATTCTGACAATCGCAGCGATATCACATATGTGTATGTTAGTTGTTATTTGTACTCTTGGTATAGCTCAGAAACAATAGCGCACATTTTGCTTTTTTTTAATCCTAGCTAAATCACACTCACACTGACACTAACTGACACTGATGCAATTTTTTTTAATCCTGTCTAAAAAATACTGACCCTGACCTTTGACCTTGACCTTTGACCTGACCTTGACCCAAACACTAACCGTGGCACTGACCTAGATCAAACCTTTATCTAGATATTTTTAATTTATTTTTTTACTATTATTTTTATTTTATTTTTTCTTCACACACCTTTTTTTCTATCTCTGCAAGAACAGAAAATGATACAATGTATCTCTCTTGTCCATTCACAGAGACAGAAAACACGGGGCAGGCTTCACAGTGACTGATTACTGTATATACTCAAGTATAAGTCGAATTTTTCAGCCCTTTTTTTTGGGCTGAAAGTGTCCCCTTCGACTTATACTCGAGTCACCGCCGTCTGTCTGCATGATCAGCGTGCCATGCAGGCAGACGGTGGCCGGCGTGTGATGATAGTGTTCGGAGGCTATTCCAGCTTTCAAAAGCCGCACCTCCTGCTCGTCTGTGATAGGCTGAACAGCTGTCAGTGTATAGCCTATCACGGACATTCTCTCATCCTCGTCCGTGGTATGAGAATGAGAGAATGTCCGTGATAGGCAGTCAGCGGTCAGCCTATCACAGACGAGGAGGAGGCGCGGCTTTTGAACTGTGGAATGGCCGCCAAACAGTATCATCACATGCCGGCCGCCGTCTGAGGATGGAGATCGCCACAGGGAGGATGGAGATCGCCACAGGGAGGATGGAGATCGCCACAGGGAGGCTGCACAGGACACAGGTAGGCTGCACATGCACACAGGACACATGCACACAGGACATGTACAGGACACAGGGACACAGCAACACAGGACACATGTACAGGACACACATGTACAGGACACATGCACATGTACAGGACACAGGACACATGCACAGGGTACAGGTAGGCTGCACAGGACACAGGGAGGCATGCAGCTGCAGATGGGCATTGTTGACCCTCTGCATTTCTCACCCTCGTCTTATACTCGGGTCAATACGTTTTTCCCAGTTTTTTGTGGTAAATTAGGGGCCTCGACTTATACTCGGAACGACTTTTACTCGAGTATATACGGTACTGTGATAGCCAATCAGAGGCTATAACAGTGATCAGGTGACCCAGAATCAGTTGTTCCGGGTCCCGGTCTTTAAAACAGGGCCCTGGGCTCTCGGTGAGACTCTGGTCTCTGTGCAGGGAGCATGCAGTGCGACGCACTCCCAGCACAAAGGGAAATAAGCAAATAAGCTGCCCCACTGAAAAAAATCCCAATCCAGTGGGGCTGCAAATTTGCATACAGTCGACGTGAAGGGGTTAACGTACAGTGATAGGCTATTTTCTCTATTAGCGAAAGTTCTTTAACGCTTATGGCTGAATGCTCTTAGGGCTATTTTTCTCTTGGGATCGAATGTTACATCTGCTCAACAAAAGGCAACAAATAGCAACTTGCACATACTGTATTACAAACATTACAGCTATAATTTCTTTTGTTACTTTTATGTGAATGATGAGACATTTGCAAAGTGAATTTTTTATACAAAAATCCCATGATGTTCCCCTTTAAATCTTACATATCTACTTTCTTATATAACTATTCAGAGTAGTAGTTACACAGTTTTCATTTAGCAGCTGAAATCAATATATTTTAATATGCATTACTAAGGAAGCAAATATAACATTACAATATAATCTTTTATATCTTATACATCACTCTCAAATAATTTCACTTAATATCATATCTTATGATCTGTTATATTAGAAGGTGGTTACAGCAAACATTCAATTAATTTTCTTTAATATGTATTTAAAGTTCTATAAACAGACACCTTTACCACAGACCCCCTCAGCCCTCCACACAAGCAATTTAAACAACTGTATATTGAAAATATGTTATCAGATTTATTAAATTATAACATGAGAGTTAATTGTATAAAATTGCAAATGGTAATGTTTTCACTGGATTTAAATTACATTAGAACAATTAGTTCCATGTTTCCTTACAGTTAGACAACAAAGCACTGGCCCACAGAGGAAGAGAAGCATTTAGAGGGATTAGTCTAGCCATATCCTCTTTGGAAGCAGAATGTCATCTGAAGTTATTTAGTCATGGTTATTCCTTTCCACCACTAGAAAAGAGACTGCTAGTAGCTGTTCACTGCAGGGCTCTGAAAAGTTCCCCATAAAACAAATCTTAGAAAATCTTTCCTTTAAGATCTGTTTCTCTTAGAGAATTGGAATGCTTTACATCATTCAGAAGATACTTAGTTTCTTCTGCATCCATAATATGTTTTTTATACTGGCCCCCTGAAATTCAAACCAATGTGAAATTTATTATTTTAAGGATCACTGAGCTTTAGTGTAAGAAAATAAAATGAGCTTTAACAATATATCAATATTAGGGATGGGCAAATCTCCCCGGGTTCGATTTGGAAGGGGAAGGGGATTTTCTAATCCTGCTTAAATTCATGAAACCTGAACTTAGCAGAGAGTTCCAGTGAAGTCCATAGGGGGCGAATCTTGATAATAAATCCTGAACATTTCCAAGCTAATGAGCAAGCTGTTGTCAAAAAAGGGCATTGTTGAGCTGGGCACTGCCATGAGAAACAAAGCAAAAAGAAAGTTACCATACTGTGTGGCAAGGGTCCTTGAAGGGCAACGTGGAAAAAACACAATATCTTCAAAGTTGATTCTTGGGAGATGCTTTTAAGCTGTATGTGGTGTAACGCAACAACGAGATTGTCACTGAGAGCATTAGTGACACTGTAAGGGTAATTTACGAAAGGCAAATCCACTTTGCACTACAAGTGCACTGCAAGTGCACTTGGAAGTTCAGTCACTGTAGATCTAAGGGGAACATGCAAGGGAAATAAAAAACTGCATTTTAGCCTGCACATGATTGGATGATAAAATCAGCAGAGCTTCCCCTCATTTCAGATCTTCCCCTCAGATCTACAGTAACTGCACTTCCAAGTGCACCTTCAGTGCACTTGTAGTGCAAAGTGGATTTGCCTTTTGTAAACAACCCTCCATATCCCAGAATCACTTATTTTGAATGTGGAATTGATTGTTTAACGTTTACATTAGGCTTTGTTAAAATTCAACAGCAGCACCCCAATCTGATTCATTTTACATGAAAAAAGGCTAAAACCTATAGGTAAGTTTACTCTTAAAAGAATAAAGCAAAAGCTCTCAGCTTCATACACATTGGCCAAGAATTATACATGCATCCCGAATGATGACTTATCTTGCATCTTTCCCAGCCCCCAGAAGATTGCAGAAAAAACCCAAAAAAGACTGGGGGGGTAGGGATCGGGGAGTTGTGCAGCAGCTAAAAAGCATACACAGCAAAATGTAGCCTTAAAAAAGGACTGTTGGGTCCCTTATCTCTGAACACGGGAAGTACACAAGAATATATAGCCCACCACACTGCAATCCACAGTAATTTAGCACAGTATAGTACCACATAGCAACTAACTCTCCTTACACAGACTGTCAGCTCTCACTAAACTACTCCAACACAAACTGACAAATGGACTTATCCTTTTATAGCGAGGGGGCTGGTACATAAAAAAGCCCCCTTTACTGGTCCTTCTAAGCTATCTGACACTGGGATAGCTAAATAAAAACACACAGAATTTGCCTAGAACCCATGGTAGTGCCATACCTGAACCTCATCTCTAACCAATATTATATATTTTCTGCTTCCTAATTTATGCTTGTGCCAAGAATTGCATTATAAAACATGTATATTAAAGATTAGTTATACAAAATAGCACATTAGATTAAATAAATCTGTATTTTCAGTACAATATACATTTCAGTAATCCTGCATTGCCTTATGTATAAAATGTAAGTGTAGAGCGATAATAAAAAAACACGTAGCCTCCCTGACGGTATTCCCGAGTGTGGCTCGGGGTTAAATTTCAGTCCCATTAGCGGTAACCCTGAGCCACACTCGGGATTACATTGCAGGATCCTGGTGCAGTTCACTTACCTTGTCCCCACGATCCTGCGATGTCCCCCGCTGTGTCTGCGGGCTCTGTCTCCTCCAAAGCCTCTCCATGCCAGGCTCCGTTCCCTGCGAGCGTCGTGACGCACGGGGGCAGAGCCTAGCGGCAAATTCAAAAAAATGTACAAACCGTAACAGATTACAGTACTGTATGAAATCATTTCACATCCCTTTTGTTCCCAATGCTTTGGCCCATGCCCTGCATGCAGTTTTATATGATATATACTGTTCTTTCTGCCTAAAAACTTGAGATTGTCCATAGCAACCAAAAAGTGTCCCTTTATGTCAAAAGTGGCTTTAGACCAGCTAGAAAACAGCGATAGTAAATTAGAACACTTGCAGAATTGAGCAATAGTGATTTGTGGGGAAATTTATTTTATTATTATTATATTTTTTTTTTTTTAATTATTTATATTTATTTATTATATTATAATTTATGTTTTTGTGTTTCAAACTTCATCATACCCGGGATATCTACTAGACTCTGGTTTGGACAGATTTAAGTGTGTTATTGCTAAGAATTACAGGCCTACAATATAAAACGCCAAATTTCCATGCAAAATAATTGTACCGCTTTCAGCACCTAAAATCCGAAATAATCATACCGCCAGGGAGGTTAATTCAGTTATATATTAGTTAAAAATACTTAAAACTCAACTTTCATTAAAATTTGTTTGCAGGTACTGGTGAGGCTGTGCTATTTACCTATCAGTAGATTCTTGAACCTTTCTCTAAAATGTTGATCCCAGGCTATAAAAAAAAGGATTTATACCAAGATATGGGCAATCAGCTAAAATTCATAAGCTGAGCAAATAGTTTGCTAAAATTGATTCTATTCACCTATTGGAAGACCTATCCCACTCCTATCAGAACTCCTACAACTTCTATGAAATGTGAGCATTGTGGTTGGAGTTTAAGCACTCCGATGCCTTTGCTGACATAGTAGGCCTCCAAACATAAATTTAGTTATTGCTCTGTGACATCTGTCTTTGCATACAATGCTATGGAGACAACCTAGGGCGCCATACAATGTGAAATTCATGAAAATACCATGCATGTATTCTTGCCTTTTTGTCTTATTTGCAGTAGTTATGTTGGACTTTTACTGCAGTCTTTTAAATCTGTCCAGTTGTGAGACTACCTAACAAGGATCCTATATTCAAATGCTGCTGTAAGCTAGTCCCATATGGCTCACTTATACCCTTACTCCAACTACTCCTATGTTCTCCAACAATATATCTTTCCAGTGTTGTCCATGCCCTCCCCTACTCTTATCATATACATTCCTTATACTGATTTTAAACGTTTTGCTATGCTCACTACTGGGCAGTCTGCAGACAGGCACATATTGCTGGCAAGCATGCATACACCGTCTCTGAAAGTTCAATAAAGACAAACTAAATAAATACATAAATATATTTCTGAATAACCACAGAGAATACAAATCCACTTTCTGTCCACCCAATGGTTTTGCAATCTTAGATACTACCTTGTACATGCATTGCCAACAACATTACTGTACTGCATGTATCAGAGAGAAGAGTTGTGAGTGGAACTTAGCAGGTCCTTCCTTTACAGCCTGCCTTCAGAAAACTGGGATGGGGGTGGATACAAGACCAGACAAGCTGCACACAAAGAGAGGCTAGCCGTGACTGGTCTTTATTACAGGAAACTCCTGCCAAGAGAAAAAAGGGTTCATTTACCAACAAAAATAATTGTTTATTTTGCAATGGAATTTTCCCCAGAGCATAACGATTGTGGTGAAATGTCACTGTGAAAAGTATACCCAATCATATGCAAGAACAATACAAAAAAACAAAATTTTTGTTTGCAAATGATTGGATGATGGAAGTCAACAGAGCTTCACTTCATACAATAAGCTCTGGGTAAAGTTCCCTTGCACAGTGAAACTTCCCAAAGAGAACTGTTTATTTAATTTTAGTAAATCAACTCCATTGTGTGAATATTCACTTTGGTTATCTAATCATCTGCAGATGTAAATCTTTAAACTCGTCATAATAGTTGTAAAGAAGATACATTTACTTTTTTGCCAGTTTTAGAGGATCATAGAAGTTTTTAGATTGACTTGGAAGTATATATTTTTTAAAACTTTACAATATCATTTGGCTTGTGCATTACGTATGCTATATGAAGGCATTGAGTTAAATTTAAAGCAGAACACTTTCAATCAACGTTAACTATTTTTCCTTGTTCAATTTGTTTATGAAATTTACAAAGAACAAATAAATAGACAATACAGAAGTTTTCCAGAATAATTGTACATGTGTGTACAAGTTACATAGATGAACACATCTGTAAGGTGACACATTGAACATTTTGCAGAAAGATGATACCAAGAAATGGTGTACATAGTAGGCACTGGGCAGCATATAATTCCACAAAAATTTCAACCAAAACCTATATGTATATCCTGTAGAATAGTACCAACTAATCGCCAACCACTGCGTTGGTAGTATTCGTTAAAAACTGTAGTAAAAAACGCAATGGGCGGGGTCCTGGTGACCAGTATCGTTGGTCAATTCAGGTAACAGGTTACCGGCTCACCTAATCGGGTGGTGTTCCTTATTAAAACAGGAGAAGTAGTCAAAATAAAAGGGGAGTGGGAATAGGACCCAAGGTGTCCTTACCTTCAGTGAAGGAAAAGGAACAAACTGCGGTTTAACCTGATATAACTTTATTAGAACAATTAGTAGAAAAAAATATTTATAATTGAAAGGAAAGCATAAACAAAAGGAGATTGCACATGGTAAAAACTGACAACGTTGTCACTTAAAAACGCATGCCCATGAGCTCAGTCATATCCCAGTCATCCACACGTGTCAATCATCTCAAATTATTAAGTGCGACTTAATAAATAATGCTTACGTTATTATTATTTATTAAGTCACACTTAATAACTTGAGATGATTGACACGTGTGGATGACTGGATTGACACTCTCCTATTGTTTATGCTTTCTTTTCAATGATAAATATTTTTTTCTACTAATTGTTCTAATAAAGTTATATGAGGTTAAACCGCAGTTTGTTCCTTTTCCTTCACTGAAGGTAAGGACACCTTGGGTCCTATTCCCACTCCCCATTTATTTTGATTAGTATTGGTTAAAAACCTCAAAGCTCATATTGTGTTGGAGAACTGAGCTATTTATCAGGTACTAAAAGTGGGCTAACATTAAAAAATGTTTTCCGAATACTACCAGCATTAGTACATTGATAAGAAGGTATATTATATTTACTTGTTTTTATATATTTTTTTTACATTTCTTCAGTTGCTTCCTAGTTTCTGTCCTACATAAATCGCAGGAGTCTTCATGGACATTTTTTTTTCTTTCATCTGGAGGAGGGGAGAAGTGTTTTCTTAGTCATGCACACCCTTCTGCCTGCATGCCTGAACTAAGGGCAGATGGATTTTGGGAAGGAAATGCTACATGAATCATCTGCCCTTACTCAAGATGGCCACTGCCAGAAATGGATGGGGTTTCAAAACAAAATAAGGCATTGAGACATGGATGGATGTGTGAGTCTGCTTTTGATATTAAAAATGACATAAAAAGGATTTCAGTTTGTGGTGCTCATATACAGTTTTGTTCATCTTCAATTGAAAAGTATTCGCCTGCCTGCCCATACTCCTACATCTTATATTTTTAATTTAACTACTTCAGCCAGCTGTGGTTCCTGGGCTCTCTGGCTTTTACCAGAACTACAACATCCAGCTTCAGAATGGAGAGCAGTGTAAAACCAAGGCATATCCATGCCTTGATCTCACATGTAAACAAAGAAACTGGAAGCAATGATGATTTTGTCACTTCTGGTATCAAAACCAGAATTTCCTGGCCGGTACGGCCAGGGGACACATCTAACCAAGCAGATCTGTGCTCAGTTAGATGGTGTGAAGGGAGTCATTGGGAACTGTTAGAGCTGTCACCTGTCCATCCATTCATAGGCGACAATTTAAACATATTTACTGGTTACCTGCTTAGAGTTGCAGAGGAGGTCTTGCACTATAATTATTTATTTTGCTCTAACATTTGTGGCAATACCTCATATGTGTGGTTTGAACACCATTTACATACGCTTGTGTAACTTACGTACGCGTTCACTTCTGCGTGCGAGCACGGAGGGATGGGGTGCTTTAATTTTTTTTTACATTTTTTTTACACTGTCTCTTTATTTTTTATCACATGTATTCCTATTACAAGGAACATCCCTTGTAATAAAAATAAGGATGACAGGTCCTCTTTATTGAGAGATCTGGGGTCAAAATGACCCCAAATCTCTCATTACCTTTAAAAGCAAGAGATCAAGAAAAAAATTATTTTTGAATTTTGCGTTAAAAATAAAAAGTACTGTGGCCCGGGAATCGGAAGTGACACCAGATGTCGCTCTGATCCTCCAAGGGCATAGGGACGAGTGGTGGCCATCTTGGCCTCACTCTTCTCCATACCCAGCTACCGCCAGCATTGTATCGCTCTCGGGCTTCACCGATGGGTCAGGTAAGCCTGGGAACCAGTGGGGGGTTGCCGCTCCTGCCGATTCTAAAAGTGATCTTGCTGTGAATCTGCCCGCAGGACCACTTTTATCTGAAAGAGAATTGCCTATAGTAAAAAAAATACTGTGGTTATGGCAGCTATCTGCTGCCATAACCCTGGTATTTAACATCAAACAAATTACATATTTTTACTATAGGCCGGTCGGCAAGTGGTTGGAAAAAAATGTGTAGTTCGCCCATAAATCAGACCAGGTGACTATGGAAGAAGACTAAAGGCAATTTTATGATTTGCTTCCTTTTATTTTAAACCAGATTAATGTTTTGTACAAAGGAGAATGTTTGTCTATTGATAGATCCTCAGGTCAGACCGTACCACTCAGCAAGTCCTTCTTTTATCTCCTCCTCTCCAATATACTACTAAATTTCCAGTCGGGGAGAGAAAGTAGTGCTAATTCAGACCTTATGCCAGCAACTCACAGTATACATAGCACTTAATATTCAAACTATACATACAGAGAAGTCATGTTAAGACACAATACACTTAGAAAAAGAATCAGATACACAAATAAATAGAGTAATAAAGAGATTTTGCCTTAAAGAGTTTGTAATATAAACATCGAACTGGAAAATCTCCAAAGCACAGTAGGAGGTTTCCTCCCGTTGTAATCTCTGTCTCCTTTGTGAATTCAAACGATTTCATTTCCCAATTGAGGAGACTGTTTTTATTAGAATGTTGATAATTTATACAGGAAATTGCATAACTTACTGTTGTCTAAGTGAGTTAACAGACTGTTTAAAGTTAATGACATGATGCTATTTGGTTTACAGCAGTGACAGCCTTATATGGAACAAATAGTCTCAGTTCTATCTCACTATACTCTTGAGAAAGTTACTATTTTCTGTATTAAATGGAGCACAACTATTGAATGAAGGTACAATTGGAGCGCCCTAGGTTTTACTTCTATATAATTTAACTTTATGTCTTTAGAATGTAGTATTTTTTAATGATCAATTCTCTTCTGAGGCACACAAATAGGGATATTAGTAATCATTCTAAACAAGTACATTTCACTTTTCATTAATTTATAAAACTTGCTTACCTTCCACTGAGTTGAATTTGGACATTTAAACTCAGCCCTAACCAGCAAAACCCAATCACAAATGTATCCATATATTTAGTACCCAACTCCACTTTTTGGTGATCCACAATCAGTTTAGAATGGCTGTTTTGAACAATAAGGTATTGAATGCAAGAATCCCTATTAACATCTGTAATAAATCACTGTGCTATAAGAATACCATCTCTAATTTGTGATATGCTTGCTTTATGCGAGGGGCCTAGACAATTGGATTTTCTATGTAAAGTGGTGCTCCAGCCAAAATGTTTTGTCAGTTTTTGATTTTGAGTTGACAGAAGTTACAGCTATTACCAGTCTACTGAAAAAGATGTTTTAATCATGTGATGTTTTTTCACAGAGGTTTTCTTTCATCACTTCCAGTCCAATAGGGAATGAGAGGAAGGCTAGCCATCAAGGCCCCATTTTTAGCCAGAGGGTTGATAAAAAAAAGGAACATATTTCCCTATCCATACAAGCAAGGTAGATAGAGGAATCCCGCTGCAATATTGTGTTTCAACGGTCCCATTCAACAGAAATCAATTGTTATGCCGCGTACACACGGTCGGACTTTTCAGCTACAAAAGTCCGACAGCCTGTCCGACATACTTCCGGCGGACTTTCGGCAGACTTGCGGCGGACTTGTGGCAGACTTTCTAACGAACGGACTTGCCTACACACGACCACACAAAAGTCCGACGGATTCGTACGTGATGACGTACACCAGACTAAAATAAGGAAGTTCATAGCCAGTAGCCAATAGCTGCCCTAGCGTGGGTTTTTGTCCGTCGGACTAGCACACAGACGAGCGGATTTCGGGGTCCGTCGTAGTTACGACGTAAAGATTTGAAGCATGTTTCAAATCTAAAGTACGTCGGATTTGAGGCTAAAAAAGTACGTTGAAAGTCCGGAGAAGCCCGCACACGATCGGATTACCAGCCAGCTTTAGTCCGTCAGCGTCCGTTGGACTTTTGTAGAGGAAAAGTCCGACCGTGTGTACGCGGCATTAGAGTCCCTGCTGAACCTGCTGAATTTTGATCCATTTATGGGCAGCTGAAATTACCAAAATAAGGGATATACGGTACACAGAATAAATAAACAAATATGGAGTTTTATTTCTCCACCCTTTCTATAAAGCAAAAAATAAATATCTGGAGATCCATTTTATATACCTAGAGGACCCTGTATGGCATGTGGTTAGAGGCACACAGTATTATTACTGATTAATCCCAGGTCAAAAGTCAGCCCAATTCATTGTAGATCTCAAACGTGGCAAATTGACTTGCTCTTCTCTAAGGGTTGTTAACTCTTAGAAACCTCTGTATGGTATTTTCACACACAATCCATTTATAAGGGAAACAGTTTAATCTGTTTCTCCCATAACTGCAATTCCGATAAGAGTAGAAAAACAGTGGGTTATCAAACTGCAGTTGTGCTGTATAAATCATACTATTTGCTGTAGGTGGAATAATTTCCATCTAAACTGAATCCTTAAAATCCCTATGACCATAAAAGTCGGATTTATGAACATAGCATTTAAGTCTGAATGTTGCTAACAGACAACCTCTTCATGGCCATGTCTGATAAGTGGAAAAAATAAAAGAAAGTGCTTGATAAGAGGAACAATTTCCTGAGTAGAGTAAATATATGAGTAGAATTTAGGAGATATCACTTTGGTTGAAGGTCATTCTGTAAGATTCTTTACGGTTTGGCGCAATGAATTTAATCTGTAGTTGCCTCCTGGTACAATGCTAAAATTCTTCACATTCCACAACCGCCACAAAAAAAAGTATAACTGATAATGAAATTGTTCATTTCAGCCATCAATGGAACCAAGGCGTCCTTAATTACGTTAAATAAAGAAATACATAAATTCATGTAAAATAAGTTAAAAGAATGAACATCAGATAAAATATATATATTACAACATTACAAGCTTTGCTCACACCCAAGTAGTTTTCCTCAGCATGCAGGAAGTAGCAACACAACAAAAATCTTATATGACTTTTTTAATGCATTTTTTTTTATTTTGGTTTATTATGCTTTTACAAGAGCTTCCATCTGTTACAAGCAGTTTGCTTGCATCAGCTCATCAGTTTTTATCTGTTAACATGTGTTTCCTACATAATGAACAAAAGAAAAATGCACATATTGCTTCTTTGTACAATGCAAGAAAACACAATGATGTCTTTCATGCATGTAAATGGCAACATTTATTAACATTACACTTATGTTACTACACTGCAGTTACATGCTACCGGTTGTTCACTTATTTTAGATGTGGAAGAGATCATATTTTTACAAATAATCAGTAAGATACTCTGAGGTTTATATACTAAAGGTAAAATGACTGTGCACATTTGAAAGTGCAGTTGCTCCAAAGCTTAGTAAATGAGAAGGAGCTCTGCTGACTTCCATCATCCAATCATGTGCAAGCAAAAATGATGTTGTTTTTTTACCTTGCATGTTATTGGGTTTTTATTGTAAATTTAAGCTTTATTTCACTTACTAAGCTAAGCTCAACTGCACTTGCAAAGTGCACAGAAGTTTTGCCTTTAGTAAATCAACCCCTCTGTCTCTATGTATAGAGCAGCCTTTTTCAACCAGGGTGCCCAGGCACCCCGGGATGCCTTGAGGCTTTTTCAGGGGTGCCTTGGCAAAATGCCTAAAAATTGCCCAAAAATTGTATACAAGCAAGCGTTTGGATGAAGGCTGCCTTTTAGTTACACTAAGTCACAGGTTTTCATTGTGCACTATTAGAACCTTCTAGCTGCCTAATGACCAATGGCGTCATCAGTGAAGGAAGAAGTCAGTTGCCTGCATAGCATCCTTGTTTGACCCTCTCCTGCCCCTCTTCATCAGCAGTAGGGTCACATTAGCTAAATTATAGAGAAACATTAGAATACTCTAATACTGGGCATCCTAGGTGTGTGGATGTTGTTAGTAGTTTGTTAATAGTTTTTTTACATTCTAGAATGGTGTGTCCGGAGACTCTCCATAATATTTAAAGGGTACCTTAACTGAAAAAAGGTTAAGGTTTCTGCTTTGCAGTGCTACACAAGGGCTGTGTTTTTTATTACTTTTCCATAAAACACAATTCATTGAGAAAAGGCAATCCTTGTATGGCTGATGTCTTGTTTCAACAGGGCATTCATAGAAAAGTAGACACCAGGGGCGGACTGACCAGTCGGTCAGTTCGGACGCGGACCGAGGGCCCGGCCCCTGAAAGGGGCCCGCCAGCGCCACCTGCTGGAACTGTCAGTGCTCCCGCGGGCCCCTGCGACCATCGTTTCGGGCTTACCCGGGCCCCAGCGCTGCTGGCGTCACTATTGAAGGGGGGGGGGGCGACCACGGGTGACACCAGGCTCAGAGTCGGATTGACACTGGGCACCGCGGCTCCCTTTTTCCCTTCCGATATCCCTCAGCTGCACGCGATGTCATGTGAGGGAGAATGGGGGAGGAGGGACGAGGGAGTGAGGCAGAGAGTAGAGACATTGACAAACAGCCTCCTCCTCGGCTCTTACATTCACGCACACAGCCGGAAGCAAGAGCGGGGGAGGAAGGACACCTGCCATAAGAGGTCTGTCGCTATTGGAAGGGGGGGGAGCACGGGTGACACCAGGCTCAGAGTCGGATTGACACTGGGCACCACGGCTCCCTTTTTCACTTCCGATATCCCTTATGTGGAAGGGGGAGTTGTGTACAGGAAAGCGGGGGGGGGGGTTTGGGTTAGAGAGGACTTGTATTAGAAGGAGGGGGGCAGATTTGAAGTTTGACCCCCCAGCACAATTCCTCTCCCCTCCCAAAACACCACCTAGCACATATCCTATCCCCCACCCCCTTCCCCTCCCTAGAATCACTCCTGGCAGCGCAAGTGTTACCTGCCCAGGCCCTTCTTACCCCCCTCTTGAAAAGCATCCCGTGGCACATATCATCCTTTACCCCCCCTCCCAAATCACAGATCTCATCCTAGCTCCATCCTCCCTCACCCCCAGATTCCATCCCAGTGCCATCCACCACCCTGCTCCCATCCTGGCTCCATCTAACCCCCCGATCCCATACCGGATCCATCCACCCCCCAAACCCATTCCAGCTCCATCCACCATCTGCCATTCCACTCCAGCTCCATCCACCACCCCCCGTTCCCATCCTGGCTCCATCCACCACCCCGTTTCCATCCTGGCTCCATCTACTGTGGCAGGCTGGGAGGAGAGCCACGCCGATGCACTAGCCTGCTCAGTGCCCCGGGGGTGGGGGGGGTGTGACACCATGTTTTACCACACCAGGTGACACTAACTCTAGTGATGCCACTGCTTGGATGGTAAGGGGGAGGGTGAGCGCTCTCTAATCACACAGATCGGGGATCTCCTGCTTACCCGGCGACCGCTGTCATCCGATGTCTGGCCCCCCGGCTCCTTTGACAGACATCACACTGGTCCAATGCCAGGGGACATGTGACGTCTATCAAAAGAGGTGGGACATTGGATGACAGCGGTCGCCAGGTGTCACAGCAAGAGATACCCGCTCTGTGTGATCCGGCAGCTCTCCTCTTTAACCCCCATGCACTGGTGAGGCTGTTTTCATGGGCACTGGTGAGGCTGCATTGATGGGGGGCTCTTTCCAACATAGGCTCTCAAATGGAAACAGAGAAGACCCGCACACAATATCATTACCCATTGCGCTGCACGCCGCTGCGCACTGGGCCTGCTGCAAACCCTCTAGTTCTACCGTCCCGGATAGGGGCCGCAGTCTCCCTCCAAGTCCCTCCCTCGCCTCAGCAAACAGTGCCCGAAACGGCGGAAGAGGAGAGGACACCCCCAGCCACCCACAGCAGGACCAGGGTGCCATCAAACCACCCACTCTTACCCACTCACAGCAGGGCCAGGGTGCCAGCCAGCCACCCACGGAGACCCACCCACAGTAGGGCCAGCTAGCCACCCACAGTGACCCCCCCACACCAGGGAGCCAGCTAGCCAGCCACAGTAGGGTGCCAGCCAGCCACCCACAGGAGCCAGTCACAGCGGATGCGGGAGCCAGCCACAGCTACAGTACTAATAGTTAAGGTAAGAGGAGTGCTACACAGTGCCAATTTTATTTTTACTTTGTGAGAGGTTGGGGCAGGAGTGAGAGTCATGGCACAAGGAGGTAGACCCTTGAGGACCAGAGTGAATGAAGGTGTTCACTGTACACTCCGTTAGAAAGAGGACCCCTCCAGGTCCCATTATTCCCCTTTGTAGTCTCTAATGGGACCTGCGGGGGACTCTCTCTAACAAACACTGTTAGAGAGACCCCCCTCCAGGTCCAGTAAAAAAAGGCAGAAATTGTACTTTGTTCAAAATGTAGGGGCGGGGTGAGCCATGGGCGGGGTCAGGGGTGGGTCACGGGCGGGGTCAGGGGTGGGCCATGGGCGGGGTCAGGGATGGGTCATGGGCGGGGTTTGACAGGGGGCCCTTGCTTTTTTTTTGGACCGGGGGCCCCGAGTGTTGTCAGTCCGCCCCTGGTAGACACCCTACTCAAAATAAACCTGTACCTCACCCATTCATAACAGAGTACCTTCCACTGACTTTTGCATTGACTGTCCAACCCCCTCTGCCCCCCAAGCTGGAATTAATGCATAAATTCCAGGTCAGCTCTGTGTCAGACATTACACAGTGCTAAGAACCCATTACCTGCCAGACATGATAGTGTTTGGCCTAGTGACTGGCTGCTCAGGCAAACTTCTGCTGCCATGTGGAAGGCAGGGGTAGGGGTCATATGCCCATATCCTGATATACTGAGTTTTCCTGGGGCTTTAGCAAGGGAACAGCATGGCAAGAGGGTATGGAAAAGGTAAGTACAAGCATCCAGGAAGAACCTGTTGCTTTGCTTTGAATAGACAAAGTACAGGTTTACTTTAAATAGGAACTTCAGCTTGTTAAGACAGCAGCTACAAATACTGTAGCTGCTAACATTCAAAAATCCAGTGCTTGGTTTCCAGTGCTGTCTTTTCGCAACCTGGTCCCTTGTGTCTCCATCTTGGACACAGGCTCCAGTTGAGGATACCTAAGAAACTACAGCCAGCACCCTATTGGGCATGCACAAGATTGTGCAGTGCTATTTGGAATATCCCTGCAGCCTTGGGCATGTAACATGTCAGAGGAGTCTGTGGGATGAGAGGGGGCAGGGTAAGGGACACTGTTATCACCTAGGAGAGGATTGCAGAAGTGGGAGCAGGTACTGTGGATAGGCGACCCCAGGTCACAATGTATATTAGCACCTTCAGTCTGGTTTTTGCAAAGACAGGCATGATGATTCCACACCTGTGGGCTGGGTTTATATTCCACTCAGGAAGAGAGCTCAGGGCTCACACTTGGGAACAGCTCCACCCTACTGGCAGGTGGCCTGATGTAGGAGTCGGGAGGGTTTTCAGGTGGAGACGGCTCCACGAGAGACAGAGACAGGCGGTCTCTAGGAGTCTAAGGCTGCAGGTGGCAGATGTGGCCGGGGACCAAGAGGCACGAAGCTGAGCAAATACGCTTCAGGAGGGAGTTTGACTAAGTAAGAGTGAGTGAGCCAGGAGGCTGAAGTTTTCTGTTATACAATGATGGTGAAACCCCCCGAGAGGGAAGATTTTCTGTGAAATTTGTTTTGTTTAAATAAAATTGGGCTACCGTGCCCTTAAAAATACAGTCTGGACTGGCCGGTGTTCCTAAAAATGCATACACCACTTGAGCATAATCACCCCAGATCATTACAGTACCAATAAAAATGAATACTGCCCCCCCCCCACCAAAAAGCCTGTAACTCAGTTACACTCTGGAGGGAAGGTAACCTGCTATTGGGACTTCACCTTTTAAATGAAGTTCCACATTAAAATGCTTTGTTTATTTACATTTACAGAAGGTGACAGTGTCTCTTTAAAGCAGGAAGGCTAATGGAGTGCAGTGAAAAACAGTGAAAAACAGAGATTTCTCTAGTGGCTAATCAACATTTCTCTATATTTAATAAAATAAAAACACTGAAATAATAACTCAGACAACATGCTCAGGGAAAATAAACTATAATTTCCTTTAGACTTGTAGACTTGTAGATAATATCACTGTTGATGATCCTTTAATTTATCATCTGTAAAGTACATTAGCTAAAGTGATTGTAACTGTGTGCGTTAATGTTTTTATGTAAATGGTAATAGAAGCTGGCAGATCGCATGAAAACATTCAATCCAAACATAGTTCACTTGGCAGCTTTGATTGTTGTTTTATAATTATTGGTGTTTCGGCATGCTGTTACAGGTGCTTGCAACAAATGTACAACACATTCATCTGCATTGCTGCCAAATCCCACTGCTGCCACAAAACCAGTTACATACTGGCAAGGCAAGATACATTTTTATACTTTTAATTATAATTTTTTGGAAATCCTGTTATGCAGGATTATTCTGAGTTCTGCCTATCAGGAAAACACACTGGTGCAGGAGTTGTCACTATCTGAACTAGGTAACAAGGACTTTGTACCTTGGGAATTAATTTATAATTCACTATTTTTAGCCATGTTTTGTGAAATTTGCAAATCAATATTCAATAAATGACCAAGAATCACTGTTAAGTTCAGAAATTTCCACTGTTAAGAGTCTGTAGGTGGGCATGTTAGCTAGACCTAAACAGAAAATTATCTGACTAATCTCAATATATATATATATATATATATATATATATATATATATATATATATATATATATATATATATATATATATATATATATATATATATATATATATATATATATATATATATATATATATATATATATATATATATATATATATATATATTTGTTTGGGTTTTTTTGTGAGTTTTATTTTATTTTATTATTATTTGTATACAATTTTTAGTTCATCTTTTGCCAACATTTATTGCATGTTGTTTAGATTATTCAGTGCATTTTGAGCTTTCTAATATTCTAATAAGAAAGTATAGCACAGGCTGCTAATTTTAACTAACAAACTTTATCCTAAAATCCAGATGGGGTCATATTTTCTGGGAAAGAGAGGGGTGAGCCCCTTCTAAAATTCAGCTATGTGTGTAATATGAGCTTTTGGTGGTCAGTGATAACCTCCATCCCCAACACTGGTAGTCAGTGCCTCCTGTAGCACTGGTGGTCAGGGTCTGGCTCTTTTCTGAGAACTGAAACTATGTAAATGATACCACAAAGAATATCACTCCATTTGTCACTGCCTGCACCCCTTCCTGTGTTCATGAAATGTACTCAGTTAAAGCAGTTATTTATTGTATACTGTATATATATACTGTATATATATTGATATATATATAGAAACCTGCCAACACATTCATGATTCTATGCCACAAAATATTAGCATATGGACAGCATGAGAGTGAAAAAAGGAAGATGATAGCAAATGCTGAAAAGGGTTAATTATATCCCAATAAACTTACTAAGAGATGAACTCCAGGCAGCCATAAAAATGTGGTCATTCAATACTCAAATCAAAATAATGAGTCTCAGCTGGTATCATCCTCTTGCTATCTGTTATTTAGCAGCATTCAGACTGGCTACCAGCCAATACCTGTGCCTGTGTATTAAGTTGGTTTAAACAACTACACCTGTGATTTGGTGCGATTTTCAGTGTGATTATGTAGTGCTACTTGGTTGCATTCTGGATGTGGTTTTCATATTCTGTGGGGCAAAAATCACACCGGAATCACATCAAAGTAGCACAGGACCCTTGTTATTTCCATTGTCATGTGATTCTGTGCGACTCCAGTCACATCTGAAATCACACTAATGTGCACCAGCCCTTAGTAAACTTGCATCAAAAACAACTTAGTACTGTCCATGATACATTTTGTTATTTGCATTAACATTCACATTTTCCAGATAAGCTTTTTTCCTTCTTTTATTGCTTTGCAAATTTATTAACAATTGCTGTGTATGTGTGTGTGGTTGTTTTTGTTCCACAAATGGTCTTACTTAACCACTTCAGCCCCAGAAGATTTACCTTCCGTAATGACCGGGCCATTTTTTGCGATACGGCACTGCGTCGCTTTAACTGACAATTGCTCGGTCATGTGACGCTGCACCCAAACAAAATTGACGTCCTTTTTTCCCCACAAATAGAGCTTTTTTTGGTGGTATTTGATCACCTTTGCGTTTTTTATTTTTTGCACTATAAACAAAAAAAAGCAACAATTTTGAAAAAAAAACAACAATATTTTATACTTTTTTGCTATACCAAATATCCCCAAAAAATGTAAAAAAAAAATGTCTTCATCAGTTTAGGCCGATATGTATTCTATATATTTTTGGTGTACAAAAAAGTTATAGCATCTACAAAATAGGGAATAGATTTATGACATTTTTATTATTATTTATTTTTTTACTGATCTGCGATTTTTAGTGGTACTGCGACATTGCGACAGACAGATTGGATAATTTTGACACATTTTTGGGACCTTTGACATTTATACAGCGATCAGTGCTATAAAAATGCACTGATTACTGTGTAAATGTCACTGGTAGGGAAGGAGTTAACACTAGGGGCAATCAAGGGGTTAAATGTGTGTGTTTCCTACTGTGGGGGGGATGGTAGTGACTAGAGGGGGAGACATATCGCTGTTTCTACTTAGTAGGAGCAGACGATCTGTCTCTCCTCTCCTGACAAAACAGGGATTTGGGTGTTTACACACCCAAATCCCCGTTCTGGCTCTCGTGCCAAGGATCGCGTGTGGCCGGCAGTCATTGCGACTGCCAGCCACGTGCATCGGGTCCCCCGCCATGCAGCGGGTGCCTGCTACAGCTGTTTAAAGGGCCGACATACAGCTACAGCAATTTTCCAGAGAGAGCCGACCTGCCGCTGTATAATGACGAGTGGTTAAAGGGGAACTCCACTTTTGTGGGGAAAAAAATAGCAAATAAAGAAAAAATAATATAGCGTGTACAATTATGATACAAGTCATATTGTAATTGAATGTTATTAAAAATTACCTTTCCTTTTCAGTTTGCAGCCACTGTAATTTTCTATAAATGCAAAGCAATATGGCTACATAGAGTTGTTCTGTACACAGAATGTATACTGACCACTCCCCAGAAACATAATTTCCTGCTTGTGTGATTGGCTCACCAATTTCCCCAGAATTCTGCCTAAGATACAAGTCAGATTTCAGGCATCCCCTGCAACAAAAATGTCGTTTTTGGTGAGATATTTCCAATAGGAACACGTCTAAAGGGATGCAGGCCCGGCAGATTTCCTCATCAGTGCCCCGCAGCTGCACAGCTAACTGATAATTATGAAACCACTCCCATTAGACCCACTTAGCCCAGAGGCACAGACAAACACAGAGGGATTTCTTCAGAATAACAAAAGGTGGGAATCTGCAACACAGGTTGTTATAATTCCTTGCAATGCACATAGATCCCCCAGAGGGAAACATTTTTTTCTCAACAAAAGTGGAGTTACACTTTAAAGCATAATTAAATTGTCATTTGTAAAAAAAACTCCTGACAGGTGGGGTTTTTTGTGATAGAAGAGACCCTTGTGGTCTCTTCTTTCCCGAATGCTTCACCCTGCCTGTCTGTAATAATGTACACTGTGCTGCATATATGCAGCTCAGAAAACATGTACAGAACTGATCTTTGCCATGGTGAACTGATCATTGCCTTCATTCCCAAGCCTGCACATGGGCATCATTTGACGGGTAAGTTTGTCATAATGTGCTAATAAGCTGTGCATACGACCACAGTATGGCAACAACCACCTGGGGCAAATTTTAAAAAATATATGTGTGGTGAAGTTTGATTCAACTTTGATATTATTATTATTATTATCATAATTATTATTCAGGATTTTTCTAGCTCCCACAGTTTGTGCAGTGCTTTACAATATAATGAGAGACAATAAAGTTACAATACAATTCAATACAGAAGGATAAGGAGGACCCTGATTACAGAGCTTACATCTAAAGGAAATGGGAGGTGCTAAATTTTGCTAAAACTTTGTATATCAAGGCTGCTTAGACCCTAGTACAGTGATGGCGAACCTTGGCACCCCAGATGTTTTGGAACTACATTTTCCATGATGCTCATACACTGTAGTGTAGTTGAGCATCATGGGCAATGTAGTTTGCAAAACATCTGGGGTGCCAAGGCCATCACTGCCCTAGAAGAAGGAGATGCACCCTGAAAGCTTATCCTGAAACTTTGAAAATAGCATAGCTCCCAACTGTCCCTGATTTCAAGGGACTGTCCCTGATTTGAAACAGTGCCACACTCTGTCCCTCGTCCTTTCTCATTTGTCCCTCATTTTGGTCTGATCTTTATAATTGTATAAAAATTGCACTATTTATCTTTCACAAAGTGTTTCGCAGTACTAAAACTTTCATCAAATTTCTAAATTGCTGCATTTGTAAATGTTATGAGCCAGTACAAAAGAAATAATAGTGGTAAACTAATTGGTGGGTTTAACGAATCTTTTTTTTTTTGTATGATTCTCCTTTAAATGACAGGGGGTGTGTCCTGTGCTATATAGTTTTGCTAATAGGTGTCCCTTGTTCCCATCTCAAAAAGTTGGGAGGTATGTAGTAGTGTAAATAAAAAAAGTGTCACAGACAGTTGACTTACATGAAAATCCTTTCTTGGGCTTGGTCATGGTTGATATGTGAAAGTTAGAGTGCAAACCATTGCCAGAGAGTCCACTTAAAGAGGTATAGAAGTCTTAAAAAAAATAAAGTGCCAGCCCCCCTGCAAGTTAATGTCATAGTGTGCTAGTAGGCATACTAACAAATTATTATAGCCTAAAATGGATCCCTTCAGTGGCGTGCTGTCACCGATGCCAGGGCTTCTATCTTCGCCTGGCCTTCCTTCCTGGTTCGAAGGCTCAGGCCTTTTAAATGGCCGAACAACAATGATGTGATTCCCGCACATGCGCACGGGAGCTCAATTCAGAGATAAGTGTGCATGTCATCGGCGGCAGAACTTGTGAATATCTCCTAAACTGTGCATGTTTAGAAGATATTTATTGTACCTACAGGTAGGCTATATTATAAGCTTACATGTAGGTTCAAGTGGAGTTTACTGCCACTTTAAAGAGCCCAACAAGTTACACATAAAGTTCTTTTTAAGGGGAGTCAGCTGATCTAAAATCATTATTTTATTTTAGGTATATTTTAAAGCCTAACTCCAGCTGAAAACATTTTGGGTGGAACTTCCACTTGTCTACTACGTGATGGTTCTGATTCACTGTCCAATGAGCAGACCTGAGGTGGAAAGACAACACAGGAATTGCAAAGCTCTATGAGTAAATAGGCCTGTTATCTGCCTAGCTGTGCACAATAAAAGGTGCTTATGTGTTAATCAAAAAAGTGACTGACAGAATCTGACTGACAGAATCATAAATCCAAAACAATTGGCATAATATGGTGTCAAACATAATACAGTTTTAATTGTGTATTTAGCCCAAAGTTCCATATTAAAGGAGTTGTAAAGTCAGAAGATTTTTTTTATCTTAATGCATTATGATAAAAAGCCTTCTGTGTGCAGCTCCCCTCCTCAGCCCCCCTAATACATACCTGAGGTACAGCTCTATCCAGAGATGTTGTAGGATTGTCTCAGCTGCCTGGTACTCCCCTCCTCATTGGCTGAAACAGCAGAGTGGTGCCAATGGCTCCCACTGCTGTCAATCAAAGTCAGTCAGCCAATGAGGAGAGAAAGGGGGCAGGGCCGGGATGCAGCTCCTTGTCTAAATGGATAGACGGAGCTGCAGCTCGACTCAGGTGCCCCCATAGCAAACTTCTTGCTGTGTGGGGACTCATCAGAAGGGGGGGCCAGGAGAGCCGAAGAGGAACCTGAGAAGAGGAGGATCTGGGCTGCTCTGTGCAAATCCACTGCACAGAGGAGGTATATATGACATGTTTATTCGGTGCTTTTTTTCTCAGAGAATAGGTGCAGTAACTCCCCCTTTCTGAGCCACTCCTTTTCTCCACCCCTACCCACCTCCGAGCACCGTTCCTTGGTTCCATCCCCTACCCACCTCACAGTACTGCCCTTATAAACAATACAAAACCAAGTATCAATTTGTGGTGCTAGTAATCTGTAAGGATTTTGGTAATTATAATAAGACAAGCAGTAAAATAGATCCCCTGCAGCCAGTAACAATAGAGCCCCTGCCAGCAACAATAGACCACCCCACCACAAAAAATCCCCCCCAGCAACAACAGACTCCCAGCAGCAGCAGAAGATCTCCCCACAGCCAGCATCAATAGATTATCCGGCAGCCAGCATTAATAGATTTTCCGGCAGCCAGCAACAATAGACCCCTCCCTCAACAGTAGATCTCTCCCAGCAACAACTGACCACCCAGAAATATAAGACCCACCCCCAGCAACAGTAGATCTCCCACCAGCATCAATAGACTTCCTCAGAAACAATAGACCCCCATGCAAAAATAGATCCCCTCCAGCTAGAATAGATCCCCTGGCAGTGAGCATTAATAGACCAGGCAGCACACCCCAGCACTACTTGCTGTCAGTGGTGAAGGTGCCGGAACTGCGTTACCGCTGAAAAAAAGCCCTGTGTTTATTATTTTTAACAAAAAAGAAAAACAAGACTTTAAAATCACTTTAGGTAAGCCTCAACATTTCTATTACTATTTCTCCTTTTGTCTTTTGATCATTTGCAGTTGTTACAGTAGTTAGAAGAGGTGGATAGAAAACTTTAACAAAACTATATTCAGTAAACATACATTACATTCAGAGTGAATATAGTACTTGAATGAAAACAAGCAAACTTGAACACAGTGAATATACCATATCAATAATTTTGCACCATATGTTGTGTTGGCTGGAAACACTTCAAATTGTCCTAATAATAAGAAGTAAATCATAAGTAGCAGATGCTTTTTTTATCTTCACTTTTAAGCTTCAGTGCGCATGCATGTGACATAAACATGTCACTTTGAATTACTCAAGATGTAACCATCTTCGAATCAAATTTAAATAGCAGCTGTAACACAATGATGACTTCTTATTTGCTCTGAAAACATATAAAGTCATGACAGCCATAAAGCTAAACTAAAAAATAAATTACAAATATATCAAATTAAAGTATCCTTTCCTCACTGGATCTCTACAGTATGAATGTTTATTACATCTGGCAGCTTACACATGGCAGATTCCACTTACCTACCTGCCAGATTAAGCCATACTAGATAAAAGAGAACTGCTTACTCTTACCTGAGACAGAGCAGAAAGATGTACTGGGTGCCCATCATCAGCATTCTACAGAGCATTTGGCTGGGGGAAGACATAGTGTAAGTGTATCTCCAGAGTAGACTGGAGGTAACCCACATGCAAACTGCAGACATGTAGTCCTTTGGTTGGGACTTGAACCGACATCCCTAGTGTTGTCAGGTGGGTGTGCTAACCATTTAGCCACTGTAGTAAACTGATTGCTTCAGAATTGATATGTAGCAGGATGCTAGTATTTAGTCTGGCTCCCCTATAGTTAGTGGAGCAGGGCTTGATTATTCAGGGCTGTTCAGTGTTTCGTAGGCTGCTGTTCTTTTACTTCCCCCTGTCTTCTAGATGATTCTAGAAGTATAGTAGGAGGAAGAACAGAGCATGCAGCCTGAATATTTATGGGACTCCAGCCAATTCCTGGGGGTGTGCCAACAAGAGAGCCCATAAATAGGATGGGGCATGAGCAGCAGTGCAGAGTTCTTGGCTCCAGTCCTGCTGGAAGACTCCTTGGCAGGGGCTCTGCCCCTGGGGTAGCTTTCTTGAAGGATCTGTGAGGAAGATACTGAGGTCCCAGGTAGGCTTAGCTGAGAGGCCTATTTGCAAGCTGAAAACCAAAGATCAAGTGGGGTCTCAAGATGCTCATTGGAGAGAACCAGGAAGAAGCTGTTGGAAAGAGTCCAGCTGTCCTATGGTGGTGTGAGTCTACATCTCCCTCACTAGGAAGCGCCTGATAGATATCAGCTGGAGGCAATTGATAATTCTGAGGCTAAGTGAGTAAGCAACACATTGCTGAGGAGTTAGTGACTGTGTGTTGCTTTTAAACTTTGGAAGGAGTACAGTTTACCATCAGCATAGAGATCCTGTGAGACATTCAGCAGTTGTGTAGTGCAGACAGCAGTTTTTGAAGTACAGCCAGCAGTCTGTGAAGTGCAGCCAGAAATTGAGAAATCCTCAAGTTATCCAGTTCTATGGTTTTCAGGAGATCCCATGCTCCCCCTCCCTACCCCAGTTCATCGTTCTCAAAAATAAAAAAAATAAAGGAAACCCCTAGACTGTTCTTTGGAGCCAGGGATAGAATGCAGGAAATGCTGTGTGTGTACTGAGGTGGAGATAGAACCAACATTTTCAGCGGCTCTTTAGGTGGTGCGCTACAGCTAGATTGCTCCCCCACTCTAAAAGATCAACCTTCTCCAAGCCATCCACTTATTTTTATTTTTGATCCTGCAAAATTGGATGAGAAAATTGGAATGATATGAATGTGCTTGCCCAGCATGAGGTACACTGACACAAATGTAGCTCTGCCCACTGTACTCTGTTTTAATACTGGTTTAGTTGAGCTCTTGGCAGTAATAGAGCGCACACAGGCAGCGGGGTCTGCTCATGGCACTTCCTCAGTGGGCTATAAAATGTAGAATAATGAGGTGACTTTGCAGAGACTTTTACTGAATATTTTTAATAAGCGTTTTTATTTATCTCTACTCTGATCTGAAACATATCCTTATTAAGTAATGGGTTGCATTTCAGTGTGCATAACCACATTTTCAGGGACATATTACTACATTCATTAGCAGATACATTTTTGTTTTAGATTCATCAAAGAACTTTTTTTTTTTTGCTTCATAGAAACCTCTATAGTGCATTCCAAAAAAAGCTTGTCATTAATGTGTTACCTTTCCTAGGTGTTGTACTTTGATCTTGTTTCTGTGGTAAGTGCGTTTCTTTAATAAATGTACTGAAGCTTTATAGACTAACAAATAATTCAAAGGCTTGGAACAAATATATCTGGGATAGGATTAACTCCAGAATGCCTCAATACATTAATTTCCAGCCACAGGCTTCATAACTGGGTTCTCATAGCTGCCTTGATTATTGTGACTCTATCAATATAAAACAATCAGATTTGGATTCAAATTCTCTATCTTTAATTATTTTAATTTTGCAGCTTTAATTATGATAAATATCTTTTTTCATCATTTAACTTTTCTTTGTTTGAGCCTGACTAAAGCTTACATGCATACGGCTGTCATTGAGTGTACATGGACATGCACAAGAAATTACTATGCACATGCATTGCACATGGACATGCAAACACAGGTTCCAGCACACATACAATGCATTTCCTAATAATCATGGTAATAATTCTAACTTCAAAAGTGCACCAACTAGGTGGTAACATGCTCATAAAGCCTGCAATGTAGGGTACTTTAATACTTCCTCCCTGCTCTTGTTCATTAACTTTAATAGAGCAGACCCACTGTTCCTCAGCTCCTAAGGCACATAACAAAACCCTATAGCTATTTGCCAAGATTATTTTTAAAGTAGAAAAAATGTATTCAAAATGTACTTATCCTCTCCATGCTCCCTCACTGTCCTCACATTCCTCTTCCATCCAGCACCACTGGTCCTTCAGGATTGGAGGGTACTCACATGACATTACAAGAGCACCACTCAGTCCTGAACTGATTTCTGCCCCCCGCCGATACAATGGAGGAAGAGTAAGCTCCCATGACCTCACCAAGCATGCTAGAAGACTGCAGGAAAAGGTATGTATGTTTTTTTGGTTTTTTTTAATAAAAAGTAGCATGGGGGCTTTGGTTAGGTGGTTGATTGAGTGAGTGGATTTTCAACAAGAGATCTGAGATACGCTTTAAAGGTAGGTTGAATTACCCAGTGAAATTTCATCTTTTTTAGGATTCTGTTAAACTTGGCAAACTGGACATTGGTTTGTAGGTATCAGAAATCAGTAAGGACTTTGAAGTTATTACTGAATACAAATCTAAATAAAGACCTAAAGGGGTTGGTTAAAGGCAAATAGACTGTGCATTTTGAAAAGTGCAATTGCTCTAGAGTATATTAAATGAGGTAAAGCTTTAGTTTGCAAGTACCCAATCACGTGCAAGGAAACTTAAAAAAACTGCATTTTTGCTTTTTTGCTTGCACCTGTTTGGATGATGGAAGTCAGCAGAGCTTTTGCTCATTTACTAAGCTCTGGAGCAGCTGCACTTGCAAAGTGCACAGTCTTTTTGCCTTAAGTAAGTCAACCCCAACATGTTACTGCACCTACTATGCAGTTACCCTTTTGTTGTATGTTTCCCTCCTTTAAGCCCCTCCTGTCAGTCTTATACTCACCTCTTCTTAATTGAATTATGAGGCCGCATACCATTAAGGCCATATCTCAATAAAGATTAAGGTCATATCCCCATTAGCAGGCTTGAGTCAGGAACACAAAGGCCATATATCAGTAAACATTGAGGACATATCTCAATGAATAATAAGATCATATTTCAGTGACAGGCTGGAGTCAGAACACATATCTCAGTGAACACTAAGTTCATATCTGAAAGCCACGCTGGAATCCGCCACCTTTATGTTATATCTCAGTAAATACAAAGACCATATCACAATGATGGACTGGAGACAGGAACTCTATGGGGGTTATTTACTAAGGCAAATCCACTTTGCACTACAAGTGCAAATTACAAGTGTAAAGTGCACTTGAATTTGCACTGAAAGTGCACTTGGAAGTGCAGTCACTGTAAATCTGAGGGGTAGATCTGAAATGAGGGGAAGCTCTGCTGATTTTATTATCCAATCATGTGCAAGCTAAAATGCTGTTTTTTATCTTCCTTGCATGTCCCCCTCGGATCTACAGCGAGTGCACTTCCAAGTGCACTTTCAGTGCAATTTCAAGTGCACTTTGCACTTGTAGTTTGCACTTGCAGTGCAAAGTGGAGTTGCCTTTAGTAAATAACCCCCTATGATTCTATTTCAGTGAACATCAAGAACATCGCCAGAGCCAAGCTGGAGTCAGGAACATTAGGGTGATAGCTTACTACCAGAAACTCACCAATACCCAGTTCTGAAATATCACTTTTGGCTATGCTTATCCGTTACGTATACCTTTCTTTTAAGAAAAATATTTCACCTACTTTTCAGGACTAATTTATTTAGGCTGGGTTCACACTATATACGCATGCAGCACACAGCAGGGGTCCTGGGTGTCCTCGTTCATGGTTTCAGGTCCGATTTCAGCCCAAATTTTTGGCTGAATTCAGACCTGAAACAGACTAAAAGACGCACAAGGGCCCCTGTGCAAATTCGCACCGGAGCCGCAGCGAAGTAATGTGAAACGGTTCCATAGAGAGCCGGTCAAAATCTCCTGCTATTGCGAATTGGATGCAGGGAACTCGCATCCAATTCGCAATAGTGTGAACCCAGCCTCAGATGTCTCTGTCACCATTACCAAGCCATTTTTCTTGTAATTGAATTCCAGCAGATATTACCCTACATTTCTTAAAAACTGGAACCTTCACTTTTATTTTTCTAGTCTTATTAAAATCAAAAGCAACCAGCTCTTATCTTGTGTTTATTATGTTTTTCTAAGTGACAATTCTTTATGAAAGAAAATCCCACACAATGTTCTTTTCTCTTTTTATGTTCAATTTATTGCCTTTGAGGCTTCAGAAAAGAAAAAAAGAATGTTATTATTCAGCCCAGACTTAATTATAATAATTAGGATGTGCAATTTGTAAAGTTGGCTGTGTCTTTATGGCACATTTTGCATAATTCTCTTTCTCGTTTAAATTAAGCAGGTTTAATCAGTTTCTTGAAGACAGTGTCTGGTCATGTCTCTTCGCTGTAGTCTTTGATTCTGACATTGAATGCTGGTCCAGGCTCCCACATAATTAGCAGGTTTGATATGTTTAACTTTCACAAAGCTTTTATCTTGCCATTAATCCCTGGCATCTGTGATGGACACATTGGGGATCTCTCATTGTACTAATCCAAAAAAAAAAAAAAAAAACCTTGACAGCGACTGCCTATAAATTAACCCCAAATATGCCAGCCAGCTACCACCACTTTACCAGTCGCCTTCTGCTACCATCTATTATATATAAATTTCACACTGATAGGTTCCTGAGCAGGATTGGCCCAGGCTTCATGGATATGGCCATCTGTCTTTCATTATCATGCAAAATGAGAATATTCCAAAAGGAAATAAAGTCATTTGCTTAAAACAATGCTGGTTAATTAATAAAGTATAAACAATAAATGAAATATTCAATGCCTACATTTAGTTTGTGTTAATGAAGAAGATGATGTAGCACTTTTTTTTTTTTTATTCTTTATAGGACATTTGTTTCAAATTGTGTTCTTTGTACTATAAAGAACACAACGTCAGCTGTGTTAATCAGAACGGTTAATAGTACATGTAAATAAAGTCTTGACATTCAAATGAAAACATAAACATGAATATTAGAAACAAAGCGATAGATAACATAAGTTTAGTCTCAACTGCTTTCAAATGGACCATATTAGGAATTTATACATCATAAAAAGGGTAAAAAAAGTATACAAGATTATCTGAGGCATGCTAAATATTTATTTCTGCTAATTAAAAAAATGAAAAAAAAAAAGTCAAAATGAATAACTTCCATACATTATGAATATCTTACCAAGCATTGTAAAAAGTGGTTGTCTTTGCTTTGTCAACAAGTAACAGCCATTTAATGACATCATTTAGAACATGTTTGCCTAAAATATTTTTAATGGTAAGGTTGGCCAAGCATTATTTGTGAATGAGCTGAATGGTAGTTTAACTAATCCAGACAAATTCTCTGCCCTTGAACTCCTGAACCAGAGTGTTGGTTAACAAGGCATTATGGTCCATTAGCAAAATCTTCATATTCCACTTGGCATTCAGCTAAGGGAATAAATCTCCCTTTGATAATAATAATGTCCACAAGACTTGGTCTTGGTCTTGTATACGTATGTATAATTTACCAATTAGGCATTTCCTGTACTTGTATAGTATTTTACAGTAAAAATGTTAATTAAGAATTAAACATGAGTTTATTGATCTCAAGGCTTTGCTGTAGAGCTGATTTAATAAACGTGTCTGGACTCGAGTATGTTGATTGCAAATAGTTTGATAAAGAGGTAATCCAATTTAACCACTTAAGGACCGAGCCTCTTTCTGAGATTTGTTGTTTACAAGTTAAAAACAGTTTTCTTTGCTAGAAAATTACTTAGAACCCCCAAACATTATACATTTTTTTCTAACACCCTAGATAATAAAATGGCGGTCCTTGCAATACTTTCTGTCACACCGTACTTGCGCAGCGGTATTACAAGCACACTTTTTTTTGGAAAAAATACACTTTTTTGAATAAAAAAATAAGACAACAGTAAATTTTTTCCAATTTTTTTTTATATTGTGAAAATGTTATGCCAAGTAAATTGATACCCAACATGTCAAGCTTCAAAATTGCGCCCACTCGTGGAATGGCAACAAACCTTTACCCTTAAAAATCTCCATAGGCGATGTTTAAAAAATTCTACAGGTTGCATGTTTTGAGTTACAGAGGAGGTATAGGGCTAGAGTTATTGCTCTCACTCTACCAATCGTGGCAATACTTCACATGTGTGGTTTGAATACAGTTTTTCACTCACGTATGCGTTCGCTTCTGCACGCAAACTCGTCGGGATGGGGCGCGTTTGAAATTTTTTTTTCTTATTTATTTTACCTTTTATTTTTTATTTTTAAACTGTCTTAAAAAAAAAAAAAAATTGTATCACCTTTATTCCTATTACAATGAATGTAAACATCCCTTGTAATAGACAAAAAGCATGACAGAACCTCTTAAATATGAGATCTGGGGTCAAAAAGACCTCAGATCTCATATTTACACTAAAATGCAAATTAAAAAATGTTGTCATTTATAAAAAAATACAAAAAAAATGGCCCTTTAAGAGCAATGGGCAGAAGTGACGTTTTGACGTTGCTTCCGCCCTGCAATGACATGGGGATGGGTGGGGGCCATCTTCCCTTCACTCGTCTCCATGTCACACAAGGGACAACATCCGATCACCTCCACCGCTGCTGACTGTTCTGGTAAGCGGCGGAGGGCACCTGAGCATGGCGGGCCCCTCTCCCGCCGCCGATTAAAGTGATCTCATGGCGAGACCACTTTTATCTTGAAACGGACCACCCGCTGAAGAAGAGGATACCGGGGTTATGGCAGCTAGCTGCTGCCAAAACAACAATATCCCTCTTCAAAGTGCCAAAGTATAACGATGGTGGGCAGTCCGGAACTAATAGTTCACTTTGAAACAAATGTCTACATTTAGTTACCTTTAGTGAAGTTTTCATTTTTTTCTTCTATTATCCTGGACTATTATCCAGGAGTTGTTTCCGTTGCTTTGGTGCATTTATTCCACCCATGTTGATTTAACATTATTCCTAGTAGCTCTATTATATCAGCATAGGTGGGTCAAATACCAGGTTTCAACTAGGAATTTCAGTATAACAAAGATCTGATCTTTGTGATGCCAGGTAAAGGCTTTGGAATACCTCGCAACTTTTTAAGATGAGAAAGAGGAACCTCCTTTAGTACAAAATATAGAGGCAAATTACACACACCCCTAGTTATGCAAACCATTAATAATTTATATTGCATTTTCAGAAAAACAAAAACAATAATTTAGAGGTTTTATTTAAGGTAGGAATGACAGACAGGAATTTAATCCCAACAGAAATTTTATCCCCAAGAGATCCTAAAGAGGGACAGTCTCTTCAACTGAGGGACAGTTAGAAGCTGCAATCTGTATAAGGGGTTCAATTTTGGTTTCATGAATGTAGTTTCACTAATATAAAAGTCACTACTAGTAATAACTTATAAATTCTGACATTATAATTGTTGAGAACTGTCCTCATTTACAGAGAGAGGGTGGAACCCAAGCTTAAAGCCCATCTCCAGGACAAAAAAGATTTTATCTGAAGAGGGGCTGTGCCCACACTGCAAGGGTTAACTGCACATTTTGTCCAGGGGAAAGTAGAAAACCTATACTCACCTGATCCTCCATTCCATGAGCAAACAAGACTCCCCCATGATCCAGCGCTGGACTGTTCTTGACATCCGCTTGTCTAGAGTAGGGCTATGGGTTTGATGACATCAGAAATAGAAATAGTCCACTGTACAAGACCGCTATACAGTGGAGGGGCAGGGCCTGCAGGGACCAGTCTTGTGTGAGGAAGATCGGAAGAATTAGGTAAGTATATCTCCAATCTTCAATCCCTGGACAAAAATTAATCCTTGAAGTGTGGGCACAATTTGTTTTTACCCGGTGTTGGGCTTTAAATAGGTGGTGCTAAGCTGACCATGAGATGTTGCACTGCCTGACCAAATACCTTCACTGACATCTGTGTAGCAGAAGGCTATAAAAAAAATGTAATATCATTTGAATAGATTGTTTAAGTAGGCCCTCATACAATTATTGGTAAATGTTGATATTTTGACAGATGATAATCTGACTCTGTATGGTCCACCTTCAAGCTACCTGGGATAATTAGGCTAGAGAGTAACAGCAAAGTTGAACACACTTTTAGCTCAGGATCCTATGTAAAGCAATTTAGGATTGCAAGATGTCGCCTTCTCCATTGTTCTCAAAGAGACAAGTCTATTCATCACCATCTGTGAATCCATATTTAAATTTTTTTGAGAAAGTAAAGCCATGAGCCTGTAGTAGAGAAAAGAAATTTCAAACTACAAAGAAAATGGATGTTTGACTTAGTACTTGAGGCAAAGCTGCATTCACATCACTCATTCAATGACGCTTATGCAAAAATGCTTGCTTTTTTTTCTTTGGTCTTGGCTGGTTATTCAAAGTGAAGAAAGCTAAATCATATTCACCAAAATAAGTAAGCATTCACTTTTTACTGGAACCAAACCAACTGCATTAGAAAAGATGGGTGGAGAGTAGAACTTCAGAACCTCAAACCATAATTTTTAAATTTATATTGAACAAAAAAAGGTCAAACCTTTGTCAGGTTTTTTTTGCTATCTGTGTTGCCATTGGGGAAAATTTGCCTCACTTTCTGACACCAGCCGAGGACACTGCTATTAAAGTGAAAGTAAACCCACCTATCGTTTCCAGCCAAGGAATCTGCCATCTTGGCCTCTGTTAAATCTACAGCTGCCATGATGCTGCACATGTGATCAGTTATAACACCAGCCATTGGGTGATTTTACCATTTGGTTGAGAGCACAACCAATAGGAGTGTTACATTTCTGGCATGTGCTGGAAATGTAACTGTTTTTTGAAACTTAAATGGATGGGTTTACTTCCACTTTAAAAATGACATAGGTTTTTACCTACTTTATCAAAAACAAAAATACATATAGGATTTGCTAATATATATTGTACTAAGCAAAAGTTTTCAGTTGCACTGGTTTTAGAGGTCATCGGATAAGGTTTATTATGTTTGTTCAACTTTTATGCATAGGTTTTTGCAGTATAAATATTCTTATAAAGCTAAGCATTTGGTTCAAAAAGATAATGTTTATTTGCTGATTTTATATTTATTGTTATCTTCTGTCCATGCAGAAGGCCAAGGAATGTGCCACACAATGACATTTAGGATTTTGTAATCATTCAATAAAAAATACATTGTTTCCAAGCACTGCAAAGATATCCATGGTTGGAGCCTTGATAGATATTGAAATACCATCAGACATCTGAAGATAATTATCACTGCTTAGTCAAACAGGAAATAATGTCTGCTAAGCAATCAAGTGGACAAATACACAGCAGAAGATAAGGAGTAACAGGAAAGGGCAATGTATTCATAGCGAAGCAAAGCAGTAGCTGACTGCTTTTAGAACGTATTTGTAAATATTATTTTAAGAAAAACTTGAAGACACATTTTTGTAATAAATCAAATTAAACATTAATGACCTTTTAAATCATAGTTTCTCAACCAGTGGTATATGTACCCAAAGAGGCACTTCTGGCAGGCTCAGGGGTATTAAAGTCCATTGACGTACATTAAGAATCAGTTTAAAGGCACAGAAAGTTCTAAATTGCATAGGAAGAAAATATTAATAAGTGTTTTAGATATTTAATATGTCAATGGATTGATTGGAAACCAGTTTGCACAGTTGGGGGGGGGGGGGTTAAACACCTTAATGTACTGTATACATGGCAAGCGGTATGTAAGACAAACAAGTAACAAGAAACTGCTTGTACATTGGTCATGGTAACCGGTGGTGTTTTTTGAAATCATTAAGCATTAGGTTTATGTTTTTGTAATTAGGTTAAAAGTTATGTTTAGGGGTTAAAGTTGGGGATTGGATCAGGTTAAAGTGTTTATAAAGGCAGAATGTTTTTTACCTAAATGCATTCTTTGATTTAATGTAACAAACCTACTGTGATCAGTGCCTCCTCCCCCCAAATACTTGCCTGAGCCTGATCTTGAGCCATCACTGTGTCTAAGAGCAGCAGAGCCTTCCTCGCTGGATAAGGAGGCAGCAGCGGGAGCCATTGGCTCCTGCTGCCGTTAATCAATTCCTGTGAACAGGGAGTGGGGGGCAGGACCGGTCGCTCCTGCCTTGGGAGTGAGCCTAAGCAAGTGCCTCCATAGTAAGTGGCTTGCTATGGGGGCACTTGGAAAGGAGCAGGAGCCAGGAGCGCCAGTCGGGTACCTCAGAACAGGACAATACCATTGCACAGGGCATGTAAGTATGGCACGTTTAGTATTTTTTTTAATTGACCTTTAGATACACCTAAAGAGCTAACCTTAGAGGTTAAGTAAGAATAGGGTAAACTTAGGGGTTAGTTTTAAGGTTGAAGCCGAGTTCTTGGCAGATATAGAAAAACACATATTCTCATTACAATAATGTTGCATCATTAAATGTGTTTGAATTTGACATTATATTAGCCTCTTGCAGTACCTATGCAACAGAGTTTAGAGTGAGAAAAAGAAGCAGAACAAGGAGCCAATCAGTTCATGTGTTGACAAGGAGTATGCTTATCGAAGAAGGAAGGAGAAATGCTCATCACTGTGCTTTTTCTCCTTCACGTTGCATGCAATTACCTAAATTATATCTTCAGTAGACAAAGTCATATCTCCCTCTTCTAAACCAATGGTGGTCCCATAGAGTGACGGACAGCTTAACTGGCCAATAGTGTGGTGCATCTGAAGGTGTCTATGCTCAGTTGCTAAGAGTTTAATGTCAATCTGTCAAGTTCTCCAGATTCTGTAAAAAACATGTTATAATACGCATATACAATTTACATACTGTACAGTATGTTCACGTCAGTCTCTGCCCTCAAGGAGCTTACAATCAAAGATCCCTCTCTCACTCTGCATGTAGATATGTACTAGGACCTATTTAGACAGGAGGCGATAAACTGAACAGCATGAATTTGAAGTTTGGGAGGAAATGCACACAAGCGCAGGGAGAATATTCAAACTCCATGCTGACAATGTTCGATTTGGGATTTGATCTGAGGAACCTGGTACTGCAAGGCAAAAGTGCTAAACACTAAGCCACTATACTTCCCCAAATAATTTGTAAGATACAGTCACCAAGTAACTAAGATTGACTTTTTTTTGTGCTTGAGTGGGAACCTAGATTCTAGGCCCAGTGTGTATACAGAGTCTTATTCTCAAGCACAAAATTAAGCCTACCTTCCTCCTTGCAGCAAGCTCTTCTCCATTTGGAGAAATGTCAAGGCCCTGTATACAACCTGGCCTAGGATCCAGGGTCCTTAACAGGCACAAAGGAACTAATCTGAATACAGACTTGAGTACTTTATAGTTATTTTAGCTTAAACACTCTAATGCCCGGTACACATGGTCGGACATTTATCAGACATTCCGACAACAAAATCCTAGGATTTTTTCAGACGATTTTGGCTCAAACTTGTCTTGCATACACACGGTCACACAAAGTTGTCGAAAAATCCGATCGTTCTGAACGCGGTGATGTAAAACACGTACGTCAGGACTATAAACGGGGCAATAGCCAATAGCTTTCATCTCTTAATTTATTCTGAGCATGCATGGCACTTTGTCCGTCGGATTGGTCTACACACGATAGGAATTTAAAGGATCGGATTTTGTTGTCGGAAAATTTTATAGCATGCTCTCAAACTTTGTGTGTCAGAAATTCCGATGGAAAAAGTCCAATGGAGCCTACACACGGTCGGAATTTCCGACAACAAGCTCTGATCGCACATATTCCGTCGGAACGTCCGACCGTGTGTACAGGGCATAACACTACGTAGTGGACTCCTGACTTGGTCTGACGATCTGATCCCAGGTCCTGATCCCTTCATGGAGCAAGCAGCCAGGCACGGGGTATTTTCATCCAGATGCATAAAATCTCACTCAGTCCTCAGACAGTAATCAGGCAGGTGGTGTCTTGTTTTTTGTTGTTTTTATTGTTTTGTAGAACTGGGATAGGGATTGGGAGGAGCTTTGGCATTCCCAGAACTAAACCACTAGAATGAGCACACTATCTTGAAGCAGCTATACACAAAAAAACAGAGTTTCCCTCCACAAAAAAAGGTAGCACATGATCTCAGCTCAGGAGCCCTCTCCTCTTCAAGGCACAGTCAAGACAGCTTGGTTTAGAACAGTTGCTCTATCCATAAAGGGTGCACAAGAAACAGTCAATCTCTCGGGATTGTCTGCAGCCTACTCACTGTGATCCAGGCAGTCTGAGTCAGCCTCTTTTACTTCAGCTGACTCTGGCACAAGGTATCACAGATGGATCCTCTCTAGATTGTTGCCTTAAATGTTCCTGTGACCTTGGGGGTGATCCTAAGGCTACTCTCTGAGAGAGAATCGTCCAGGACTTCTTAAGGCTTCTACTAAGCCTTGGAAGGTTTAACAGCATTTCCAGGCTGAGTCACTCTCAGGAGGTAAAGGACCCTGTTACTCTCTGCTCTCAGCCTTATGTACACCTGTCAGCCCCCTGCTGTCCATTCTACTCAAACAGGGATTGGCTGAAGTTGCATCCAGGGCCAGTTCCAACTCTACTCTGTCTTGCTCACCATGTTTCTAGAAGATTCTGGAAAGACAGGGGGAGACAGACAAGCCCACAGCTGCAGAGCACACAGTAGGCAAAACACAATTAGGTCCCTACTTCTAATAGTAGAGCCAAAAACTAAATTTGCCTCACTTCTAGCACCTGACCTAGGAGGGTGCTACAACTATAAAGTCAAGATGTTTACTTTAAGGCAAATTGGTTAAACCTTCTGACTTTATCATGGTTGCAGTGTTTCCTGCATGGCCTGAGTAGTTTATTGAATTCATTTTTTGGATGAATTATTTACCTAAAACCAGTACTATAGAAATACTTATGTTTTAGTAGTGTTATGCACTTCAACATTCTATCTGCTGTTTTGAATAATACAAAGTGAATTACAGGTCAAAAGGGAAGATTGAGTTCTTTGAATAGCTGCCAGTTTAATCAGTTTATGCATGTAGTGAATTTTCCAAACCGTCAAACTGTTGAATGAATTGAATACTCAGTAATATCACTTGTCTACACAGTCACCATCTCAAATTAACATGTCTCTAAACTGCAACCAAGGAAATGGTTTCCTCTTCTTTCAATTGTGTCTAAAGTCAATACTTTTGAATAGAGTATGGAATGGTAATAAACTTCAACAAGTTATTTTTTTGTGCTGTTTCAGGCCTATTTGGAAGATTTTTCCTTATTAGGGTCTTGAGATATAATAGGTAGTGAGAGGAGAGCTCTCCGAAATAAGGGAAATTCTCACAGTGATTCTATCTTCACCCAGTCCAGAGAATATGCAAGCAGTCCCAGCTTCAGCACAAAGCTCTAAAGGGATGGCACGAGAAGGCCGTCCCTTCAGAGCGCATGAGCTGGGGACATCACTGGCTGCTGCTCAATGGAACATCTCCTAAACTGTGCACGTTTGGGAGATACAGGTAAGCTTTATTATAAGACTATAAAGTGATCTATATTACCGCTTTAAAGAAAAAGTTCACTTTTGTAGCAAAAGGGGTTTGTAGCATGTTATAAACAGACTGGCCCCCGCACCTCACCAATCCCCATTGTGACAGCTAGCAGGGTTCTTCTCCCTCCTCGCTAGCTGTCACAATTTAAAAGAAATGTGGCCGAGCGGAGCTTTTACCTGCAAGAAAATGTGCATTTATTTTTTTCTTTTCCAAAAAGTGAACTTATCCTTTAAACTCCCTGGCGGTATGATTATTTCAGATTTTTGATGCTCAAAGCGGTATAATGTTTTGCATGGAAATTTGGCATTTTATATTGTAGGCCTGTAATTCTTAGGAATAACTCACTTAAATCTGTCCAAACAAGAGTCTAGTAGACATCCTGGGTATGATAAAGTTTGAAACACAAAATCATACATTATAATATAATAAATAACTATAAATAATTATAACAAATAATGTAATAATAAAAAGTATTCAATAATGTAATCAAATCAAAAACACTGAAATGTGCTCAGTTGCAGAATTGTCGCTGTCATTACTTTTAGTGTTTGATGACGGATTTCCCCGCGAATCACTATCGCTCAATTCTGCAAGTGATTCTAATTTATTATCGCTGTTTTCTAGCTGGTCTAAAACTGCTTTTGATGCAAAGGGACACTTTTTGGTTGCTATGGACAATCTTCAGTTTCCAGGCAGAAAGAACAGTATATATAATATAAAACTGCATGCAGGGCACTGGACAAAGCATTAGGGACAAAAGGGATGTGAAATAATGTGATACAGTAATGTAATCTGTAAGATTACAGTGTACTGTATGTGTATTGTGTTTTTTACTTTTTGAATTTGGCACCGTTCTCTGTCCCAGTGCGTAGGAACGCTCGCAGGGAACGGAGCTCGACACAGTAATAGATCTGGCGGAGAACCGGCTCGCACACAGAGCGAGGGGACATCGCAGGATCCTGGGGACAAGGTAAGTAACTTTGCCTGGATCCTGCAATGCGATCCCGAGTGTGGCTCAGGGTTACCGCTTTTGGTACTGAAAATCCACCCCGAGCCACACTCAGAATTACCGCCAGGGAGGTTAAAGCCTTTACTCAGCCTGGGTGTAAATATAAAATTTAAGACCCTAGCACTTGCTAAAAACAAAAAAAGCAGTTATTGCTAATATATTCACCCAATCTCCACTGCTATCTCCTGCTGACTTATCAATCCAGGAATGCAGTGCCGCTCCTCTGCCAGGATAAATGAACCCTAACATCATTTCCTGTCAGCCTAGCGCATCATGGATAAGTTCCTCCCTTTGGACACACAGAAGAATGCTGCAGAGAGCATCATGTAGCACCAGTCTCAACAGCATTTAGGATCTGCCCACCACTGAAGGAACAAGAAAGCAAAGCGGACCTATTATGACACTAGACTAAAAATACCAGGAACATGGTAAATAAACATATATATATATATATTTTACTGCTGCCAAAGGTAGTTCCATGAGGTGTGTTGGATATCAAATGTGAGAAATTAGATAGCAAGCCCAGGGTTGGCTTTGGTTTAATATTTCTCCTAGAACTGATGGCTTTGGTTTGGATCTCAAATACACTACTTCATGCTACTTTTTTAGTGCCTTTCTTATGTCCACAAATCTTTGTGATCTCACATTCCATCCATATTTTTCTTTTGTAGATGCCTTTGATTTATGGGCATGTTGTCTTTGATATACAGTATTTAAATGCCTCCTTGGCTCTTCTCTAAGTTATTAAAAGGTGCTCAGCTGGACTGTAGTTCTTCTTTTTCTGTCATTCGCAGTGATAGATTTTGCACTTTCAAAGTTTTCTGATCCTCTATATATCTTAGAAAAGCTTTTCCCATGAAAAAATGTTTCCTCTCGTACATCTTCAAGCAATATATGTACTTTCACATTTATTTTTTAGCAGGATTGCAGAGGTTTAAGAATAAACAAAAAGTAGAGGTCAGGGAAGGAAAATGTAAGGGAAGCCAAAGTTCGAAAAGAAAATGAAGCACATGCCTGCTAGGTGATATTCTGAGCAAAATGCTCTATTTCAGTGAAGAAAAGGCAGATCACGATGAAGACAATTTGATTAGAACCTTGATATGATTTTCCTTGTAAAAAAAATAGAAACTAGAGCACATTTTCAGTAGTGTACAGATTTAGGGTTATTACAGTAAGGTACACATTAAGTGACTTTATTTATGACTTTTGCCACTTTGCTTGTTAACCGGTTCATTTTCCTAATACTGTTTCCCATTTTCCCCAACTCTGTCTGTAGTGGCGATCTCTATTTCTAATAAGTTCAGACAATATACAGAAGTCAGGACCTTAAAGAATAACACCACTTTTGTTAAGAAAAAAGCCATCTCTTCTGGGTGATCAATGTAACATTGGAGGGATTTGAACAAACTTTTTAGCAAACTCCTACCTTTTGTTGCTCTGAAGTTTGTTTTACAACATCTTTTGAATACTGATCTGACTTGTATCTTTGTGCAGATTTCTGGAACAATCAGTGAGTCAATCACACAAATAGAAAATTATGTTTCTGTGGGCGTTTTTTACCCCAGGCCTCCAGGTTGCCATACTGCATTGAATTTTTACAGAAAATTACAGTGGTTGCATTTTTAAAACGGGTTATTTTGGATAACATTCAATTACAACTTGTGTAGCAATTGTATATGCTATATTAACCACTTCAGCTCTGGAAGATTTACCCCCCTTTATGACCAGGTCATTTTTGCGATATGGCTCTCTGTTACTTTAGCTGACAATTGCGCATTCATGCGATGCTGTATCCAAGTAAAATGTATGTCCTTTTTTTCAGACAAATAGAGCTTTCTTTTGGTTGTATTTGATCACCTCTGTGTTTTTTGCTTTATAAACAAAAAAAGGCCCACTGTTTTAACAAAAATACATTTTTTTTTACATCCAAAAAAAAAACAAGTATATATACGTGATCCTGCGCACACCAGCTGCCCTGTAGCAGTAAAACTGCTATAGGGCAGTCAGCAAGTGGTTAATATAAATAAAATAAAATATATCTAAACCAAAGCACTAATAATTTGCATCTTATCAGTCTCTAGATGTGGTTGCTGCATTCATTTTCTTTTTAACTGTCTAATAGAAGAATATTAGGATATGAGGTATATGCAATGGTGTTTATTTACTAAAGATTGAGAGTGCAAAATCTGGTGCAGCTGTGCATGGTAGCCAATCGGTCTCTAACTTCAGTTTGTTCAATTAAGCTTGACAAAAAAAAACAAAAAACTGGAAGCTGATTGGTTTCTTTATGAGGAGCTTCGCCAGATTTTGCACTCTTCAGTTTAAGTAAATCAACCCCAATGTGTGTTATACATGGATAAAGACTTATGGGTGAAGGTCTTTATGTTTTTTTGGAAGCATTATCTTTAGTTCTAATTCTATCCCGTGTGTATCTTTACCTATAACCATGGCAGCACAGAGAGGTTAGGTTTTGGGAGAGTTAGGCCTTGTACACATAGACCAATCATCGTCCGTTATTGGCCGGTTCAACAGAAACCCGCCAACATTCGGCCCGTGTGTACACCAGCTTGTTCGACAGAAGCGGGCCGAATAGCCCGCTTCTGTCAAACGGACATGCTGGAAAACCAGCATCTGGTCCGATCAGTGCTGGCAGCCAAAAGCTGTGAGCATTGACTGGTGTGTTCTGGCTGAGGGGCAGTCCCCCCTGGCAGTCCCCCTGTCGGAACACATTAGCGAACATCACATAGTTAGTACAGAGATCTCCTACCAAGCTCCTCAGCTTTTTTTCATTCAGCCAGCTGGGTTACATGAAAAAAAAATGATATTGTGTATTAGGCCTTAGGTTTGATGGGCACTTGTGGTATTCCACATTGCAGCAAACCACAAGAGGCACAAATTTTCCCCTGACGTGCTTAGGGCTTCAGTGACTGCAGAACTCATAATAAAGAATAGGAATTTAGAACCTTTAAAAGCTCACTAAAGCTTTCACTATTGAAAAAATTTCTGCCTCTTTTTCCTACCCTCCTCATTTGCAGCATATTGTTTGTTGTAAAATGACAGCTGTACTTTAACTGTCGAAAGCTTGTTGAACTAATCAGATAGTATTTACTCAGGCATAAGTTGGTTCATTTATTGTTTTTTGTGGTCACTAATATCAGTTACCAAAATGTGCCTTGGTTTAACAAATCGTCAGCTTTCCATATTGTGCTAAATGTTTTTGGCACTACAGATGGAGGAGACAGCAGTCGGGGTTCATGCTTAGAGGTGTCAGATAACAAAATTGGATTCAGGCTGCCATTTACGCCAGTATGCCGTCTTGGCAAAGAGCCCTACTCAAGTAATACAACTGGTACGTCTGCCATTTGTTAATTCTGCATAATTAAGCAGCAATTATACAAGTCATTGTGGAGTCTCAGGCTTATCATCTGGCTATCCCTTAATAGAGTTTCATGCCAGTTTGGCTATTAATCTGCAATAAAATAAAGTTTTTCAATGATTGAGCTATAAAATTTTAGGAACCCAAGTATGAAGGCAGTTACAGATGTGCAATGTTCTGTCATATGACAAGGAGCTGCTGTTCAGAGACTGTAAACCTTTCTATTACATATTTAATAGGATTACTAATCAGAGGGATGTCATGGATATGTTACATTAAGCTTTAAAGATGTATTTTTTTTGCTCTAACTTTTCAGTTTCTCTTTTTTTCTTCTTTAACTTTTGCTTTTTAGCATTATCTTTTTTTAACTATTTCTTCTGTTTTCATTTTTCCATTCTTTTTTTATTTTATTTTGAGATTTTTTTTATTATTGTATTTTACCTTTACAGTCTCTTTGTATGGATCCACATGTCAGATTTTTGCGTCTCAAAGCGGTACATTGTTTCGCATGGAAATTTGTTGTTTTATATTGTAGGCCTGTAATTCTTAGAAATAACTGTCCAAACAAGAGTCTAATAGACATCCCGGGTATGATAAAGTTTGAAACACAAAATCATAAATTATAATATAATAAATAACTATAAATAATTATAACAAATAATAATATAATAATAATACAATTTATTCAATAATGCAATAAAATCAAAAACACTGAAATTTGCTCAGTTGCAGAATTATCGCTGTCGTTACTTTCAGTGTTTGATGATGATTTTCCCCACAAATCACTATCACTCAATTCTGCAAGTTATTCTAATTTACTATTGCTGTTTTCTAGCTGGTCTAAAACCGCTTTTGACGTAAAGGGACACTTTTTGTTTGCCATGGACATTCTCAAGTTTCCAGGCAGAAAGAACAGTATATATAATACAAAACTGCATGCAGGGCACTAGACAAAGCACTAGGGACAGAAGGGATGTGAAATGATTTGATACGGTAATGTAATCTGTAAGATTACAGTGTACTGTATGTGTTTTATTTTTTGCAGTTTTTGAATTTGGCACCATCCACTACTCCATCCATCTGGACCATCCAGGGTTGCACGGCGCTTATCAGTGAACAAGACTGTTTGGAAATTAGTCTTCATGTATTTTTCTGCCCAATGCAGCTGTTTCTGCTTGTGAGCATTGGTTAGTGGTGGCTGAATGGAAGGTTTGTGCACAGTTGCAGGACTCTGGAGGTCTCCACACCTTGATGTCCGTCTGACTCCAGAGGCACCAGCAGCTTCAAATATCTGTTTGCTGCTATGTATTGGTGTTTTAGCAGCTGCTCTCTTGATCCGATGCATGGATCTGGCAGAAATCTTCCTCAATGTGCCTTTATCTGCACGAAACCCGTCTGTGCTCTGAATCAGCCACAAATCTCTTAATAGTGCGAAGATCACACTTAAGTTTTCGTGAAATATCTAATGTTTTCATACCTCGTCCAAGGCATTTCACTCTTTTCGGCAGCAGAGAGATCCTTTTACTTCCCCATATTGCTTGAAAATGGTGCTCTGCTTAATAATGTGGAACACCCTCCTTTAGTACTTTTTCCTTTAATTGGGCTCACCTGGCAATCTAGTTATCACAGGTGTCCGAGATTGTTTTCGGTGATCAAAAGAACCCTGAGACACAATGCCATCCATGAGTTAAACTGAAAAACAAAATATTTAATCTTTGTGACAATGAAATAGAATTTGCATAATAGTTTGGAACAGGCTGTACAGTAAATTTTCATCTTTTATTAAAGCTAAAGTTTAATATTCTTAAGCCTAGTACACACAGACCAAATGTCAGGCAACATTAGCCGGTGCAATAGAAACTGATCAACATTCAGCCTGTGTGTACTAGAGTCGGTCCGACAGAAGCCAGCCATTCTGCCAGCTTCTGTCAAAGGGGCATGACTGGAAAAGGTCTGCAGATTGGCTGCTGATCAGCGCACTCAGCCAATGGCTTTTTTCAGGCACTTGCTGTGATTGGTTGACAACAATGCTCTGTTCTTGACTCCCAAGTGTGCCGTCGTGTTGTCACCTTGGTACTTGATTTCCCTATACAAACTACAATTGTCTGTGCCAACGTACATTTGGCACAGACATGGTCCACTGTTGTTGCCATTAGAAAACCTACCAGGAGCAATGACATGCAGCCATTGTTGGAATATGTGCATGTAGACAGAAAGTGGTTACAAAGAAGCTGCAAGAGATCAGCGGTGCTGATATGCAACAAAGAATTAAAAAAAAGAAAAAAGCAGTATTTTACTCATACAAAACAAATTTAAATGTCATTCGGTTTACAGAGAACACAAAAAATAGAAAAAATGTAAATGTAATATAAACCCTCTTACATTAGTGTGTGAATGTAAATACAAACTGCATTGCACACCTCCTAAGGCAGTTATTTCCTATATAATAATCATTGTACAAACATGCAATTTGGTGATTGGTCTGAAGACTTTCCATGAGTTTTCCTTAATGAAAAATAAACTCCTTGTCAGATGATTGCTTTTCTCCTACTTGTCCTAGCTTCTTCTATATTGGTGGGGAAAAAATATCACAGGCGTTTGATATGAATTGTTTATTCATGCAGTGCTTTACATACAATGCAGTTTTCATCCAGGCATTGCTCAAGGGCTACTGCTCACCCTGGCAATCTAAGAACCCTTGCCTGTGAAGAGAATTTTTCTCCAAAACAATCCCTGCAAACTCCTTGTTGTATCTCTCATATAGAAAGTCTGGTGTGGGAGGAAAACTGATCTTAAAGTGTTACTAAACCCACAACAGTAAAATCAGTCTGTATATGCAGTAAATCATGCTTGTTATACTCACTGTGGAACCTAAGGGGTTAATCATCTGCCTTGTGTATAAAGGCTGTGTGATCCTGTCTTCTCTGATCCACTCCTTCTTTTGCTGTCCCCAATCCATCCCCTAATAGTACAGAGCCTTGGAGGCACTCTGCACATGCTCAGTTTGGTATGTATTGCTAGAGAGTTTTTTTGGGGGGGAGGGTGCATGCGATCAACATAGGGCCAATCAACGCTCTCCAGACAGAGGGTCAGGGGTCCTGTAGCCTCATAGGACAGTCAGGGGAGAATGAAAACTCCTACTACAAGCTTTAACCAGTGCTCGGCCGGACACTGATAAAAATCTCAAGACTGCTATATACTGGTGATGAGAAAAGGTATTTAGCAGTTTATATTTACTAAAATAATAGCGTTGCCATGTTCTGCGTACTTTGGGAGACCAGATATAGTGAATGCAGGCTCCTGGGTTCAATAACACTTTAAGATGACTATACCCAAGCAGATTGGTCTCAGTAGTGGGTGGACAGATTTGGCCATCCATGGTTATTGCCTAATAAAATAAATGCAGACATATTGGGATTGGTTTACTATAGGCAAATGTGCTGTTCACTTTTTTCATTCAATATTTTTTTGAAGGAAGAAAATTAGATAACAGCATAAACCAGGTAAGAGGAACCGGCCATACTGAAAAAAAAACTTACAAGACTTGATGGAAAAATATTGAGCATTATAGAAATGAGCCATACAGTGTACATCTTACAACTGGTACATCATTCAAAACCAAAACAAGAACAGCAAAGTTTACAATGGGCACATTGAAAGATATTTTAGCATTGCCAGTCGAATTGTTTAATAACATCACTCCAAGGTAAGAACCCCTTAAATGGAAGGGAAAGGTATTCAGAGAAAATATTGCTGTTCACTTTTCAAGGGAATTTTCCCTTAGCTTGGTGAAAAGTCACTTTGCAAAGAATAACTAATTTCCATGCAAGGAAAAAAAAACCTTGTAGTTTAACCACTTCAGCCCCGGAAGGTTTTACCCCCTTCCTGACCAGAGCACTTTTTACAATTCGGCACTGCGTCGCTTTAACTGTTAATTGCGCGGTCATGCAATGGTGTACCCAAACGAAATTTGCGTCCTTTTCTTCCCACAAATAGAGCTTTCTTTTGATGGTATTTGATCACCTCTGCCGTTTTTATTTTTTGCGCTATAAACGGAAAAAGACCGAAAATTTTGAAAAAAAATGATATTTTCTACTTTTTGTTATAAAAAAAATCCAATAAATTCAATTTTAGTCATACATTTAGGCCAAAATGTATTCGGCCACATGTCTTTGGTAAAAAAAATGTCAATAAGCGTATATTTATTGGTTTGCGCAAAAGTTATAGCGTCTACAAACTAGGGTACATTTTCTGGAATTTACACAGCTTTTATTTTATGACTGCCTATGTCATTTCATGAGGTGCTAAAATGGCAGGGCAGTACAAAACCCCCACAAATGACCCCATTTTGGAAAGTAGACACCCCAAGGAAATTGCTGAGAGGCATGTTGAACCCATTGAATATTTTTTTTTTTTGTCCCAAGTGATTGAATAATGACAAAAAAAAAAAAAAATTACAAAAAGTTGTCACTAAATGATATATTTCTCACACAGGCCATGCGCATATGTGGAATTGCACCCCAAAATACATTTAGCTGCTTCTCCTGAGTACGGGGATACCACATGTGTCGGACTTTTTGGGAGCCTAGCCAAGATGGCACAAAACCCCCCCAAATGACCCCATTTTGGAAAGTAGACACCCCAAGCTATTTGCTGAGAGGCATGACGAGTCCATGGAATATTTTATTTTTTGACACAAGTTGCGGGAATGTGACAATTTTTTTTTTTTTTTGCACAAAGTTGTCACTAAATGATATATTGCTCACACAGGCCATGGGCATATGTGGAATTGCACCCCAAAATACATTTAGCTGCTTCTCCTGAGTACGGGGATACCACATGTGTGGGACTTTTTGGGAGCCTAGCCGCGTACGGGGCCCCGAAAACCAAGCACCACCTTCAGGATTTCAAAGGGCATAAATTTTTGATTTCACACCTCACTACCTATCACAGTTTTGAAGGCCATAAAATGCCAAGATGGCACAAAACCCCCCCAAATGACCCCATTTTGGAAAGTAGACACCCCAAGCTATTTGCTGAGAGGCATGTTGAGTCCATGGAATATTTTATATTTTGACACAAGTTGCGGGAAAGTGACTATTTTTTTTTTTTTTTTTGCACAAAGTTGTCACTAAATGATATATTGCTCAAACATGCCATGGGCAAATGTGGAATTACACCCCAAAATACATTCTGCTGCTCCTCCTGAGTACGGGGATACCACATGTGTGGGACTTTTTGGGAGCCTAACCGCGTATGAGGCCCTGAAAACCAAGCACCGCCTTCAGGATTTCTAAGGGCATAAATTTTTGATTTCACTCCTCACTACCTATCACGGTTTTGAAGGCCATAAAATGCCAAGATGGCACAAAACCCCCCCAAATGACCCCATTTTGGAAAGTAGACACCCCAAGCTATTTGCTGAGAGGCATGTTGAGTCCATGGAATATTTTATTTTTTAACACAAGTTGCGGGAATGTGACAATTTTTTTTTTTTTTGCACAAAATTGTCACTAAATGATATATTGCTCACACAGGCCATGGGCATATGTGGAATTGCACCCCAAAATACATTTAGCTGCTTCTCCTGAGTACGGGGATACCACATGTGTGGGACTTTTTGGGAGCCTAGCCGCGTACGGGGCCCCGAAAACCAAGCACCGCCTTCAGGATTTCTAAGGGCATAAATTCTTGATTTCACTCCTTACTACCTATCACAGTTTTGAAGGCCATAAAATCCCAAGATGGCACAAAACCCCCCCAAATGACCCCATTTTGGAAAGTAGACACCCCAAGCTATTTGCTGAGAGGCATGTTGAGTCCATGGAATATTTTATATTTTGACACAAGTTGCGGGAAAGTGACAATTTTTTTTTTTTTTTTTTGCACAAAGTTGTCACTAAATGATATATTGCTTAAACATGCCATGGGCATATGTGGAATTACACCCCAAAATACAATCTGCTACTTCTCCTGAGTATGGGGATACCACATGAGTGGCACTTTTTGGGAGCCTAGCTTCATACGGGCCCCAAAATCCAATCACCGCCTTCAGGATTTCTAAGAGCGTTAATTTTTGATTTTACTCCTCACTACCCATCACAGTTTTGAAGGCCATAAAATGCCAAGATAGCACAAAACCCCCCAAAATGACCCCATTTTGGAAAGTAGACACCCCAAGCTATTTGCTGAGAGGCATGGTGAGTATTTTGCAGCTCTCATTTGTTTTTGAAAATGAAGAAAGACAATAAAAACATTTTTTTTTTTTCTTTTTTCAATTTTCAAAACTTTGTGACAAAAAGTGAGGTCTGCAAAATACTCACTATACCTCTCAGCAAATAGCTTGGGGTGTCTACTTTCCAAAATGGGGTCATTTGGGGGGGGGTTTGTGCCATCTGGGCATTCCATGGCCTCCGAAACTGTGATAGGCAGTGAAGAGTGAAATCAAAAATTTACGCCCTTAGAAAGCCTGAAGGCGGTGCTTGGTTTTCGGGGTCCCGTGCGCGGCTAGGCTCCCAAAAAGTCTCACACATGTGGTATCCCCGTACTCAGGAGAAGCAGCAGAATGTATTTTGGGGTGTAATTTCACATATTCCCATGGCATGTTTGAGCAATATATCATTTAGTGACAACTTTGTGCAAAAAAAAAAAAAAAAAATTGTCTTTTTCCCGCAACTTGTGTCACAATATAAAATATTCCATGGACTCGACATGCCTCTCAGCAAATAGCTTGGGGTGTCTACTTTCCAAAATGGGGTCATTTGGGGGGGTTTTGAACTGTCCTGGCATTTTATGCACAACATTTAGAAGCTTATGTCACACATTACCCACTCTTCTAAGCACTTGAAGACAAAGCCCTTTCTGACACTTGTTGTTTACATAAAAAAATAATTTTTTTTTGCAAGAAAATTACTTTGAACCCCCAAACATTATATATTTTTTTAAAGCAAATGCCCTACAGATTAAAATGGTGGGTGTTTCATTTTTTTTTTTCACACAGTATTTGCGCAGCGATTTTTCAAACGCATTTTTTGGGGAAAAAACACACTTTTTAAAATTTTAATGCACTAAAACACACTATATTGCCCAAATGTTTGATGAAATAAAAAAGATGATCTTAGGCCGAGTACATGGATACCAAACATGACAGGCTTTTAAATTGCGCACAAACGTGCAGTGGCGAAAAACTAAATACATTTTAAAAAGCTTTTAAAAGCCTTTACAGGTTACCACTTTAGATTTACAGAGGAGGTCTACTGCTAAAATTACTGCCCTCGATCTGACCTTCGCGGTGATACCTCACATGCATGGGGCAATTGCTGTTTACATTTGACGCCAGACCGACGCTTGCGTTCACCTTTGCGCGAGAGCAGGGGGGGACAGGGGTGCTTTTTTTTTTTTTTTTTTTTTTTTTTTTTTATTAATTTTTTGATTTTTTATCTTATTTTTAAACTGTTCCTTTCATTTTTATTTTTTTTTATCTTTTTTATTGTTATCTCAGGGAATGTAAATATCCCCTATGATAGCAATAGGTAGTGACAGGTACTCTTTTTTGAAAAAATTGGGGTCTATTAGACCCTAGATCTCTCCTCTGCCCTCAAAGTATCTGACCACACCAAGATCGGTGTGATAAAATGCTTTCCCAATTTCCCAATGGCGCTGTTTACATCCGGCGAAATCTAAGTCATGAAATGCTCGTAGCTTCCGGTTTCTTAGGCCATAGAGATGATTGGAGCCATTCTGGTCTCTGATCAGCTCTATGGTCAGCTGGCCGAATCACCGGCTGCATTCTCAGGTTCCCTGTTGGGACAGGAGAGCCAGAGAAAAACATGGAAGACGGTGGGGGGGGGGGGGAAATCCATCCCACTGCTTGTAAAAGCAGTCTAGAGGCTAATTAGCCGCTAGGATTGCTTTTACATGAAAGCCGACCGCTGGCTGAAAAGAATGATACCAAGATGATACCTAAACCTGCAGGCATCATTCTGGTATAACCACTCAAAGTCCAGCAACATACCAGTACGTTGCTGGTCCTTGTATTGTAAACTTTTTTTTCATGCAGCCTGTGGGCTGAACGAAAAAAAGATATTGATCGGTGGGTATGCCCACCATTAGAATACCTCCCTTCATCCGCCCACTTCTAATGATGGGCATACATGCACCATTTATATATGCCGAAGCATGGGGGCATCCTCCCGCAAAAGGCAGGAGCAAATTGCTCCTCCACCCACTACTGCCCCCACGCTTCGGCATATATGCTGAAGTATGGAACTGTGGTGGTGAAATCACCTCCGACAGCGCTGGAGTCACGGCTTTATATATCGTGGGAGCAAACGCTGTTGCTGTCAAGATAAATAAATCCGCGCTGCAACTGAATGGCGTACCTGCTAAGCAAAAAAACAAAGTAACATTACAGTAAAACAGTAATACTTACCATACCTGCAAAGCAAATACAAAAAAAACATAGTAAAAAATAAAACATTTAACGCAACCTGTGCCTACCTAAAATATATATATGCCGAAGCATGGGGGCATCCTCCCGCAAAAGGCAGGAGCAAATTGCTCCTCCACCCACTACTGCCCCCACGCTTCGGCATATATGCTGAAGTATGGAACTGTGGTGGTGAAATCACCTCCGACAGCGCTGGAGTCACGGCTTTATATATCGTGGGAGCAAACGCTGTTGCTGTCAAGATAAATAAATCCGCGCTGCAACTGAATGGCGTACCTGCTAAGCAAATGATGGTTAACAAAAAAACAAAGTAACATTACAGTATAACAGTATACCTTACCATACCTGCAAAGCAAATACAAAAAAAACATAGTAAAAAATAAAACATTTAACGCAACCTGTGCCTACCTAAAATATATATATGCCGAAGCATGGGGGCATCCTCCCGCAAAAGGCAGGAGCAAATTGCTCCTCCACCCACTACTGCCCCCACGCTTCGGCATATATGCTGAAGTATGGAACTGTGGTGGTGAAATCACCTCCGACAGCGCTGGAGTCACGGCTTTATATATCGTGGGAGCAAACGCTGTTGCTGTCAAGATGAATAAATCCGCTCTGCAGCTGAATGGCGTACCTGAAAACAAAAAAGTGGTTAACAATAAAAAAGTATAAAAAAATTGCATACCTATAAAGCAAACATGATAAAAACATAACAATAAAACATTGCAGTATAGAATACAATAAAAAAGAGCAGAACAATAGAGAGAGAATAGAGAGAGAGAACAATAAAACGACAACTATTTTTGGTTTTTTTATTTTATATTTTTTTTGTATTTTTATTTTTTTATTTTTTTTGTATTTTTTTTTTTTTTTTTAACACTTTTTTTAGTAACTTTAACTTTTAACTGTAACTGTACCAGGTTTGGGTCTCTCAAAATGCGATGGCATCTTGGGAGACCCTGTGTTAGTGTGCCTAGTCTGTGCCGTGCTGAACCCTACGCTAATACTCCACTAGTGTATGGTAGCGTTCAAAACATTCACCAATGCATAGACCAGGATTGTCAGGACAGGAGGGACAACAATACCGGGTGTCACGCCTAAATCCGCGCTTGCTGCAGACACGACATCTTTTTTGGGGGGCTCGTTGGGTAGGGGTACTCTGGAGGACATAAGGAAAATGCCTCCCATGCAGCCGGCTTACTGCATTTGGATTGGGAAGGTGAGGTGGAGCACCATCTGGAAACAGAAGGGCTCTGACGATCTCTTCCTGGAATTTAAGGAAGGATCCAGTCCGTCCTGAAGCTCTGTATAGCACATGAGCATTCAGCAAAGCCAATTGAAATAAGTAACAGACACTTTTTTGTACCAGCGTCTGGCCTTACGGGCAACTAAGTACGGCGCCAACAACTGGTCGTTGAGGTCCACCCCTCCCATATTAAGGTTGTATTCGTGGACACAGAGGGGTTTCTCCACAACACCAGTCGCCGTAGTAATTTGGGTCGTCGTGTCTGCATGAAGGGAGGTAAGAACGAAAACATTCTTATTGTCCCTCCACTTCATAGCGAGCAAATTATTATACTGCAAGCAGGCTCTCTCCCCCAGCCTAAGACGGGACTCTACAAGCCGCTGGGGAAAGCCCCGGCGATTAGGTCGCACGGTGCCACATGCTCCAATCTGATGATCAAACAAGTGACTAAAAAGTGGCACGCTCGTATAATAATTGTCCACGTACAAGTGGTACCCCTTTCCGAATAAGGATGACACCAAGTCCCACACTATCTTGCCAGCGCTTCCTATGTAGTCAGGGCAGTTTATCGGCTCTACGTGACTATCTTTTCCCTCGTAAACCATAAATCTACATGTATAGCCTGTGGCCCTGTCACAGAGCTTATACATCTTGACCCCGTATCTGGCACGCTTGCTGGGAAGGTACAGTTTGAATGACAAGCGGCCAGAAAACTTAATCAGGGACTCATCAACGCAGACAACTTGATGTCGGGTAAACAAGTCTGCAAAACGTTGGTTGAAGTGGTTTACGAGGGGCCGAATTTTGTAGAGCCGATCGTATGCAGGGTCTCCACGAGGACGACAGAGTTCATTGTCGTTGAAGTGCATGAACCGCAAAATCTGCTCGTATCGTGCCCTGGTCATGGAGGCAGAGAACACGGGCATATGGTGAATTGGGTCAGTGGACCAATATGACCGCAACTCACTCTTTTTGGTTATGCCCATGAGGAGGGAAAGGCCCAGAAAGATCTTAAATTCGGAGACCGTAATTGGTCTCCAATCTCTGGCAAGGGTGGACTGGGGAATAGTGGCGATGTGTTGACCAGCGTACAAATTGCTTTGGTCCACAATAGATCTATAGAGATCTTCGGTGAAAAACAGCGAATAAAAATCCAGTGGCGTAAAGTCAACTGTTTCCACCTGAATTCCGGGTTGGCCAGTGAAAGGGGGAAGTACGGGTGCTGCAGAAGTGGAAGGTTCCTAATTCGGATTGGCGAATGCAGCAGGAAGGGCACTATGGGCACGACGGGCCTGTGTTCGTCTTCTTCTTGGTGGCAGCGGGACACTACTTGTGCTTGCCACCTCGCCAGCTTGAACTGCACTTATGGGACTCGCCACGTCACCACGTGATACTGCAGTGCTGGATGTACGACCAGGGTGTACTAGGCCGCTGGTGCTTGCCAGTTCACCAGAAGGAGTAGCGGCACTAGTACTTCTCTGCTCCATACGAGAGCCCTGCGGTTCTTGCACTTCAAGGACAGAAGAAGTTCGGGGTCTGGTACGCCTGACCCTAGCAGGGACCACAACTCCGTCGTCAGAGCTATCTGTCATGGAGCCGCTGTCCTCTACAGGTTCGTATTCTGAGCCTGAACTTGACAGATGAGTGACTTCCTCTTCACTATCTCACATACTCAGAATCCTGTAGGCCTCTTCACTAGTGTACCTTGGATTTGCCATTTTGGCCTCTAAATTTAGGGGTACACTAGTGAGACTCACAGGCAAAAAAGCTCCTGACTGTTAGCGACTGATTCAAAGCGCTACCAAAAAACTGTTAGCGATCGCAGGGATCAGGCCTGACTCTGCGATCGCTGCAGTTATGTGTGCTTAGTGTTTTGTAAGTGACAGTGATCGATCGATACTGCACTTGGGTGGGCTGGGCTGGGCTGGGCGCAGGGGCAAAACCCAGGTGCTAGCAGGTATCTGGGCTGATCCCGCTAACACTGTGTTTCAGGGAACCCTAAACTGCTGGGGAGTATAGATCTGATCGGATCAGATATCGATCCGTTCAGATACTATAGCACTAAGGGAGGTGTATGCTGCGTGCGTGGGTTTTAGCGGTACTAGCGCTAACCTGACGCTGCCTGGGGCGACGCAGACCTTATCAGATCCTAAAAACTTAACTTCTATCACCGCCGGGCAATTAGGGGGTTAAACCTTTATAAGGTAATAAACGGCGGGTGCCCTAAAACTATAATAAACTATAATAAACTGTAATAAACTATAATAAACTACAAAAAACAAACTATCTAACCAGCGTCACCCGTAACACTTATACGGTGATCGCTGGTGAAAGGGTTAACTAGGGGGCAATCAGGGGGTTAAAACCTTTAGCAGGTAGTATATGGGGGTCCCTGTCGCTATAAAACACTGACAGCAAACCTATATACTCACCTCCCTAACTAGCGTCACCTGTGTCACTAATACAGCGATCAGAAAAACGATCGCTTAGCAACACTGGTGACGGGGGGTAATCAAGGGGTTAACTTTTATTAGGGGGGGGTTAGGGGGTACCCTGGACCTAAGGGGGGGTACCCTAGACCTAAAGGGGGCTAACCTAACTGCCCTAACACTTATAACTGACAAACTGACAAGAAATGCAAAAAAAAAAAACACTGCTATTGGTGTCAGAGTGACAGGGGGTACAGGGGGGTGATCGGGGGGTGATCGGGGGGTGACAGGGGGGTGAAAAGTGTGCCTGCGTGTTCTACTGTTAGTGTAGTGTTGGTGCACTTACTTGGATGTCTTCTCTCCTCTGCGCCGGACGAAAAGACCGGCTCGAGGAGAGATGACATCACTTCCTTTCCCTCTGTTTACATTACAGAGGGAAAGGAAGCATTTTCATTCGCCGGGAGCGATCGGGAGGGGGTGGCCATCAATGGATGGCCTCCCCCTCACCTCCCATCGCCCGCGAACGAGAGCCGACCGTCTATGGCACCGGGGGGGGGTCCGATCGGACCCCCCACCCGCGGGAGGCAGATCACGTATGGGTACGTGATTTTGCCTGCCCGTGCCATTCTGCCGCAGTATATATGCGGTAGGCGGTCGGCAAGTGGTTAAGAAAACACTGGATAAATCTTAGTAGGTCTAAAACTTCTTGTTTGTTAATTACCACACATGTGCACTTTAAAGTAAAACAGGCCATACATGATGCAACTTTCTGTCCTGCAACCATGGATGCAGGAAAGAATTGCTGGATTCCCCCATCAATACAGTCATTGTTGATGGGGGAATTCCTCCCGGGAGGGGGGGGGATTTGTGGGAGAGCCATCCCTGCTGGGAGAGCACTGTGATTATTACTAGCCATTATAGCCACTGCCAATAATTGCATGTAAAAATCCAACATGCTGGTTGTACCCAAGTTGATCCGCCGGCCCATAGTTGGTTTGAGTCTCAGCCGGTTCAGCAGGGACCGGCCGAGATTCAAACCATCTATGGCCAGCTATAAACTGTGCTGTAGTAATAGCATTCCTCATTGCTGGGAGATAGCAGACAGCTTAGGCAGTTAAAAACAGCAGATAGTTAAGGTAAAAAAAATCCATATTTTCTTTCCTATCCCCATCTCTAAACACATACCTAACTTCTCTCACCGATCCAGTGCAGTCTCAGCCACAGCACCACTCTCCTCATATCATGGTCTCATGGGAGACACTGAGAGGAGTGGGAACCTAATGCTCTCAGTCAAACTCCTGTGAGGAGGAAGCAAGGGCATGGCTTACCTGTGCTGCGTGTGTCTATGGACATTGAAAACGCTCATGCCCAGGTGCCCCCAGAGCACACGGCTTGTTAAGGAGGAGCAGACAGCGCCAGTGGGGAACAACCAAAGATGAGGCAAGGGACCACTCTATGCAATACCATTGCACAGAGCAGGTAAGTATAACCTCTTTATTAGGAAAAAAAATAGCCTTTAATATCAATTTAAAAACAGGAGCACCAGACCAAATCTTGAGAAATCATGATTAATACTATGAAGGGGATTATTTTTTTTTGACTGTGAAATGAATCTACATTTGAATCCAGTGCTTCCTATCTCTGGACCATTTCTAATCTTTCATTTCTGTGACCAACAGTCTCCTTAGACTGCTACTATAGCCCCTTGGATTAACCTTACTTCTGAATAGATGTAGAATTGGTATATCCTGCCCAAAGGACTTCTCACCAAGATTGAGCATTCCAATGTGAGAAGCTCAGAGGTAGGAAGTGTGCCAATGCTGAAATCAATCATCTGAAGGTCAGTATTTCTAATTAGAACTGCCAAGGGTTATGAAGAGTTCTTAGGTTCTAAAAAGTACTTTTTGTTTTACTTTAGTAGTAAAAGTCTTACACAACTACTACTCCTCCTACTCTATTGTTAAAGTATTCACCAACATTAGAAGACTGGACTTTAGGACATTTAAGACATTAGAAGATCACTGGATTGCAACTTAGCAATCACCACTAGCTGATCATTATGTTTTTTCTGGGCTGTGTTTATGATGCTGGGCAGGGGTGGTGGTATTTTGCCTATAAAGGACCATTGCCAAATGCAGGGGAAAGGATTATTAGTCATTCTGGAAATTATTAACCACTTGCCGACCGGGCCATAGCCGAAAGACGGCTACAATGCGGTCGGCTTATTCTGGGTGGGCGTCCATGGACGTCCTACCATGGGGTGCGCTCCCACAAACATCCGTGACCGCCGGGTCCAGAAGACCCAGCGCATCACGGATCGCAGTAAATGGCCGCTTGTAGCGGCCGTTTACCATGTGATCGCTCCGTCAAATAACGGTTCCTCCCCTCTCTGTACCGATCCATACAGTGCGAGGGGAGATGGGGAAAAGGGGAGAGATCGTTTTTAGCAGCGCTGTGGGCATCTGTAATGCCCACAGCGCTGCTCTGTGCAATACTCTGCAATTATGTGCAATACTCTGCAATAATGTGCAATACTCTGCCAATACTCTGCAATACTCTGCCATTACTCTGCAATACTCTGCAATACCGTGCAGTACCCTGCAATACTCTGCAATATTCTCTAATACTCTGCCAATACTCGCCAATACTCTGCTAATACTCGCCAATACTCGTCAATACTTTGCCAATACTCTGCCAATACTCTGCAATAAATTTTAACAGAAACAAAGATTATTTTTTTTTACCGAATTTTCAGTCTTTTTTGATTTATAACACAAAAAATAAAAAAACCCAGTGGTGATTAAATACCACCAAAAGAAAGCTCTATTTGTGTGAAAAAAAGGACAAAAAATTCATATGGGTACAGTGTTGCATGACTGAGTAATTGTCATTCAAAGTCTGAGAGCACCGAAAGCTGAAAATTGGTCTGGTTAGATAGGGGGTTTAAGTGCCCAGTTGTCAAGTGGTTAACATACTTTTACACACAAAAATTTGCTTTAACGTATCTAATGGGAATGCTGATTGCAAAAATATTTTGTCAATATATTATTAATTGTATTATTTTTATTATTATTATTAATTATTAATATTATTTTATCACTTTTCATCTTAGAACAATCATGGTCTATATAAAGCCCTCCTGAATTGTTCTTGTTTTCCTGAGATCTATCAGAGACATTTTGTATTCTGTAGTGCATGTCTAACCTTTATCCTAAGCTGTGTTTTTCTCAGCTTTTTCCCTCTCCGGTTGTGTTCATGTTTTTTTTCCCCTCCTTGTTCCCAGCTGACATTTTCTTTTTTTTTTTTCTTTTTCCATTTATGTGTCGCAGTTCTTCGCTTTCTTTGTTATAAATTGCCTTTTGCAAACATGGCTGAAGCTCCTATATTGCAGTAGTAGAGGAACACGGAGGCAGACAGGACTACATATGGAAGGAAATTAAAAGATCTATGACCTGAATAATTCTACAAGGGAAGAGAAGATAACCTGCGAAGACACATTTGTGCTTGTGTCTGAGCAGCGGGGTTCTTCATATCAAGCTGGGCAGATATATAAGGCATTATTAACCTTAGCAGCGCAGTGCAGTCATCTTAGCTACTTTTAACAGTATACATCAATCTTCCTTTACCAAACCCCGTGAACTGTATTTTACCACTCTTGCAATATGTGGAGGGGAAAAAAATGAAAACTCCAAAATTGTGTATAATGGCAATTTTGTGTAGTTGTGTTTTTATATATATTTTGCTTACTACGTCGTTCTACTCATTTATGTGAAGCTGTAAATAAAAGAAGAACAGGTTTGAATACCATGGTCCAAATTACATTCAGTGCTGTCAGATTCTGAATGGCAAAAGGGGAGACTGGTAAAAGTTTTTATAGCTTATTTGGAGGGACTGACCCTCTTTTTGGAACCAAATTCCTCTGTCCCTCTTTTCATCTCAGTTTTCTCTCTTTTGCTCTGATGACCTCTATATAAATGTATTATTCAACTACTAAACTACAAACAACTTAACTCTTATATTTTCGCTATACTAACCTTCGTTTTATTGAATTTGGTATTTTGTAAATACAGTATGAATACACTTGAAAAAAAAAGTACTTGTGGGTTTAACCACTTCAGCCCCGGAAGGACTTTCCCCCTTCCTTACCAGGCCATTTTTTGCGATAAGGCACTACGTCGCTTTAACTGACAATTGCACGGTCGTGCAATGTTATACCCAAGCAAAATGTATTTTTTTTTTTTACAAATAAAGCTTTCTTTTGGTGGTATTTGATCACCTCTGCGGTTTTTATTTTTTGCTATAATAAATATCCCAAATTTAAAAAAACAAAAACAAATTTCTACCTCAGTTTAGGCTGCAATATATTCTTCTACATATTTTTGGTAACAAAAATTGCAATAAGCATATATAGATTGGTTTACACAAAAGTTATAGCATCTACAAAATAGGGGATAGATTTATGGCATTTGTGCCCATGTGTGCATGGATATGTAGGCTAACATGTATGGAAGTTTAGAGGCAGGGGGAAAAAATTGCCTGACCCAATTTCTAAGTGTTTTATGCAGCTGCAAAACATCCAGTGTGTATGGGACCTAAATGTATAAAAAATTATATGTACTACCTGCCAGGAGTTTGCATGTTCTCCCTTTGCCTACATGGGTTTCCTCTGGGTACTCTGGTTTCCTCTCATACTCCAAAGATATTGCTGGTGGGTTAGTTGGCTCCTGTCTAAATTGGCCCCAGTATACAGGTGTTACTGTAGAATATTGTGCAAAAGTTCATTTATTTCACTAATGCAACTTAAAAGGTGAAACTAATATATGAGATAGACTCATTACATGCAAAGCAAGATAGTTTAAGCCGTGATTTTTCATAATTGTGATGATTATGGCTTACAGCTTATGAAAACCCCAAATCCACAATCTCAGAAAATTAGAATATTACATGCAATCAATAAAACAAGGATTGTACATAGAACAATATCGGACCTCAGAAAAGTATAAGCATGCATATGTATTTAGTACTTGGTTTGGGCCCCTTTGCAGCAATTACTGCCTCAATGCGGCGTGGCATGGAAGCTATCAGCCTGTGGCACTGCTGAGGTGTTATGGAAGACCAGGATGCTTAAATAGCGGCCTTCAGCTCTTCTGCATTGTTTGGTCTCATGTCTCTCATCTTTATCTTGGCAATGCCCCATAGATTTTCTATGGGGTTCAGGTCAGGCGAGTTTGCAGGCCAATCAAGCACAGTAATCCCACGGTCATTGAACCAGGTTTCGGTGCTTTTGGCAGTGTGGGCAGGTGCCAATTCCTGCTGGAAAATGAAGTCAGCATCCCCATAGAGCTTGTCTGCGGAAGGAAGCATGAAGTGCTCCAAAATCTCCTGGTAGACGGCTGCGTTGACCCTGGACTTAATGAAGCACAGTGGACCAACACCAGCAGATGACATGGCTCCCCAAATCAACACAGACTGTGGAAACTTCACACTGGATTTCAAGCATCTTGCAGTGTGTGCCTCTCCATTCTTCCTCCATACTCTTGGTTTCCAAATGAGATGCAAAATTTGCTCTCATCAGAAAAGAGGACTTTGGACCACTGAGCAACAGACCAGGTCTGTTTTTCTTCAGCCCAGGCAAGACGTTTCTGACGTTGTTTGTTGTTCAGGAGTGGCTTGACAAGAGGAATGAGACATTTGAAGCCCATGTCCAGGATCTGTCTGTGTGTGGTGGCTCTTGATGCACTCAGTCCACTCCTTGTGAAAGTCCCCAACACTTTTGAATGGCCTTTTCCTCTCCAGGCTGCGGTCATCCCTGCTGCTTGTGCACATTTTTCTTCCACACTTTTCCCTTCCACATAACTTTCTATTAATGTGTTTGATACAGCACTTTGGGAACATCCAACTTTTTTTGCAATTACCTTTTGAGGCTTTCCCTCCTTATGGAGGGTGTCAATGATGGTTTTCTGCACAACTGTCGGGTCAGCAGTCTTTCCCGTGATTGTGATTCCTACTGAACCAGACTGAGAGACCATTTAAAGGAACCCTTTGCAGGTGTTATGGCTTAATTAGCTGATTAGATTGGGACACTTTGAGCCTAGAATATCGCACCTTTTCACAATATTCTAATTTTCTGAGATTGTGGATTTGGGGTTTTCATGGCTGTAAGCCATAATCATCATAATTATGACAAATCACGGCTTGAACTATCTTGCTTTGCATGCAATGAGTCTATCACATATATTAGTTTCACCTTTTAAGTTGCATTAGTGAAATAAATGAACTTTTGCACAATATTCTAATTTTTCGAGTATCACCTGTATGTACTGTATGTATGAATGTGAGTTAGGGACCTTAGATTGTAAGCTCCTTGAGGGCAGGGACTGATGTGGATGTGTAATATATATGTAAAGTGCTGTTTAAGTTGATAGTGCTATATAATTACCTATAATAAATAAATAAATATGTATTAATTCAACAAAGGTTTTATCCCATATATTTAGCAGGAATTTTGATGAATATGCTATACAGAACTATCATGGGGATTCCAAAATATCAATATCATAATTTAATTACAGTATATAGATCCTATGTTTTGAAATAATAAAGGCCTCAAAGGGGAGAGAGGGGCTTTTTGCAAACGAAAAAGTTTGTTATGTATTTTTTATTAGATGTGAAAAAAAGGAAAAAAAAAACATTATTCAGCCTTCTATCACAATTATATAATTATGGCTGCAGGATAATGATGTCACTATGTCTGCCAGAAATCCATTGCATATTCTGTACATATCTAAGCCATTGCACATTAATTTGTTGGATCAGTGATGTGGTTTTGTAGCTGAAAATCATATTACATTAACGATTACCAGTGCAGCAAAGCAGCAAGGTTGCCAAAGCCACCTAAGTAGTAGCATGCAGGGATCCTAGATTGTGTGCAAGTCAGCATGAAGGCTAAATAAGAAAGTAGGCCTAAAGACCCAAGTCGTTTCATTATTGTCCAGTGCTTCGGTATCATCCATAAGTGGCTCTGTACCTAAGATCTTGTCTGGTGTAGTCTTATCCTGTATAAGAGGTTTGTGATTAGCTTCTGAGAATTGTTGACCCTTCAATTCATTCTTCTTGTTACTATGGACACTATAGAATGTATTTATAAAAAAAAATAAAAAAATTTGCAGAGCTATTTGTCAATGTACAATCATTCTGTGTGAATGCAAGACAATATGATTGGTACTAAGCTATTTTATCTCCAGGTCAGATGTTCTCCATTCATAAGAGTATAGTGAATCAGCATAATACTGTATTATGGCCAATCACAATGGAGCTTATGGTGAAAGGAAATATATATTTATTTTCTATGATTGACAGCAACATCCAGTGGCCATAATGTGATCTGATTCACACTATTCTTATAAAGGAAGAACATCCAACTTGGAGAGAAGATAGCCAAGTAACATTCAATTTTGCCAGCATTCACACAGTACAAATGCACATACAGTTTCCAAGGATGAACAGCTCTGCAATTTTTTAAAAAAATCACCCCTTAGTGAATTCCTACCCTATAACCACTTGACCTCTGGAAGATTTACCCCCCTTCATGACCAGGCCATTTTTTGCTATAGGGCACTGTGTTACTATTCCTGACAATTGCGTGGTCATGCAACGCTCTACATAAATTAAATGGATGTCCTCCCCCCCTCCAAATAAAGCTTTCTTTTGGGGTTATTTGATCACCACTGGGTATTTTATTTTTTCCACTATAAACAAAAAAAGACCGACAATTTTGAAAAAAAATTCCAATATTTTTTACTTTCTGCTATAAAACATATCCAATAAAAAAAATTAAAAAATCTAATTTCTTCATAAATTTAGGTCAATATGTATTCTGCCACATATTTTTGTTTATATGCGTATATTGATTGGTTTGCGCAGAAGTTATAGCATAGCTCCCAACTGTCCCTGTTTTCGAGGGACTGTCCCTGATTTGGAGCAATGTCCCTCTGTTCCTCTTTCCTCCTCATTTGTCCCTCATTTTGGTCTGATCTATATAGATGTATATAAAATGCACTTTTATCTATCAAAAAGTTTCCCAGTGCTAAACCTTTCATCTGATTTTTAAATTGCTGCATTTGTAAATTCCAAAAGCCAAAATAAAGGAATAATGGTGGTAAAAAAAGCACTTGTGGGTTTAACCAATCTTGTTTTTTTTGTAAAATTCTCCTTTAAGGGGGCGTGGCAAGGGGCGTGTCCTATGCCTGCATACTTTTGCTGATAGGTGTCCTTCATTCATGTAAGAGTGCAAGTGATTCTAGTTTACTATCACTGTATTCTAACTGGTCTAAACCACTTTTGACATAAAGGGACACTTTTTGTTTGCCATGGATATTCTCCATTTTCCAGGCAGAAAGAACAGTATATAGAATATAAAACTGCAGGCAGGGCATTGGACAAAGCACTGGGGGCAGAAGGGATGTGAAATGATTTCATACAGTAATGTAATCTGTAAGATTGTTGTAATGTGTGTTATGTTTTTTTCAGTTTTTGAATTTGTCACCGGGCTCCGTCCCCGTGCGTTGCGACGCTCGCAGAGAACAGAGCCCGGCACATTGATAGATCGAGCGGAGGACACAACAAAGCGGGAGGACATCGCAGGATACTGGGGATAAGGTAAGTAACTTTCGAAGGATACTGCGATGCGATCCCGAGTGTGGTTCGGGATTACTCCTTTTAGTAATGAAAATTCACCCTGAGCCACACTCAGGAATACGGCTAGGGAGGTTAACCTAGGCAGAGCTTTGTTCTGTCGTTCTCCTTGCTGATCAGAGGATGCCGGCGGACATCCATTGCTTGGCACTCACTGATCAGCTTCTGCTATGACTATTTTATATCGACCTTCCACTCACTGTGTTTTTTGGTGCCACATCCAGTATTGAAACTAAACAACAACAAAAAACCCTAGTGGTGGACTTTTAAGGCACATAAAGAAATAAAATATTTTTTAATACAAATATAATTTATTGAGTTTAAACAAGAAAACCACGGTAATAATGTGACACATATTGCTCGGAATGCATATCAAAACTTTTTACATCAATGTACATACAATATTATACAATACTCTTGCACCCGAAGCGTTTCGGAGTGTGTGTACCTCCTTCCTCAGGGGTGGGTGTGAGCTAAAGACATTTCTATTGTTGTTACAATGTAGTGCTGACTTGCAATTCCATGTAAATCTAATTAAAAACAACAACAACAGAGAGGTTTTATTTTTTTATGTGCCTTAAAAGTCCACCACTAGGGGTTTTTTTTGTTGTTTAGTCTGCTATGACTATTGACAGCATAAGCAGCCCACCGATGGTGGGTGAGTGCTCCCTACTCAGAAGTGATCCGGCACAGGAGATCCACTTTGCCGCTGTATAACATCCTTAAGTGGTGTGTTAAACAGCACACTGTCCTGCCACTGACAGCAGATTGCAGCATTGGAATTGGTGATATTTAAGTGTTGTTATGATCACAAAGAAGACCATTGCATTTGCCAAGGTTTAAAGCTAAACAAATCTCTATGAGAAAAAGTAAAGTTAAATTAAAACAAGAACAACTAATTGGAATGCTGAGATAATTTTGTGTTATTCCTACGTTCCAGTCAAAGCACCCCTGTGCAATGAACATGGTGGTGTTGATAATTGATTTCTCAAAAATTAGATTGTCAGAGTAGATTGAAAGAACTCCAATTAGATTGCACAGACACTCAAAGATTTATGAGTGATACATTTCAGCGGTGCTTTTAATTGATTAGTTTACTGTGAGCACACAATATACCACAGTGTACATTTTTTTTCCATAAAAGTAGATAATCTGTAAATATGCTTGGTATGAAAACATTTCAAAGAAGTTCTAATTAAAGTTATAGTTTGTGATTAGTAGAACACATAATAATTGAAGGATAAAGAAATGACAGAAGGAAATCCCTACTTATTGCAATTGGATATTCATAATTTGTGTGTTTTGCTGTTATAAGTATTGAACAAACTTACAGACTATTCTAATAACAGGCTGGCAAAAAAGAGATGAAACACATACACTAGGTCCATAATGTGACCATCATAAAAATCATATTAACCACTTCAATACAGGGCATTTTCACCCCCTTCCTGCCCAGGCCAATTTTTAGTTTTTAGCGCTGTTGCATTTTGAATGATAATTGCACGGTCATGCAACACTGCACCCAAATGAAATGTTTACAGTTTTTTTCCCCACAAATAGAGCTTTCTTTTGGTGGTATTTGATCACCTCTGCGGTTTTTACTTTTTGCACTATAAACAAAAGAAGAATGAAAAGTTTGCAAAAAAACACAATATTTTTTACTTTTTCTATAATAAATATCCCAATTTAAAAAAAAAATGTCCTCAGTTTAGGCCGATAAGTATTCTTCTACATATTGTTGGTAAGAAAATTTGCAAAAAGCGTATATTGATTGGTTTGCACAAAAGTTTTAGCATCTACAAAATAGGGAATAGATTTATAGCATTTTTATTATATTTTTTTTTTTACTAATAATGGCGGCGATCTGCGATTTTTATCATGACTGTGACATTGCGGCGGACACATCTAACACTATTTTGGGACCATTCACATTTATTCAGCGATCAGTGCTATAAAAATGCACTTTTTACTGTATAAATGCCACTGTCAGAGAAGGGGTTAACACTAGGGGGCGATCAAGGGGTTAAATGTGTTACCTAGGAGTGATTCTAACTGTAGGGGGAGGGGACTTACAAGGGGAGGAGACCGATCAGTGTTCCTCACTACTGGGAACACATGATCAGTCTCCTCTCCCCTGACAGGACGTGGATCTGTGTGTTTACACACACAGATCCACGGTCCTGCTCTGTTATCGGGCAATCACCGGTGCCCAGCAGACATCGCGGCCGCCGGGCATGCGCACAGGCTCCCGAGTGACGTGGCTGGCGCGCACGCGTGCCCTCTAGACTACCGGGAAGCCCAATTTAAGGATACAAAAATATAACACATAATATTATACAATCTAAAAACCTCGGACCCTTCATCCATAAGCAAAGGGTCAGACCAGCTCATTACCCCTCAATGTTTATACAAATGGAGTGTAAAACACGACACTCTGCCATCTTGTGGTAATGAAAGGAATGGCTTATGGAAACAAAAAAAAGCCAAATGATTGACCTCAATGATAATTAAACGGTCTTCATGGACTTGGAATAAAAAAAAAAACTAATTAATTACTTTATGTCACATATGAACCAGGAGGCAGAAACGTCTCATGGTGTATTATGATAATTGTGTAAATCCATACCTTACACAGTTATAAAGGACAAATTAAAATACTGATAAATATATTGTGCCAAAAATTACAAAGAAAAGGCACAATATGGAAAAATTGACTGTAAAATATACGGTATATGAAAATGTTATAATGAACATACCAAATCTATGAAATAAAAAATATAAAATAAGAATAAAAATAAAAAATATAAAATAAAAAAAGAAGAAAAAAGGGGGAATTGTAATATAACAACTTTCATGAACACTGAGATGTCACATCGAGTTCACATTCAAACCAGCTTCAAGCATTATCAATGAATGCATTCAGGTCTACTTCCACATTCAACCCGAATGGTGTGTAACATTTAATTCTAAAAATCCATGCCATTTCTGGACGTGAAATCCCTCGCACCAGAGATCCACCTCTCCAGGGGCGTGTATATTTGTCAATCCCTAGAAAAACGGTTTTGTCCGGATTTTTGTTGTGGGCTTCCAAATAATCCTTGGACACAGGGTGTTTAGGGAAACCGTTGAGAATATTAGTCACATGCTCATTTAATCTAACTCTGAGGGGGCGTTTGGTCCTGCCCACATATTGTAGCCCACAAGGGCATTGGAGCAGGTAAACAACCCCCTCTGAAGAGCACGTGATGAAAGGCCTGATAGTAAACTCTTCTTGGGTACTGGAAGACCTAAAATTGAGGGTTCTCCTATGCGTACACCCATTTAGTGAACACACCCTAAATCTCATGCATTGGTAAAATCCAGAGAGGTCATTGAAGAAGCTACTTTGGTAGTGGGAGGGTCAATAACGTTATTGGTAATGGTGCCCCTAAGTGAGGGTACACCTCTGTAAACCACTTGGGGTTTAACAGGGAGGAAAGTATTAAGGGTGGCATCGTTAGTAAGGATGTGCCAATGCTTATTAATCATTTGTCTTACTGATCTATGTTGAATAGAATAAGTCGTAATAAACGGAATGGAGGGCGTCCTACTATCATTAGGCATTCTCTCTTTGAGTAAATCCTTCCTATCCATGGCTAACACTTCCTTTAAGGTGTTGGTAAGAGGTATATGTGAATACCCCTTCTCCAAGAATCGTTTTGTCAGAATGTCCGCCTGCATAAGGAACTATCCATTATCTGAGCAATTCCGCCTCAGGCGTACATACTGACTTTTGGGCACTGACCTAATCCAAGCTTCATGACAGCTATTGGTGGGAATATATGAATTCCGGTCGGTGCTCTTGAAGTGAGTAGCAGTAGTGAATGACCATCATCCACCCTGATGGTTAGATCAAAGAAGCTGATCTCCTGTTGACTGGCCTCATAGTTGAGAAAAATACCCCTTGTGTTAACATTCAACTCACCCAGGAACGAGTCTAAATCAGCCCTATCTCCATCCCAAAGGAGGAGGATGTCGTCTATATACCTAGCCCACAGGACTATCTGAGGTCTCTGTTGGGCATAGACGACATCCTCCTCCCAAAGGGCCATAAAGAGGTTCGCTAAACTGGGGGCATACTTGGCTCCCATAGCGACCCCTCTATCCTGTCTGTAAAATTGGCCCCCAAACCAAAAATAACTGCGAGATGCAGCAAAATGAAGCAATTCTAAAATGAAGGAGATTTGCTCATCAAGGAGGTTAGAATCGCGCCTCAAGAAATGCTTGACTGCAAAGAGACCAAGACTGTGTGGTATGACAGTATAAAGAGACGTAACGTCAGCTGTCACCATCCACAGCCCTGGTCTGTGTGCAATCTCAGTCAATAAGTTGATCACATGCCGTGAATCCTTAATGTAAGAGGGTACCTTCATGACTATTGGTTGAAGGAAGAAGTCTATATACCTGCCCACCCGGGACGTAACAGATTCTATACCGCTCACAATCGGACGTCCCGGGGGGCAGGTAGGGTGCTTGTGAATTTTTGGAAGGTAATAGATCACTGGTGTCCTAGGCGCCCTAGGTATTAAATATGACTTCTCCTTTTTATTAAGGACACCTAATTCAAATCCTCTCTGGACAAGAACTTCCAGTTCCTTTTTGTATTTAATTTTAGGATCAGATGGAAGTGGAGTATACGTGTTGGTGTCACCCAATATCCTATGCATTTCTGCTAAGTAATCTTTTTTGTCTAAGATTATAATGCCACCCCCCTTAACAGCAGGTCTGATCACTAGATTTTTATTTTCACATAAAGAATCGAGATCAGCCATTCTTTTTCTAATATTGTTAAAGAAGGAGAATTAACTATGAAAATCAGGAACAGGTGCAGCGCTTAAAATGGGGAAACCACGTATGAATCAGAGATGGAATCCAACAACGGGTGCTCTGGCTCAAATGTTCTCCAGTCATCAATAGTAGTCAAAAACGAAAAATAGGGTCAGCAACAACGAAATCAATGTGAATGTCTTTATTGCTTACATAATGTTGAGTATCAAAAAGGCTAATGCATTTCGGCAAGTAGCCATGATCACAGCACATTACAAATATAAAACACAGGACATACACTTTATTACCAAAAGTATTGTGACACCTGCCTTTACACGCACATGAACTTTAATGGCATCCCAGTCTTGGTCCATAGGGTTCAATATTGAGTTGGCCTACCCTTTGTAGCTATAACAGCTTCAAGTCTTCTGGAAAGGCTGTCCACAAGGTTTAGGAGTGTGTCTATGGGAATGTTTGACCATTCTTCCAGAAGCACATTTGTGAAGTCAGTGCACAAAGCAAGGTCCATAAAGACATGGATGAACGAGTTTGGGGTGGAGGAACTTGACAGGCCTGCACAGAGTCCTGACCTCAGCCCAATAGAACACCTTTGGGATGAATTAGAGCAGAGACTGTGAGCCAGACCTTCTTGTCCACATTAGTGCTTGACCTCACAAATGTGCTTCTGGAAGAATGGTCAAACATTCCCATAGACACACTCCTAAACCTTGTGAACAGCCTTACCAGAAGAATTGAAACTGTTATAGCTGCAAAGGGTGGGCCAACTCAATATTGAACCCTGCGGACGAAGACTGGGATGTCATTAAAGTTCATGTGCATGTAAAGACAGGTGTCCCAATACTTTTGGTAATATAGTGTATATAGTACAAAATTCCACCCCTGTGTTAATCAATTAAACAACATTATTGTATAGTAGACTTTTTATGCCATTTGTATTTGCAGAAGTATGTGTATATTCATTCAATTTTTTTCTTTTTAGGTTACAATACATTTTATAATGGTACACATCAAATCCCATTTTCTACATGTATCAGTTTTTTGTTGTTTACTAACCACTTGACCTCTGGAAGATTGCCCCCCCCCCCCTCATGACCAGGCCATTTTTTGCGATACGATACTACGACAATGTACCCAAATAAAATGTATGTCCTTTTTTCTCCACAAATAGTTTTCTTTTGCTGGTATTTGATCATCTCTGCCTTTTTCATTTTTTGCGCTATAAACAAAAAATGACCAACAATTCTGAAAAAAACAAAAACAACATTTTTTTACTTTCTGCAATAAAACACATCCAGAAAAAATAATTGAAAAATCAAATTTCTTCATCAATTTAGGCCAATATACATATTGCTACATATTTTTAGTAAAAAAAAAATCCCAGTAAGCGGATATTGATTGCTTTGTGCAAAAGTTATAGCGTCTACAAACTATGGGATATATTTATAGAATTTTTATTTTATTTTTATTATTTTACTAGTAATGGCGACTTATAGCGGGACTGCGATATTGCGGTGGACAAATCGGACACCTAACTGACACTTTTGACACTTACTTGGGAACCAGCGACACTAATACAGAGATCAGTGCTAATTTTATGTACTGTCACTGTATTAATGACACTAACTGGGTTAACATCAGGGCCGATCAAAGGGTTAACTGTGTGCATAGCTAAGGTTTCAGTGTAGTGGGGGAGGTGATTTTACTAGTGGAAGGCATTGACCCATGTCCCTGCTTTACAGGAACACAGAATCCATGCCTTCTGTACTAACAGAACGGCAATCTGCCTTGATTGCATAGGCAGACAGCCGTTCTGCCTGTATAACGAACGATAATTGGGTGTCGGTGGACATCGGGTGCACGGGACCCGCTGATCAGCACCTGCTGTGTAGAATCACAGCAGGAGTGAGGCGCCGGCGGCATGCACTCACACCCAATACCCAAAAGTGCTGAATCACATATGTATATGTGGTCCTACGCAGTGGGGCCGCACTGTAGCAGTGAATGTGCTATAGGGCAGTCGGTAAGTGGCTAAAATCTTTTCCTTTCTGCCATTGTCCCCATGCTGCCTTCCAAGTGTCACATCTGTAAAAGTTTGGAGTTGGAGTTTTGTGGCGTTTTATAATATGTACAGTATGTCCTGTTTTTTATTTTTGTAATTTGCTGTGATCAAGGCTACTTGCCGAAACTCATTAGCCTTTTTATACTCAACATTATGTAAGCAATAAAAAACATGGATATGGATTTCGGAGTTGGCAGCTCTACTTTTAGTTTTTGACTGCTATTGATGGCTGGAGGACATTTGAGCCAGAGCACCTGTTCTTGGATTCCATCTCTGATTCATTGTCCTGTTTTTTATTGTAATACGCTGTGATCAATGCTACTTGACGAAACGCGTTAGTCTTTATATACCCAACATTATGTAAGTAAGACATTCAGTAGGATTTCGGAGTTGCCGGCTCTCTTTTTCGTTAAGGAGAATTAACTACTGAATCACCCATGTAGGGGCCACAAATAATTAAAGTTGGATATAAAAACAACCAAAAGTGTCCAGGGCCTCTGTAGAGTTTTTCCCATCCTCTGAAACTCTCTGCCCCAACCTGTATAACTGTCCCCCACTCTGCCTGCCTTTAGGAAACGACTCTCCTAAACCTATTATGATTGTACTGTCTCCCTTTATTTTGTAAAGTACTGTATGCAAATTCTGTATAATAATAATAATAATAATAATATCTGTAAAGCACTATATACAAATCTCATCAGGTGTGTTGAACATAGGGGTTGATATGGGTGAATACAAGTAGAATCTGTAGACTACTGCGAATAGAGGTGATGAAAGTGAATACACGGATTCATTCAGGGAGTTTGTTTTTTTTACTCTCCCCCTCTGCCGGTCACAGACCTGGATTCCACATGCAGAGTCTGGAGACACAACACCGATTGAAGTTAGACCCTGGGAGTAAAAGCGAAATTAACCTTCCATACTGTAATAGTTACACATATGGCCAACAGTGAAGAATTCTTGGTGTTCTGTTTAACTCTTTATTTGAAAACTTTATGCTCAGCAGGAATGACCTTGTCTGGAGTGCTCACTGATAATTTGTCTTTATCAAATGGGAAATTAGCTCAGACTCACAAACCAGAACCTTTCCCAGGAGAATATCTGCAATGATGCCTTGACAAAGATAAATGAGCTGCTGAAACTTGGGTTGTACTTTATATATATATAGAAATGTACAACTTCCCGAACTACAAGCACTGTGACTATTATGGCTACATTAACAACATCTTCATTGTTCATGACTGTGCAGAATATATGAGTTATACATACATATTATATATATACATATAATAAAGGAATACATCCTTAATGCCACATTCAATGTAGATTTAAAAGTTCAAACAGAAGTTAAGTGTTGTGGGTGGCAGCCAGCATTTGCCATCACATTCAATATTCACTACTATGCAAACCTACAATTATTGGGAAACTTACTTCTTGGTGTCTTCTCCTATTTTCTCCTGCAAAGCTGACCCCCCCAAAGTTACTCCCCCCCCCCACCAAAGCCATGTCCTTCTTCTCTTCTTGGCTGGTGCAAGGATTTTTTTCTACACAGGCAAAGATGCATTGTGCCACCATCACCCCATCCTCCTGCCACCCCTTCCCCTCAACCACATTCTCGTCACTGTCTACAGCCATGCTGGTATCTCCTTCACATTGCATCCATAATGTGATGGGGCGCAGCGTGAAGGAAGTCAGCATTGAAAATTGAGCTGTGCTGAACTTCCATTAAACTACAGTGTGTAATGAGGGGGGTGGAGTTATACATTCCTTGCTTCTCCTCACTGGCCACAGGCAGCTAGCAGGTAAGGCAAACTAAAACTTCCAATGGCTGGATTCCCCCCACCATAAACAAACTCCCAGATCACACCCCCACATAATCCCCACTTTGATCACACCTCCACAGGTACCCCCACCCATATCACACACCCCCAGATCGCCCACTCCACCCTGATCACACCTCCCCAGGTACCCCCACCCTGATCACACCCCCCAAATCTCTCCCTCCCCCACCCTGATCATACCTCCCCAAATACCCCCACCCTGATTACATCCCCAGATACATCCCCACCCTGATCACACCCCCCCAGATTGCCCCCTACCCTGATCACAGCTTCTCAAATACCTCCACCCTGATCACACCCTCCAGATACTTCCCACTTTAATCACACCTCCCCATATACCCTCACCCTGATCACACACCCCCAGATCTACCCCCCCCACCTTGATCACACTGTCCTAATTACCCCCACCCTGATTCACTGATTACAACCCCATATACCTCCCCATCCTTATAATTCCCCCAGATGCTCTGCACTTTGATCACACCTATCCCAGATACCCCCATCCTAATTTACAGATTACACCCCCAGATACCTCCCCACCCCGATCATCCCCCCAGATACTCCCCACTTTGATCACACCTCCCCAGATACCTCCACTCTGATCACACACCCTCAGATACTTCCCCCAATCACACCCCAAGATACACCCCACTTTGATCATACACCCCAAATACCCCCATTCTGATCATACCCCCTCCCAGATTCCCCCAGTCTAATCACACCCCCAGATACCCCAACTCTGATCATAGCCCCCAGATACTTCCCTCCCATATACTGCCAGTTTGATCATACCCCCCCAATCTGATCCCACCACCCCAGATCCCTCCACTCTTATCCCCCCCAGATACCCTCCTCCCCATCATACACACCTTGGTTTTACCAATCACCTACACCTCACTTCTCCTGCATCCCCTCCTCCAGATAATGTCTAGTGGAGGAATTTGGAGTACACCAGGGACAGGGCGGTAACTGCATCAAATAGTTTCCTCGACCTCCTCCACTGACACCACCCGGCCTGAATCGGGCACACACTGCCATCCCACCTGACAGCAGGGGGCCCCGCCCCTTCCATACACACACAGGGATTTGCCCACTGCTCTGCCCTCGTCTGTATCACTGGATCTGCGCTGACAATGGTACATACTTATCGCCCCACCTGCCTTCTGCTCTCTCCAGCTCTAACACTCTGACAACAGCCTACAAAACAGCAGGCAAACTAAAGTGTCCAAACTGCACCATCTCTTCAATGGAAGAGGATAGTTTCAGTTTATTTTGAAATCCAAATTCCCAGTGAGTGGCTGGGGATCTGGATTTTACCCCTCCCCCCCCCCCATGCTGGCACCCTAAGGTGGCTGGCTAAACTGCTTTTTGCTGGCGCTGGCCCTGCTCCTGTGCATGCCCACAGAAGTTACATTATCATGGCACCCAGCTCCATTCCAGAGCCTGTACACTGTACTGTGCATGAGCTGAGGTCAGTGTACAGATTTAAAGTTTGCTAGCAGGTAAGAACATTTTTGAAGAAGAGATGTGTAAATTCTTTACTATTGATAGACCCTACCTGCTAGCAGATTTTTTTTTTTTTTAACTGTACTTTCGCTTTTAGCTATGAGTTGCATATAGAGAATATAACCCACCAATCAGGGCTTTACTTTTCCTTCTTCTCCACTTCTATTGTCAGTAATCTGCGGATTGGGGAACCTATTTTGTTTACCTGTTTGAAATGCAGAAGTGGAATTCCCTAAAACACCCAACGTAGTCTCTTTGCTTTCTACTCCATACACACCTAAATTAGAAAAGTATCAGTACTAGGAAGTTTCTCACAGTCTTAGCAGTTTGAATTAAATTGGATATACAGCATGCATGAGAGAGAAAGCTGCACAGCACACTTCTCACAGCTGTCAGGTTGTCCCTCCATGTAGAGAATTCAATACTAGTTCTAATACAGATCTGTGAAGTCAATGGTTTTTCCATCCAAGTCTTATCCTGTGTTTGAGCATTGATGAATGGAGAAAAGGTGTTGTCCCCGAAATATGTTGGCAATTGTCTTATGATTTATTTTTATTAGCAATTAACCACTTGACCTCCGGAAGATTTACCCCCCTTCATGACCAGGCCACTTTTTGATATACAGCACTGCGTTACTTTAACTGACAATTGCGCGGTCATGCAATGCTCTACATAAATTAAATGGATGCCCCCCCACAAATAGAGCTTTATTTTGGGAGTATTTGATCACCACTGGGTTTTTTATTTTTCGCTCTATAAACAAAAAGAGACCGGCAGTTTTGAAAACAAAAACAATATTTTTTACTTTCTGTTATACAACATAAAATTAAAAGAAAAAAAATTAAAAATCGAATTTCTTCATAAATTTAAGCCACATCATGTATCGTGCTACATATTTTTGGTAAAAAATTCCAATAAGCGTATATTGATTGGTTTGTGCAAAAGTTATAGTGTCTACAAACTATGGGAGAAATACCAGATTTTTTTTTTCTACTAGTAATGGTGGTGATCAGCGGCTTATAGTGGGACTGCGATATTGCGGCCGACAATCTGACACTAACTGCCACTTTGGACACTTGGTGGAAACCAGTGACACTAATACAGTGATCAGTGCTCAAAATATGCACTGTCACTGTACTAATGACACTGGCTGGGAAGGCGTTAAACAGCTAGGGCGATTAACCTCCCTGGCGGTATGATTATTTCGGATTTTAGGTGCTGAAAGCGGTACAATTATTTTGCACGGAAAATGGAATGGAAAATGGATGGCGTTTTATATTGTAGGCCTGTAATTCTTAACAATAACACACTTAGATCTGTCCACCAAGAGTCTAGTAGATATCCCGGGTATAATGAAGTTTGAAACACAAAATCATAAATTATAATATAATAAATAAATATAAATAATTAAAAAAAATAATAATATAATAATAATAAAATAAATTTCCCCACAATTCACTATCGCTCAATTCTGCAAGTGTTCTAATTTACTATCGCTGTTTTCTAGCTGGTCTAAAGCCACTTTTGATGTAAAGGAACACTTTTTGGTTGCTATGGACAATCTCCAGTTTCCAGGCAGAAAGAACAGTATATATAACATAAAACTGCATGCAGGGCATTGGACAAAGCATTAGGGACAAAAGGGATGTGAAATGATTTCATACAGTAATGTAATCTGTAAGATTACAGTACTGTATGTGTTATGATTTTTACATTTTTTAAATTTGCCACCAGTTTCCACCCCCGTGCGTCGCAACGCTCGCAAGGAACGGAGCCTGGCACAGAGAGGCTTCGGGCAGAGAACGGAGCCACAGACAGCGCGGGGGGACATTGCAGGATCCCGGGGACAAGGTAAATATACCGCACCAGGATCCTGCAATGCAATCCCGAGTGTGGCTTGGGGTTACCGCTAATGGTGCTGAAATTTAACCCCGAGCCACACTCGGGAATACCGTCAAGGAGGTTAAAGGGTTAAATGTGTGCCTAGCCAGTGTTTGTGTACACAATGGGGTTGATTTACTAAAGGCAAATAGACTGTGCCTTTTGCAAAGTGCAGTTGCACTCTGCAAGTGCAGTTGATCCAAAGCTTAGTAAATGAGGTAAAGCTTCCCTTTGCAAAGAGTACCCAATCACATGCAGGGAAAATAAAAAAAAACTGCATTTTTGCTTGCACATGATTGGATGATGGAAGTCAGCAGAGCTTCTGCTCATATACTAAGCTCTGTTTACTACATTTTGCCTTTAGTATTACAATTACTTAATTTGCCTTTAGTAAATCAACCCCTATATATGGTGCTTTTACTAAAGGAAGTGATGGATTTTCTTTCCCCCCTGTCAGGATAGAGCTCTGCCTTGTTTACATAGCTAAGCAAAGCTCTGTCCTGTGTCTCTCCCCGGCGATCAGCAGGTGCCGGCGGACATCCATTGGCCAGCACCCGCTGATCGACTTCTGCGGTGACAAATCACAGCAGAAGCAGCGTGCCGGTGGAATGTGTATTTCAACTGTTCATTTACCTATTTTGTTTGAAAGTACACTCTAATCCCACTGTTCACTATAGGCAATGGAATGTGCAATTGTCAACGTGAACTGGAAATCGGCCAAAGTTACAATCTATGCTTTTCATCTTTGCCAACAACTCTAAACATCTTAGGATGTTCCTGGACCGGGCGGGAGACAGAAACCATAGATGTGATTTTGGAAGACATACTGTAGGAAGGATATGAATAATGTTGTCTAAAACCATTTTGTAAGACACTTTCATGGTTATCAGCTATGTGAAAGTTAGAAAACCAGTCTATAAATATGGTTGTTGTAACAATTAAATCTTAAAGTGGAACTCCAGACAGTTCTGGATAAAATGTAGAGGGGTTCGACTCTTTGTCATATTTTTGTTGCTGTATTCAATCTGGGTGGATGTCCTCTCCTTTTTTGTTCTGGTAACAATTATCGTCACAGCAGAAAGTATGCAGAAATCCAAAATGTTACAGTTTGCACCAGAAAAAAAGTAGAGGGGAGATTAGTAATTGTTCCATGAGAATACAGTATAAGTTGGGATTTCTTTTCACTTTGTAGAGATTTTCACTTACCGTATATACTTGAGTATAAGTCGAGTTTTTCAGCACTTTTTTGTGCTGAAAGTGCCCCCCTCGACTTATACTGGAGTCAAGAACTTTTCTGCAGCAAAAAATGTCATTTTGCGAACCAACTTTGGGGCCCCATATCTCAGGGCCACTTTGGGCTAGGAACCCCAAATTTGGTGTGCAAACCCAGTGGAACTAGTACCACAACATATCCAAAGCTGGGGTTCCTAGCACCAAGTAGCCCCGAGATACGGGGCCCCAAAATCGGTGCAGAAAATGTCATTCTCTGCTGCAGAAAAGTGCTTGACATTTTCTGAACCGATATTTGGGGCCCTATATCTCAGGGCCACTTGGTGCTAGAAACCCCAGCTTTGGATATTTTATGGTGCTAGTTCCACTGGGTTTGCACATCAAATTTAGGGTTCCTAGTACTAAGTGGCCCTGAGATACGGGGCCCCAAAATCGGTCAACTGTGTCCATCTGCAGCAATGTCATTTCGGGACCCTTTGGGTTCAGAGACCCCAAATTTTGGCTGCAGCTAGGGGGCATCTAGGAACCCTTAACTACCGAGTTTGAAGTTCGGGGGACCTATGGCTGCAAATGGGCACAGTGAGGCTGCAAATGGGCATTGTTGACCCTCTTTTCCACTTACAGTAGCTGTGCATTTCTCACCCTCGTCTTATACTCGGGTCAATACGTTTTTCCCATTTTTTTGTGGTAAATTAGGGCCTCGACTTATACTCGGATCGACTTATACTCGAGTATATACGGTATTTCTTATAATGTCTCTTAAACAGGAAGTGGAGGGAAATTCCACCCCCCCAAAAAAACAATGACACACTCTAATAAAAAACTAAATAAAAATCCTTGGAGTTCTACTTTAATAAAATAAAAAAAACAGAATTGTATATAAATTAAAGTAAATAAATACAGAAACAAAACCAAGTTGGTAGAATAATTGGCAATTCATTTTGACACCCGTCATTCACAATGAATCTAGATACATATTATGCATACTTGATTTATGCTTGAATTCCTTCTCCCTATGACAGATGTGTATATATTATTTATTTTTTTATACAAATTGCTACATAACTATTTTTTTTTAATAATGATGTCATAATATATATATATATATATATATATATATATATATATATATATATAATCCAGTGGTTGCCAGTGCACACATATCAGAGAGAAATGGTCCTCGTATGCAGCCAGTCTGTAGTACAAATAGTCCAAAAGAGTCTCCACTCTAATTCATCCCAAAGGTGTTATATCGGGTTAAGGTCAGGACTCTGTGCAGGCTAGACTTACTCATCTTTGTCTTTATGGGTCTTGCTTCGTGCACTGGTCCAAATCATTTGGTGGAGGGGTTATTATGGTGTGAGGTTGTTTTTCAGGGGTTGGGCTTGGCAGTGGTTCCAGTTTCTGCAATGATTCCTAGCTTTGGTGCCAGTTTCTGCAATGATTCCCAGCATTGGTGCCAGTTTCTGCAATGATTCCCAGCATTGGTTCCAGTTTCTGCAATGATCCCCAGCATTGGTGCCAGTTTCTGCTATGATCCCCAACATTGGTGCCAATTTCTGCAATAATGACTGCCAGCATTGGTGCCAGTTTCTGCAATGATCCCCAGCAATGGTGCCAGTTTATGCAATGATACCCAGCATTGGTTCCAGTTTCTGCAATGATTCCCAGCATCGGTTCCAGTTTCTGCAATGATTCCCAGCATTGGTGCCAGTTTCTGCAATGATTCCCAGCATTGGTTCCAGTTTATGCAATGATTCCCAGCATTGGTGCCAGTTTATGCAATGATTCCCACCATTGGTGCCAGTTTCTGCAATGATTCCCAGCTTTGGTGCCAGTTTCTGCAATGATTCCCAGCTTTGGTGCCAGTTTCTGCAATGATTCCCAGCATTGGTGCCAGTTTCTGCAATATCTCCCAGCATTGGTGCCAGTTTCTGCAATGATTCCCAGCATTGGTGCCAGTTTATGCAATGATTCCCAGCATTGGTTCCAGTTTATGCAATGATTCCCAGCATTGGTGCCAGTTTCTGCAATGATTCCCAGCATTGGTGCCAGTTTCTGCAATGATTCCCAGCATTGATTCCAGTTTCTGCAATGATCCCCAGCATTGGTGCCAGTTTCTGCAATGATTCCCAGCATTGATTCCAGTTTCTGCAATGATCCCCAACATTGGTGCCAATTTCTGCAATAATGACTGCCAGCATTGGTGCCAGTTTCTGCAATGATCCCCAGCAATGGTGCCAGTTTCTGCAATGATCCCCAGCAATGGTGCCAGTTTCTGCAATGATCCCCAGCAATGGTGCCAGTTTCTGCAATGATCCCCAGCAATGGTGCAGTAGCTGCAATAAAAGCCCCCAGCATAGATGGTCAGTGGCTTAATGCTATTTTAAATCCTGCAGCATGAAGGAGCTAATTAACACTGGCCACTAATTCAGCACAAGGGGTTAATTAACACTGCCATTGATCATTAATGCAGTGGTGGCCAGTGTAATGGCCCGTACACACGGTCGGATTTTCCGATGGAAAATGTCCGATCGGAGCGTGTTGTCGGAAATTCCGACCGTGTGTGGGCTCCATCGGACATTTTCCATCGGATTTTCTGACACACAAAGTTGGAGAGCAGGAGATAAAATTTTCCGACAACATAATCCGTTGTCGGAAATTCCGATCGTGTGTACACAAATCCGACGGACAAAGTGCCACGCATGCTCAGAATAAATAAAGAGATGAAAGCTATTGGCCACTGCCCCGTTTATAGTCCCGACGTCGTGTTTTACGTCACCGCGTTTAGAACGATCGGATTTTCCGACAACTTTGTACGCCCTATTATAGGGCGTACACACGGTCGGACTTTGTTCGGACATTCCGACAACAAAATCCTAGGATTTTTTCCAACGGATGTTGGCTCAAACTTGTCTTGCATACACACGGTCACACAAAGTTGTCAGAAAATCCGATCGTTCTGAACGCGGTGACGTAAAACACGTACGTTGGGACTATAAACGGGGCAGTGGCCAATAGCTTTCATCTCTTTATTTATTCTCAGCATGCGTGGCATTTTGTGCTTCGGATTTGTGTACACACGATCGGAATTTCCGACAACGGATTTTGTTGTCGGAAAATTTTATCTCCTGCTCTCCAACTTTGTGTGTCGGAAAATCCGATGGAAAATGTCCGATGGAGCCCACACACGGTCGGAATTTCCGACAACACGCTCCGATCGGACATTTTCCATCGGAAAATCCGACCGTGTGTACGGGGCATTAGTGTTAATTAACCCCTTTGTGCTGCATTAGTGGTCAGTGTTAATTAATCACTTTGTATTACAGCATGAATGGGTTAATTAACATTGACACTGGCCACTAATGCAGCACAAAGGGGTTAATTAATTGCTACTGGTCATCAAACATTAGAGATTATTATATTAAACCCAATACCAAAAATGATCATCTATCATCAATGTGGTGGCTGCATCAGTTTTCTTTTCTTTGGCTTTTTTTCCTTCTGTTTTCTCCTGGTGATCTGACCACTGCCAGTAACACACCTCCTGTATTAGTGTGACACAATTCTGGATAAATGAGCAAAGGCGGCACAGCAGGTGCATTAAATGTATTATTAGATTTAATTACACTAACAAGTTGAAGCCAAAATCCAGCTCACACTTTATAATCGGTTACACCAAACAGTTTTGCTTCCCTCTTGGAATAAAGGTTTTGCATGAATAAATTAAAGCTAATCATTTTAACCACCCCTGCCAATGTTAAGTGGTTCCTCTCATCCATGTACATTGATACATTCTGCTGGAGAGTTTGTTCTTTTGAAAAACAACAGATTTGCTGGTTGGATCACCAGATGAAAGTAGAAAAAAAACTAAAAATGGCAACTAATGCAGTCATCACAAAGAATTGGTAATGTGTATTATAATAAATATTTGCTTTTGAGTTTAATACTGCTTTAAATCATTAACCACTTCAGCCCTGGAAGATTTGGCTGCTGAATGCCTGAGCCATTTTTTGTAATTTGGCACTGCATCGCTTTAACTGACAATTGCGCGGTCGTGCGACGTTGCACCAAAACAAACAAGACATCCTTTGTTCCTTTGTATACCATCTTTTGGTGGTATTTGATCGCCTCAGCGTTTTTTATTTTTCGAGCTATAAACAAAAAAAGAGCGACAATTTTGAAAAAAACACAATATTTTGTACTTTTTGCTATAAGAAATATCCCTATTTTACTTTTTAAAAAAGCAATTTTTTTCTTAGTTTAGGCCGATATGTATTCTTCTACGTATTTTTGGTAAAAAAATCGCAATAAGCGTATATTGATTGGTTTGCACAAAAGTTATAGCGTCTACAAAATAGGGGAAAGTTTTATGGCATTTTTATTATTTTATTTTTTTTTTATTAGTAATGGTGGCAATCTGCGATTTTATCATGACTGCGACATTATAGCGGACACATAGGACACTTTTTACACTATTTTGGGACCATTGTCATTTACACAGCGATCGGTGCAATAAAAATGCACTAATTACTGTGTAAATGACATTGGCAGGGAAGGGGTTAAACGCTAGGGGGTGATCAAGGGGTTAAGTGTGTCCTAGGGAGTGATTCTAACTGTAGGGGGGATGGGCTACCTAGGACATGACAGCGATCACTGCTCCTGATCACAGGGAGCAGTGGATCTCTGTCATGACACTAGGCAGAACGGGAAAATGCCTTGTTTACATAGGCATCTCCCCGTTCTACCTCTCCACACCACAATTGCGGGCCGCCGGAGAACATCGAGTTCCCGGGACCTGCGGGAGCACTCCCGTGTGAGCCCGAAGGGCGGCAAATTTAAAGGGACGTACCTGTACGCCCATTTGCCGGCCTGGGCCATTCTGCCGACATACATCTGTGTGCGGCGGTCGGCAATCGTTAAAGTAGATAAGAGAACAACCAAAGGCAATCAACCCACTTTGAGTTTGTTATAGTTAGCTCATTTAAAATATGATTTGGTTAATGGGGGTGATTGCATCCTGCAATTTACTATTGGCTTAATTAAAGTGTATGTAAACCCTAAAAAAGAAAACCCATTTGGTGTATTAAAATATATCAATGAAAGTGTTTTGTTATATCTGTTTGATGTGTACAAAAATACCTGGTGATCCTGCCGGAAATTCAGTGAGCTAGTAACTTGGGTCTAGATATGCTTTAAGATTCTCCGTTGGCGCCGACGGTGCCAGAATGGGAGAATGCAGTAAGGGAGGTGATCTGTAGGGAAAAGTACATATATAAGAAGAGGGGTAACTATAAGAAGTTTGAAAGTATATGGAAAATATGGCTAGACCAGGATTGGGTTAGAACAGAAGGGGGGGTGGGGTAGGATGGTATGGGGCAGGTCTAGTCCTAAGAAGTATGATAGAGTGAATGGCGGGAGGCTGGATAGGGGGCGGGGTGAGGGAGTAAAACAGGGGGGGGGGGGGGAAGAAGAAATCAATTTTGAAGGTTATATGGGTATTTATGAACTGGTATAATTTGTACTAATGGGAAGATACGGGGGAAGATGAGAAGGGAGAAAGAAGGAAAAAAAGAAAAACGATGATAGTAATGCATTCTCGTTTGTGGTGATGTTCCTTGCTCTTTGTGCCTTTTTTTATCTTTTTGTAATGTAAAGTTTTTCCAAATAAAGAGATTTAAAGAAAAAAAAAAAAAGATTCTCCGTTTATACTCTGCACACTTCTCTACAGCCAGAGAAGTATATAGACTCCATCCAATACTAATAATGCGTTTCCTTGAGTCCATTTGTCACATTATAGAAGTTACATATTATATTTTGTTCTTGAGTTTAGATACACTTTAAATAAACTTGTTCGATAATGCAAAATTTGCCTTACTGAGGTTTTTTAGATTATAAACTTCCAGAATAAAAAATAAAAAAATGGTTCCTAGACCATATGATAGCTTCTATAACCCTTTTAATTTATACAAACAGATGCATTATCCCATAAACAGTGTATTTTGTGCAGCCAATGTGAGCGTGTGATCCTTGTGTCTGCTGAATGCACTTGCACTTCTGTCTGGTCTTTTAGTTATAATAAAACACTTCATCCCACAGATGTTGTGGCCTGCTGCCCCCCCCTTTTTGTCTTTTTTTTTTTACAGTGTCTAAAATAAAAAGGATGCCCATTTTCCGCTCCTTCTTGCTTCACAAGACCCTATTTTTTTCCCGTTCTCCCAACAAAGGGTTACTCCCAAGAGGCTTCAATTGTCACGAGATGGAGAGATGATGGCTAGTGATCACAGTCAATAGCTTTGATTAACAATAAGGTAGAAAATTAGCAATGCTAGCATTCAGCCATCCTGCCTTCCCCTCTCCATATGCTCAGTGCAGCCTGTACTGATTGCCCCACTCTGGGCAGTCTACATGCTGAGAGACAGCAGACAAGGTGCACTGGAGAGGTTACAATTAAGACTCCATAAACAGCGAATGAAAGATTATATTGCCGGCATTTTCAGATCTACATGAAAGCCTGTTTTTTTATTTGGGAGCCTGATTAAGATGTTTCAAAGGGAAGTGTCTTGTCTGCTGTTTGTGTGTGTCCCCCTGCTATGCTTGGATTTAATGGTGTCTGGATATGTGCTGAGCAAAACTGCAACTTCTGTAACTACTATGAACCCCTCATCTGCAGCTGTGATGTTATTCTTAACAGACACGGACGACCTAAAAAGGGGGAGCAATGGAGGAACTTCACCGCCCACATCCGACAATGATGACAACTCCGTGATCTACACAGGTAGAGTCAACCACTTTAACTTTTTCGGTATTCAGTTGTATCAGTTTTGTAGGATGCTTTTTTGATGCAGTGGTTCTGATTTATTAAAGTAAAGGTTGTTCACTTTGCAAAGCCAATGTTAGTAAATACGCTGAATTTATGTTCCCTTTTTAAAACCTAATAATGTGTTAAATACAAAAATAAATTAAAAAAAAACCCAAACTTTTGCTAGCACTCGATTGGTTGATTTAAGTAAAGATTTATATTACTTAATGAGCTCAGCAAACATTCACTTTGCTCATTGAACTGCCTCTGTTCCTTTAAGCCCCATACACACTATTAGATTTTTTGCTGATTTTTGTCTTCAGATTTACCAAAACCATGTAGTGCAAGGGCCTGCCTGATTGCATACAAATTGAAACTCTTAAGGTTTGACCTTGTATTATATGGTTTTGGTAAATCTGAAGAGAGAAATCTGCAGAAAATGTAATGGGTCTTAAGCTGGCCATACACAGTCAAATTTCTCCTGTTCAGGCCCACAGGTTGAACAAGAGAAATTACACATTTAACAGACTGGATAGACGAATCTGCGGTGCTGGCTATTGTATAGCACCCTCGACTGTTAGAATACTTCAAACAGCACCTTTAGCTGATTGGACTCTGATGGGAATTCGCCGCCTGACTCTTTTGACAAAAGTCAATCGAAAAATTAACTTGTGTTGACCAGGTGGTGCCCCCCCTGGGCCACCCATGGAACAAACTTCATCCGATTCAGCAGGAATCAGAAACAATTCAAAGAGAGTATGGCCAGCTTAAGTAAATCAATGTACCTTCTAGCAATGGCATGTTTATCTGAAATGGTCAACATACAGACACAACTAATTATTTCATTATAATTGATGGCTGGTGGGTTAACATAATTTAGTCTGTACTTATTATGGAAGGCAGGCGAGATCTTCAGACTAAAGTTCTTGACTCTTCCTCCTTTCTACGAAGTTTAACTTAACCTGCTGCATTAACTATAAGTCATTCAGAGATCCAAGAAAGTGAGATCCCCTTGTAATGGTTGGGTGGAGTGGCAGTGATCTGTCTGGCCGAGTACCCAAGAGAAGCCACAAATGATGATTTTGAGTGGACTAATTCTTTAATCAGGCAACATGCTACATGTAGACTATACAGGCATACCCCATTTTTAAGTACACAATGGGGTTTATTTACTAAAGCTGGAAAGTGCAACATCAGGCTCACTTCTGCATAGAAACCAATGAGCTTGGTAGTAATAATTCAGAGCAGAAAATTAACTTTTTGTAGTTATGACTCTTTATGTGATTTTGGGTTGCTTTGGATTACTGTTACTGGTAGGTGTCTAGCCTAGCCAATGTCTAATTTTGACCTTCCTTCGTTGAGGGGTAAGGAGTTTAATCCCAACATGTCATGAGCATCACAGTTTGAAAAATATGGGATTAAGAGATAAAAGTGATATAAAGGTTCAGAGAAAGCAAATGTTGAAAAGTTTGTTCTCCACTAGTTGCTGTATTTTGCTCCTCACCGTTGCTGTGTGCATTGGCTTACGGAATAAACTTGCATATTCCGTGGACTTTGAGTATCTGACCTGTCAGGAGCATGGCATTTCCCAGCAAAGCCAATCATTCTACAAAGCACAAGTGAGTTTAAAAGAAAAGGTTAGACAAATGAATAGTTTATTACTGTCTTATCTCTCTGCTGTCACACTGCTTTCCCCATTGCTGCTTTGTGGATGGCATTGTGAAGACACTACCTGGATACCTGATAAAGTAAATGAGCTATTTGCTTTGTTGAACTTACTTATATGACTTCACAGAAGCAGCAGGTTTGGTACACATTATATAAATTGGCCATGAACAGGCACATCTATTTCCACAAAAGGACAATTGCTGTATAAATCGGTCCAACTTAACTTGTCCAGCCTGGGCTTATTTTCTATAGCCAGCATGTCTTGGGGTGACCTCAGCAGATACACTTGACAGAGATCAGTTGTAAAAAATTACTGTGTAGGATTAGTTTAGCTGACCACTGTCCTCATGAGGTGTAGTTGCTTGCTGCTATCATAGACATACACTTGAACAAAGCATTTGGGTTCATGTTTCTGTGGGAGCAATAGAGGAACACAATTGATCCTCATCTGCAACCAACACTGGCTATATGGCTGACTTTAAAGATAAGAGCTTTGGTATCCTGAGGTGACACATTCCCTGACCTGTCATTTACCTGATCCAGGCAGATGTGTACAATAATGAAGACTTGGGGTCAATTTACTAAAACTGGAGAGTGTAAAATCTGGGACAGCTCTGCATAGAAACCAATCAGCTTCCAGGATTTTTGTCAAAGCTTAATTGAACAAGCTGAAGTCAGAAGCTGATTGGCTACCATGCACAACTGCACCAGACTTTGCACTCTCCAGTTTTAGTAAATTAACCCCTTCCCTTGACTTTATTTGCTGATTGTTATTTAAGGAATGCCGAGATCATTTAAATGCCTAAACTTTTTTTCACTGTCTGAAAATTCAAATGTGTTTGTTAAAGTTGTTATTGTTTGCAGGTAAACAATGATGAGAAAATAGAGGAACAGCTTTTTAAAGGGTTCACCCATCCAAACCTGCCATTTATTTTTGGGTGGATACTGGAAGGATGAATCAACTTATCACCTTATTTATGTAAAGTAAACCTATCATGAAAGAATTATGGAGGCTGTCATTGCTAACCTCCCTCTAAAAATGCTAGTTGCCTGACTGTTATGCTGACCTTTTGTCTTGAATAAGCTCGGTCAGTGACCCAGAGCAAGTATGCAGGTCAAGAAAGTCAGAGAAAGGTCAGAAGTACTCATCTTAGTACTTGTGCCATGTCAGAGACACAAAGCGGTTGATTTACTAAAACTGGAAAGTGCAAAATTTGGTGCAGCTCTGCATAGAAACCAATCAGCTTCCATGATTTTTCATCAAAGCTTAATCAAACAAGCCAAAGCTAGAAGCTGATTGGCTACCATGCACAGCTGTACCAAAGTTTGCTCTCTCTAGTTTTAGTAAATCAACCCCAATGTATTGAAGGAAGTGGTCAGCATAAAAGCCAGGCAACTAACATTTTCAGAATGAGAGCCCAGCCTTCAAGTGTTTCTGATTGTAAGATTTCTTGAATGGTTGGCTTGTCAAGCCTACTCTTAGTCTACTATTGGTCTGTTGAGTGCAATTGCCGTTGTCAGAAGCCGGCTCTTCCTCCATTCTTTTTGAACTACAATCCAATGGGGTGCATTTACTAAAGACTTATAGACTGTGCACTTTGCAAGTGCAGTTGCACTCTGAATGGGCATTTGCTCCAGAGATTAGTAAACGAGGGAAAGTTCTGCAAGCTTCCATTATCCAATCATGTGCAAGCAAAAATGCTGTTCTTTTCTTTTTCATCGCATGTGATTGGATATCCTTTGCACAGTGAAGCTTCACCTCATTTGCTAAGCTCTGAAGCAAATGCCCTTGCAAAGTGCACCTGCACTTGCAAAGTGCATAGTCTGTTTGCCTTTAGCAAATGAACGCCAATGTGTTTTTATTAAAGCCCAGCTCCGGGCAAAAATAATTTTCCCCATGCAGTCAGGCTGTGGCTGCTCTGCATGGGTCAACTGCTCGTTTTTCTAGGGGTGAGCACAAAGTTCATACTCGCCTGATCCACCGATCCTCTGAAAAACTGCGCTCCCCAGTTGCTGTCTATGAAGCGTGCTCTGAGTGTGCTGACGTTAGGAACAGTCCATTTTCAGGACTGCTGGAGCGTTGGGAGTGCTGGACTGGTCTTGTGCAGGGAGGATCAGCAGATCAGGTAAGTATATCTCTGCGAACCTCTTATAGAATAAAATAAACAGCACTAACAACTGCGCGGGAAAAAAACAATTACTGTATATATTTTCATATTATAGGGATATTATGGTCATAAATGGATCCATGGCTTCTCATGTGTCTTATGCAGCGTACACACGGTCTGACTTTTTGACCGGACTTGTCCGACAGACGCCGACGGACCAAATTCGGGGGACTATCCGATTGTGTGTGGGCTTCACCAGACCTTCAGCGGACTTTTCCAGTCACAAATCTGACGGACTTTAGATTTGGAACTTGCTTCAAATCTTTACGTCGTAACTCCACCGGACCCAGAAATGCACTCGTCTGTATGCTAGTCCGACGGACAAAAATTGACGCTGGGGCAGCTATTGGCTACTGGCTATCAACTTCCTTATTTTGGTCCGGTGTACGTCATCACTTACGAATCCGTCGGACTTTGGTGTGATCATGTGTAGGCAAGTCCGTTCATTAAAAAGTCAGTCAGAAGTCCATCAAAAGTCCGTCGAAAGTCTGTCGGACCAGTCCGGTCAAAAAGTCTGCCCGTGTGTATGCGGCCTTAGATACTTTAACAAGGAGAGCTCCCTATAACTATGTTGTCTTTTGAATCAGACCCGCTAAGATCTTTAGTTGAGGTCTTACCATTGGATTCATACAGTGATATAGGAAGCCAGATAGTAAATTGGCATGAGAGTTCTCCCATAACTGATCTATTGAACTGATATTTAAATTGCAGATCCTTCGCTGTTTGGTGCTTTTTCGCCTTTTCTCTTACTTTTTCTCTAAGGCCTTCTTAACACCTATACATCCTGCTGCAGTGCATTACTGAATGCATGTTAAAATGTGACATTTTACATGTTGATATACGTTGTGTTGAAACAGCCCATTCATTCATCTTGGGCTGGCAATGAAATGAAAAAGGGACCTGCATCTTTTTAATGTATTGTTCCACAACTGGCAATCTACAATGCAGCTCCATCAACATTGCATGTACAGTGCATTGGTGTGCCTTTCTAATGACACCATAACGCACCATGTCACAGATTGTGCATGGCAAAATACATAGTTTACTGTGCATTTCCATACCGAATCACGGAGAATGGCCCAGAAATGAAAAGCATAAAAAGTTTATGATAAATACAAAGAAACCTACTAAATTTGGTGGAGTCTACTTACCCACTATAACTGATTCATCTAAAGGGATGAAGAGTTGAATTAACACAATGATCTAATAGATACTGTAGGTAGCATTATGTTTTTTTGTTTTTTTTTTAATTACATTTTTTATGTGGCCACTTGTAACAAATTTACATTCTTCCATTAATGGTCAGTCCATCTATTCCATAGCAGGAAAATCACTATGTGCCTCATACCTGGTGAGCATGTTCCAGTAAATCTGACAGGTTTGATTAATGTATCATTCTGTCTTCATTTCAAGCAATACTTATACTTTACAACCTAAATACAGTTGACCTATTGAGCTTTGTTAAGTGATCACACTTATTAGGGTGTTTTATTAAGCAGGGCATTACTCCACTAAGTCTTACAGTCTTTGCTGAGGAAACTTGTTAATTTGGAAAATAACATGCTATCCATCATCAGCTGTCAAGAGTATTGATCAATGCAAGGAATTTTATGCAAGTCATACTCATTAGAATAATGAAATCACACAGGGAAGTATAGTTTATCATTATAATGATACTGTTCTATTTAGTGTTTTATATCATAACGCAGCATTTTCAAAACTTTTTTTGGTGAATTGGTGTAAAATTATACACTGAGCTTTTAATTACCTCTTCAGTTTCTGAAATAGATTTGAAACCAATATAGTTCTATGCTAACCTACCTACAGTTCCCATCATGTGCATGATCTGATTAATACATACAATACAGTACAATACAATACAATATAGTACAATAATACATAGCATTTGTGACAAAAGCCTGCCCTTTCCATTAGACTGCATGCTGATTAGCTGTATAAAGCATGTGGAGCAATCAGTGTTTAACTACTGGTGTGGAATTTCCAAGAAAAAAATGATGTGTGCTTTAGCACATCTAACATTGTATATTTCTCATTAAGGTGAAATTAACTTATGAAGTGACTTGCCTCAGGTGATACACAGAGATTAAACAAATCCTTCTACATGACGTGTGCATTTATCTGCAGCCCTCACTTCTCTACGGCCAGCTAAAACACATGGATCAAAGTTTATTTTCTCAGCTCTGAGTACATGAAGCTGAGTGTAATCTGGGATCTGAGTTGAGGGAAAGGACACACACTCCACTACACATTCTCATAGGATAACATGCACGGATGAGGTTGTCAATTGTGTCCTTTCTGCTGGAGGGGGGTGGGGGGCTGTCTATCGAGATTCTGTGATGTCTGGATAAGTCAGAATGGACCAACACAGACAGCAGGGGGAAGTGTGACACTCTGTGCTTTGGACTTAGGCTAGTGCACACTATAGAGCAGTGGTCTCCAAACTGCAGCCTGGGGGCCAGATGCGGCCTATTGCTTGCTTTTATCAGGCCCTTGGGGCACTATTTCATCCACTAATACTGACAATGGGGCATAATTTCCCCCCCCCACTGAGACCAATGAAGGGCACAATTCCTTCCATTTACCCCAATGATGGGGTACAATTCCTCCCAATTACACCAATGATGGGGCAAAATTCCTCCCAATGACACCAACATTGGGGCAAAATGACACCAACGATGGGGCACAACTAATCTCGCCGACACCAACAAAGTTGCACAATTCCTCCTAATAACACCACCAATTGGGCCCAATAACACCAACGATGGGGCACAATTCCTCCTAATGACACCAGCAATTGGGCCAATGTCACCAATTATGGGGCACAATTCCTCCCAATGACACCAACTATGGGGCACAATTCCTCCTAATGACACCAACAATTGGGCCAATGTCACCAATTATGGGGCACAATTCCCCCTAATGACACCAACGATGGGGCACAATTCCTCCCACTGACAATAAAGATGGGGCATTGTTTATTCCCAGATTACTTCCAGTGGCCACAGTCCAGCCCTCCTAAAGTCCGAGGGACAGCAACCTGGCCCCCTGTTTAGAAAGTTTGCAGACCCCTGCTATAGAGGATATGTTCTGTTAATTTTTTGTTTTGGAAGTTTACAAACACTTTAAGAATTCTAGTATGTAATCTGATGAGGAAACTAATTATTTAATTTTTAAAGCTGCACTCCAAGCAAGTAGTTACATATGAAGATAATATACAAATATGGGAACTGTCTAACCAGACAAAGGATTTCTAGCTCTGTCCATCCATTCACACAGGACAGCCAGGTTGACACAATTTACAGTTACAGTGGACTTGAATTCAAAGAATGAAAATTTCCTAGGGTATGAGGAAAAACATATTGTGTCTTATATTCCTCATAATAAATAGCAGCACACTTTCTGGTGTGTGAGGATATCTAGGCTGTGTTTTAAATCACATAGCTGTATATCTGCAGTGTGAGATCTAAGGCACTGCTGTTTCTGTCTAGTCTCAGGAGATGGGGAGTGAAATTTGGTAAAGTCCTTACTGTGATACTTACTGTTCTCCTTGCTGGAGGCTCTGACGTGAGGAAGCACAACCCTGCCTCTACCAAGATGGCCACCTTCACACAGAGCCATAGTGCAGAGTACAGTATTGTAAGTCAGTAATGAGGAAAATGTCTGCAGCTGGAAGACCACAGTCAATACTGGTGACTAGTCATTTGCCTTCTGCCTGCCTTTCTGGGGCATGGCTTCTAAAGTGCAAGTTTTCATTACCACATGAGTTCCAGCTTATAAGCAACAAACAAACAGAAGGCGCCACCATCTAAGTGTATCAGTTTATTAAAAACAATAAGTTATACAAAGGGGTAAAATGCACTCATAGAGGTAGGAAGTAACAGGCACGTCATCAGTGCTTGTTCGCTGGCCAGCCTCAGGAAGCAGAGGGTCAAGAAACAGACTGTATGAGCCTTTGAATACCCCGCTCTACGATTGATGGAGTGTGGCTGACTGGTTACTGCAGGGGCTTCGCAGGACCGGCAGGAGCAGGCGATGAGATCCCAAGGCTGGAGCCGTAACCACACTGGAACGCCAGCACTGGGGCCAGAACCAGAAGGACATCAGTGATTAGTGATGTCACATAATAATGAGTGGTAACATGTTTCAGAGCAAACCCACTCCTTTGTCAAACCATAGAGGAGGAAAAAGGGGGAGGATGATATACATTGCTCTTTACTGAGTGCAAGGGACAAAAGGGGGGGGGGACTGTCATGGATGCTACAAAGGGAGGGGAAAAGAGCTGAGCCTAAATAAACTAAATGTAGGCAGGGGCAGTTGTTAGGTACTCCTCGTATGTAAGGCTTAAAGCATTTGTTAACCCCAAAAAAACAAATCTTGTTCCCTTAAAGCATGTTATACAGCACAGCGCTTGTGCTGTGTCATTTGGCCCCGTGTATCACCTGTAATACCCTTCTGATCCTGCCTGGCTATGCCCCTTCCCTGTACGCTGACTCTGATATATCAGGGCTGCTGAGCCCTGACACCATTGTCAGCGTATGTGCCTCCGTCAGCCGCAGCTCTGCTCTCTGTCTCCTGTGTCCTCTCCTCCATCATCCTCCCTCCCCTCTGTGACTGTCTGCTTGTGTCAGCGCTCCCCCCCCCCCCCGCTCCTGCTGCTTTCATACTTAACATTAAAGGCTCCCATGCCCTCAGTATTAGAACAATAAGTTTCCCTATGTCTGTGTTATATCATAAATATACTTATCTGTACTGATAACACAGAATCTTCCTGAGATCATGTGACTCCTCAGCTCTGTCTCTCCTCTGCTGGAACTGTCAGCTGGGCGGAGGAGAGAGGATGCAACTGATCGCAGGAAGACAGTTTGTTATCAGTACAGATCAGCATATTTATGACATAACATAGACACAGGGGTACTTATTGTTCTAATATAGAGGGGGTGGGAGCTTTAACCAATGCTTTTAAAGTGGAACTCCAACCCACCATAATATAAAAATCAATATTAAAATAAAAATAGATATAAAATAAAAAGAAAATATTTGAAACAAAAAACAAATAAATAAATTGGATTGAAATAGGATAATATAACAATATGTAAGAGTTAAGTTTTGTTTTATTTCTTTTCGCTTATTCATTTTTTTTCAAATTTTCGGAATGATTCGAATTTGAAAAATTCTCGACAGAATGCCAGCAATGAAAAATTCAGAAAAAAAAAACAGCATGGGCCCTCCAAAATCTATACCAGACCCTTATCCGAGCATGCAGCCCGGCAGGCCAGGAAAGGGGGTGGACGAGTAACCCCCCCCCCCGAACCGTACCAGGCCTCATGCCCTCAACATGGGGGGGTCCTTTGGGCTTGACTGAAGAAGGTCTGCAGATCGGCTCCTGATCAGCACTCTCAGCCATGGCTGAGAATACAGAACAGAGTGTTATAGAGGGGTGGGGGGGTCGTCCTCTATCAGAACACAATAGCTCAGCGGGAAGATCACTGTACTAACATCATATTGTTAGTGCAGCGGCTCCTCCTGAGCTGTCGTGTTTTTTTTTCCATTCAACCCAGCAATAGAAAACTACTAGTGTGTACCAGGCTTTAATCTGCTAGTCCACCTAAAGCTTCTCATAGATGGGTCAAAATTCAGCCGGTTCAGCAGGGAAGGACAAATCTATGGACTGTCAAATAATTTATATCAATCAGCTGAAAAGTGTATTCTGATGGAGTGGAGTCTCGCTGTTAGAATTTGATGGCACAGCAAGGAGGATTCCTCCATCCACATCTCATGTGTGGATGGGGCAATTGGTTCATTTATTTTATTTTTTTAAAGTCAATGCATCTATCACCAGCTTAACATTACCCTTTCTTCAGATTGACAGTACTACTGTCCAAAAGTATCTCCATTGCTACTCCTTCCAGAGTGGAGACACCCTTAACCGCTTCCCGACCAGCGCACGCTGATATATGTCGGCAGAATGGCGCTGGTGGGTAAAAGGCCGTACAGGTATGTCCCCTTTAAGAAGCGGCGCTGCGGGTGCGCGCCGCGTTCTCCGTGACCGTGGGTCCCGCAGACTAGATGTCCGCCGGTTGCCCGCGATCGTGTCACAGAGAGGTAAAACAGGGAGATGCTTTTGTAAACAAAGCATTTCCCCATTCTGCCCAGTGACAGAACAGAGATCACTGCTTCCTGTCATCGAGAGCAGTGATGATTGTCATGTGTGTTGTAGCCCACCCCCCCAGTTAGAATCACTCCCTAGGACACACTTAACCCCTTCATCACCCTTAGTGGTTAACCCCTTCCCTGCCAGTGTCATTTACACAGTAATCAATGCATTTTTATAGCACTGATCGCTGTATAAATGACAATGGTCCCAAAATAGTGCCAAAAATGTTCGATGTGTCCGCCATAATGTCGCATTCACGATAAAAATCGCAGATCGCTTCCATTACTAATAAAAAAAATATAAAAATAAAAATGCCATAAATCCATCCCTTATTTTGTAGATGCTATAACTTTTGCGCAAACCAATCAATATACGCTTATTGCGATTTTTTTTTCCAAAAATATGTAGAAGAATACATATCGGCCTAAACTGATGAAAAAAAAAAAATTATATATATTTTTGGGGGATATTTATTATAGCAAAAAGTAAAAAATAATGCGTTTTTTTTTTTCAAAATTGACGCTCTTTTTTTGTTTATAGCGCAAAAAATAAAAACCGCAGAGGTGATCAAATACCACCAAAAGAAAGCTCTATTTGTGGGGAAAAAAGGACGTCAATTTTGTTTGGGTACAAAGTCGAACGACCGCGCAATTGTCAGTTAAAACGATACAGTACCGAATCGCAAAAAGTGCTCTAGTCAAGAAGAGGGTAAATCCTTCCTGGGCTGAAGTGGTTAAACAGGAAGTGTGTTACCAGGTGAAAATAAAGGGAAAATATCTAAAAAAAACTAAGGCTGCCACCACAGATAAGGATTAGTAAGCTTCAATATATTACATTTTGTTTGTGGGTTTATTATCGCTTTAGATTCCCAAAAAAGCCAATGATAAAGCCACAGGTAAAAGCACACTGTCGCTGCCCGCGGAAGAGGAGCCATGCAAAAAAGGTCCAATCACTGTTTATGTGTCTCTTCTACTCGTACTATTGTGTCATATAAAATAATACATTTCCCAGGAGTAAAGTGTAATTATTCTCTGCTTGTGCATGCGTAATCATTAAGTGGATTAGAGCGTCCTTTAATCTACTTAATGTGTTTAGTGTTTATTGTACAGCATTATAGCCCTTGTTTGCATCCATTTATTATGTATAACAAAGATCAGATCCCCAGCTTCCAGGGTTCTTGTGCTTTGAATGCATCTCCGCACCACAGGGCTGAGCCTCCTCATTTATTAGCTTTATTGTGCCACATCTAATGCTGGCATATACCCGCTAGTGATTCCTCTGCGCCTACATATCCAAGACGTCAGGCTTCAAGGGAAAGAAAAAAAAAATGGTGAACTTGCAAACAGTAGCAAGTTATTTAGTGCAGGGGGGGGGGCTTTATTTTATCATTGTTTCAGCACACTTCTGTTAATCTGTCACAAAGTCATCGTTTATAACAGCACAGCGAGTTCCCATTCTTCCCTAGAAACAGTTTCCTGGCAGATGAAAGCTTTTGTTATTTGGCAATTTATAATGCTGGCTGTACAGGTCAGGTCACCAAGAGCAAAACCCAGCATGATTGACAATATTTAGATTGCTGCCATTCTGCTCACACTGCAGGCTGACAATAGGGACCTGCATGCTTTTTGATCTTGTCTCTGGCAAATGGCTGGTTAACCTCTTCAGTGCTGGAGAGTCCTGGACGTGTCCTCTGCTTTTTTTTTTGTAACTGAGTTATGGAACAAAAACATGTTTTCATTTTGTAAACTCCTCCTATAGATAGATCATTTCTCCATCATTCCAGGGTATGCTAATTAAAGCTTGCATTATGTGAAAACACACTGTGCTTAAAAAAAATAATATGAATTGATTCATTTTGTCAATTAAAATAATTAGAATTAATTAACTGATTAAAAAGACCTGGAGTGCGGAAAAACAGAAAAAAAAACAGCTGCAGGGGCTGTAAAGTGTCCCCCTCCCCCCTTCCAATTATGAAATATGTCCGCCACCAATATGCTCCCTTGCTTTCCTAGTTGTAAGCAGCACTATGTGAACTAAAACAGAACTAAGTGATGAGTCTATTAAGATAATTCAGTAGTATGCAGCACTGACTGCATTAAAGAGAAATTGGACTGGGTGTAATATGTAGGCTATATTGCTGGTCTTCTAAAAATGTTGGGTCCTTGGCTGTCCTTCAGATCTAAAGATTTTAGTACTTACCTTGCTCAGAGTGAAGTCAAAGCTCCTAACCTACATAGTTGTTTTAGTTGGTGACTCAGGTGTACTGAAACCCTTGGATCTGCAATGTTATGATTATTATTTTTATGCTCTAATGGCTCTTTAACACCTGTTTGGCATATGTACAACACATGGGATAGTAGTGAACCCAGGGCTGGCACTACCATAAGGCAGTTTAAAGTAACACTAAAGTCTCACTTTTTTTTTTTTCGTTAAAAATAATAAACATGTCTATACAGTACTTACCCACTCAGTGGTTTTGCAAAGAGCAGCCCGGACCCTTCTCTTCTCGGGTCCCTCCTCAATGCTCCTGGTTCCTCCCTTCTGTTGTGTGCCCCCACAGCAAGCAGCTTGCTATGGGGGCACCTGAGCCAAGCCTCAACTCCCTGTGTCCATTCAGACACGGAGCTGCGGCCCAGCCTCAACCCATTTCTTTGCTCATTGGCTCATTGACAACAATGTGAGTCAATGGCGCTGCGCTGTGCTGTCTCAGCCAATGAGGAGGGGAGTCCTGAACAGCCGAGTCTCTCGTGCAACATCGCTGGATCTAGATGGACCTCAGGTAAGTATTAGGGGGGCAAAGGGGGGCTACTGCACACAGAAGGCTTTTTATCTTAAAGGAGTTGTAAAGTCAAAAGGTTTTTTTATCTTAATGTATTCTGTGCATTTAGATAAAAAGCCTTCTGTGTGCCGCAGCCCCCCTCAGCCCCCTAATACTTACCGGAGCCCCATCTCTCTCCAGCGATGTCCACGGGTGTCTCGGACATCCGAGACTCTCCCTCCTGATTGGCTGAGAAACAGAAGTGTTGCCATTGGCTTCCACTGGTATCAATCAAAGTCAGTCAGCCATTCAGGAGAGAGAGGGGGCGGGCTGCATCTCCGTGTCTGAATTGACACTGGGAGCTGTGATTTGGTTCCGGTGCCCCCATAGCAAGCTGCTTGCTGTGGGGACATTTAACAGATTTAACAGGAGGGAGGGGCCAGGATCACAGAAGAGGGACCCGAGAAGAGGAGGATCTGGGCTGCTCTGTGCAGAGGAGGCAAGTATAACATGTTTGTTATTTTTATTGAAAAAAAAAATAGACTTCACAATCACTTTAATGCATAGAATGCAGTAATATAAAAAAACCTTCTGCCTTTACAACTACTTTAAGCAGCCGCCTTGAGGCACCAGGATGGGGGGGGGGCAGTAAAATTGGAATCCCCAGCCACTTGCTAGAGTACAGGGCCAATATACAGTGGAAAATTGACATTGTCAACAGATTGAGAACAACGGAAAGCAGCAGAACTGTCATATGGAACCATGGTTGAATATGAGACTGACAGTGCAAGGCTGAGAGAATTCCACATTAGACGGTGCGGGCCCGTATTTATAAAGCAGGGAGTCCCAAAATTTCTTTAACAAATTATATCTTACCTTTTACAGCGTAGATGTCTCTAGTGAAAAGCTGTCATGGCTGATTGCAAACATTCCCTACCAAGTTCAGTGTGAGTGGGTCCCAATAAAAAGGCTAATGGACCGTACACACGATCAGAAAATTGTACGAAAAATACCACTTTCGAAGCAATCATGCGATAGTCTGATCATTACTACACAGTTTTCAAGAGCTGATCACGACAGTTCATCCAATATTATCTGATGGGTCAAGCCTGAAAATGTTTATTGTATGATACTAGATCTACAAATTTTGTTTAATCAGTACAGTTTTTGTCTGAAAATACAATACAAATACAATACAATACAACACATTACATCACTTCTGAATTTTCGTTCTGTTGTACAAGAATTTTCATAACTTTATTAACCTCTTCATTTTTGATATGAGATGCTGCAGCGTACTAACACTCCTATCCCTGATCTAGTGAGTATAGGAATTCAAATGGACTGAAAACAAAAGAAAGAGTTTTCCCCAGGGTGGGGTTTTTAGGCAGCACAATGACGAAGTAGAGTCAATAATATATAAAAAAAGTATAACAAATTTATTAAATATGTACCATGAAAGCAGCAGGAATTCAAACGGACTGATCAAAAACATAAAAATAAGTGAAAACAACATATCCAGCAAATCGACCCAATAAAGTCCTAACATTCTTTAGGCATCGTCCCTAGTTTTTTTTGGTGTATGGGCATGCACACCTTGTTTGAATTGATTATCCCAGTTTGGCTTCAAAAGTAGAAATACACTTTAACAGTACCGATTCAACGGCAATAACTGTATAAATAACCTGCACACAATCCAGAGGAAAATATACCTTTTTAATCCACTCTGATGCAGTCACATTATACTGAAGCTTTGGCTCCCCTGTATCAGCTGCTGCTGCAGGGGAGAGTAGGGAGGACCAACAATGGATTGGCAATGGCAGATTGCAGGAGATGTCATGGCTCCTTGAATTCAGAGCTGCTGGTTCTCCATCACCTGACCACGCTGGATCAGATTAAAAAAAGGTATTTCCACTGATCTCTTTTATAAAGTCTATGCAGCATAGGTGAGGGGGGCAATTTTTTTAACAACAGTTCTAGTTAGCATATACTTCCACTTTGAGAATATTTTCTGAGCAAATGGCAACAGTCTGTTGTTACAAAGTTCTTCCTACAGCTAAACTATAAAATAGTTTTTTTTTTTTTATTCTTTTACAATCTCAGCATTTGCTGCACAACTCATGCAGTTCTTCAAAGACATTCATTTAGCTTTCTTGTTCAGAACATTCTGTTGTGTCCCCGTTGGATAACACTCTATTCTTCTAAAGCTCCAAAAGCTGTATCAGCCATTCTGCCACCTTACTTGTCAGATGATCATCTTCTCCACTCTTTACTATACTCTGTACATAGTTTTCATGGTAAACTGCACTGCCAACTAAGATATTTCTGTGTGCATCATCTAAAAGGCCAATACAGAGGAGCTCTGCTCTCTGTGAATCTCTATAATGGACCATCACTCGCTTTTCCAGAACATTTTAAACTGTAGTGTGGCTATAAATACAGTCCTTGTAATTGCTGGAACACATTTGTATCCCAGCACCCTCATGTACAACCCGCTAAAAGAAGGAATTGAAGATGTTGCCAGAATAGACTAAATGTCAAGAGGCAGGAAGTTTCTAGCTCTATACTAAAATACAAAATATTCATTTGTAAGATTTCATATTTACTATGATAAAAATATAAATACTTAAACAATTTATTTATTTCCAGCCATAATAAATAAATCAAGAAAAAAAAAACACTATATATTCTTTTAATATTTCTTAGAATGGGAGGTATACAGAAATTTTTTAACATATACATGCCCTTATGTTGTAAAGCGCTGCGCAAACTGTTAGCGCTATATAAATCCTGTATAATAATAATAATAATATAATAACACATTACATATGGAACATAAGCTATATTTATGCTGTCTATGCGCACACAAAGACTAGCAAATAAAACAATGCAATTTGCCATTCTATAGACAGTTTTAAAAAAAAGGCACAGTTGTCACATTTCACTTCCATGACATCTAAATTCTAATCTTATTCAGTATTGATGTTGGACAACTGCAATAACCACTACATTGATCACTGTGTGACCATTTCTCTTTACTGGAAACTGAGAAAAATGCATTGTCTCCTAAACGTTCAGACGTAAGGAAACAGAATGCCACAAATCCACAGGCTTATTACATCGGGCAGCTGACAGCAGTTATTGATGGGTGCCTGCATCACTGTTAATCTATAAACAGATTACAAATGTCTTATTTCATCAATACATTGGTGTCTCCGGGGCAAGATAGACAGTTTGTTTCTAGATCCCCCTTAAATGACACCTACACATACATATATAGTAGGCCACATTTATTCTAACATATGGAAAGGGTAACTTGGAATGGAAAGAAGAAAAAACTTTTCCAGCTTACAATTTCAGGCCTCTTGCACACTGTAGCTTGAAAAAGCTCAGTACAGTTTTTTTTTTTTTACTGAGCTAAAATACAGCCCATTATTGTAATTTGCCTATGCACACAGGCACTTAAACAAGCGGCAGGCATTCTTCAGTAAAAAAAAAAAAGAAAATTTTGCTTTTTTTGGTCAGTAATGTACGCCTCATGCAGGAAAATAGGTCCAAATACACACAAATGCACACAAAAGTGTGCAAATGCCCATTTAAATATTGTGCAGAATGATAACACGATAATACGTTTTCGCTCTTTTGCACGCAAAATTGTGCGACCGCATATATACATGAAAATGCATGTAAGTGCACGCAGATAAGTAGATGCTCAAACAGGAAGTATCATGTGAAAGAGGCTTAAAGACCAGAAAATTTAGCATGAATTTTTTCTTAATGGCTGTCATTAGAGATGAAAGTAGTGATTTCAGTGAAATTATTTTGAACATTACCAATATTGCCATATTGTCAAAATGTCTCCAAAGCAGAAACTGTCAGTTTAGCTTATTGACTTAGTTTATGTAATATTTCCTAAAAAAAATAAATAAATAAATAAATAATAACAAAGAATAAAAGATCCACTGCTTTTTTTGTCTGGTTTTTTTTTTTCTTAGTGTGTTTATTTTTATTTTTTTGTGTGTGCATTTAGGGTAATTACTTTGTTCGATTTAGACCACATGTTCACTGTGTTGCAATGAGATAGATTGTAGGTGCCAATGATTATAGTCTTCAGTCAGAAGTAGAAACACATACCATAGCAGAAGCGTCTTACAGGCAGCTTCAATAGATAGCCAGTCATCAAGCCCACATCTTTGGACTGTGGGAATCTGTCACCCCACTTGCTGCTAGTCTTTATTCTACAGAGCAAAGTAGGTTTGTGTCATATAAACCACTTGGGAGATCCATAGGAAGAAATTAGTTTGGTAACTCTGGTCTGACAACCTGGAAATATATTCAATGATCTTCAATTGCAGCAACAAGACCTCCAACAAGGGGCGTTGCTAGGGGGTGGCTATTGGGGCCATAGCCCCGAGTCTCTTGCAGCAGGGTCCCTGCCTAACTAGCGGGTTGCGGCAGGTGGGCTGGCTGCATGAGAGAGGCGGAGGAGAGGAGAGAAGCTAGCGGGCGGATGAGTAGAGATGACATCTCTCTCCGCCCGCTTCACATCAGCGCTCTTCACAGCCGGGCCTCTTCAATTTGGGAGAGAGGTGCGCCGAGCAGCAGAGAGATGACATCATCTCTCACTGCCCGTCACACATCAGCTCTCTTCTGCCCTCACAGCATGGTGGAGGTCACGTGCTTCCTGTCATCGTGGAGCTCCACTTTGCAGCCAGACTGCCTTGCTTCAATGTCGGAGGTGCGGTGGGGAGCGGCGAGATTACATAATCTGTCACTGCCCGCCCTGCATCACTGCTCTCCTGCTCTCACTAAATGGACCAGTGCTGTCAGCCTGCCGTCAATGCCCATTTGGTGGCCCTGGCTGGCATGGCAAGTGACAATCCACATCAGTTGGTAACTGACAATCTGCAAATGGTGGCAGGAGATGTGGCAATCTGCAAACGGTGCCAGGAGACGCAGCAAGTGACAATCTGCAAATGGTGCCAGGAGACGCGGCAAGTGACAATCTGCAAATGATGGCAGGTGACGTGGCAAGTGACAATCTGCAAATGGTGGCAGGAGATGTGGCAAGTGACAATCCACATCCGCTGCCAGGTGAAAGTGACCAGTGACTATCCACATCTGATGGCAGACGACATGGCAAGTGACAATCTGCAAATGGTGGCAGGCGACGTGGCAAGTGACAATCCACAACTGCTGCCAGGTGAAAGTGGCAAGTGACAATCCACATCTAGTGGCAGGTGACGGTGGCAAGTAACACGCTGCATCTGGTGACAGGCGATGGTGGCAAGTGACACGCTGCATCTGGTGGCGGGAGATGTGGCAAGTGACACGCCCAGGGCTCCCACTGATTCTGTAGTATGGTGAGTTGAACTACTTCATTATATATTAGAATGTAACAATAGCAATAATGCACTTCAATCACCCTGACACCATATCAACCATGGTGCCATGATGATTGAAGCGCCAACACCAGCCATCGCTTGTGAAAAATTACTTACCACCGGTCCCCCCCCCACGGGCATGCATAAAGGTTGGTAACCGCTGCTATGGGCTCTAGCCCCAGATCTTTTGCAGACCTAGCAACGCCCCTGCGGGCTCCAACCTTATGTTGCATGCTAAAAAGTACACCCAAATGTGGCTGCCCGTTTAAAGTCTAGGCCAGCCATTCTCAAAACAGGTTCCATGGATGCTCTAAGGTTCCTGAAGAGGTTACTAGGGGTTCCTTGAGCTGTGGTTGATTGACCACGCATTTGATGGCAAATTTCCAACTCCCCTTGGCAAAGTTGCCAGAAAGACACCAGTTATCTTTCTAACTGTCTGTAAGGGTGACATTCTGACCAAGGGGTATTTTTGCCATTGATCCAGATGAATTGATTTTGGTAAGGGTTCCCTGAGACCTAAAAAATTATTATTTTTTTTTTCTAGAATAAAAAAGTTTGAGAAAGATTGTTCTAAATCAGGGATCTCCAAACTATGGCCTTCAGCTGTTGCGGAACTACACATCCCATGAGGCATTGTAAAACTCTGACATTCACAGACATGACTAGGCATGATGGGAATTGTAGTTCCTGAACAACTGGAGGCTGCCAGCACTACACTTCTGTATTGCTTACTTGCTTACGCAACAAACCATGATGTAGTTTGCCAAGTGGCAGTTTTACTGTTAGGCACAATAGGCTTGGAATGAGGTGGGAGCCTTTTTTTATACAGTTTTCAACCACACATTTTCCCATCATTAGCCTACAGGCACCATTGATAAGAGTCCAGCCTTGCATTTGCTAAACACAGAAGAAGGGAGGGTACTGGGTAGGGCCATGTTAATTGCAGTCTTTGTCTATCATTCATTTAAAGTATATGTAAACCCTCGCCTTATAAAACAGCCCATTCAGTTTAAAATAGAATTGAAAGGCAAAACATTTATGTATTATATAAAAATCATCATAAATACCCATTTCCGCTTTTTTATTAGTGATCACCCACCCTCTGTTCTCAGCTGCATAAGGAGCACAGAGAGGTGGTGGAGGAGAAACAGCAGCACATTGATATTACCAGTGTATGGCTATAGGGTGGGGGTGGGGAAGGGGAGGAGAGCAGCCTGAGTTCTCAGCACAGCCAGAAAACTGACCACAATGTGCTCTTCTACCTAGTGTGGTCAGTTCTTAATAAATAAAGTAGAGGGACTGTCAGGAACACCAGGGATTGCACACGGAGGAAGTCATACAAGGAGAACAGGATATTTTGCATACAGTTACATGGTACAGTAAGCACATATCAGGAATATGAAATGTTGGGTTTACATTAAAATACATCACATCTGTGTGCTAAAAGCAACTTCCCAAATAATTTCACAAGAACCAGATGCAGCAATGTCTTTTGTAATCATTTTTGGTGTAATATTTACATTAATTACATGGGGTGAAAAATGTGGCATTAGCCCCTTTAATATGCATTACTTAATAGATGTTCAGTGTAATGTAGGGGTAACCTGCAGCGGAATAATGTTGTTGTGAATGTAGCTGAACATTTACTTTAATAAACACTTTAAGTGAAAATAACTCCCACAGAGAAGTAATACGCTCTTGCAAATTATGTGCATTTTCTGTACAACCAAAAGCAATTATGAATTCAAGCTTAATGCATTCTGTTCAGTTCATCTTGTGTAAATAACATCATGCATGTTGTACATATTAATATACCCATAATGATCTGTATAAATTTTTATTATTTGGGGGGTAGTGATGAGAAGACACAGTATTGTACAGTATAATATATTTGATACTGGTTTAGTATAACAAGTAATCAGTGGCAGATATGACTAGTAATATACAGTAGCAAAGGTTGTAATGTACAAAACTGGTGTAAACAGCTTCTTTGCTGTAATCAGTGTCTCAGCATGCAGTCTGCACCGTGCCCAGTACTACCTTGGTGCATATAAACACACATTTTTAAAGGCCTTTTATTGGTTGGACAAATGTACTTTATAATTCTGATAAGTGCTGATTACCAAAGGTGTAACTTTAGCAGCTCACCTACTACTGAAGGTATTGACGTCTCCTGTTGTAGATCTGTACCCATTAAAGTGTATGTCCAGTTTAGTAAACTTTGATTTTTTTTAAACAATAAAAATTGTATTCTTACCTGCTCTGTGCAATGGTTTTGCACAGAGCAACCCCAAACCTCCCCTTCTTGAGTCCCCTACCAGAGCTCCTGGCTCCTCCCCCCTGCCAAGTATCCCTCCTAGCAGGCACCCAGACACAGGCAGCTTTGCTATACCCCCTGCTACACCCCCCCCCCTCTATTCCTCCAATGGCTCCCATTGCTATCAATCTCCCTTGTGAGAAGGGGGAGAGCCAAGAGAGCCTTTGCTCCAATGGCTACCAATGCTTTCAATCTCCCTTGTGAGGAGAGAGAGCCGAGAGAGCCAGGAGAGCCTTTGCTCAAATGACCCTAAATGCTATCAATCTCCCTTGTGAGAAGGGAGAGAGCCAAGAAAGCCTTTGCTCCCATGGCTCCTAATCAATCACCCCTGTGAGGAGGGAAAGAGCCAAGAGAGACGCTGCTCTCGGGCACATCGCTGGATCAAAATCGGGCTCAGGTAAGTACAAGGGATTGGTGCAGGGGTGGGGATCCTGGACACAGAAGTTTTTTTTACCTTAAAGTGATTGTAAAATCTATTTTTTTTTTCTCTATAAAAAAATCAAACTTGTTATACTTACCTGCTCTGTTGCAGTGGATTTGCACAGAACAGCCCAGATCCTCCTCTTCTCTGATCCCTCTTCTGTGATCCTGGCCCCTCTCTCCTGTTAAGTGCCCCCACAGCAAGCAGCTTGCTATGGGGGAATCCGAGCTGAGTCACACCTCCCTCTGTCTATTCAAGCGAGGAGCCCTGACCTGGCCCAGCCCCCTCTCTCCCCTGATTGGCTAGCTGACTTTGATTGACTGCAGTGGGGGCCAATGACACATCTGAATATCAGATGGCTGAGACACTTGTTATTACAACCCCTTTAATGCAGAAAATACATTAAGGTAAAAATAATTAAAGCGGAGTTCTGCCCGCTCCTTTAAAAATTTAAAGTCAGCAGCTACACATACTGTATGTAGCAGCTGACTTTTAACATTAGGACAATTACCTGTCCTGGAGTCCAGCGTTGTCTGCACCGCAGTTGATGTTTCCGTGGGCTGGCTGGGTGCTGCCGCCACCATTGTGGGTAAGGGAACCCGGTAGTGTAGTCTTTCGGCTTCACAACCAGGTCCCTACTGTGGATGCATGAAGCGTGCTGCGCTCTCTTACTGGCCGGCTGTAGTGCAGGGAGAAGGGAGGAGGAGGGGGCACTGGAGGGGGGAGGAATCAGATAAGTGGAACTTCCACTTTTGTGTGGAAATCCACTTCAAGGCTTTAGAACCAAGTGTAACATTTTTTCTCAGTTGTTTTTTAAAGAGTAGGGAAGGGTTAAACTACTGATGGTGCAGTAATTGGAGCTGATCTAAGGTCTTAAGGTGAAGAAATTGGAGCTGATCTGAGGCCTGAAGGTGTATGAATTGGATCTGATTTAAAATCTGAAGGTACATGCATTGGATCTGATTTGAAATCTAAAGGTGCATGCATTGGAGCTGATATAAGGTCACTGAGACTGAACTGAGGTCTGGAGTTCATGAATTAGGGCTGCGTTGAGGTCTGAAGTTCATGTATTGGGGCTGGTCTGAGTCCTGAAATTTATGCATTGAAGCTAATCTGAGTTCTAAAGTTCATGCATTGAGACTGATCTGAGGTCCCAAGATGCAGGCATTGAGGCTGATATGAGGTCTGAGGCTCATGCATAGAGGCTGATCTGAGGTCTAAGGCTCATGCATTGAGTCTGATCTGAGGTCTGAAGCTCATGCATTGAGACTAATCTGAGGTCTAAAGCTCTTGCATTGAGACTGATCTGAGGTCTGAGGCTCATGCATTGAGGCTGATCTGAGGTCTAAAGCTCATGCATTGAGGCTGATCTGAGGTCTAAAGCTCATGCATTGAGACTGATCTGAGGTCTGAGGCTCATGCATTGAGGCTGATCTGAGGTTTAAAGCTCATGCATTGAGACTGATCTGAGGTCTGGGGCTCATGCATTGAGACTGATCTGAGGTCTAAAGCTCATGCATTGAGACTGATCTGAGGTCTGAGGCTCATGCATTGAGGCTGATCTGAGGTCTAAAGCTTGTGCATTGAGACTGATCTGAGGTCTGGGGCTCATGCATTGAAACTGATCTGAGGTCTGGGGCTCATGCATTGAAACTGATCTGAGGTCTGAGGCTCATGCATTGAGGCTGATCTGAGGTCGGAGACTCGGGCATTGAGACTGATCTGAGGTCTGAGGCTCATGCATTGAGGCTGATCTGAGGTCTGAGACTCAGGCATTGAGACTGATCTGAGGTCTGAGGCTCATGCATTGAGGCTGATCTGAGGTCTGGGGCTCATGCATTGAGACTGATCTGAGGTCTTAGGCTCATGCATTGAAACTGATCTGAGGTCTGAGGCTCATGCATTGGGACTGATCTGAGGTCTGAGGCTCATGCATTGAGGCTGATCTGAGGTCTGAGACTCAGGCATTGAGACTGATCTGAGGTCTGAGGCTCATGCATTGAGGCTGATCTGAGGTCTGAAGCTCATGCATTGAGACTGATCTGAGGTCTGAGGCTCGTGCATTGAGACTGATCTGAGGTCCCAAGATGCAGGTATTGAGGCTGATATGAGGTCTGAGGCTCATGCATAGAGGCTGATCTGAGGTCTAAGGCTCATGCATTGAGTCTGATCTGAGGTCTGAGGCTCATGCATTGAGACTGATCTGAGGTCTAAAGCTCATGCATTGAGACTGATCTGAGGTCTGAGGCTCATGCAATGATGCTGATCTGAGGTCTAAAGCTCATGCATTGAGACTGATCTGAGGTCTGAGGCTCATGCATTGAGGCTGATCTGAGGTCTGAGGCTCATGCATTGAGGCTGATCTGAGGTCTAAAGTTCATGCATTGAGACTGATCTGAGGTCTGGGGCTCATGCATTTAGACTGATCTGAGGTCTGAGGCTCATGCATTGAAGCTGATCTGAGGTCTGAGACTCATGCATTGAGACTGATCTGAGGTCTGAGGCTCATGCATTGAGGCTGATCTGAGGTCTGGGGCTCATGCACTGAGACTGATCTGAGGTCTGGGGCTCATGCATTGAGACTGATCTGAGGTCTGATGCTCATGCATTGAGACTGATCTGAGGTCTGAGGCTCATGCATTGAGACTGATCTAAAGTCTGGGGCTCATGCATTGAGACTGATCTGAGGTCTGAGGCTCATGCATTGAGACTGATCTGAGGTCTGAGGCTCATGCATTGAGACTGATCTGAGGTCTGAGGCTCATGCATTGAGACTGATCTGAGGTCTGGGGCTCATGCATTGAGACTGATCTGAGGTCTGAGGCTCATGCATTGAGACTGATCTGAGTTCTGAGGCCCATGCATTGAGACTGATCTGAGGTCTGAGGCTAATGCATTGAGGCTGATCTGAGGTCTAAAGATGCATGCATTAGGGTTTGATCTGAGGTCTGAGGCTCATGCATTGAGGCTGATCTGAGGTCTAAAGTTCATGAACTGGGGCTGCTCTGAGGTCTGAAATGCATAAATTAGGGATGACCTGAAGTCTAGATAGAAACATGTTTTGTGTGTGCCCCGGTTACTATAATAGCAGTTAATGAGTTTAAAAAGTAACTCCACTTTTGTTGGGAAAAAACAATCCTCTCTGAGTGATCAAGGTAAGTTGCATGGATTTTAACAAACATTGTGTGTTGCAAATTCCTACCTGTTTATGCTCTAAAGAGCTGTTTGTTGTGTGCACAGTGAATCTGAATAGAAGTGACTTTTTTATTATTAAGCAGTTGAAACACTTGCAATGTTCTAATGAGGAAAGTTGCAGTGTCTGCATCCCTGTAAGAAGTACTTAACACTTTTGGATAATCTCAACAAAAATTACATTTGACACAGGATTCCATGAAAAGTAATTAGTGTGTTTTTGGTTTTTTTTGTTTGTTTTTTTAACAGTTTTTTTTTTTTTTAACATTGACTGTTATTGCATTTAGTCATCTGGTAATGTATTCATTTTTCTGACCTGCACCCACATATGTATCTGGTCTTATTAAAGGTTGCAGAGAGTTTAATATACACATGTGACTATTTTTTAAGAGAAAGCACAACTGTACTAACAATAAAATAATGCTCACCCAGGCATCATTAATTGCGAAAAATTAAGGATCAATAATACCAGTGAACTGTTTTTGCATTAAAATTCCCTGATTTTGCAGATGAGAGACTATGATAAATTACCCCATGACATCAATGAGCGTGCAAAAATCTATATCTCCAAAAAAAACATGTTTAATTATCAACATATGATAATGAGCCTGTTGTTTCAGACTTCTTTAATTACATGTTAGCAAAATATTCATAATGGACTAACATTTGGGGTTAGTTGAAATTTAACACCTCCATTTATGATAATGATTTTTACTGCCCTATATTTTCTCAAATTATTTTAATTTCATATTTAGTAAGGATAAGCATAATAAGAAAATGAAAGCAAGCTGAATCTACAGTATATTCTTTATGCTATGCCTTATTACCAAAGTAATTGACAATTCTGATAAACATAGGTCATAATTACATGTATTCAGATGCCCAACCTTTCCAGCCTTTATGTTTTTTTCTTTTTGCTTGTTTTTTTTTTTTACAATACACTACTGAAGCAGCTTTCGACTCACCTCTTTGGTTTAATATAATATTGATCTAATTGTAAACATAACTCAAAAAATAAGGCCCCTTTCACACGATCGGACCGTTCAGGTCCGCCTGTCAGTTTTGACGGCGGACCTGAACGGGCGCTCCATGTTAGCCTATGGAGCGACGGATGTCAGCGGAGACATGTCCGCTGACATCCGACCCCGTCCGATCCGCTAAAAGCAGACGGATGGCCCTATGTCCAGGTCTGTCGCTGGCGGATCGGGTAAGATCTGATGAAAACGGACATGCTGTCCATTTTCATCCGATCCCTTCATAGGTGGCAGAGGTGCCTGACAAGCCCCTCCCTGTTCAGTGAGCAGAGAGGGACCTGTCATCCGCCGGCTCAGCGGAGATCAACGGAGAGATCTCCCACTGAGCTGGCGGACCGAGGCGGGCTCTGTGGAAACGGAGTCCGCCTCGTGTGAATGAGGGCTAACATTCACTTGACTTGATTGGGTGCTTAAAGCTCAACTTCAAACCAGTAGTGGCTGGTGCTCAAAATTTTTGGGGGGAGCAAACAAACTGAAAAATATAAAAAAAAACATCAATTGCAGCCTCACTGTGCCCATCAAATACAGCCATTGTGCCCATCAAATACAGCCACTGTTCCGTCAATTGCAGCCATTGTGCCCATCAAATGCAGCCACTGTGCCCATCATATGCAGCCGCTGTGTCCATCACATGCAGCCACTCTGCCCATCATATGCAGCCACTGTGCCCATAATATGCAGCCACTTGTGCCCATCAAATGCAGCCACTTGTGCCCATCATATGCAGCCACTTGTGCTCATCATATGCAGCCACTTGTGACCATCAAATGTAGCCACTTGTGCTCATCATATGCAGCCACTGGGCCATCAATTGCAGCCACATGTGCCCATCATATGCAGCCAGTAGTGCCCATCAAATGCAGCCACTTGTGCCCATCGTATGCAGCCTCACAGGGGGCTGCATATGATGGGCACAAGTGGCTGCAGCCTCGCAGGACAGTCAGGGGAGAATGAAAACTCCTCCTACAAGCTTTAACCAATGCTTGGCTGGACACTGATAGAAGTCACAAGACTACTATATACTGCTGATGAGAAAAGGTATTTAGCAGTTTATATTTACTAAAATAATTAATAATTGCATTTCCTTGTTCTGTGTACTGTGGGAGACCAGATATAGAGAATGCAGGGTCCTGGGTTTAGTAGCACTTGAAATCTCAGGACATGACCACATGAATGACCTCCCATATCCTTTGAGCAAAAAAAGTATGCCTAAATACATTATATATATATGTGTGTATGTATATATATATGTATGTATATATATATATATATATATATATATATATATATATATATATATATATATATATATATATATATATATATATATATACTGTATATAATACTAATTATTTAAAAATAAAATAAAAAAACAGTCAAAGAAAAAAAAGCTAATGTGCTTAAACTGTTGTCCTTCATGTGACACTATCTAGCAAATCTCTGCAAACTTAATCCACAACATCTCCCTCTAGTGGACATTTTAAAAAAGAACTCCTTCCAGAGTCTCAATGTGCTTTGGAAAAAAAGGTCTCCTTTTGAAGGAAGTTACAGCCACAGCGGTATACATGCTGCATTAGTAATGACTATTGTCAGTTTTTCCATTTTCAAATTATATGCAGCTTAGAAAGATTGATGGTTATTCGCATTTTCTTTCATTCCCCTTCAAGACCAGATTGAGTGCAGCCGCCATTAGTGTTGGTTTACAAAGAGAGCGGGCGTTCATTTTATTTTTCAATACATCAATTACATTTCAAAGTAAAAGTCTGCTTCAGAAAATCACGTACATAATTCACTCTGAGATATGCATGCTGAGACTTACTGAAATACACAGTTATGGGGCGGTAATGGAAACGCAGGCTATTTACACATATGTATGACATTACTGTTAGGAAGGAAGTCTTCCAGACACATATGCTTTGGCTTGAAATTTTATTTTTTATGAATTTGGCAGAAAGAAAGAAAATCCAACTTGCTGCCCATTTTACTACAAACATTTTTTGCTGAAAGCATTTTTTGCTGTTGAACATCAATAATCATCATCCAATAAGTCCATATTAAGGGTGTTAAACAGATTTTATTTATTTTTTCTCCCATATTTCACTTCTTATGCATTATGGTGGAATTTTATCTTCTTCTTTGATGTTATAAAACTATACCGTTTTTAATGTACATCCTGTTGGGCAAATAAAGCTGTAAGAATATATAAAATGAATTCCATAGATTTGTTAATATTGTTATCAGCAGCCTTAAGGTCAATTCACACCAAATGCATTGCTATTGGACCGGGCAGCTTTGCATAGTGCAGTCCCAGTACAAGACCAGGCAAAAACACTTATTCTCTATCAGCCTAGTTCACAAAACCAGGCTGTGGTGGCATGCATGGAAATAAGTATGGCATGCAGTCATTTTTTTTAGCAAAGCATGGTGTGATGCAGTCCACCACACTGCACTGTGCTGCAGTCAATAGAACTTAATAAAATGTCACTTGTGACCTTTACATAAAGTTCTAACAAAAAAAGTAAACATTGTGGTGCGTCAACAGTATTTTGCAAAGTACACGCCAGCAGCCATGTGTTTAACAAGGCTGGTGGTGTGAACAAGCCTCTATTTTCTGACTGAAGCTATAAAGTTTTCAGGTACCAGAAATCCTGATTTATTGTTAACATGTCAGGGCTAAAGCTCAACTCCAGGTTCGCCATGAAGTTCCGAATTGCCTCTTTCCCTGAATTATAGATATATACAGTATACATTATCTCACAAACGTAAGTACACCCCTCACATTTTTGTGAATATTTTATTATATCTTTTCATGTGACAACACTGAAGAAATGACACTTTGCTACAATATAAAGTAGTGAGTGTACAGCTTGTTTAACAGTGTAAATTTGTTGTCCCCTCAAAATAACTCAACACACAGCCAATAATGTCTAAACTGCTGGCAACAAAGTGAGTACACCCCTAAGTGAAAATGTCCAAATGCCCCACAGATGCTCAATAGGGTTTAGGTCTGGAGACATGCTTGGTCAGTCCATCATCTTTATCCTCAGTTTCTTTAGCAAGGCAGTGGTTGTCTTGGAGGTGTGTTTGGGGTCATTATCGTGTTGGAATACTGCATTACAGCCCAGTCTATGAAGGGAGGGGATCATGCTCTGCTTCAGTATGTCACAGTACATGTTGGTATTCATGATTCCCTCAATGAACTGTAGCTCCCCAGTGCCGGCAGCACTCATGCAGCCCCAGATCATGACACTCCCACCACCATGCTTGACTGTAGGCAAGACACACTTGTCTTTGTACTCCTCACCTGGTTGCCGCCACACACGCTTGACACCATCTTAACCAAATAAGTTTATCTTGGTCTCATCAGACCATGGGACATGGTTCCAGTAATTCCAGTAATCCATGTCCTTAGTCTGCTTGTCTTCAGAAAATTGTTTGCAGGTTTTCTTGTGCATCATCTTTAGAAGAGGCTTCCTTCTGGGATGACAGCCATGCAGACCAATTTGATGCAGTGTGTCGCGTATGGTCTGAGCACTGACAGGCTGACCCCCCAGTTCTTCAACCTCTGCAGCAATGCTGGCACCACTCATACGTCTATTTGCCAAAGAAAACCTCTGGGTATGACACTGAGTATGTGCATTTAACTTCTTTGGTCAACCATGATGAGGCCTGTTCTGAGTGAAACCTGTCCTGTTACACCACTGTATGGTCTTGGCCACCATGCTGCAGCTCAGTTTCAAGGTCTTGGCAATCTTCTTGTAGGCTAGGCCATCTTTATGTAGAGCAACAATTCTTTTTTTCAGATCATCAGAGAGTTCTTTGCCATGAGGTGCCATGTTGAACTTCCAGTGACCAGTATGAGAGAGTGAGAGCGATAACACCAAATTTAACACACCTGCTCCCCATTCACACCTGAGACCTGGTAACACTAACGAGTCACATGACACCGGGGAGAGGGGAAATGGATAATTGTGCCCAATTTGGACATTTTCACGTAGGGGTGTACTAACTTTTGTTGCCAGCAGCTTACACATTAATGGCTGTGTGTTGAGTTATTTTGAGGGGACAGCAAATTTACACTGTTATATAACCTGTACACTCACTACTTTACATTGTAGCAAAGTGTAAATTCTTCAGTGTCACATGAAAAGATATAATAAAATATTTACAAAAGTGTGAGGGGTGTACTCACTTTTATGAGATACTGTGTATATATATATATATATATATATATATATATATATATATATATATATATATATATATATATATATATATACCAAATTACCAAAAGTATTGGGACACCTGCCTTTACACGCACATGAACTTTAATGGCATCCCAGACTTATGCCCCGTACACACGGTCGGATTTTCCGATGGAAAATGTGTGATAGGACCTTGTTGTTGGAAATTCCGACCGTGTGTGGGCTCCATCACACATTTTCCATCGGATTTACCGCCACACAAAGTTTGAGAGCAGGCTATAAAATTTTCCGACAACAAAATCCGTTGTCGGAATTTCCGATCGCGTGTACACAAATCCGAAGCACAAAGTGTCATGCATGCTCAGAATAAATAAAGAGATGAAAGCTATTGGCTACTGCCCCGTTTATAGTCCCGACGTACGTGTTTTACGTCACCGCGTTCAGAATGATCGGATTTTCTGACAACTTTGTGTGACCGTGTGTATGCAAGACAAGTTTGAGCCAACATCCGTTGGAAAAAATCCTAGGATTTTGTTGTCGGAATGTCCGATCAATGTCCGACCGTGTGTACGGGGCATTAGTCTTTAAGGTTCAATATTGAGTTGGCCCACCCTTTGCAGATATAACAGCTTTAAGTCTTTTGGGAAGACTGTCCACAAGGTTTAGGAGTGTGTCTACGGGAATATTTGACCATTCTTCCAGAAGTGCATTTGTGAGGTCAGGCACTGATGTTGAATGAGAAGGCCTGGCTCGCAGTCTCCACTCAAATTCATCCCAAATGTGTTCTATCAGGTTGAGGTCAGTTCTTCCACCCCAAACTTGCTCATCCATGTCTTTGCGGTAAGGGAACCCAGCAGTGCAGCATTATGGCTTCACACTGGGTCCCTACTGCGCATGCGCGAGGCACCGCTGTGCTCTCCTACTGGTCCGGCGGCGGGGGAAGGAGGGGGGAGGAGGAGGGAGCCGAGCAGCTGATGTAATTCGCTGCAGCCTGGTTTCCCGGAGGTGGGGGACAGGATACCTGTCAAAGACAGATATCTGCTCACCCCCCACCCCCCCCCCCGAAAAGTGCCAAATGTGGCACCAGAGGGGGGAACAGACAAATGAGTGGAAGTTCCACTTTTGGGTGGAATTCCGCTTTAAGATTTTTTACTTTGATGTATTCTAAGCCTTAAGGTATTTTACCTTAATGCATTCTAGGCATTAAGGTAAAGAAACTTCCTGTGCCTGGGCTCCCTTCAAGCCCTCTTCCACCTTATACTTACTTGAGCCCCGTCAAGATCCAGAGCTGTGCATGAGAGAAGCAGCTCTCCCGGCTCTTTCCCTCCTCACAGAGCAGATCAATAGCAATTTGCTGTCTATCAAACCTTGTGACAAGAGAGTGGGTGTCTATGGATGCTGGCAGCGGGGCTGTGGAGCGAGCCCGCGTGATTGTCCCCATAGGAAGCTCCTATGGGGGCAATGGATGACGAGGAGGAGCCAGGAGTGGGGACCTGGGAAGAGGAGGATTGAGGCTGCACTGTGTAAAGCCATTGCACAAAGCAGGTAAGTATAACATGTTTGTTATTTTAGTAAAAAAAGTTAAACTTTTCAGACACTTAAAGAAAATAGGATTTTTTTTCTAGCATATGATTGCCTATTTAAATTGAATACCCTATTACCTTATTAGCCCCTTTGTGCCTAGGGGGTAAAACAAATGGTAATGCCTAAGTTCAATTTTACTACTATGACATGTGTTAGTAAAACTGTACATATCATCACAACTACTTTGTGCATCCAAGAGTATTATACCACGTTTTTTTTCAGGACATATTGGACTTTCATTTGGTGGTAAATGGTAATGGATATCTCCTGATTTTTTTTCTTATTATCAAAGGAAAACTGGCCCAAAATACTAATATATATATATATATATATATATATATATATATATATATATATATATATATATATATATATATATATATTTTACACTTAGATGTATATTTCTTGCTACTACCATAACCTTCCACCAAAGAACAACCACAGCGATACCACATATGTGTATGTTAATTGTTGTTTGTACCTGTAGTACAGCCCAGAAACAATAGTGCACATTTTTTATCCTACCTGAAACACTTTGCCACTAACTGACACTGATACTAATTTAGTTTATTATTATTATTATTTTACTTTTTTTTACACACAGTTGTTTTTATCTCTCTCTGCAAGGAGAGAGAGAGATACAATGTATCTCTCTCCTCCATTCAGAAAGAGAAAACACAGGGCGGGCTTCACAGTGACTGATCACTGTGATAGCCAATCAGAGGCTATCACAGCAGTCAGGGGGGCCAGAATTGGAAGTTACGGGTCCTGATTGTTAGTACGGGGCTCTGGTGAGGTCCCGGTCTCTCTTCTGGGAGTGCACCGTGCGGTGTGCTGCCAGCATAAAGACTGATATGCAAATATGCAGACCAACTGAAAAAAGCCCAGTCCAATGGGGCCGCATATTTGTATATGCTCTGCTCCAAGGGGTTAACTAACATTCACTTTGCGAAATGAACATTCACTTTACTTGATGAGCAGCCTTTACTCTTCTTTAGTAACTAAGCTACTTTGACTGACAATAAAGAGCGTGGTGCTACACAGAATAAATCAGCCCGTTCTACAATTAAGCAGATAAGAGGGTGAAAGGCATTAGAGGAGCATAAAGAGAGAGGAAAATATCTGAAGCTGACATTTCATATTTTACTATTATTCTGAATAATTGTGTGTGGCTGCACGCTCTTTATTGTCAGTCATTATTATCGGGTTAGACGGATTCCTCGAACACTGGCCTTTTGGTGGTTGGAGTCTCTAGGAGGATACACATTGTTGCTTGGAGCATTATGCCCCGTACACACGGTCGGACTTTGTTCGGACATTCTGACAACAAAATCCTAGGATTTTTTCCGTCGGATGTTGGCTCAAACTTGTCTTGCATACACACGGTCACACAAAGTTGTCGGAAAATCCGATCGTTCTAAACGCGGTGACGTAAAACACGTACGTCGGGACTTTAAACGGGGCAGTGGCCAATAGCTTTCATCTCTTTATTTATTCTGAGCATGCGTGGCACTTTGTCCGTCGGATTTGTGTACACACGATCGGAATTTCCGACAACGGATTTTGTTGTCGGAAAATTTTATCTCCTGCTGTCCAACTTTGTGTGTCGGAAAATCCGATGGAAAATGTCCGATGGAGCCCACACACGGTCAGAATTTCCGACAACACGCTCCGATCGGACATTTTCCATCGGAAAATCCGACCGTGTGTACGGGGCATTACAGTTTTCTTATGGGGTCAAAATAATTACTTTGCCTTTTTTCTGATGTACCTATAGGTTTCTCCAACCCCTTTTGAAACCCTTTGATAATTAGACGTTTCATATAACACTGGGTGTACAGCTTTTCTTGTCTTTACGTCCTGTAACTAACCCCCATTCCAGTGCTTATATTTTTCCTGTGTGAGAGGGTGGACAAACACACCTATGAACATGTACACTTTTCAAAGTGCACATTTACTTTAAAAAAAGAGGCCACACTCTAATGATGTCACAAAAGTCTGACAGTTTATTTTTATTTTTTTAAATAAATCTTTATTTTTTTATTTTTTTTTCAGTACAGCAAAGCTAAGATAAAAGTGAACAAAAGGCATACATCAAATAATGGCGTGCATTAGAGCATCAAAACAGGGTTTAAGAAAGTTACAGGGTTTAATGAGTAATTACAATGCACATAGCTAGGTGAAATATGGCTGGCCGATACAACCAAATGCAACCCACACATTCAGGGATGAAGGAACAGTTACTGTAAGAATGGAACTGCAAAGCGTGAATGAGACAGGTAAAGTTTTCCAAAAAAACATGGATATAGCGGTAAAAGAGACAACATGACCTACAATCCAAGGTGGGGAAACCATACAAAGGCATAAATATAAACTAGACTAGGCTTAAACACTTAGCTTACAAGGCCCTAAGGGTCTACATGGGGTGGTGTTTTGATCATAGGTGGATGGGTGTTCATTACCAAGAGTGGGCACAGAGTCTGGCAGTTTGAGTTTGCCCAGAGAGCTTGAAGTTTCTCCTTGGCACACCAGGAGGTAATCTGAAAGGTGGACATGAACTGACGGATTTAAGTCGAAGGGAGAGTGTGCCCAATGAAGGCTCTCCAGTGTTTGAAGAATCGTTTGGTGAGTTCGAAGTTTTGTAACATAGTATCCAGTTTTTCTAGAAACAAGAGCATTTTCAGCTACTTTTTGATCATGGAAAGAGAAGGCTTGTGAGGGGAATGTCCAGGCCTTGAGTAGGACCCTCCTGGCCATCAGGAGACATAGATGTGTCCATGGGGTCAGGGGTGGGGGTTTTCCGGTGGCCACAGGGGCATTATCTGTAAGTGTTGCATAGCTAAACTGACAGATTAGAGGGTCCGTAGGGAGCCTGAGCTTGGTGATTCCATAGATGTATTGAACATATCGATCCCAGTAATCCTGGATAGTTCCACATGTCCAGAACAAAAGTCTGACAGATTTAATAATAGACATCACACCACAAGTCTGCCTTCTAACACATTTCACCCACCTGGGTTGATGAACTAAGGTAGACATGTCCGAAGCCCAGCAAGTGTGACAACCATGGCTCCATCCATAGATACTCCAGGGAAGTGAGTGTAGACGTAAAGGGACAGGATGTGTGTTATTCACAGGATCACCTGGTGAAAATAAAGGGAAGAAAGTATAAAGAAAGAAATCAAATGCAGCCACCACATCTAAGGACTAAAGGCTGCAATATATTATATTATATTGTTGTTTTTGAGTTTAGATATACTTTAAGATTCTTCATCAATATTTTGCACATTGCTATACAGCCAAAGCTGCACATAGACCCTGTCCATTCATACTCCTAGGTTCCCTTGAGTCCATTTGTCACATTGCATAGAAGTTAAGTGTATTTAGAGAAAGAAACAAAGGTCAGCCTGCTGTAGCCCCTCTCACACATTGTCACCCTAGGCCACACTTTATGGTAGTTTTCCACAAATTCAGGCCTGGAGGAGACGAGAGGAAGCATCTTCATCAAAAGCAACTTGCATCTGCAGCAGAAAAGTAAGTAGAAAATGTTCTGACTAAACACTTCTGCATTTTTAAAACACGTTTGACAGAATGAAATGTTGAATGCATTGAGACTAGTTTTAAGTTTTTTTTCCTGCTTATGAAACATTTTGGCTCTGCATCATTTCACATAGCATCTAATTAAGCTGTAGAGCGCTTGACAGCATTGTCATTTCATAGGGATTGTAATCAGTCAGGATCAGTGCACAGTGCACGTCATAATAACAGTTCAATGTGCCGGGAAAAAAGGCATGCATACATACAAGTAGCTGTGCGGGCCTACCTATACCTTCGGGATGTAAATAACATTAAAATACCTTTGAACTATGGGAGTTTTAATTAGTACTGCCATCCATTTGTATAAAAGATATAAAATAATTCTACTTGATGAATGATGTAGACTTGTAACTTGAATATATTAAAAACGTTGAAAAAAAAACTCTTGTAGGAGAAACAGGGAATATTAATAAGTTGATTAAATTTGCACCAAAATATTTTTATCTAAGTTTCAAAGTCATGTTATGTTCAGCTTAACCTTAATCTTAAAGCTTATAAATAAAAACCAATATTCTGAAAGAACCAACATATTACTATGTTTAAAATTTAAACTAACGTTAAATGATAGGAGGTTGAAACAAAGCCAGATGTGGCCAGCAAGGCAGGAAAGGTAACACTAGACCAGACAGCCTTAAGACCTGCTAGGGCTATTTGTAGTAACCATTTCCAGCATTAATGTATGTGTACCTATATTATATTATATTATATTATAATATATCATATTATAGCATGTAGCACTACCCCCCTGGAGGTTGCTGAAGTCTGGGTTCCCCACTGCTGCACAGCCATTCACACAACATTTCCTTCTTCCATTTGGACACAAAAATCAGTCTTTAGCTTTTTTTTTGTTTTATTGGGGGATGATAACTTAGATGGGGCAAGGGGTTATGAGATGTCCAGTGTGACAACAAAAACAATTCAGGGACACTTCCTCCCTCCCTATTTACAGACTCCTTTTCTTCCTTCCACCTGCACAAACTTGGTTCCTCTTTGTACAGCTTCTGCTGGCTTACTCCTGAGGGAACTAACAGTCTATTGTCAGTTCAGCAACAGCCCATTGCAGGCAGGAACTCTCAGTCCCTTGGCAAAGTAACACATAAATAGTGAGCGATATCCTTCCACGTGTAAACAAACTGGTCAGGAATGTTGGATGACATAATTCACCAAATACAATATTTAACCAATACCATATTTGGTCAATGATGTCTCCTAGGATCCTCAGCTGGTTTGTTTATGAACAGAAGCTGGATGGGGATCTCTCATTTAATAGCAATGGTGCTACTGCTGTAAAACGACAGATCCCAGCTTGGTTTGTTCGCAAACAAAAGCAAGGGATTTTTGCCACTGAACTGGCCAAATATGACCAGTTTGTTTGGTAAACTGTGTACAGGATAGGTTGGGGTCGAACATTACCTGGAGTACATCACTACAGGGAAGGAGGAGTTGAATTACAAAGAAACGTGACAGTAAAACTGAGACGAGTCAGCTGCAAATTTTGAGGATGAATTACTCCAGCGAGGCTGCAGCTATAGAGGGTCAAAAGTCAAAAAGGGTGTTAAAATTTATATACTGATTGTTAAGGAAATGTAATGTAATACTGGAATATTTATAGCCTTTCCACAAGTTAAAGGTATGTTACAGTCAAATCTAAAAATGAATCCTTGAAATGTATTCAAGGAATATAACCTACCTGCACAGAAATTCAGGAATAGCTGCAGCATGCCATTCTTCCATTTTCCCTTTGCCTGTAATCTAGCGACCTGGGAACCATGTTATCTACCTGTAATGTAGAAAAAAGTTTTCCAAAAAACACCCACTGTAGACTTCCTGCTGCATTACAAAAATAGAAATCCTGGTGTATTAAAGCAGGGATCTTCAAACTACGGCCCTCCAGCCGTGTGGAACTACACATCCCATGAGGCATTGCAAAACTCTGACATTCACTGACATGACTAGGCATGATGGGAACTGTAGTTGCTGAACAACTGGAGGGCCATAGTTTGAAGACCCCTGTATTAAAGTGTCTGTACTAAGCCTGTCCCCATAAATGTCAATCAAATTCAAAATTTTCTGCTAATAATACATGAATCAGACTTAGATGGGAAATCACATGGCATAGATTTAGGAGGCATATCCTCTTACCATTAGTTTATGGACCTCTTGGAGTCTGGATACACTGGATTACATTGAGCTTATATGAGTGAACTCTCCAACTTAAACACAGCTGCAAAGATTTTTATAAAAAATATGTAGTTCACAGATTTATTTCACAAATCTGGAATAACTTCTGAATTTAGAAGTCAATAAATAATGAATATACTGCATATTATATTTTTAGTAAAGTGTGATCAGCAAATTACTTTGTAGGTAACAAGTAGGGATGTACTTGAGTTTGGTTCTAGGCAGGTTTTGTGTACATTACTAAAGCTGGAATGCTGAAGCCTTTTGAAGTCAATGAGAGCTGAATGTTAAAAAACAGTAATCGTCTAAGGCAAGGGATTGCAAAAAAAATGACATGGGGTGCCTTGGCACTTCCCTGGGGGACATGTACCAAAGCAAAACGTTTTTTTTAATTCTTTTTGAGGGGAACAGAGACTTGATAATGATTAAAGGACAACATTAAAAGTGCAAAACTCTTTTAAATAATGTGCCTGGGGAATGCCCTTAACCTGCCTTTGAAGAGGTACAAATGTATTCAAAATACTGCAAAATAATTTTCATTTACAAAGAAAAAAATCAATTTAAATTGCAGGTAAATTACAGCTCCCAATGCTTACTTCTCTTTGCAAACAAAGCAGCAAGGGATTATCTTCATCTTTACCAGACTCTTATCCTAGGGATTCCCCCTAAAAACACATACCGGGCCCTTATCCTTGAAGAGGGTCTTGTATAGATGTCAATAGAAAACCCAAGCAAAAAAAGAGGAAAAAATACCTAGTGTTCTTCCTAAAATGTATAATAAATTCTTATCCAAGCATGCAACCTTGCGGACCAGGAAAGGTGGGAATGAAAGTCCCCCCCCCCACCTCTTGAACCATACCAGACCACATATCCTCAACATTGGGGGGTACCTTGGCAAGCCTCCCTGGCAAAAGACCTTGTCCCAAAGTTGATGAGGAAAAAAGCCTCTTCTTACACCCCTGGTGTTGAGAGTCTGTGGACAGGGGGCTTATCCGAATCTGGATAAACAAAAAAGGGGCCCCCAGATGTCACCTGCTGAAATTATTGATTAGGGTATATAGTACACCTACTCATTCACAAAAAATTTAAAATATACATAAACACACTGATATCTTTTGAAGAAGTCATTTATTAAAAATATAAAAAACTAAAATTGTCCCAGGATTAATATCCATCATCAATCACATCATCCACTGATGCAGATCCACACCAATCTTGATTAACAATGACCGCTGACCCACTGAAAGAAAATCAAAGGGGCAGGGTCTCCCAGGTGACGTCATTGAACAAATATGGACATGACCGTATTTGGTTAGTGTTCTTATGGTGATTGTGTGGAAGCTGTCCCTTCTAGCAACAGTAGTAATTCAAAATAAGGATTTGAAGGTTCCAAACACTCTGAACAAGCAAAATTCAGTCCGAACCTAGGTTTGAACCAAACTGGCAGCTCATCCCTAGCGAATCACTTTTTAACTCAGACTTACATTTATATATCTCTTCATAAAATAGTCCAGAACAAGAAATATCTCTTAATATGTGGATTCAATTAAAGAGGGCAGATGTTGTTCATTTTCCAGTCAGTAGAGCTTTACACACATACAGTATATTATGCAAATTTTAAGCAATCAAATCTCCAGAATGTAACATAAAGAGAGGTAAAAAGGGCATTTGCATGAGTAATCCTGATTCATATTTCCGTGCTTAAAGAATTACAGTCACTAAACATAAGTAAAGTTCTGATAATTTTGGAATGATTCCTTATACATGTTGCTCTACACTTGCACAGATGGGGGTGTCATTGATATCACTCGTCTGAAAACAATTACAACAGACTTATTAAAATACAACATTGCTTTCTTTTAACATAAGGATTTGCATACTGCATCATCACATTCTTATAAGGCTATATTAGAGGGGCAGCTAAAAAGCTCAATAACTGGACAGAATGGGGCTGAATTACTAAAACTGAAGAGTGCATAATCTGTTGCAGCTCTGCAAAGAAACCAATCAGCTTCCAGGTTTTTTTGTCCAAGCTTAACTGAACAAGCTAAAGTTAGAAGCGGATTGGCTACCATGCACAGCTGTACCAGATGTTGTACTCTCCAGTTTTAGTAAATCAACCCAAACATGTGAAGAACATCCCCTTATATCTCATATAGCAGCATTTAATATATTTTTTTCATTAAGTATGCATTACTTTTTTAATTTGTCGTAGAGTCACTGTGATCCATTGTAATACTGCTGCTGATACAGGTGAATTTATGATTGGCTACGTAGTGTAGATTATCTAAAGTAGACCTGAACTAAAAAAAAAACAATTTACTTTGTTATAGGAAACATCTAGAAATGGTAATTATATCTAAGTAGTACCCTGAACATGTACATTTTATATGAAATTCCCTCTGAATAAAAACAATGCACCTTCTGATAAGTAAGTGTGCCTACAGTTTCACAGCTGTATATCTGATGTGTGAAATTGATGGCACTGCTGCTTTTGACTGCTATTTCAGATATGGAGTGTGATTTAATGATGTCACTACTGTGCTGCTTATTGTTCTTCTTGCTGGAGACTCAGTTTTGAGATTTGGCCAACAATCACGAATGTAGTGACGTACTACGTGGTTTTTCAGCTCTTTAGCGCCACCCTTTGGGCTCCTTCTGCTAATTTTGTGTTAGTAGAAGTTTGGTGAGTGTTGATTCGCGCTTTTCATTTTGCGCTTTTCATTTCGTCCTTTTCACTTCGTTTCTGAACGGGCGTTCGTCAACCAGACATGTTGTGGAATTGGAAGGGATAAAGTGTTATTTATTATTGGCCTTGGAGTTTTTGCTTTGACATTTTTTTGGTTGAATAATGATTTAATTTGTTATATTTTCCATATATTTGGATGCAAAGAATGCACTTTTTGGTTAAGTTCTATTGGCAGATAGCATGTCTAATTTTATTTGTTTTCTTTTTTTTAATGCACAATAAAAAAAATTGTGGAGAATAATACTTGGCTATGTGTTTTACTTCAAATGACAGTTTGGGAGTAGACAGTTACATTTTAAAAAATACAATATAAAATTGACAAGGGACACCAACATAATTGTATCTTTGATCCTAAAAACTACGGGATAATGGTGTTGTGGTAACTTGCCCAAAAAAATAAATAAATAAATAAATATATATTATTCTTGATATCACTAGAAAAAAAAGCCTTTGAAAATTAGTTTTCAATAACTCCATCAGTGTCACCAGCAAAGCAGCTCCATTATTATCCCATTAAAGAAGAGAATTGTGCGCTGCATTTTGGAGATTTCATAATTTGCCGCGTCACGAATGTTAATTCTCCATTACGAACGTTAGTTTACAAGACCGACCGCTTCTGGCTCGTCCTTGCTTCCGAGCATGTTTGTTTGTACTTTGGACTTTTGTCTGACGGACTTGTGTACACACACTCGGAAAATCCAACAACAGACATTTGTCAGCGGAAAATTTGAAAACCTGCTAGCCAAAATTTGTCTGTGGAAAATCCAACAACAATTGTCCGATGGAGCGTACACACAGCCTGTCATCACGCAATTTCCATCGGAAAATCCGATCGTGTGTACGAGGCTTAACACTACTCCCAGACTGACAATGCTGCTGTCCAAGGTGTCTGCTTTTCTACCTAATCCATAATGTACATACACTAATGGGGCATACACACGGTCAGACTTTTCGTCTACAAAAGTCCGACAGCCTGTCCGACAGACTTCCGGCGGACTTTCAGCGGACTTGCGGCAGACTTGTGGCAGACTTTCTAACGAACGAACTTGCCTACACACGACCACACAAAAGTCCGACGGATTCGTACGTGATGACGTACACCGGACTAAAATAAGGAAGTTGATAGCCAGTAGCCAATAGCTGCCCTAGCGTGGGTTTTTGTCCGTCGGACTAGCACACCGACGAGCGGATTTCGGGGTCCGTTGTAGTTACGACGTAAAGATTTGAAGCATGTTTCAAATCTAAAGTCCGTTGGATTTGAGGCTGAAAAAGTCCGCTGAAAGTCCGGGGAAGCCCACACACGATCGGATTACCAGCCAGCTTTAGTCCGTCGGCATCCGTTGGACTTTTGTAGATGAAAAGTCCGACCGTGTGTACGCCCCATAAGACAAGAAGTGTTACTGGCAGGATCACCAGGTGAAATAAAGGAAAAAAGTCTAAAACAAAATGAATGCAGCCATCACATCTAAGAATTGGTAAGCTGCAATATATTACATTTTTGTTTTTGGATTTAATACTGCTTTAAAGCTTTATTTACCTGCACTGCTTGTAAAAGATAGCACTGAATAATTATAGTTGCTCATATCCAATCTGCCTTCAAATGCCATAAACATTATGATCGCTGAATCTCTGTGCAGTGGCTATCATGGGAGAGGGGTGCAGTACTGGTATGAGAGGCATCTTGTGGTGTTTGCTGTGCACCATTCCTGTTACTTTTAGCTTTGATGTGCCATGTACAGGTCCACTTGGCTAGACATACATGCAAAATCTGACTTTCTAATACCTTTATTCGGCTGTAGTGCTTTTCTGAAAATGAAATTAGGCTTGTGAATGGTCGGTGTGGCACTGTATAAGCAAACAGAACTCTTATTTTACAGCATGCACACAGAAGACCTTGCAGGTTCCCACGTTCAAAACATATTTTTGCGATTGCAAACTTTACGCATTAGAATTGAATGTTATTTGTCCTCAAATAAACTTACTTTTTTCCTTTCATCGAATCTGTCTTAAAATGCAAGGTGAATATGATGTTAGCTCAATAACACAAAGTTATTCAGTCTGTCATTCCCTGTATTTTGCTAAAGGTTCTTTTCTGATTGTATAGAATGTGCACTCTTTCATTGTGAACCCAGGGGATATTCAAAACCAAAGTCCGCTTACAAGACCTTGAAATGACTGGAACAGGTTTAGCATGATTAAATATTTCAAACGGACTTGTCAGCAGTTGAGTATACATTTGAATTGCAAAACCATTCATGTTACAAAGGAGAAGAGATTTATAAACAGTGTGAGCATTGGTACCCTACAAACGCAGCTCTAAACCATACAAAAATATATATTCATGTATATTCATGTCCTCTCCTTGGATTGTCAACAGGATGGCAAGGAAATGGGAAAGAAAATTATCATTTTCAAAGTAGCCACTGAATTTGTTTGGTCTCGCTTCTTTTGTAATGTTACCCATCCATTACTTAGGACTTTTACAGATCCTGTCCTATGTATATCCCAGAGATTAACCCAAAAAAATCAACTATTTGTAAATCAAATTGCTAAACTTTCACAGAAGTTTTAGGAGTTTTTTTGTCTCCCTCTCACGCAAGCTTCTAATTACAGACCACAAGTGGCCATTTCATTATACATTACACTGGCACGGTTCACTGTTGTCATTAAAAGATAAGTTCAATTTTTTTAAAGAAAAAATGAGTGCTCATCTTTTTTCAGATAAAAAATATGCATTTTTTTTTTTTTTTTACACTGGAGCCTGTAAAGCAGGGCTATGCAAAAAGCGGACCTCCAGCTGTTGCAGAACTACAAGTCCCATGAGGCATAGCAAGACTCTGACAGCCACAAGCATAACACCCATGGGACTTGTAGTTTTGCAACAGCTGGAGGTCCGCTAATTGCATATCCCTGCTGTAAAGCATTGAACCCATGATAAACAGACCATGGGTGCAGTGCCAGGATCCTGCATACACTCAATACACTGTCTTCTCATACTTCCTATACAGGCAGGCAGTTACTGAGTTGCAAGAAGAATCGATGAACTATGACAGCACTCACCAGCACTCTTTCAGTTCATGTAGAACTACAAGCCATTGGCTGCAGTGGCCGATGGTAGTTGTAGTTTATTCATTCACAGAACTTTTTGGATGAATGAAGCAGATGTGTGGGCAGAGCCCTGCATGGCCGTGCTGTTTTTTAATTGTGACAGTGGGTGTGGGAAGAAGATTCCTCGCCCACTGCCACAGGGAGGAGGGAGAGGAGGCAGGAAGTAGAATGTATTACATGTTCCACCCCAAATAAGAGTGGAACACATAAGGTATCATGTTACAAAGGTGAACTTAGTGAACAGAGAAACTGAAAAAGTTTTTTACCTTAATGCAAACAATGCAATAAGTTAAAAAACGTTTTTAGGTTTAGTAACACTTTAAGGAAGCATCCATGAGAATGCCATGCAGCCATTGCTGGAGTGTATACATATAGACAGGAAGTGGCTACAAAGAAGCTGCAGAAGATCAGCAGCACTGTCATGCAACAAAGAATGGAAAAAAGGCTAAGAAAAAGCATAAAAAAATGATGATGCTTTAGCAAACCCAAAATATACTTTAATGTATGTGATACCTGTAGACATCCATTGGTTACAGTGTATACTATTACAAAATACCAAAGGTAGCACTTTCTGGGTGGAGTTGAACAGTTTTCTGAGCATAGAAATGATTAGTAATACTCAAGATTAGTTGGACCACAGTAATTTGGAAAAGGATTCAACAGATCCCTTTATAAGTTACTTTGCAGAGTTTTTTTAAGAAAAAATGAAATTGGTCAGTGCTTCTGACTGACAACACTGAGTCGTCAGTCCGAATCCCAACCATGACACTACCTGCCTGGAGTTTGTATGTTCTCCCTGTGCCTATGTGGCTTTCCTCCCACACTCCAAAGACCTGCTGGTAGGTTAATTGGCTCCTGTCTAAATTGGCTCTAGTATGTGTATGAATGTGAGTTAGGGACTTTAGATTGTAAGATCCTTGAGGGCAGGGACTGATGCAAATGTATAATACACACAGTATGTAAAGTGCTGCATAAATTGATGGCACTATATAGGTACCTGTGATAAATAAAAATGAAAGAAAGCAAACTCAGCGACATTTTAACCTGGTGTTCCAACAGTGTAATGATCAGGAGGCTCATTTAGAATAAATCAGCTTCTTTAGTTAGGTATTAACTAGATAAGGGGTCTAAAGGGCCACTTTACCACTTACACGCTGGATTGCGGGGTCCTCGGGAGACCCTGATAGGCACCGCTGGGGGCTTTCTGCATGAGGGAAATACCCACGCTCCCTCCATTCAATATTGTAGAGGACATATGGGGACTCCCTTTGTGGGTTGAATGCTTTGCATTTCTGAACCTTTGTTTGCTGATCTATTGGGTGTATCCCGTTTATAGAAGGATTTGTGCAGTCATTGTCTTGATTTTCATCCATTCATTACATCCAGTTGAGAGCATTTACAGTAACTGCTTCTTGATTCCATGCCACTCACAAGACGGTCTACCATAGGTTGCCCCTTAGTCCAAACACACCAGACAATTTAAAGGTGTTGAGCCAGATGCTATGGAATAAAGCCCTGAAGAAGCGGCCCTCTAGGCTGTGAAACATGTTGGCAATCTCCATATAAACATCTTTTGATGGCATGTTGTGTAAATGTACTTGTTTTATAAATTTGCAGGCTTTTTTGATAACCCTCATTTTTGATATATTTATGTATGTCTTTTTCTACATCTGAATAAATACTAAAACATTTTTTAACCAATATATGTATATGATATAATATCAGGGAACCACCACTTAATGTCCAATTCCATTAAATTTTTCCTCTATATATACACTTTACCACTTTTGCAGTAGGGCATTTTTTATTTTTTTTTTTAAAAGTTGGAGAAACAAATCTTGGGTAACTGATGCATTAAGTAATGTAATTGGTTCATTAGTCCTCCGCAATTATTACACACAACTGCACACAAAATGAAATACCATTAAACATGAACAATTCTTTTGTAATATGGAAAAATAAAACCATGCATATAACAACATGCATTGCAGATGTGTGTTCATGCATACACATAACTGTAAAAGGAACCTGAGACTTTTTCCTTTTGATCTTTATTTATTTCCTTACTCATTCATGAATTACTTCATTAATATATATGCAGATGCAATGAGTTTTCTTTCTTTGTGTTTTTAGAAATCCAACACTGCCTGCACATAAAATATTAGGTACATAAAAGCCATTTATCCTTTTATAGGACCTTTTTTGCATACACTTCCCAAGCATCATTGCCTGAAGTCTTCCCATTGGTACGTGTTTAGAAAATATTTAACCTACTGTATAAGACCACTAAGCATAAATTAGGGGGCCGCTAATGTAAATGAGGTTTTAATAACAATCTTGGGTGAAACTTATGAAACTTTAAAACATTTATACACCAAAGACATTTAGGATGAAAGCGATATAAGGAGAGCTTAATTTTTTTAACACAAAGTTGACTTTTTATTTAGAATTTCCATAGAAAAAAAACGCACCATGGTGGCCAACCTGCAGTAGAACAATATGCTATAGAATAAAGTTACATAAACCTCAGTTATTTCAGTTTTTCTACAGACATAGCTGTCAAAATCTTTAAAAGCTCTTGACACAATATAAGGTTTATTAGTGTTTTAAAAAAAAAAACTCGGGTCTTGGAGAAAAATCTTGGTGCCAGTAATAAAATCATGATATAAACCTTATCCATTTCATAGCACACTAATGGAGTAATAGATTGCAACAAATAAAATGTTTGTGTTTTAAAAATGATGCTCTCGTAAACCTTCCTATAAGCCAAAGCCTTATGGGATTTTGACTTGGATTTATATTGTTAAAGATTAATTAAGAGTACAAAAAGTCAATTCCTATAAATAACCCTGCGGTATTGGGTGAGAGGTAGAATTATGGATTAATGGGTGACTTTTCACCTCTGATATCTGACAGCCATCCATTTCTCCGCACTGACAGTAAATCATGTGGATCGATTTATTGTAGAGATGCTTTAAGCAAATGAGTATGATGAGCCAAACCTGGTGTCCAGTGTTCTACAGCAAAGAGCAGAAGATGTCCTATACAGTCCTAATGGAGTGTGAAACTGGGGCTGTTCCCTTTACATTGTAGATGAAAAAAGTAAAACTTAAAAGGACATTCATGATAAATGTATTCATGATAAATGTATCAAGACTCTGAGGGTGGTAGCAGATTAAAAGGTGGACACAATGATTGATAGATGGATATATAGACGGTATAACAATGGGGGCAAAGAGAGTGAAAGAAAAATGTGGAAAAAATAGAAAATAAAATGATCAATTTAAAGGAAACTATAGTAGTTTGAGGACAATTTAGCTTTTTTTACATCTATATTTTTTGAAACCATTGTTTTTTCATATATACAATTTTTGTTTAACATTGAAAATGACAGGGTCACCACTAAAATTAGGGTAGCCTGTAAAAGAAGATGCTCTATATTTTCCTTTCTGGTTGACTATATGTTAAAACTCTGGTGCGTTGATGCTTTCTGGCAACTGTAATGCCCTGTACACACGATCGGACTTTCCATCGGAAAATGTGCGATCGGAGCTTGTTGTAGGAAACTCTGACCGTGTGTGGGCTCCATCAGACTTTTTCCATCGGAATTTCCGACACAAGAGCTGAATCTAAAATTTTCCGACAACAAAATCCGTTCGCGTAAATCCCGATTGTGCGTAGACAATTCCGACGCACAAAGTGCCACGCATGCTCAGAATCGAGCAGAAGAGCTGCACTGGCTATTGAACTTTTTGGCTTTTTCTCGGCGTGTTGTTTGTACGTCACCGCTTTCTTGATGTTCGGAATTTCCGACCAACTTTGTATGACCATGTGTATGCAAGACAAGTTTAAGCCAACATCCGTCGGAAAAAAACGGATGGATTTTGTTGTCGGAATGTGCGATCGTGTGTACAGGGCATAAGAGTCTGACATGTCTGGGTTTTTTGAACACTTTCTCCCTTACCCCACCATGGAATGGGGTTCCCATCAGTGCATACAGGAACAAGAATAAGTTGTTGTAGTTGAATCTTTCATACTTGTATTCTATAAGAAAGATTTCATTTATTGTATTAAAATTAAACTTCACTGCTCTTCATAAATAAGGTGATTATCCGTTCATGTGCAGGAAATAAATATTTTTACCATGCATGTGATTAGATAGTTAAACTGAATACAACTTCACTTTATCTACTAAGCCCGTTGTACATTCACTTTGTGCACATTCTCTTTTCCTATAGTAAATCAATCATAATTTTCATACTTATATCAACATACGGCCTAACATTTCTCAGTACTGCAGTAAAAATATTACTTTTCTTCTCATAAAAAGGAATGCCCAGCAAACTGAAGTTTCACTTGGATAAAGATCTTGAGGAAACAGACTTAATGGATTAGAGCTAATGCAGAGATCCTTATATTTGCTGAGGCCTCTCAAACACTTGCCAAGGAATGCTTTATGTAAGTGGCAGAAATAATATTGTTCAAAAATTGGGATCTGTGGCATTTATTTTTACTGAAACTCTTTGGAAAGGAAAAGAAAAACATCAGAAAATTTTATATATATATATATATATATATATATATATATATATATGTAGGAAGGCCAGTATGGTGGCCTGAATTTATGGGAGGAGCCCGGTGGGTACTTAAGCAGCCCGCTCACCTGTGGTGCTTGTCGGTTTCCTGTGCGCGATACACGTCACTAGGCCGACTATTCGATACACCAGCGTCCGCAAGTCCTTGCCTCGCAAAAACTCCGTATTCGATATCGTTCTCAAAACTTTCGAAGTCCGCGTTTTTCGTTCGTAGTTTGTACCACGCGGCTGGCTTGGCTGTCGCAGGTAAGGTCCCGTCGGACTTTTCGTTTTCATATCGGGTCACTAAACCGTAATTTCAATTTTCGTTTCACTCGCTTTCTCATTGACTGCAATGTATATCGCATTTTTCGTTTCATGTCATGTCACTAAACCGTACTTTCAAATTCGTTACTCGCACTTCACTATTGCAATGTATATCGCTGTACTTTCGATATGTTACCATTTCGACAGCAGCGCGACGCAGACGTCGCTTCATTTCTAGCATGTCGGTGTTAAAAAAAAAAAAAAAAAAAAAAAAAAAAAAAAAAAAAAATATATGCATCAGTAAACAGCCATAGCAAGTCGCAATTTGCAAGTTATCGGGCCAAGTCAGTTCGATACCAATCATTTCTCATTTCTGAAACATTCTAGAACTCATTTCTGACATTTCAAATCATTTCAAACATTTCATTTCAGTCACCTACTGCGCTCCGATTCGAATCCTGTCGCATCAAAAAGATGCACCGATTCGTTCCGGTGTGCCCCAGTTATTTGGCCTCATTTCTATACATGCTCCAGAGTTACGTTATTGTCTGTCATTAGTACCTCTGTCATGCTTATCATTTCATTTTCACCTATCACGTTCCGACATGAATCCAGTCGCATGCTAAATGCACCGATTCGTCTCGGCGTGCCCCAGGACTGGCCTCATTTCTATACATGCTCCAGAGGTTCGTTTGTCAGTCATTCATACCTCTGTCATGGTTATCATTTCATTTCCACCTATCACGTTCCGGCATGAATCCAGTCGCATGGCAATGCACCGATTCGTCTCGGCGTGCCCCAGGACTGGCCTCATTTCTATACATGCTCCAGAGTTACGTTTTCAGTCATTCATACCTCTGTCATGGTTATCATTTCATTTCCACGTATCACGTTCCGGCATGAATCCAGTCGCATGGCAATGCACCGATTCGTCTCGGCGTGCCCCAGGACTGGCCTCATTTCTATACATGCTCCAGAGTTACGTTTCAGTCATTCATACCTCTGTCATGGTTATCATTTCATTTCCACCTATCACGTTCCGGCATGAATCCAGTCGCATGGCAATGCACCGATTCGTCTCGGCGTGCCCCAGGACTGGCCTCATTTCTATACATGCTCCAGAGTTACGTTTTCAGTCATTCATACCTCTGTCATGGTTATCATTTCATTTCCACCTATCACGTTCCGACATGAATCCAGTTGCATGGCAATGCACCGATTCGTCTCGGCGTGCCCCAGGACTGGCCTCATTTCTATACATGCTCCAGAGTTACGTTTATCAGTCAATTGTATCTCTGTCATGGTTATCATTTCATTTTCATGTATCACGTTCCGACATGAATTTAGTCGCATGGAAAATGCACCAATTCGTCTCGGCGTGCCCCAGGATTGGCCTCATTTCTATACATGCTCCAGAGTTACGTTTATCAGTCAATTGTATCTCTGTCATGGTTATCATTTCATTTTCATGTATCACGTTCCGACAGGAATTTAGTCGCAAGGAAAATGCACCGATTCGTCTCGGCGTGCCCAGGATTGGCCACATTTCTGATACATGCTCCAGAAATCCGGATCATAGCTGAATCGCAGACACCAGGGATTGACCCGTATCTCTGTCATGCAATTTCTACCATTTCACTCCCACAACGCATCACCATTTCGAAACCAGTCGCATCTGAGGTGCACCGATTTGTCACGGCATGCTTCACTGGTTCCGATCGCATTTCATACCTTTACCAGAGCTCGGTTAGTTGCCAGTCGCTAACACGGCACAACCAATTCGAGCCGCGGTCAAAACAATCATTTCTCTCATTTTATTTAATACTGTACTCCTATTCGAATCCAGATGCATCAAACAAGCACCGATTCGTCCCAGGAGCACCAATATTTTCAGTTGCCCCATTTCAATACATGCTCCAGAGCTCGGTTCACGGTCGAACAAATCGTGACACGACCAGGCCGCACCTCTGTCATGCAGTTCATTCATTTCACAATCAAAGCAAACATTTCGAATCATTTCATTGTCACAAGATTGCAAGCATCATACAAATCATTGCTTCAAGTTACTTAGCAATCCCTTCACGAATTGTCACCTTTTCATTTTCCTCAAAGAAAAAAAAAAAAAAAAAAAAAAAAATCCATACCTATACCAAAGCTCGGTCAGTTGCCAGTCGCAAAACACGGCACAACCAATTCAAGCCTCGGTCAAGGTAAACATTTCTCTCATTTCATTTCATGCTGCGCTCCGATTCGAATCCAGATGCATCGAACAAGCACCGATTCGTCCCGGTGTGCACCAATGTTTCTTCTGTTGCCTCATTTCAGTACATGCTCCAGAGCCCGGTTCACGGTCGCGTCAGTCACGACACGACCAGGCCGGACCTTTTTGTCATGCAGTTCAGTCATTTCAAACATCAAGGCAAACATTTTCGAATCATTTCGTTCTCACAAAAAAAAAAAAAAAAAAAAAAATATACGAGCTCAAAAACAGGATATTCTCATCAGATCAAATCATGTCACAGGCCGGCAGCGAAGACTTCACGGCCCCTCCGTCGGCTTTCACACAGGCCTCATTTCACTACCTCACAGTACGTACGAAGTGGGAATATTCATTCAGCAGCCATCGACAAACAAACCATAGATCGGCTCTTACAAACAGAACTAGACCAAGAGTACGTTATAGGCCTTTCACTCAGCCCCCTTTCAGCACTTTGAGAGTCAGCCCTATTTGGGGGCTTGTCAAGAGCAAATTCACAGATAAATTACGTTTGGGGTACCACCTGTCTGCGCCTCATTCTTCCCACATCCCCAGTCTCAATTCCCTGATTCCCTCCGAAGAATTCTCCCTAAAATAGTCCTCCGTAGACATGCCGATACAAGCAGTCATCAAAGCAGGTACAGGTGCCTGGCTTTCCAGAGCCGACATCTCGGATGCCTTTAGGCTCCTGCCTATCCGTCCATCCCTTTGGTGCTGGCATGGCGTCAAGTGGAAGGAGGCATATTGTTTGGCCACAGAACTGACGTTCGGTTCGAAGAGCAGCCCTTGGCTCTTCGACACATTCGCTCAGTCTCTTGCTTGGATACTGTTACACAAGGCTCAGTGACAAAAGTCATCCATTACCTGGACGACTTCCACTAATAGAACCTCCCAGCAAGCCCCCAGGAGACCTCGACAAACTCAGAGCGATATTCGGAAAACCCAATCCTCCCATCACCGAGCACAAAGTAGAAGGCCCAGCACATAACATCGCCTTCTCGGGGCCAATTTAGACACCTGCGCTATGCAAGCCAGTCTCCCCCTCGACAAACTAACCCGCATTAAGGCGGTCCTTCACAAATTCACCCACATCAAGGGGTGTACCAAGAAGCAGTTGCAATCTCTCCTGGCAAGCTGAATTTCGCCATACGAATTATTCCACAAGGCCGCACCTTCGGGTCACGCCTGCGGAGATTCCTGCCAGAAACACAAGACCCCGATCAGATCTTAAATCTAGACTCCACAGCAATAGCGGACCTATCTATGTGGGACGAATTCCGTCCTCCCGGAATGGCATATCCCTAATTATACCCATGGTTTCAGCCCTGTCACCCCAGGTGGTGACAGACGCTGCAGCCACCACAGGTTTCGCTGCAATTTTTGGCCATCATTGGTTTTCAGGACCCTGGCCTCAACAGATACTGTTGATACCCGGCTTTATTCAAAACATCTTCCCTCCTCGAACTCTATCCCATGGTGGCAGCTGCACAACTCTGGGATCACCATTGGACAGGGCAAACCGTAGTCTTCACCACCGACAATCAGGCCACGGCAGACATCAACAAAGACAGGTCCAATTCCCCAGCAGTCATGTCCTTCCTGCGCAGTTTGGTACAATTGTTCTTACAGCATCAGTTTAACATACACTGTGCATTATTCCAGGCAGACAAGTTAGCTGCTAACGCACCGCCACGTTCTAACTACACCTCCTTTTCAAACAGGTTCCCGGAGCCGATCCAGTGTCGGCCCCTATCCCTGCCTGGTCACAACTGACCTTGGACTAGTTTAACATTTACAAGGAGCAACGCAGCTCATCAATCGCTCACTCTCTCATAACACACTCAAAGCCTACCAGACAGCTTGAAAGGCGTTCAATAAATTTCTCACATCCTGCCGTAAAGGACCAATAGATGTCAAACAGGTACTGACCTTCATTTCATACTGCCACACTCAGCTGGCTTTATCTTACAATACCATTCGGCTACACCTAGCCGGCATATAACATTTCGTGACCCTGAAAGACCCCACAAAATCTTCACTGTTCTCATCACACGCTATACGAGCCATCCTAAGGGGCATCCAGAAACAACAACCAGTGATCAGTACTAAGCGCTTACCCATTACGGGGCCCATCTTCAGGGATATGTCGACTATTCTGGCTACTTCGCCATTCGGTCTGCTGCCCAGCACGGTCCTACAAGCAGCCATATAGTTGGCTTACTACGGGTTCACCTATAACCACCCCTCAGACCAAGTATTACGCAGACGGCACTTGCTTCGCCACCAAGACCATTTCATCCTTCACCTCGAGGTTTCTTAGACCCAGGAAACAGGCTCTGGAGTGGACATTCACCTCTACAGAACTAATAACAGCTGGTGTCCAGTCACCATATTTAACCGTCTCCTCTCACTCCTGCCTGAACAATCGGACACCAGTCCTCTTCTACCATTCCCAGTTAAACCCTTAAACGCATGTCACTTTGCAAAACACATAAGGATACTTCTCCGCAAATCTTCACCTTAAACCCAGTCAGTACTCCGGACACTCCTTCCGCATCGGAGCAGCCTCCGCGGCAACCCGCCGGGGGGTTCCGGACCGCGTCATTGGGGGGCTAGGCGGATGGAAGTCGGCCTGCGTCGCCCGGTATATACCCAGTCCTCGAGTGGAGATGGCACAGGCATTCTCCAAATTGGCTCAATGGATACTTGAAAACCAATATATATTATACCCCTACCTGAATGTTTTTGCCCCCTTATTTTGGCATACCGGCCATTAGACCAAGGCACACTTTCAGGTCCATTTCATATGGTAAGTCCACACTTCCAGGTCTATTTCCGATGGTAAGTCTTATCTTTATTATAAGTGTTATCTATGTCCATACCGGACATAGGGCTCCGACCATAAGTAGGAAGGCCAGTATGGTGGCCTGAATTTATGGGAGGAGCCCGGTGGGTACTTAAGCAGCCCGCTCACCTGTGGTGCTTGTCGGTTTCCTGTGCGCGATACCCACCCTCCCATCCCCATTTCAAGGCATTCATTTCATTTCATTCATTTCATCTCATTTCTCTCTACAGAATAATCATTTCTTAAAACCAGGGTATGCCCCCTTATTTTGGCATACCGGCCATTAGACCAAGGCACACTTTCAGGTCCATTTCATATGGTAAGTCCACACTTCCAGGTCTATTTCCGATGGTAAGTCTTATCTTTATTATAAGTGTTATCTATGTCCATACCGGACATAGGGCTCCGACCATAAATATATATATATATACATACATACATACATACATATATATATATATATATATATATATACATACATACATATATATATATATATATATATATATATATATATATATATATATATATATATACAGAGGCGGCTCTAGGCTTTGTGAGGCCTTAGGCAAAACTTACACATGAGGCCCCACGGACTGGGACGCTCCGTGATGAGACCGCTATTCCTCAGGCTGCGGGCAGTATCCGATTTGCCCGTCAGCTCCTGGGCCGCAGAGTCCCAGTGGGGGTAGGCGGAGCCGCCGGCGTCAACTTCAGTGATTGAGAACAGGCAAATTAGGCGGCCGCGAGGCCCCTGTGAGTGCGAGGCCTTAGGCGACCGCCTAATTTGCCTAATTAGAGAGCCGCCTCTGTATATATATATATATATATATATATATATATATATATATATATATATATATATATATATTTTGGAAATTACCAAAGCCCTTTTTTAACTGCATGAACCTTCTTTATATATAATCTCATCATCTCCCACATATCAGCCAACATTTCCAGTCAGGTTGGCAGTGAAAATGTCTTCAGAAAATGAGAAAGAAGATTTTTGATGCAGTGTCTTGTCTTCAGCTGCACACAGAGTATGTGATCAAAGCAAATTGCAAAAAAGGACAAGAGCTGCAATGGAAGGTGGCTATGAATCTCCAGAGTTTAGCATTAAAAAATGGACAGCTGATATGCTTTAGTAACCTTACTGGAGGTTTAAAATGGTTGTGCAACTAGAAGTTTTGTTAAAATTGATGATACTCACTGCCTTTATGCAAATTGTGCCCCAACCCACCCATACACAAACACACTCACACAAACACACTCACACACACACTAACACAAAATAGAAATCCTCTAGAGGTGCACTCTCATCTATTGAGCACTTCAATGTTAGGCTGTTCTTCAACGGTCTTGCTAGATAGTCAGTGGTCAGTTAAGAGATGTCCTGCCCAAAGTCATTAGCATTGGGTCAAAAAATTGCTGCTGTGGTGGTTAACAATCTAAGTGGTTGACCCCATCATTGACACTAAAGCCTAATACACTTGGGCCGAATGTCGGTTGGGCGGCATCAGCTTCTTCAATAGAAAGTGACTGACATCCGACCCGTGTGTACTGGAGTTGGTCCAACAGAAGCTGGCTGTTTGGCTGGCTTCTGTCAAAGGGGCATGACTGAAAAAGGTCTGTCAATCAGTACCCAGTCAGCGCTCTCAGCCAACCGGAGTGTTCTGGGGGGTGTCCCCTTGTCAGAACACAATAGAACAGCAGGGGAGATCGCTATACTAACATCCGATACTTAGTACAGCGGCTACTTCTGAGCTGTCAGGGTTTTTTTATGTTGGGACAGATGTACAAGGCTTTAGGTACATGGGAGGTACTATATGTTGAAATTTTAAAGTGCATATCAGGAGCTTTTTGTGACATAAGGCTCATCTACACAATATGGTCAAAAAATGTGGACATCTTACCATTGCTCCCGTGAATATAAATATACAGCCCCCCCCCCCACACACACACACACACACACCCTTTTCCTCTCCCCTGTGGCTACAACAGCCTTCACACCTCTTGGCAAGCTTTTCACAAGATGTTGATAATTTATGAGAATTTGTTGCCATTTAGCCAAAAGTACATTTGTAAGGTCAGGCATTGGTATAGGGCAAAAAGATCTGCCTCACATTCAGAATTACAATTCATCCCAAATATTTAATTATGGTTGAGGCCATAACTCTGTGTATTCAACTCCAGTTCACTATACCAAACTCATAAAACCTTGGAGCTGGCTTTGTGCACAGGGGCAAAGTCATGCTGGACTGGAACAGAAAAGGGTCTTCCCCAGACCCCAAATTGTAAGTAGCCACAAAATGTCTTTGTATACTGTGGCATCCACAGGACCCTTTACTGGGAAAAAAAACTGAACTCAATAGTTTGGAGGGGCGTATATGAAGTGGTGGAAGCAGAGGATTTAAAGCTGGTCATGAGACAGCACACTCCTTGATGACCGGTCTGATGTCACAGTACACCATAGAGTAAAACATGCACAACTGAGCTATGGATTGCTTTGTGGTCAGGTAGGGTAACATTTATGCAGAGCACAGTTTATTTTCTTTTTTTTTTTAATGCTTTCAAACAATTTCAAGGTAAACAACCATCTTAAAGATAATCTGTCACTTTGCCCAATAAGGAAAAAGTGACAGTTTCTTACTAGCCCACCCCTGACCCATTTATACTGACCTTCACAGTATTATCCTGTAATCAATTGCTCTCTTGTAGCAAATCACCAAGCCTAAACACTGTCACATGATGATCTGAACAATGTCATTAACTTCTTGTAAGCCCCAACATCTTCCAACACACAACTTACCCAGGGTTTGCCATTAGCCAGAGCAATGTAGCAATTTAGGATCGTAGGGAAGCTGAGTATATGTGGGTTGGAGGCTGGGCTACTAGGCGACTCTGTCACTTTGCTCTGAATGGTTGGAGTCCCCCTTTAAATCCCTCTACCTTCAGACTTTCAGCAGTCACGTCTCTAGACTTGTAATGGAGAAGTGAAAATGTTCTTTGTTTGAAACAGATATGTGTAAGGAAATGGAATTCTTTGTACAGCGCTTCGGGGAAGAGATGCCAATAGGTCTTTGCAGTTCTTTTCTTCACGCAAATGAACACATCGGACTCTTTAATGTGAGACTGTAGTCATCTGTACCCTTGTGTGATTTGTGTCTACTGATCTCACAGAGAAAACTCTCAGGCTCAATACAAAAGTGTTCAAAGCTTTAAAAAAATTATTAAGTAGACAGAAATGAAAATAAAAAATTTCAGAATGCAATAGATGTTTATGTATAATATATATTCAATTTATTTTACAATGTCATCACGATCAAAGGACTAAATGACCTTAGGCAGCCAGTGAAAATGAAGTTTGTAGCATAACCAGACTGAGTTTTTCGAATTAACTGTTTCTGTACAAATTAGTTTGCTTAAAGCGGAACTAAACTTGGGTGGTGGCTGGACAGTATCCACCATAATGTGCACATATTTACATTTACCTGGATGCCATCTCCTCCAGCGATGCAAGGTCTGAATCTTCCCACCAACACTCAGACATTGCCATCTTCATCCACTATCTTCTTGCCAATTGGGTGGCAACTGAAGATGTACCTCTTACACGTGTGCACTGGAGTTGTATTATCTTGGCATGTGACGGTATTCTAGAGAGAATATTTCTGTATCTCTTTGTGGATAAGGCACTGTACAACACATGTATATTTCTTCTATACCTTCCTGAAGAAGTGAACTAATATCACAAAGCACGTTAAGCAAACTTAAAGCTATTGCTATATATAAATATCACAATACATTCAATTAACTATATATTGATCTCTGGGCCCTTAGATAGAAGTATTGATGTGTTTTAACCACTTCCGGACCACAGCACGCTGATATACGTCCTAAATTTGAAGAGGAATATCGCTGTTATGGCAGCAGCTAGCTGCCATAACCCTGGTATCCTCTTCTTTGGCCGGCGGTCCGCTTTCCAATAATAGTGGTCTCTGCGGTGGATTTGCCACAAGATCACTTTTATCGGTGGCGGGAGAGGCCCCCCCCCCTCCCGCCGCACTCCGCTGCCCTCCACTACTTACCAGGGCCATCGGCAGCAGTGGAGGTGATTGGATCCTCTTCCTTACTGGGTATGGAGACAAGTGAGGGGAAGAGGGCCCCCACCCGTCTCCATACCTTTGCAGTGTGGAAGTGATGTCAAAACGTCACTTCCACCCATAGCTCTTAAAAGGCCATTTAAAAAAAAAAAAATTTAAATGACAATTTTTTTTTATTGCATTTTAGTGTAAATTTGAGATCTGAGGTCTTTTTGACCCCAGATCTTATATTTAAGAGGTCCTGTCATGCTTTTTTTTCTTTTACGGGATGTTTGAATTCCTTGTAATAGAAATAAAAGTGACACAATTTTTTTAACAGAACAGTGTAAAAATAAAAAATAAAAGGCAAAAGAAATAAGAAAAAAAAAATTTCAACACGCCCTGTCCCGACGAGCTCGTGTGCAGAAGCGAAGGCACACGTGAGTAGTGCCCGCATATGAAAATGGTGTTCAAACCACACATGTGAGCCATCGCCACGATCGGTAGAGCGAGAGCAATAATTCTATCCCTAGACCTCCTCTGTAACTCTAAACATGCAACCTGTAAAATTTTTTAAACGTCGCCTATGGAGATTTTTAAGGGTAAAAGTTTGTCGCAATTCCACAAGCAGGCGCAATTTTGAAGCGTGACATGTTGGGTGTCAATTTACTCGAGGTAACATTATCTTTCACAATATAATTATTATTAATATATTATTTTTTAATTCAAAAAATTTAATTTTTTAATTTAAAAAGTGTATTTTTTCCAAAAAAAGTGCTCTTGTAAGACCGCTGCGCAAATACAGTGTAACAGAAAGTATTGCAACGACCGCCATTTTATTCTCTAGGGTGTTAGAAAAAAGTTTATATTGTTTGGGGGTTCTAAGTAATTTCTAGAAAAAAAAACGGTTTTTAACTTGTAAACAACAAATCTCAAAAAGAGGCTCGGTTCTTAAATGGTTATGTTGCATAGTCTCTGTATTTCTAAAGTATGGAGAAACAGTTTTTTGCATTTTTTTTAGTCATTAAATTGTATATGTTTCTAAGACTTTATTGAAATTTCTGTTGACACTACTATAAATGGTACCATAAAAGTTCCATATGTTGTATTGATAATACAATATATTGTTTTTCGAGATCTGGTTCTGTGAAGGATGAGGATACCAGTTCCTATCTATGTATATCTCCCATACAGTAAGGAGCAAAGGAGAAGTTTTGAGTGGAGTTTGTCTTAAAAGCGAACCTTCAATTCAGTTAAGGCAAGAATTCTGTGTAATAGGCAGTTTTAGTTTATATTTTTTGCTGCTGTCCCCAGGTGAAAAAGTGCATGTAGCACTTTTTCCCATCTTTCTAGTTGGTCTCATTGCTGAGATAACATGAAACACCATACATCTAGAAATCTACAAATATTTGATTCTCTATTATTACCTTTTTATTGATCGCTAGGACACGGGGGGACCTTGATGCACAGTGTAATTGGTTGCTAGGTGTGGGAAGTTGCCTGCTTCCTAACAACCAATGATGCTATGCAGACCCACATCTGCATTCTAGCAACCAAGAACACAGAGAGGCAGGGGGCACCTGTGTCCTAACAACCAAAGGCACTGAACAGCAGGGGCCATCTGCATTCTAATAACTAAGGACACTGTGGGGTTGACTTACTAAAACTGGTAAGTGCAAGATCTGGTGCAGCTGTGCATGCTAGCCAATCAGCTTCTAACTTCAGCTTAATCAATTGAGCAAAAAAAAAAAAAAACACTGGAAACTGATTGGTTTCTCTGCAGAGTTGGACCAGCTTTTGCAGATTCTCCAGTTTTAGGCTTCATGCACACAAGCATTTTTTTCAAAAAAAGCTAGAAAAAAAACGCTGGATGAAAAATGCTGATAATAGCGTTTTTGTGCTGGCTTGTAGTAGCATTTTAGTAGCTTTTAGGAGCATTTAGTAGTGTAAGCACTTTATTGGTGTTTTTAGAGTACAAAGAAAACGTTAGAAAAAGCTGTTAGGGGCATTTTATTAGCATTTATAATTGTTTGGGAGTGTTTCTCTTTTTTCTGTCAGGAAAATGCTCCCAAAAATGCTACAAAAACAATTTTCTGCTCCTGAATTGAAAAATGCTTCTAGCATAAAATAGTGTGCGTGGACACAGAGGATAACACTATTGGCATCTAGGAGCAGAAAACAAAATGCTCTTAATAGCTTCTAGGAGCTCAAAAAAATGCTTGTGTGCATGAAGCCTTAGTAAATCAACCCCTGTGTGTCAGGAGCTGCCTGTGTCCTAACAACCAAGGATGCTAAATGGCAAGAGTTGCCTCCATCTTTGCAAAAAGATCAGGGGTGGGGAGGGGGAATTCAATGTTAGTAAAGCTTAAAAATCAGACTTTGGCATGGAAGGAGCAAAGAAACTGGAAAGCAAGGAGCAAATTAATTATTTTGTCTTCTTATTTCAATACCATTTCATTGGAGAAGCTAATACAGGTAATTAGATATGAATGTATGGACTAGTATTTAACTGTTAATGCTGTGACAGTTCTTTTTCAGGTATAAAAATATACAATAAATTAATTTTCTCAAACATTTCATTATTTGCTTCTGTTCTGTAGCCAGGGCAACTTCCAGTTCAGATGTGCAATCTTTGAAAATCATGGACAAATGGGAGCTTCAGTCTTTACTTTGACCGCATGATCAGTTCCAGAGTTGTAATGCAAAATACCTCTCCTCTTCAGATGTACACAATCGTCATTAAAGATGAAAATTTCACTGCGCTTCTGGAAGAATGGTCAAACATTCCCATAGACACACTCCTAAAGCTTGTGGAGAGCCTTTCCAGAAGAGTTAAAGCGGTTATAGCAGCTTGAATTGGCCCAATGGGTGGGACAACTCAATATTGAACCCTACAGACTTATGCCCCATACACACGGTCGTATTTTCCGACGGAAAATGTGTGATAGGACCTTGTTGTTGGAAATTCCGACCGTGTGTAGGCTCCATCACACATTTTCCATCGGATTTTTCCGACACACAAAGTTTGAGAGCAGGATATAAAATTTTCCGACAACAAAATCCGTTGTCGGAATTTCCGATCGTGTGTACACAAATCCGACGGACAAAGTGCCACGCATGCTCAGAATAAATAAAGAGATGAAAGCTATTGGCCACTGCCCCGTTTATAGTCCCGACGTACGTGTGTTACGTCACCGCGTTCAGAACGATCGGATTTTCCGACAACTTTGTGTGACCGTGTGTATGCAAGACAAGTTTAAACCAACATCCGTCGGAATAAATCCTAGGATTTTGTTGTCGGAATGTCCGATCAATGTCCGACCGTGTGTACAGGGCATAAGACTGGGATGCCATTAAAGTTCATGTGCATATAAAGGCAGGCGTCCCAATACATTTGGTAATATAGTGTACATTAAATTAATTTTATCAAGCAGATAATTACAGGGCCAGTTCCAGTTCAGATGTGCAATCTTTGAAAATCATGGACAAATGGGAGCTTCAGCCTTTACTTTGACCACATGATCAGTTCCAGATTTGTAATATAAAATACCTCTCCTCTGTGATCCCTTCAGATGTACACATTTGTCACTAAAGATAAAAAATTCACTGAAAGGAGTAGAGAAATACTTATTAGCCACAGTTAATCAAAGGCATAGTTAAACTAATCTCCTGAGCCAGAACCCCACAAAATTTCACCATTATTAATAAGGCATGCAATACAGATGAATGTAAATGTAAGTGAATTGAAATCAGTCCACATTCTGCAGTGAACCACACATTCACATATATCAAGCCTAAAGTACAAATTAACCGCTTGCCAACCGCCGCACACAGTACGTCGGCACAATGGCACAGGCAGGTAAATGGGCGTACAGGTACATCCCTTTAAATTCTCCACTTGCCGCGGGAGCGTGCCTGTGTGTCCCAGGAACGCGATGTTCTCCAGCGGCCTGCGATTGCGGTGTGGAGGGGTAGAACAGGTAAGTGCCTATGTAAACAAGGCATTTCCCCATTCTGCCTTGTGTCATGACAGAGATCCACTGCTCCCTGTGATCGGGAGCAGTGATCGCTGTCATGTCCTAGGTAGCCCCCCACAGTTAGAATCACTCCCTAGAACACACTTAACCCCTTCATCGCCCCCAGTGGTTAACCCCTTCCCTGCCAGTGTCATTTTCACAGTAATCAGTGCATTTTTTATAGCACTGATCGCTGTATAAATGACAATGGTCCCAAAATAGTGTCAAAAGTGTCCGATGTGTCCGCCATAATGTCGCAGTCATGATAAAAATCGCAGATCGCCGCCATTACTAATAAAAAAATAATAAAAATGCCATAAAACAACATCCCCTATTTTGTATACGCTATAACTTTTGCATAAACCGATCAATATACGCTTATTGCGTTTTTATTTTTACCAAAATACATATACATATACAAATACATATCGGCCTAAACTGAGGAAAAAATTTGTTTTTTATATATTTTTGGGGGATATTTATTATAGCAAGAAGTTAAAAATATTGCGTTTTTTTCAAAGCTGTCGCTCTTTTTTTGTTTATAGCGCAAAAAATAAAAACCGCAGAGGTGATCAAATACCACCAAAAGAAAGATCTATTTTGGGGAAAAAAAAAGGATGTCAATTTTGTTTGGGTACAATGTCGCACGACCGCGCAATTTTCAGTTAAAGCGACGCAGTGCCGAACTGCAAAAAGTGCTCTGGTCAGGAAGGGGATAAAATCTTCCAGGGCTGAAGTGGTTAATGTATAAATCATATCCCTCAATGTGGCCCCTTACCAGGCTGGATTTTTATCACTGAAGCCTGTAGGCACGCAGCTTTTGCTGCCCTAAGTAAAACCCCTAGAATTACCTCTAAGACAGATCATTTTATCATTTTCCTAGTCCTAACCTAAATCTGAATTTTTTGATAGTTATAATACCTGATATGAGATGACTATAAAGCTGATATCAAGAACATTGGGACATTACCTTAAACTAGCTATGCAAAAAAAAAAATGGCAAATTTCCCTAATTTTGAAGAGATTTTGTTTAACTTCCTTAGGTGTCAACAGAACAAGAAGTGAAGGTAACTCCCCTTAATGGGACACGGGTGGTAAAATAAATGATAAATAAATAAAAAACTAACAGAGATTTACCCATTCTTTGCTGTATCCAAATTTTTTTTAAAAAGTGGTTTTGCTATAAGTTCAGCAACACATACAGTTTAAAAGTTTTAATTTATTGAAATTATTAGCAAATGAATGAAGTCGTACCAGCTTTAGGACACATTTAAAGACAGGATTTTGTAAGTAAATAGGACTTCTCAATGGACTTCAGTAAACTATTGGAAATTGTAGAGAACCAAACTACTACGTGAATACAAAAACCAAACCCTGGCTACTGTAGAATCCAAAACAGTTAAATGTTCTGTTCATGCTTGTTAACACTATTCTCTGAGCTGTCACAACTGGCCGCTTTGCATTTTGCAGGGGCTTGTCTGGAAAGAAAAGTTGTTACAAACTATAGACAGAAGTTTGCAGGTTTTTTTTTTTTCCTTTTTTTTAAGGACACATTAAAATAGTTAAAATCCCCAAGGCAAAAGAAGAGATTAAGTAGCCTTCTCCCTGAACAGAGGCCCTGGCAGACAAAGAATACTATTGTGTATTCAGTACACTATCTCTTTCTAACACTAGACCTTACTTCTAAGCTTAGAGATTCTGGTTTACAGAATGTTTGGGGAGGCCATGCATAATGCCTTCTTGGAAAATACCTTACACTGGGCTCTGAGTGTGGGAACACGTTAAAAAGATATCCTATTTATACTTATTTTCTGTATATTCTGCAGGCATGTTTCACAACGCGTTTCACAGTAAGTGGTAAAAGGTCTATCAAATGCCCACAACCTCTATGTAAAAAGAAACCAGAGTGCACTGTAGTTCTTTACAATTTCCAGTAGACAAATGGTATACAGTATTAAGAGTTCAGTTAAAAAAGTCTCATAGTACCCCTTGGATTTCTGTTACATATCCTGGGGTGGGGGAATTTGTCACAGATTGGGAAACATTGTCCTAAAGATTTTAAGTAGTTAAATAATTTGCTGCATTTCTAATTCATAATTTAAATTTAAATTAATTTAAATAAATTTAAATTGAACTGGATTCTAATATATTTTGTTCCTTGAGATTTTCTGGGATAATCCCAGGTTTTAAACACAAATCATTTGTAAAAAAATAGAAAAAATCATTGTGAAGGTAAGCAAGTTAAGCTGTCACAAGTTGTTTGTTTTTTTTTTAAAAAACTACTGGTAAAGGGATTCTATCATCTTTTTTTAATCTATAATACCTGTGAAAGTGATGCACTGAATATAACTTTTTTTTTAGAGCTTGTTGATGTTTCAAAAACCTTTTTTTCTATGTATAGTTTTGTAACTGAGCATGAGTATTTTTTTTATATCTAATGCATGCTGTGCTTACTGCTTATTAGTGCTACACAGTGGTTTTATCTTACTGTTTCTCTCTCACAGTGCAAGTCTCAGTCAGGTCTGACTGATTGACAACAATACTCCTTTTAGCCTACATTTCCTCTCAGCAGTCATTATTTATGGAAGCTAATTGATTACCACAAAGTTCAGAAAGACACTAAAAAGAGAATCTACAAATCTATATACTGTATAATACATAGTGAAGTGAAAAATTGCAAATTGTATTAGTTTCAAGGAAATCCAATTATGTGTTTGATAAAAATATGCTATCATTTATTTATTTTATATAATCTATTCAACCCCTTTACACCAACGTAACACAAATATGCAGCCCCCTGCACTGGGTTATTTCCGTGGGGCCACATATTTGCCTCCAGCACAAAAAACGGGGTCTCACTCAGAACCCCAGGCCCTGTACTAACGATCAGGACCCGGAACTCCTGATTCCGAGTCACCTGATCGCCGTGGTAGCCTCTGATTGGCCACCACAGTGATCAGACATTGTGAAGCCCGCCCCTGTGTTTTCTCTCTCTGTGAATGGAGGGGAAAGATACATTGTATCTTTGTCTCTTCTTGCAGAGAGAGCAAAAAAAAGTGTGTGTAAGGCCCCTTTCACACGTTCGGACTGTTCAGGTCCGCCTGTGAGTTTTGACGGCGGACCTGAACGGGCGCTCCATGCTAGTCTATGGAGCGATGGATGTCAGCGGTGACATGTCCGCTGACATCCAACCCGGTCCGATCTGCTAAAAGCAGACGGATGCCTCTACGTTCAGATCCGTCGCTGGCGGATCGGGAGAGATCTGATGAAAATGGACATGCTGTCCGTTTTCGTCCGATCTCTCCATAGAAACCAGCGGCGCTCGACAAGCCCCTCCCCACTCAGTGAGCAGAGAGGGACCTGTCATCCGCTGGCTCATCGGAGATCAACGGAGAGATCTCCCGCTGAGCCGGCGGACCAAGGCGGACTCCGTGGAAGCGGATCCGCCTCATGAGAATGAGGCTTAAAAATAAAATAAAAAAGACATAAATAAATATTAAAATTTTAAATAAAGAAAAAAAAATACCTAGGTCAAGGTTTGATCTAGGTCAGTGCCAGGGTTAATGTTTGGGTCAAGTAAGGGTCAAAGGTCAGTGTTATTATACTTTGGGCAGGATTTTTTTTTCTTTTAAATTGGTATCAGTGTCAGTTAGTGTCAGTGTGTTTTAGGTAGGACAAATAAAATAAAATGTGCACTATTGTTTCTGGGCTATACTACGGGTACAAACAACAAATAACATAACAAATAATATGTGGTATCTCTGCAATCGTCAGGAGCATGAGAATTTATTTTGGGTTGTTCTTTTGTGGTAGGTTATGATAGTAACAAGAAATATACAGTTACGTTTAAAAAAAATATATATATGTTTTTTTTTACTATTTTTGGGCAGTTTTTCCTTTGATAATAAAAAAAATAAGGAGATATACATAGCCTTTTACCATGAAAGCCCAATTTGTCCTGAAAAAACAAGATTTATTTCACCTGGATGTAAAAGTAATTATAATGATATGTACGGTTTTACTAACACTTGTCAAAGTTGCAAAATTGTGCTTAGGCATTAGGATTTGTTTTACCCTTAGGTGCGAAGGGATTAAATAATATCTATACCAAACTGATCATTTAGATTTAGGGTAGAGCACTGAGTGTAGGGGTATGCACAGCCCTAACCCCCACACCTAACCACACACACAAACCTACAGTGTATGTGATAGGGGTGAGGGGCCAGTTTAAAACAACTAAGTCACCACCTAAGTGAAATAAAAAAAATACTGCCTGGAAAAAAAAGGATTCTGTACTGACTGGCTCCTACATCACTAATAGGTCTTGTAGCGATGTAGAAGCCAGCAGATAAAACAACATAATGTAGAAGGAGGCCAGGTATCTGATCCTAAAGAGGTGTCAGATGCAAAAGATGTGCCAGCAGTCCAATATCTTTTAGACAGGCAAGATTAGTGGCATGGGCAGCCAAGCAAATGGGTATTAAAATATTGTGTTTCCATGCAAATTTTTTTTTTAAATTAAGTTAGTTGGTGACAGAGTCATTTTAATATTTCTTGTTTTAGAAGCTGGGAGATTTACAGAAGCCTGGAATAAAAACTTAATTGGCTCACTCAAGGCCTGATGTTATAATCCATGGTTCTTATTAGAACTATAGATGAGCTAATATCAACTTTTAAGAATTTCTGAACTGGGAGTCTAATTGAAGTCAGTGTGATGCCCAAACTTGCTCCAAAAAAGTGTGTATTATAGAACATAAAATGATGCAAAATTATGCAGAATAGTTTGAAGAAGCTATTGGCAGCTGTGCGTGAAGAGTTGATGGGGCCAAACAACAGAAAAATAAAACAGACTGAGGCACTTCCCTCAAAAATGGCAGCGATACTAAAATATTTGTGCTGGTGTTACCGAAAGTCAAGCTAAGGGTGCCAAGGCAACTGCAAAAACAGATATAAGGCTTTGATGGTCCCTAAGACTCTGAAGCTTTGTGGGAATCTAAACTGCCAAAAATAACACTGAGATTTGCATTCGAGTCAACCAAAATAATTGAAATTAGTATGAACATAATGTCATCTGAATTTTTTGGGATCAGCTTTACCAAGAACTAGTTGTAGGGAAAAAAGCACATCATTTTAGGGGGAAAAACACATAGGTACAGACCATAAGTAATAATAGTTCTATAAATAAAGCTGGCATCAACAAGACCCATTTTTCATCAAACTTGTCTAAAAAATTGTGATAAGAATTGAACTGTGTATTATTCAAAATCAATGTGGAATATTAGACCTCTCAAGTTTCTGCGATTAAATTATGTAGACAAAGGACCCACCCCTAACATGCTCCCAGTTATTTTAATCACAGAATATTTATACAAAAATGAATTGTTAAACCCAAGTTTACCTTTTTTTAACACCATATCCTTTCCTTTATACTGGCTTCCTAAAGTGTTACTAAACCCACAACACTGCGGAACCTCCCACAACACTGTGGAACCTAAGGGGTGAATCCTCTGCATTGTGTAAAAAGGCTGTTTAACGCTGTCTCCTCTGATCATCTCCTTCCACTGTCCCCAATATATTTCCTGATAATACAGAGCCAGGGGACAGACTGCACATGCTCAGTTTGGTGTGTATTGCTAGAGAGTATTTTTTTTTATTCTTGGGAGAGTGCAAGTGATCAGCACAGGGCCAATCAGCACTGTCCAGACAGAGGGTCAGGGGTCCTGTATTCTGATAGGACAGTCAGTGCAGATTGAAACCATCCTACAAGCTTTAAGCAGACACTCATAGACGTTACAAGACTGCTATATGCTGCTGATGAGAAAAGGTGTTTAGCAGTTTTTATTTACTAAAATAATTGCATTTCCATGTTTTGTTTACTGTAGGAGACCAGATATAGTGAATACAGGGTCCTGGGTTTAGTAAAACTTTAAAATAGCAATTGCAATATTATTGTGATGTGATAAAAGGTTTTCTGTAGTATAAAACATTTGGTAGTCAAATAGATTTTTTTTAATGGAGATTTATACATCAGAACAAAAAATAGGGACATTTGAGAGCTATAGAAGCTAGAGATGACCAGAAATGGAAAGATATTAAAAATCATTCAAAATGAAGGTGAAAAAAGTTTACAATTATTGTGCAGAACGTGGCAAAAGAATCACTGTATTACTATGTTCATGGACTTTACAATAGTATGGCCTTTGGCAGAGGTTCTGCTTTATGCCACAATATTATCAACACAGTTTGACAAAATAAATGACTGGTGCTGATATAGACATTTAAGCTGTAAATGGCATACACATTCCACAGGCAGTCCCTTCCTCTAGGCATTCAATCATGGGAATAATGTGCAGCGTGAGGGAGTCAGGTCACCGGATCTCTCCTGATACCTCCCCTATATCTGTCTCACATGCTCAATGTTTAGGTTTCTAGTTGTAGTATTGAAAAGGCTCTGCCCTTGCATGACCTCCATGTCTTTTCAGTGATTTGTTTTGTAAAATAAAGGGATCGTTTACAGAAAAAATATATTTTCTCAGTTATGGAATGGAATTTTGATGGCTTAACTGTTTTTTCTGTGTGAAAAGTGTGGGATTGGTTGTGTAGGGCCCCGACCATAAACCAGGGTGTCCGTAGTCTAAATTTTGTGTTGGCAGCTAGGATGTAGCCAGCCTGAGCTTTGTTTGTTTATTTTATCTGGTTCGTTAGGTTTCTCCTAAGCCCTAGGGATTGTTTGCTTCTGTCTGCTACTGGGGAGGGTTCTCCAGCAGTTAGAATGCAAAGCTACAATGCTGTAAGGTATGAACATAATTATTCTGTACAATTCCAATTACTGAGAGGTTTATGCCAGTGATGTAAGCTGGGGAAAGAAATAAATATTTGGAGAGACCTTCTAGTAGGGTCCTTTCTTCCCAGGCTTTGCCTGGGGAGGATAAGTGTGTAATGGGTCCAGGCTTGCTTCCCGAGTCTGCTGCTTAGGGACAGTGTGAGTCCAGAGTTATTTGATTCTTTCTCATGCATTCTGCGTGGGGAGATTATATCTTCTAATAAAGGACTAGCTCGTGCTTCTCAGGCCTGCTGCCTGGGGAAGAAAGCTGAAGGAGAGCTCTGTTTATTTAACTGCTGCTCTTGGCTTAAAGGTCCATAACTAGCCTATTTACTGGGCTGAAAATACTTATGGGTAGCGGTCCACCTGGCCTATCTAAAGAATGTTGGCATTTGGCAAAGGCATGAAGCTACTGTGAGTCCAATGAGCACATGCTACATAGTTGAAGGAAATTTCAGCCAATAAAAGCTGCAAAAAAGAGAATGGCATAGGGGAAGTCTGTCTGTCAGTGTTTGTTGATGGTTTGGTAAGTATTTTGGTGCAACTATAGGTCAGTAGAAGGGATAGAAAGGTCCATAAAATCCAACAGCTCTTATAGAGGTTATTGCTATAGTTGATTATTTAAAAGCATAATGGACTTTAGGGATGCTTTCAGGTTTAAATTATCTTATGTGCATAAATGTAATAGGGTGTAGGTTGAGTGACCTCAACAGATGCTGCACCTAATCCCTGGTAATAGTAGAAAATAGGGAAATTGAAAATTGGGATTATGACGGTGCCCAACATTATATATATAGAAATGCAGATTTGTTTTAAATGTATAATATTTTATTACAAGACAAATATAATAAAACAATCATAGGTGCTTAAAATAACAGAGTAACATATAGTACCTAATACTGGCCAGAGTATCCATATGCCTGTAGTAGTGACTAGTAGCTAATCCCTACATGTTTCACCAAACATTTGCTTCTTCAGGGAAATGTGTAATTACCAGTGTGAGACAATGACTCTAATAACAATGCATACAAAAAACAACATTTCAGTAATTGGCTACAGATTAGTACTTGATTTACAAAGCATGCAAAATAACAAATGCATATACCAAACTGATCGAGTGCCCCCACGGGCAAGGCACGCACTAAAGGAATCCAGTAACCACGGGGAGGGTGCCGTATTCAAGTGGCTATAGGGGACATATAAGGACCAGGCTAAATATAAATAGGGAAAAATAATATAAGGAGGGTGAAAGTTTAAGATTAAGGCCATAGTATCACCATACTATGTCCTTAATCTTAAACATCCTTCCTCCTTATATTTTTTTCATGCCACACGATCAGATTGGTATATGCGTTTGTTATCTTGCATGCTTTGTAAATCTAGTACTACCCTGAAGAAGCCAATGTTTGGCGAAACATGTAGGGATTCGATACCAGTCACTACTACAGGAATATGGATACTTTGGCCAGTATTAGTATATGTTGTTCTGTTATTTTAAGCACCTATGATTGTTTTGTTATATTTGCCTTGTAATAAAATATTATACATTTTAAAAAAATCTGCATTTCTATATATATATTTTTGGGCACTGTCATAATCCCAAACACTTACCTCGTGGAAAAATAATCTGTCATCCAAGACTTCCTATTGTTAGCCTAATTCTCTTTTGATCCTGAAACTGTTATATACTGTAGGTACTATTGAATAAAAGAAATGTAGAAAGCAAAAAAGGTCAAAGCCATGACAACTTGTGTGGTGTGTTGTAGTGTTATTCATTTAGACACCCAAGAAATTAAATGCAGCAGGAGGCTTTGTGGTGAACTGTATAGAATTACAAATACTCTGGCAGGTATGCAAGATCACAAACATAGTGCTTACCTGGAATTCAGGTTTAATCATAATTTTATATATATATATACCTAAAATATTTAAACTACAGTCAATAATGAAACTGAATAAAGCCAGAAAACTTTTGATCAGCCAAGTCAAAGCCTGTCAGGCCAAATCTAAAATCCCATTTATTTCACTATTCTGATGGTAGAGGGAAAAATAACAAACCCTCAAGAAATTGCTGATATGTTTAGTGAGCATTACAGCTACTTCTATGATCGAAATTGGGATGCTAACACTACCCAACCACTTCTTTAAATGGATTTGCCACAGAAAATGAGAGCTACTATTATTACACTTCTAGGGAAAGAGCAGGTGTCTCTCCAAAGCTTCTGTCCATTTCCCTACTGAACTAAGACCTCAAACTCTATGCTAAACTTCTAGCCAACCAACTCTCAGATAAAGCCCTCACACTTATGGATCACCGCACCTTCCTATCAGCCCAAGTATATACATTCATTGGTATCTAAATCATTCCTATTACTAATGGCATCCTAAGAGATGCACCCTGTCACCTCTAATATTCACTCTCCTCATGGAATAATGCTTAAAATGGTTCAGTGGGAAAATTTTACAAAATTTGGTATATGTAGATCTCCTTTTCAAGAAACCAATTTTCCTAACAAATTATTCTCCATACATTTTAATGGTGTTGATGTTGTAGAAGCATTCACATTGTTCTGTATCTTTCTTTCTTTCCTTTTTCTTCCAATCCCTACTATGCACCTTAAAGCGGAGCTCCACCCAAAAGGGGAAGCTCCACTTGTCTGCCTCCTCCCTCCGGAGCCACATATGGCACCTTGTGGGGGGAGCAGGTACCTGTTTTTGACAGGTACCCACTCCCGCTTTCTGCTGAGTTCAGCACAGCATTTGCTGCAGCTGGCCTATTGAGAAAGCGCAGCAAGATTCATGATGGTGCCAGCACCCGAGAGCCCATTCAAAAATTGGCTTAGTTGAGGAGGACACGTGGGATCCCCGGACAGGTAAGTGCCCTAAAAGTAAAAGTCAGCAGCTACAGTATTTGTAGCTGTTGACTTTTAATTTTTTGCTGGGGGAGGGCTGGAGCTCGGCTTTAATCTAATTTGCTTTGTTAGGCACTTGTAATCTTTGTAGGCTATTACAGCCTAACTACTGTCCTTCTACTACTGTTTATACCTTTGTAAATTTAACTCTGCCCTATAAGATCCTTTTCACACTGAGGCAGTTTTCAGGTGCTTTAGCGCTAGAAATAGCGCCTGAAAAACGTCTGAAAACTGCCTCCCATTCATTTGCATGAGTGCTTTCACACTCGGGGTGTGCGCTTGCGGGACATTAGAAAAAGTCCTGCAAGCAGCATCTTTGAGGTGGGTTTGGAGCGCTGTAAAAAGCACTCCAAAAATGCCCCGGCCCATTTAAATAAATGGGCAGCGCTTCCGAATCGCCTTAAAAGTGCTTCGAAAGCACCACAAAATGGGTGTTTTTTTTTATTCTTTCAAGGTCACATTGTCAGGTGACCTTAAAAGAACTACCCCGCTAGCGCCCAAAAAGCTCAGTTAAAACGCCGCTAAAGCACCACAAAAATGACTGGAGCTTTAGCGTTGTTTTAGCAGCACTTCAGTGTGAAAGGGGTCTAAGTGATATTTAATGACTATATAGAATTTGAACTGTGCCTTTTGCATGTACTTGATTCTATTGTCACTGTTTGTTCTCTTTAACAATCAACATTGTTTTTTATAATCCCCTCTTCTTTGTTAAACCATAAAAATATAAATTTAAACTCTGTATGTATCAAAAAAATGAAAATGGAGTCTTCAGATGTATAGAGAAAGCACATACTACCATAACAAGGATTTAATTTTTTTATCTAACCATTGCTGTACTGCACCAGTCTATTCATCTGCTTTTTGTTGATGATTTGGGAATGTGCTGATTCTAAAGTTTTATGCCCCTGCAGGCTCCTTGTGCCTTCTCATGACATATATAAAAATTGTACAAAAATATATAAAAATGTCTAAATATAATAAGTCCATTAATATAAACTGTGCGTAAATCTTTACAATAATCACATAAAATGTAAGTGGAGAAACCTGTGTAACCGATTAATCCAATTTGGAATCAAAGAACAGCCTAAGTTGTCCACACCCGATATATGAACAGATTAAAAACATAAATTATAGGAATCATCCAGATCCAAAAAAAGGATTGTGGGAAATATAATGAGCACCAGTAGTTAAGATAAATTCAAATGCAGATCAAGTATCTGGGTAATGTATCCAAATGACGCATGGACTATAATTCTACACAGTCCAAACAAACCAATCCATTAAAATAATAAAACCTCTACTGGATGGCACATAGGGGTTAATTGGAGAGCAAAAAATCTGGTGCAGCTGTCCCCGGTAGACAATCAGCTTCTAACTTCAGATTGTTCAATACCGGTTTTATGGCAGCAATTAGCTGCCATAACCCCAGTATCATTATTTACTGTGGGCGATTCTCTACAAGACAGAAGTGGTCCCGGCGGTGGATTTGCCACTTGATCACTTTTATTTCTCTGGCGGGAGAGGTGCCCCCCCTTCTGCTGCTTCCCGGCCATTTCCAAACTTACCAAAGCCATCGGTAAACCCAGAAACGATCCGGTGAAGCCGATGGCTAGGCAGGAAGTCGAGTGAGGGCAAAATGGCCCCCACTCGGTTCTATGCCCTTGGAGGATCGGAGCGACCTTCAACGTCACTGGTTCTGAGGCAGATAGACAGGATTTTTTTTTAAGTCAAAAAATTTTTTTTGCTCTTAAAGTTAAATTAGAGATCTGGGGTCTTTTTGACCCCAGATCTCTCAAAAAAGAGGACCTGACATGCTTATTTCTATTACAAGGGGTGTTTACATTCTTTGTAAAAGGAAAAAAAGTAATACACATAAATAAATAAAGGGACAGTGTAAAAATAAAAAATAATAAGTAAATTAAAAAAAAAAAAAAATTAAAGAGCCCCATCCCTCCGTGCTCGCATGCATAAGTGAATGCATACGTAAGTCGCGCCTGCATGTGTAAACTGTAAACCACACATGTGAGATATCGCCATGATCGTTAGAGTCAGAGCAAAAATTCTACTGTTAGACCTCCTCTGTAACTCTAAACAGGTAACCTGTAAAAAATGTTTAAAGCATCGCCTATGGAGATTTGTAAGTACCGTAGTTTGTCGCCAGTCAACGAGTACGCGCAATTTTAAAGCATGGCATATACAAAAAAAATGAGCTAACTTTAGTATTTTTTTTATTCATTAAAGTGTATTTTAGTACATTAAAGTGTATTTTAAAGCTTGAAAGATCGCTGCGCTAATACAGTGTGACATAAAATATTGCAATGGTTGCCTTTTTATTCTGATGGGCAGAGGTGTCAAACCTAATTTCATCATGGGCCAGATCAGTATTATGGTTGCCCTCAAAGGGCCAAATGCGTCTGTAAAACTACATAAATTTATCCAGAGTTTTTTTTCTCTCCCTGCATTGAACAGTGATTGTGGCCAAATTGCACAGTGGAAGAAACTTAAACGAGCAATAAATACCAGGAGTGTGTTAGGAACGGGGTTCAGGGGTACGCTATTCACAGAGTACAGGGTTCAGGGGTGCACTATGTACAGAGAGCAGTTTCAGGAGTGCGCTATGTGCAGAGTGCAAAGTTCAGGGGCGTGCTGTGTACAGTGTGCAGAGATGAGGGGTATGCTGTGTACAGACTACAGGGTTGAGGAGTGTGCTACATGCAGAGTGCAGGGTTTAGGGGTATGCTATGCACAGTGTGCAGGGTTCAGCTCTCTTTCACAGGCTGACCACCTCTCACTTATGGCTGAAAAAAAGCCTTGGGTGCGAAGACCACATAAAATGACCTGGCGGGCCAGATTTGGCCCGCGGGCCTTGTGTTTGACACATATGTCCCAGGATCTCTGCTAAAAAATATATATATATATAATGTTTGGGGGTTCTAAGTAATTTTCTAGCAAAAAAATACTAATTTAAGCTTGTAAACAAAAACAAAAAGTTCCTTAAAAAGACTTCAAGTGGTTAAAGTGGAGTTCCACCCAAAAGTGTAACTTCCACTCATCAGATTCCTCCCCCCCTCTGGTGTCACAGTTGGCACCTTTCAGGGGGGAGGGGGGTACAGATACCTGTATATTACAGGTATCTGTACCCACTTCCGGCATAGATAGCCGCAGAATCTGCGGTTATTTACGCCACTTCCTGCTCCCTCCCCGCTGCCTGCTGGGAAACACACGGGTCCCAGAGACAGCAGGGACCATCCGTATGGCGCTGCGCGACTCGCGCAAGCGCAGTAGGGAACTGGGAAGTGAAGCCGCACGGCTTCACTTCCTGATTTCTTTACCGAAGATGGAGGCGGCAGCACCGAGGACGGAGAGACGGTTTGGCCTCGGGTGCCGACATCGCGGGCGCCCTGGACAGGTAAGTGTCCATGTTTTAAAAGTCAGCAGCTGCAGTGTTTGTAGCTGCTGACTTTTAAAAAAAAAATTTTCGGCGGCGCTCCGCTTTAAGCTTTGACAAAAAAAATGGAAGCTTTCCATGCGGAGCTAAACCAAATATTGCACTCTCCAGTTTTAGTAAATTAACCTCATAGTTCGTGGTTAACTTGGTTGCAGCTATCTGGTCTCCAACTAATTATTGAGCACTCTATGGGTTAAGGCAGGTGACCAGATCCCAGTCACAGTTCCATCAACCCCACTATGATAAATCAGAAAAGAAACAATTAGTTTTTGCAGAAATATCCAGCCAGATAGAGTGAAATACTACATTTAAATACCTATTTACTGAATGTCAGTGGTAGGTGCTCTTTATCACGGGCTAAAGTCCATATATAATTTTAAAGCCAAGATGTTTTTAGAAATGTTATTAAACCAACACCAGGTCATGATATATGATTGATGTCACAATTGCTTAAGAGTTGTGAACAGAGCTCACGTGTGTAGCAAATGCCAAATAAAGCTGCAGTGTACCCAACCAATTCATCTGTGAATGAGCTATTTCCTTTTGATTGTATCAAACTTCCTCAACACTAGAACAGTAGACGTGTCAAGAGATAATTGTCACTGTACAATCTAAGACTGTCAAACACTGCAGAAAATTGCTACGTCTGCTGTGATGTTCTTGTGCCTACTCCAGTGTATTGGCATAAACAGAATCTTTGCCCAATTGCATGTACAGAGCCCAGGAAACATTTTTATCACATTTTCTTATATTTAATTGTATGGCAGGTATTCTCATTATATATGTTTGAAAATAAGTCTTGTAATTCTTAGCAAGGTTAAACAATAGGAAAAGTGAATATCATATATTCATAAATGCTTGACCTTGAAAGCAGTACAGTATAGTGTGACTGCATCCAGTGTTTCCTATCTAGAATATCACGGAATCCAAGACAGTGCTGACAGATGTATTGGGTTTTAACTTTCAAATACAAGAACAGAGGAAAAGCATTTCCTTACCTCCTGTTTCCTGAAATGCTTAAAAGACAACATTTGTGTTTTTCTTAGCTCCTTGAGGCTTCATTGGGACTTTTCTGAAAAAGTCATCACATTCTTGTTGTTTGTTCCATTCAGAGACATAGATATTTCAGAACATCTTATTATGGGTTTGTATATTTGATGGCCACAAATATGAGTAGATGTAAGGTATGACTGGTTTAGAAAAGATATATATTTTCCATATGAATGCTGGAAGCCAATAATATATAATTTTTGATTGGTTGTTTGAAGTTTCTAAACTTGGCTGATTACAGGGGGTCCCCGGGTTACAAACAAGATAGGGACTTTAGGTTTGTTCTTAAGTTGAATCTGTTTGTAAGTCGGAACAGGTAAATTTTTTAAGTGTAGCTCCAGCCAAAAAATCTATTTTTAAGTCTTTTAGATAACCCTTCCCTAGGCTATCACCCCTGTAACATTTGTTTTGCTGTCTGTGCCCCTGTTCAGAAGATTTCACCTCACTTTTTGTCCCAATGACAATTGGATTTTGAAAATTTGGGGTTATTAGGGAAATAAGGATTGGTGATAAAGCATCAGTGGAGACACCTTTTTCCCATGTTAACTCTTACAGGAGTGAATTTCCCTTCCTAGGGTTAGATTTCCTCTCAATTCCTGTTGTCTCCTTCCGTTTGTAAGTAGGATTCGTTTGTAAGTCGGGTGTTTGTAAGTAGGGGACCCCCTGTATTATTATTATTATTTGTGCTGTCATTCAATGAGCCACATAGCTAGATTATGGGTAGCATTAATAGAATACAGTTGGATTTTTGTTTGAGTTTCTAGTAAACATGTCACAGCCTTAACAAAACAAAGTAAGCAATTATTATAAAAATAGCATATGCAAAAAAAATGCATTTTAAATATCACCATAACCAAAGATATAGGCAGCAGAAATTACAGGTGCATCTAAAAAAAACAGAATAGCCTCAAGTTAATTTATTTCAGTGATTCGATTCAAAAAGTGAAACTCATATATTATATAGATTCATTAAACACAGAGTGATATATTTCAAGCATTTCTTTCTTTTAATTTTTTATGATTATGGCTTATAGCTAGTGAAAACCCGAAATTCAGTATCTCAGAAAATTTTAATATTACATATGACCAATAAAAAAAGGATTTTTAATACAGAAATGTTGGCTTAATGAAAAGTATGTCCATGTACAGTATAGTATGCACTCAATACTTGGTCGGGGCTCCTTTTGCATGGATTACTGCATAAATGCGGCGTGGCATGGAGGCGATTAGCCTGTGGCACTGCTGAGGTGTTATGGAAGCCCAGGTTGCTTTGATAGTGGCCTTCAGCTCATCTGCATTGTTGGGTCTGGCATCTCTCGTCTTCCTCTTAACAATTACCCACAGATTTTCTATGGAGTTTAGGTCAGGCAAGTTTGCTGGCCAATCAAGCACAGTAATACCAAGATCATTAAACCAGGTATTGGTACTTTTGGCAGTTTGGGCAGATGCCAAGTCCTGCTGGAAAATGAATTTAGAATCCCCATAAGGCTGGTCAGTAGAGGTGTTAGTCCACTGTTAGTCCAAAGTCAGTGCAGCCCTCTACCAAAAATTCTAGAGCAAAGCCATAATCATCAAAATTAAAAGAAAGAAATGCTTGAAACATATCACTCTGTGTGTAATAAATCTATATAATATATGAGTTTCACTTTTTAAATTTAATTACTGAAATAAATTCACTTTTTTGATGATATTCTAATTTTTTTAGATGCACCTGTATGTGCAAAACTTGACTTTAGTTTGCACACACCCCCTTCTGCTTCTTGAGCTTCCTCTTTGATCAGTGAGGCCACCTCTAAGATTTGGAAAAGGGTAGAAGATAGCCAGGTCAAGCTGTTCCTCTGTCAAGTCATCTCCTTGAAAATTAACCACAATTCTAAATAATAAATTACTTTAAGTCACATAACACATTACATTAAATTGAAAAATATTGAGTATATCAAGCTTTTCAATAAGCATTTTAGGCATTTATTTTCCTTTCATTGTGGTATTTCTTTTTCTTTCCATTTCATGCACTTTCCATGCAAGGGGACCTTTGTGTATTTTCTGTGCTGCTGCAAAATTAATGAGATCCTGGTCTCCTTCCATACCACCTTAAATACCAGGTGTTGGCTGGTGTACAGGCTACTGGCTACTGTCATGTGACATGTGGTATGTTGTGGTGTCATTCATTTAGAATGGAAACTTAAAAAAAAAAAAAAAAACATGGTAGTGGGCAATACACACCACCCAACCACCAGGCTTTTTGTGCACTGCACAGAATTACAACTCCTCTGCTGGATAACCTTAGTTCAAGTAGTTACTTACGTGGAGATCAATTTAACCAAATTGAAGGTCGACGAGTCATGGAAGGAGGTACTAGAAGTAAGGACTTTTTCCCATAGTTTTAAATGGCAAACTGTCATTATTGGGGGGGATATTTTTCCTCTATGGACACAGGTTCTGTAAACTGGAAAATTTTGTCTCATGATATGTATAAATAAAAATGCCATTTTTTTTTACAAATGAGTCTTGTGGCATGTTTATGTTTAAACAAGCACAAGCTGGCATAAAACTTTATTTATGACTTCTCAATAATAATAAAGTTTACCCTTTTACCCTACTAGTATGCCAACTGTGAACATGTTCATGTAAATGTAAGGAGTGTGATTGCAGTAATAATACATTAAGAACATGAGTAATGGAAAGGAAAGACCTTCTGTAAATAAAAGACAGATTTGTTTATAACAAATGTATCTTCGGCTTAACTGGAATGAGAAATGGAATTTATTTCCTGCATTAACATTAACGAAAGTGCATGCATTGTGTATGTGTGCAAAAAAATGCTACTGAATGTATGGGGGGCAATATAAACACACAAAGCTTTAATTGGGGCACTTCACACTCCACAGTACCTCATCACATCACTGTATATTTGTGTGCTGGACTGGAGATGAGACGAAGCCGTGGTATTTACAACATTGTAGTATACTGTGTAGGCCTTCGGGCCTTCGATATGATACTGTCAATTTTGCAGATTGAGGCTTAGCAGCTCACAGGAGATAATATCAGCCCTTTAATAATACCAGACACACTAGTCCTTCTGTGAGATCCTAGAGGGGCTCGACAATTAGTGGGGTCCTGACTAGTGCTCCTTATTGCACTTTTGTGATCATCTTTTACAGACACATATTGTCATCAAAGAAGAGACACATGGGACTGCATCTCAGTACTTGGCCCAGGTCACCTCTACCTATCAACTCTAAAGTGTCTCTCTAATAGTATGCTTTCTTCAGGACAATTTCTCTCCGATGGTAGGCTTTTTCCACATGGCATTCTCTCACTTTCAACAAGACAAACTTTCCTGCATTTCTCTCCATATGGCAAGATCTTTCCATGTAATATGCCTCCGGAGCCATCTATCTCCACATAGCAGTCTCGTTCAAGGATTCTATCTTTTGACATGGGAGGCTTTTTCTAATATTGTTTCTCTTTCACCAAGGTGAACATTCCAAGACAGTCAACTTACACATGGCAGGTTCTTTTTCATGTACACTCTGTACAGGGATGTCTAGTTCCATATCATAGTCTCTCTTTAAGGGCTCTCTATTTTTTCATTACAAGGTCTGTCTAATGCAGTCTCTCCCTTTCATGAAAGTTAACTTTCTAGGACAGTATTTCTCCAGGGCTGTCTATTAACACATGGCAGTTTCTATAAAGGACCCTCTCTTTCCATGTGGCAGTCCACTAGTGTAGTCTTTCTCTACATGCCAGACATTTTTCATGGCTGTTCGCCTGCAGTGCCTCAGATCGGTTTCAATCCACAATGCATACCTTCTAAGAAAGCCTCACTATTCCCTGTTTTGAGTCTAGTTTGTCTCCAGGGTTGTCTTTCCCCAAAGAAATCTACCCTTAGGGCTGTCATTCTTAAAGATAGTGTCTCTTCATATGGCAACCTTTTTCCAAAGCAGAAGATGGTCAAGACAATATTTCCTCTTCTTCAAATATGTGCTGTAATATAAGAAAGAATCTAGTGTATGTACAGTATACGTTACTCTAAGCCATGTATAACACTTTGCAATAGAAAGAGTTTGGAATACAGTATGAGGAAACATGCCACAAACATGCCCTCCTCATTTCTATCCTATATGTACGTTTATTTGCATTTTTTTGTATTACAGTATATTGATTTGCTGCTATCACCATATATGCAGCATTACAAAAGCAAGAAATTCTCTCCAAATATACAATAGATATAAATGTTCCACAATTGTTAATCAACAAAAGAAACTGTGCCCTGTGTTTAGTGTGGTGTAAAGAAGTATGTTAAAATTAAATAATGCAAACATTTCAATACAAAGATATGAGTAAGCATAACCATTATGGTTATACACACATATAGAAACTCAAGCTCAACTCTATTTAGATGATGCCTAACAATTTAAAATACCTGGAACCAGTTAGTGGTTTGAAGGTAAGAGTGGGAATTATTTGCTCGCTTTCATGTGAGTATTTCTTTGTGTTGATGGCTCGCTTTTTACATCTGAGTAAAAGTGTTGACAACAGTGAGAAGGAAAGGGGGATATCAGCAAGATCTCCTTTTAATCTCTATAACCTGAATAGGAGCTTAAAGTGCAGGGTTTGTTGAGATCCTGTACTAAAACTAAAGCTAGGCTTGCAATTTCAGTTATCTCAAGAAGGGGTATCAGTGTCAATAACATTGCTGTGTCCAATTTAACAAAGATGTGTTCATTATACTAAGGGAGTGAAACATTTTTCCCAAACTTTCTGGCTTACTTATTATGATGGTAAAATGTACAAAGCATGGCATCCCACGGCAACCCTTTTTGCCAATTTGTATAGAACAAACTCAACTTAGATTTTTTGTTGTCAATTGTTGCATTTTGGATTTGGATTTTGCACTTCTCTAAGGATATTTTTAATTTACCTGCACTCACCCCAGCTACCTATTACAACATCCTATTAGTCAGTGAGACCAGCCAACCTGTTAACAGACCATGCACTTACTGGAGGACAAGGTTAGGGATGAGCGAATCTGCCTGGTTTTGGCTCATGAACAGTTTCACACATCTTTCTTGAAGCTCGAAGTCTGTCTGTCAGAAATGCTACAGAAATCTACGGGAGGTTTGGAGGTTGGGAGGCAGGAGGGGCTGGGGGGAGTGGCTTGGTAAATCTTGTGTTTAATTTCTGGATGTTTTGAGGGCTAATAAGCAAACAAAAGGCATGGGAAACTAGGCACTGTTATGGGTTGCATATACCAATAACAAAATGAAAAATAATAAAATTGAAACCGTATCTCTCCTTTCACAGAATTGTTAGCCCTCCCCTCCAACACACAGAAGGTAGCTAGGCAATTCATTCCTTCAAATTAATGACTCTCCTGTGACTTAGCTGACCAGGGCAAAGGCTAGTTACTGCATTATTGGTTGTTTTTCTGGTGGTGGACATAGGTTTGAGATTTGAAAACATCACCAATACTGGCTTGTAGCTAATGGTACCTAGGGTAGCATAGTTGGGGAATGGCAGCACCCAGCTAAACTATTTACATTTTTTTTTATCAGCTCTTCACATTATAGGCTTAGTTCTGCCCTAAGACTGCAATGGATGTATTGCCATTAGTAAGGTGACTATTCTGGTAAATAGACCCTGGATTTTCTTCTATCGTTACTTATTCTGAGATGCATCATAGTGCTGCCCCTACTTATATGTACAGTGCTTGTATATGTGAGATTCTTTCCCATCCACTGAAGCTCAAGTATGCCCAACATCACCCCTATATGGCTGAAATTCCACATCTTCAATTCCAGCTGTAAAAGCAGGTGAAAAAAGTGATGGGAGATTTGATTTGATAGGTGCCCGGACATCACAGGAGGATGACATATGCAGCTTCCACTATGAACACCCATCAGTAAATGTTTTATTCCAACTTAGGAGACTGCAATAGATTTCATGGTTTGCCAGGAAGTTCATTTGAAATGGGTATTTAGGATAAGTTTAAGGGCCATTCCCATGTGTGACAAATTCAGGTAGTTCCTATGTGTGCCACTTTCACAATATGATGTTCTGGCTGTGACATATGTGAATTACCACTAGTTCCTAAATAATGAAACTGGAGGTAATTAAAGCTGAACTCCAGGAAAACTAAAATGTAACACTTTCAGTGGGGCTGTGTCCATACTGCAAGGGTTAAATGCTCAATTAGGTTTAGGGGATTTGTAAAATCACTTACCCAATGCTTTGCTCCTGCTCCCCTGCAGTGGTATAGTGGTCTGAGGACCTTTGACATCATCAAGACCAATGCCGGGGAGCACAGACTTTTAAAGGAGCAGAGAATCGGGTAAGTAAAATGCGTTAAGTGTCTCCTAGACACTTAATGAGCAGCTAACCTTTGCAGTGTGAGTGCAGCTCCACTGCAAGAGAGGAACTTTAGATTTACTGCAGTTGGACTTCGAGACCAACTCTATGTTGGCCTACAAAAACAGGCCAGTGTTCAGAGTGGATACACTGTGTAGTAAAAAGCAGGGCATGTTTGCATTGAGAAGCTTCTCATTTTCAGCTTCCAGCTCATAACTCGCTGGTTGCGAGGATGCCGGTGATGGCCAGCATCCTAGCAACAAAAGACACACCCCGAGATGCATTCATCTACTGGCTGGATGATTCTCTGGGTGACAGCTAATTTTAAACCAGGGGGCCAGGGATGTTGGTTTTACATTTGACTGGTGGCTGGGAGGCTGGTGATGGATCATTGGTTGCCGGGACGTTGACGGATGCTCAACCAACAACGTCCTAGGAACCAATGACACTGTGCAGCTCGGGGTTGAATTTTCACTGAGGATAGAGTGTCCAGTGTGCATAGTGCTGCACCACTACAATGTGATAAATTAATTTACCTCTTTCCGACAGGAACACGAATCTGTCGCAGGCACCAAAATTTGTGGTGTGGAGTCACAACACAATTCTAAGGAGTGTCTCTATAGCACTCTTCTTATGAAATCCAGGCATTGTTCCTTGAAAACTTTCCTTCACAATACAAAATATATTTCATTCATTCGTAAACCAATACATCTTTCCTGGTGCTGTTAAACATTAAACATTACTTTTTCTTCTAAATGCTTTAAACTTCCAACCTTCTTTTCTCCAACATTCCATAAATCTATCAACATCTCCATGAAGTATTTTATCACATTCCTCTGGCCTTCCCACCTTTTCACATCATAACATGACAGATTCTATAACATACTGCTCAGTCTCTGCCTTTACTTTGTTTAAACCTTTGATGTACAGAGAGGTTTTTATGCTCCCGAGTCCTGCACTACTCTTCTGCCTCTACATATTTGAGTTCCCGTTACAAGGCTATATAAACTTTATACAGAACTGATAGCTTACAGTAATGTGTTCTGTACGATACTGTAAAGGTAAAGTTAAACTCTACGTCTGACAAACTTGATGTCATTGAGCATAGCGGTGAAATAAACTTGCAAAAAGGTAGTCATTTACTGTGCAGTTGTGTTTGTAGAGGCTCTTAAAGCATAATGTAAACCCAAGAACAAAAATGTGATATATATAGCAGATTACTGGTCCTTAGATGTAGTGGTTGCATTCGTTTTCTTGTTTTCGTTTTCTTATTCTTACAAGGCCTCATTCACATGGACATACTGCAGTGTACACCCATGTGAGGGATATGTTTACCTGCTTGGGGATGCACAGGCAGTCCCATTCATATTACCTGGGACACAGAGGCTGCATGGATGCCACTGCTCCCAATTTGCCATCCTTGCGGGTGCACATGTATGGCCCTGAATGCAGACAGTATACAATGGGACTACCTGCACAGGGTTGCACGGAACACCTACCAGTGACAAACTTCCCGTTCTAGGGACACCCAAAGACAGGAAGTGTTAGAAGTAGACATGTGTGATTTGTTTTGTTACGAATCAAAATTCAGATAACATTTTTATTATTCGAAGATTCGGATGTATCTAAATCTCTGAATCACAATACTTATAAATTTCAATGAATCCAAAATAAACTATAACGAAAAAACAAATTTATTTGTATTCATCATTTTCATTTGAATGACATGTTGTGATAGTTTGGGTCTTTTGTTAATGTTTGAAGACTCTGAAATACAGTAACATAACAACATAATGAATGAACGGGAAAAAAAACCCAAATTTTTCCATTGTGCACATAAGTAGTTAGGAGTACAGAACATTCTTTAACCACCCCCACCCCCTTTTTTCTATATAACAAAGGGAAAGGTACAGAGCACTGTAAGTTAAAACTCACAGGATTTCTGGCAGGACTAATAGGTTACCGTATTTTTGGCATATGGCTATTTCCTATAAGATAACAGGATAAGCTGCCTGAAGCATACAAACTTATACTGAGACCAAGAAACAACTGTTTTAAAGCTTGTATTCTATGAGGCTTATGCCCTGTACACACGATCAGATTTTCCGTCAACAATACCGAAGGATGTTGGCTTAAACTTGTCTTGCATACACACGGTCACACAAATGTTAGCCAAAAATTCCGAACGTGAGAACGCGGTGACGTACAAGACGTACAACAAGCCGAGAAAAAGGAAGTTCAATAGCCAGTGCGGCTCCTTCTGCTTGATTCTGTGCATGCGTGAACTTTTGTGCGACTGACTTGTGTACACGCGATCGGACTTTCCGACAACAAAACTTGAGAATTTGAGAACCTGCTCTCAAACATTTGTGTGCAGACTTTCCGACAACAAGCTCACATCGAACATTTCCCATCGTAAAACCCAAACGTGTGTACACGGCTTAAAGGCTCGGTTCACATGGGTGTGATGCGAGAAACCCTGCAAATCCAGTGGGGGTTCCTGCATAGCACACAACTCGCAGGCAGTTCACACTGCCTTATGTGAACCACTGGGAGTGTCGATACAAAGTTAATACCACCCCCAGATCAGTTCGCATATCTTAGAGCAACCTGTCAATTCAGACAGGAATTGGATAGCATGGGTGTGAACATCCATGCGATCCGATTCTGGTGAAAACCAAAAAAAGGGTTGTGCACAGCAGTACGGTGCAAATCACATGCGATGACGCACAGCGCACCAATGTGAACCCAGCCTCAGTCCACATGGGTGTTCAGGGGGCGGTAAAAAGAAGTGGTTGATTCACGTTTTTGCACATGGGCATGGCGGCCACACAAGTCTGCATACATTGCTAAGGCCATAATGCTTAGCTTTGCCGTGCAGCAATTTTAACTCATCTTGATGAGTTCAACAGGCTGCAACACCCATCAAACTTTCCCATTAAAGTCAACGGGACCACTCTGAAACTGCTCACCAAAAGTGGCTACAGAAGTTTCAATGTGGTATTTCAATGTAAAAACCCCTTTAGGATTAAAAAAAAAATGGAGGACGATAGCGTTTTTTCATTTAACACATTGAGCACAACAAAATAAACATTCCCAATAAACTATTTGTTAAGATTCTTACCCCGGCACTTGCAGTTCGCAAGCTTCAATGCTGCGGGCTCCTGTTCTCTCAGTGCTGAATGCCTGTAAACCAGCTCCAAACTGCCTCTGAGGAAGAAATCTACCATGGATCTCTTTTCAGAGGGTCAGTAGGGCCCGCTGCCATTGTAAATGAACATTAATAAACATATTACACCATCAGAAGCCTCTGTTCTCTTTCATGAGCATTGAAGACATACAGGTATATGATGGTACAAGAACGTGTTGATTTGTCATTGAGAAGTCCATCAATACATCGTTCAATACCATAGGGCAGTGGTCTCCAAACTGTGGCCCTTTGTTTGCCTTTATCTGGCCCTTGGGGCACTTTTCCTCCCACTGACACCGACAATGGGGTATAATTCCTGTTACTGACATCAACAACAAGGCACTGTTTCTCACATTGACACCAACAATGGAGCACTATTCCTCCCATGGACACCAATGACGGGGCACTTTTCCTCCCACTAATACCAATGATGGGACATAATTTTTTCACTGATACCAACAATGAGGCACTATTCCTCCCACTGACACCAACGATGGGGCAATGTTCCTTTCACTGACACTAACGATGGGGCAATGTTCCTCTCACTGACACCAATGACGGGGCAATGTTCTTCCCACTGACCCCAGTAATTGACTATTCCTCCCCCTAATGCCAAAGATGCACTGTTTACTCCCACTGTCACCAAGACAATTTCTACTCCCAGTAGTCACAATCTGGCCCCCTCAAGTCTGAAGTACAGTAAACTGGCCCTTTGTTTAGAATGTTTGGATACCCCTGCCATAGAGGGAAGCAAGATTAATTCTACGCAGAGGGTATTTTCAAGTGTTTTTTAACCTCTTCCCGGCCGCCGTCAAATGATCTCTCGTTCTGGGTGGACATCATATGACGGACCTCCAGAACGACCACTCTCGCATGCCCCCGGGGGCATGCAGTGTGGTGATTGCTGCCGCGCCATGTTGCCAGGACACGGCATGACCCTGATCTGTGTAAAGAGCCGCGGCTCTTTAACCATGTGATCAGCTGTGTCCAATCACATGTAAACACGGAGATGCCAGTAATCGGCGATCCTCGCCTCACACTGACAGAGTGCGAGGAGAGGAGAGCCGAACAGCAGCATCTCCTCACAGAGGACATCTAGGGATGCAATCAGGGCACTGATCATCAGTGCCCTGATTACAATTAAGTGCCAGCAATGCCACTGCCAGCAATCAGTGACCACAATTGGTACCAATCTGTGCCCACAAGTGCCAGCAATCAGTGCCCACAAGTGCCAGCAATCAGTGGCCATCAGTGATGCCAGTCAGTGCTGGCTATCAGAGCTGCCCATCAATGCCCATCACTGGTGCCCATCAATGCTCATCGCTGCTGCCCATCAATGCCACCCATCAATGCCCATCTGTGCCCACCAATGCCACCTATATGTGCCCACTAGTGCTGCCTATCTATACCCACCAGTGCCACCTATCTGTGCCCAGTGCCCACCAGTGCCACTCATCAGTGTCGCCTATCAGTGCTCATCAGTGCCACATATCAGTGCCACCTATCAGTGCCCATAAGTGCAGCATATTCGTGTCTCCTCATCAGTGCCACAAATCAGTGCCCATAAGTGCCGCCTCATTAGTGCCCATCAGTGCCACCTCATCAGTGCCTATCAGTACTGCCTCATCAGCGCCTATCAGTGCTGCCTCATCAGCGCCCATCAGTGAAGGAGAAAAATTACTTATTTACGAAACTAAGAAAAACTTTTTTTTTTTCAAAATTTTTTTTTTTTTTAAATAAAAAACCAAGGAGCGCTGATTGGCTTGTGCTGCCTGTGACTAATCTCAGCACAGCTGGCGTGGCGCATGCCCCCTACCAGGAAGTGCTGGATCATGTACTAGATATGTGATCTGGAATAGGAGAGCCACTCTGCCACTGTACTCCTATGTGAGGCGGTCGGCAAGCCGTTAATATGGTGAGCCGTTCCTTTTCCCCCTTTTTTTTTTGAGCATTCTAGTGGCCGACGACTATAGAAACCGGCTTCTGGGTAGGGTTGCCACCTGTCCAGGATTTACGCGTACAGTTTCGTTTTTTTAACCATTTGTCCGGGTTTCAATCCACCTGAAACCCGGACACATTATTCAGACCAGACTGTGGCTCTCCAAGCAAGCGAGATAGTCATACACAAATCCGTTGCTGCTGCAGGTGGCTGTTTGGGGGCAGGTTTGACCACCACCAGACACTTGTGAATAATAATATTCTAATCTAATCATTATTTACTCGTGTCTGGAGTAGCAGACTTTCTAAATACAACCCCAGACATGTCCACTTTAACATAACATATACAAAAAAGGACGGAGAGCATTTCTTTTCAGTATGAACCCTGGAGGTTTTTCGCAGCAGGAAGTGCTGTGTGGGTGAATACAGTACAAGTCATGACATTTTGTGGGATATTTACCCCAAGGAACCTGAACAGAACATTAAAGAAATCTGAATCCATTCTTCTTTTCTTTTTCTTAAAATATATGAAAGTCAACACAGCAGCTTTAAGCAAGAATGTGCTGAGATTAAGGCTGGGATGTTGCATGTCTTTTAAGATTGATTCTGCTGGCACCAACAGAGAAAAAGGGATTGATCTGTACAAGCATTTGCTGAAGTCATGCAGGTCTTATTTTCTTTTGTAGCTTGGTGAATTTCCTAAACTGGAGCTAAAGGACGTCTTTGTACCTTTGGGTTAAAAAAAAAGAGTGGATATCTCTCTGAAAACTTTCCTTTCTGTTAAAGGAGAATTACCGTATATACTCAGTAATTTTTCAGCACATTTTTTAGGCTGAAACCCCCCTCCCCCTCGGCTTATACTTGAGTGAGAGTGCCCACCTGCAGCTGTACCTGTGATAACTAAAACAGCGGGTGTCTCCTGCTGTATCATGCGGTCTGTGCGGCCGTCCATTGTAACAAAGCCCTGCCTCCTCCTTGTACGTGATAGAGGAACACTGATACAATGCTGGGAAACTGTATCAGTGTTCTGTCTATCACGGATGAGGAGGAGGCGGGGCTTTGTTACAATGGACAGCCACCGAACAGACTGCATGACACAGCGGGAGACACCCTCTGTTTTAGTTATCAAAGGTACAGCTGCAGATGGGCATGACACAGCGGGAGACACCCGTTGTTTTAGTTTTTACAGGTACAGCTGCAGATGGGCACAGCGAGGCTGCAGATGGGCACAATGAGGCTTCAAATGGGCACAGTGAGGCTGCAGATGGGCACAGTGAGGCTACAAATGGGCACAGCGAGGCTGCAGATGGGCACAGTGAGGCTGCAGATGGACACTGGTGATACAGGTGGGCACAGTGAGGCTGCAAAAGGCCACAGTGAGGCTGCAGATGAGCACAGTGAGGCTGCAGATGGGCATTGTTTACCCAGTAGCTGCTGCATTTCCCATCCTAGGCTTATACTCGAGTCAATACGTCTTCCCAGTTTTTTGTTGTAAAATGAGGTGCCTCGGATTATATTCGGGTCGGCCTATACTTGAGTATATATGGTAATAAAAGATATACAATTTATGTAGAGGTGTGGGCTTTTTTGTGTCATTTTGTGTGGGCTTGAGGTCTGTGAACAGTATAGGATGGGTGTATTTATACAAAAAAATTGCATAGGAATTTGCCCAGTAAAAGTGCATGTACATTAGTTCTGTGTGAACAGGGCAATAAACAAATGTTATTAGGCTATTTCCTGTGCACGTTGAATGTTTTTAATTGATTTAAAATGGAAAATACAGCATTTGACCCCTAGATGGCGCTAAGTATCATAAATATTTCCTAAGATACTTAGCACCATCTTGTGGCCAAATGCATTATTTTGTAGTTTAACTCCATGCAAAACATTTAACCAACACAAGCATTAACCTAATAACATTTCCTAAGATACTTAGCACCATCTTGTGTCCAAATGCATTATTTTCTAGGTTAAATGTAAATGGTTTAACCTGCCAAAGGATTTGTAATTCTGTGCAAACAGGCACCCCTGCCAGACAGCACAGCCAGATCCTCAATTGCAGTAGCAGCACAGCACAATCAAGAACACGTCAAGTCAAAGGATAGCACCAGGCTGCCGAATGGATAATGAAATAAAGGTGCTGAAGAGTCACCCAGCTTGTTTTTATGCTCTCTCATGCTCTCAGGATCTTCACATGTATACGCAAGCAGATCCTGATTGGCTCCTAATGCTGCCCCAGTCTCTATTAGTGTCAGCGCTGCTGATATCAAGTCAGAACTGCATACTTACAATATCTCACAAAAGTGAACACACCCCTCACATTTTTGTAAATATTTTATTATATCTTTTCATGTGACAACACTGAAGAAATGGCACTTTGCTACAATGTAAAGTAGTGAGTGTACAGCTTGTATAACAGTGTAAATTTGCTGTCCCCTCAAAATAACTCAACACACAGCAATTAATGTCTAAACCACTGGCAACAAAAATGAGTACAACCCTAAGTGAAAATGTCCAAATTGGGCCCAATCAGCCATTTTCCCTCCCCGGTATCATGTGACTTGTTAGTGTCACAACCCTAAGTGAAAATGTCCAAATTGGGCCCAATTAGCCATTTTCCCTCCCCGGTATCATGTGACTCATTAGTGTTACGTGGTGTCAGGTGTGAATGGAGAGCAGGTGTGTTACATTTGGTGTTATCTCTCTCACTCTCTCATACTGGTCACTGGAAGTTCAACATGTCACCTCATGGCAAAGAACTCTCTGAGGATCTAAAAAAAGAATTGTTGCTCTCTACATAAAGATGGCCTAGGCTATAAGAAGATTGCCAAGACCCTGAAACTGAGCTGCAGCACAGTGGCCAAGTCCATACAGCGGTTTAACAGGACAGGTTCCACTCAGAACAGGCCTCGCTATGGTCGACCAAAGGAGTTGAGTGCAGGTGCTCAGCGTCATATCCAGAGGTTGTATTTGAGAAATAGAAATATGAGTGCTGCCAGCATTGCTGCAGAGGTTGAAGGAGTGAAGGGGTGGGGGGTCAGCCTGTCAGTGCTCAGACCATACGCCGCACACTGCATCAAATTGGTCTGCATGGCTGTCGTCCAAGAAGGAAGCCTCTTCTAAAGATGATGGACAAGAAAGCCCGCAAACAGTTTGCTGAAGACAAGCAGACTAAGGACATGGATTACTGGAACCATGTCCTGTAGTCTGATGAGACCAAGATAAACTTATTTGGTTCAGATGGTGTCAGGTGTGTGGCGGCAACCAGGTGAGGAGTACAAAGACAAGTGTGTCTTGCCTACAGTCGAGCATGGTGGTGGGAGTGTCATGGTCGGGGCTGCATGAGTGCCAGCACTTGGGAGCTACAGTTTATTGAGGGAACCATGAATGCCAACACATACTGTGACATACTGAAGAATAGCATGATCCCCTTTCTACAAAGACTGGGCCGCAGGGCAGTATTCCAACATGATAACAAACCCAAACACACCTCCAAGATGACCACTGCCTTGCTAGAGAAGCCGAGGGTAAAGGTGATGGGCTGGCCAAGCATGTCTCCAGGCCTAAACCCTATTGAGCATCTGTGGGGCATCCTGAAACGGAAGGTGGAGGAGTGCAAGGTCTCTAACATGCACCAGCTCCGTGATGTTGTCATGGGGGAGTGGAAGAGGACTGCAGTGGCAACCTGTGAAGCTCTGGTGAATTCCATGCCCAAGAGGGTTAAGGCAGTGCTGGAAAATAATGGTGGCCACATAAAACATTAACACTTTGGGCCCAATTTGGACATTTTCACTTAGGGGTGTGCTCACGTTTGTTGCCAGTGGTTTAGATATTAATGGCTGTGTGTTGAGTTATTTTGAGGGGACAGCAAATGTACACTGTTATACAAGCTGTACACTCACTACTTTTACATTGTAGCAAAGTGTAATTTCTTCAGTGTTGTCAGATGTAGGTGGTATAGCCAACTCTTTGGATAAAATGTGGAAAGTCAAAGGTCTTGCTGCCCTCCTCAGAAAAATGGGTGTCCTTAAAACTGAAACATATAGAAAAACAGGGAGGGCGCACCTACCTTGTGCATTACCAAAGATAACATTTATTTGAATAGTAAAAACAAAGATCATACTCACAAAGAAGCGTTTAGTGACATGGTGGGCGGGCCCGGATGGGTGTGGCAGGTTCCGGTGGGCGTCTGCCCAGACACGCGATTGGCTCTATATAGAAGCGTACTTGAGAAGGTCAATCTGCTATCACAGAAGCTCTGATGAAGAGGGTACTACCTCGTATCACGTAAGTCGTTTTGCGATGCCATCTGGTTCCCCCTAACATCCGGTCCAGGTTGCAGGTGTCTAGAAGACACGGCTCCGAATCCTTGGAGTATTGTTAAGAGCACAACCAATGTGTCAGTTACATTCCTGGCACGTGCCGGAAATGTAACTGTTTTTTTAAACTGTTAAGACCCTAGACACAGAGGCTTAGTATGTTAGGGGTTAGGTTTTAGGGGGTCAAAGTAGATGGAAACTCTGGCTGAAATATGCCAAGTTTGTTAAAGTACTGTTTATCATAAACAATTGCCATTTTTTTCTAATTAAAATATTTATTTTTGCCTTTTTTTCCCATCTGAGCTTCAGTGCTGCTCCTTCAGCAGCTACTGTACTTGTGATTCAGGGTGTCATTCTAAATGACTAGCACCACAACGCACCACGTAGAGCGCTGTGTTATGCATTGCCCAACCACTGTTCTTGTCAATGTATAAGCTCTATCCTTATCAACTCAGGGGGAGGAGGGACACCGCACGGTTCTAGCATTTTATACATCAATATGCTTTGCTTCATCTACAATAGCTTCCTGAACTCTGACATCCTTCTGATAAATGGAACAAAAAAGGACTGCTTAAGCCAACAAGTAATAAATATGATTAAATGCCTTTTTCCACTTATTATTTCTGTACATTCTCTAACTGTGAGTTGTGGTACATATAAGTGTCACAACACTGGTTTTTAGTTCATATAAGAAAACAATTAGTTCTCACTGTAAAGATTAATTTTACATTTTGAAAGGAAGGTGAGAAGTTCACATCTCTTTCACATTTTAAAAATAAATCTTCTGAGCTTTATCTATGTTTATTATTTTCATCAAGGTATGGAGTATGAATAAAGTGGCAATCCATCCAATATTAAAGGACATCTATACCCAAGTATAACAGTGTTACATATTGCTTACCAGTTTACCAATATGTAGATGTGGTGGCTGCACCAGTTTTCTTTTTTCCAGGCTAAAAATATTTTCAGCAAGTACAGAAAACGACCTTTGTCACCAAGAGTGGAAGTGAGGGAGAATCTAAAATGATGGGCTATCACCAGAACAGGAACAAGTGGAGACTATTGTCCCATTGGCACCTGTCTAGGAGGATTGTTCTGTCACTTTGGGGATATTTCATGTTAAGCGGGCTATACAAGGATGGGCACCCTCTATCTACGATAGACTTGTTGGTTTTTCCTGAACAGTTAGTACTGCTGGTTATAGCTGGTGACACTAATCATTGTGTTCTCCAGGCAGGGAAGGTTCCCCACCAGCAGAACACAATAGTGCTATGGGAGGGATTTCCATCAACACTGACTGAGTTGATGGGGGAATCAAGCAATTGTATTTGCATGATAATTGCATAATCTATGACTTGCCTTATTTCCTCCTTATTTTCCTCCGGATGTAGACTGTCACTTGCCTCATTGCCTGCCACCAGATGCAGCTTGTCACTTGCCACCTTAATTGCCACCAGATGTGGATTGTCACTTTCTATGTTACTTGCCACCAAATGCGGCTGGTCACTATCCTGCAACAACAGTGACAGCAGAGAAACGGGCTTCTCTCCCCAGCTTTTCAGCACATGTGAAGGCGGGCTGTGAGAGATGATGTAATTTCTCTGCTGCCCGCAGCTGCATAGTGAGGGTGGAACTGCGGTGATGCAGGGCGGGCGGTGTGAGATGATATCATATCTCTGCTTGCTCGCCCACCCATTCACTGTGCTGCCTTCTCGTTCACCCACCGGCCTGCTTACTGGCATGACTGCCCGTCCGCTCTGCTCACCCGCTGGCCCGCTCACTGGCCTGCTCGCCCGCTCCACTCACTTGCCGGCCACCTACTGACCTGACTGCACGCCCGCTCACCCGCCGGCCTCCCGGCCCGCTCACTATTTTCTCGGGGGGAGCAATTGCCCCATTGCCACCCCCCCAGACCCTCCCCTGGTCTCAAGTCTGTCCTTATTACCATACAATACAAGAATCCCAGCCACTACACTTATAACCCTTTATTAGTATAGACAGTCTAGTTTCAATTGATAATGAAGATCTTCCTGCACAGTACAGACAGGCTTAATTATGGCAAACACCACTACCCATCCCCTCATAAACAAAGTAACTATCTAGGATTTTTCCTTGCTAGACTGTCCAAAGTAGAGTAATCAAAAAAGATAAGTTGAAAATATAATTTTTTTGTTATAAAGGGGCATGTAACAAATTGAAAGTAGGTATTATCCTGATTTGGCCGCAAAAGTAAAAATACACTTCAATTCAGTTGAGTATTCACTGTTAATTATTTGTCAATGTCAACATGAAGATACAGACAGTGATCTTAATATTGTTTCAGTCAGTTCTCCAGTGCTGCAATTTCACTTCAAATTTGACAGCTACACTTTTCATATTCTTGGCAACGGATATCATCAATTAATCTTTGTTCCTCGTTTTTAGACATTATTGAATTTTTAGAACATGAAATAGTCTAAATATAACTATAGAAATTCTATGAGCTAACAGAACCTCTGAGATGGAATGAGTCTCCGATATGTGAGCCGCTGTGTCGTGGGCAAAATGATAAAAAAGTCCCTATCGCTGGTTATAGCTCAGTGATGGAAAATGTTACAGTGATGGATTTAGATAAACTTTGATTTAGTTTTCCTGTTTCCTGGAAGACCCCGGGAAGCTGACTCTAACAGAAAGGAATATTTCTGATAAGGATAAAATCCTTCAAAGAAAACTTTGTAACTTGAGGTAGAGATTTCCTATGCTGCCGCTGATAATGATATAAGAAATTTTACAGGGATTCTGTACATCTCTGAGCTGACAAAATATGTCAAAGCTTATTATGGAATAGCCAGAGCCATAGCTCTATATGATGGGCCTGATAGCAAAATATCATATGGTCATCTAGCTCTGCAGCTCATACCTTAAAAAATATGTAAAACCAAATCAAAGATTGTAATAACTTGCTGCAGCTTACTAGTCGTTAGATGTAGTTTTTTTATTTTTTTAGCCTTTTTTTTTTTTTTTCCAGCTGGTGATCCCGCAAATAACACACTTTCTGTCCTTTCACATCTATGCTTTTTTTTTCTAGTGCAGGGGTCTCCAAACTGTGGCTTGGGCCAGATGAGGCCCATCGCTTGCCTTTATCTGGTCCTTCGGGAACTAATCCTCCCACTGATACGAGACACTATTCTGCCATCTAGCATCAACAATGGAACACCATTTCTTCCACTGACTCTAATAATAGTGCACTATTTCTCCCTATGATTCCAATGATGGGGCACTATTCCTATAGCCTAATACCAAATGTGGTGATGTTTACTTCTACTGATGCCAGAAAAATGTACACTCCTGCTGGCCACGATCTGGCCTTCCTGAGGTCTGAACGACAGTAAACTGGCCCTTTGTTTAGAAAGTTTGGAGACCCCTGCTCTAGTGTATTGATGGAGGCAGCCAAAGTTTTCATCCTGGCTGGATTTCAGACATGGCTGCCTTTGTTCATCTTCATTGCATGGTGCATTGATAGGGCTGGTAGTTTACCCACTTGCTTACTGGGCCAATTCTGACACTTCTCTCATATATGTAAAAATCAGTTTTTTTGCTAGAAAATCACTTAGAGCCCCTAAACGTATATCTTTTTTTTTTAGCTGAGGCCGTAGAGTAGGGGTAGGCAACCTCGGCCCTCCAGCTGTTTTGAAACTACAAGTCCCATGAGACATTGCAAGACCCTGATGGTTACAGCCTTGACTCCTAGAGGCAGAGGCATGATGGGATTTGTAGTTTCACCACAGCTGGAGTGCCAAAGTTGCCTACCCCTGCTCTAGAGAATTAAATAGAGGTCATTGCAATTTTTTTATGTCACACAGTATTTGCACAGTGATTTTTCAAATGCAATCTTTTTGGAGAAATACACTTTAATGATTTAAAAAAGAACAAAACAATTTGTAACCCTATTTTTTGTAAAATATGGAAGATGTCGTTGCACCGAGTAAATAAACCATGGAATGGCACCAATCTATGGTACTTTAAAATCTTCATGGGTAACGCTTTAAAATTTTCTACAGGTTACCAGTTTAGCAATACAGAGGAGATCTAGTGCTAAGGTTACATGATTCTTAGAATCATATCATTGGTAGCCTGTTTAGCAGATTTACAGCGTGGTCTGTCACACCGAACGAACACCTTTGGGTGTTTGATTGGAAGGACTATTTCTCTTTCTACTTACCCTGGTGTTCTTGTACACCAATCGGAGCTAAGATGCTCTCGCTCTGACTTTTGCGGCGATACTTTACATGTGTGGTTTGAACACATGTGGAAGTGACCTACATATGCGTTCACCCCTGCATGCGACTATGTATTTTATTACTTTTTTTTATTTTTATACTGTCCCTTTAAAAAAAATGTTTTGATAATTTTATTCCTATCACAAGGAATGTGAACATTCCTTGTGAGAGAAATAAGCAGTGACAGGCCCTCTTTATGGAGAGATCTGGGGTCAATAGGGCTCCAGATCTCTCCTCTACAATGTAAAGCATTAGATGAAATAAAAACATTGATCTAATGCTTTAAAAAAAAAAAAGGCCTTGTTTACATTGGGCCCGAACCGGAAGTGACGTCATGACGTCGCCCTGGCCCTCCTAGGCCATAGAGATGAATGATCTTTCCCCCGTTCATCTCTTTGACCAGCAGCCACAACCACCAGATCAAATTTCAGGCTTCCTGATCTGCCAGTGCTGTTTGTAAATGTTTCTAGATAAAGTACTATTGAGAGGCAAGGGCACCCATCGATACCTATGAACACAGCTGTCCTTTGACAGCTCGGTTCACATACACTAAGTTCAGAGCTGATCCGAGCAGCTCTGTACCTTGGGATCGCTTTGATCACAGAGTGACCAATCACAATGATCAGAGATGTAAACAGTGTAGTGTTTACATCTGTGAGCCATCTCCTTTCTTCTACAGAGGAAAAAACAGGAATGAATGCATCACAGAGTCATTTATTAGTTACTGATCACAGCACAGATCATGACAGCATCATATTAAAGTTTTTTTTTAACCCTTTTATCTCCCTTTTCTGTAGATCTGATCTCCATCTTGTCTCTAGTGACCAGTATATTAAACCTTTACCTCCCTTATCCTTCACATTTGTACATTAACCCCTTCATCTCCATCCTTCCACTATATGTGGCCTGCACTGTATGTGGCCCTCCTCTGGCCCCCCTCTGTTTATGAGCTGTATGCTTTGTATTTAGTGAACCATCATCAAGCTCCATGTTTTAATCACCTCAGTACCAACATGTTCTTTACTGTACAAAAAAGGGTCAACAAAGTAGATCACCCTCTGGGTGTGTTCTTTCCAAAAAGGTGTCATTTGGGGGCGGGGGGGGGGGGTTGGGGGGTTATAGTACTGACCTGGTATTTTCTTTTTTAACAGGAAGAAGGTGAACTGTTTTTTCTTTCAACATTTTTTGGACTTTTTTTCCTTTTTCTTTTCCCGTAATTAAAAAAGCAATGGTACTAAATACCACCAGAAGAAAGCTCTATTTTTTCAGAACAATAATATCAAATTTATTTGGGTATATTGTTGCATGATGGAGTGCCAGTCAAAGCAACACAGTACTGAATACTGAAAAAATGGCCTCCTAATGTAGGGTACAGGCTGGCACTCAAGTGGTTTAAGAGAACATTGATTATATCCAAAAAAATGAATATTCATCTCAACTCAAAAAATAAATCTAGGCAAAATGGAAAAAAGATATATGTTTGAATTGGGCTTTTTGTACAACAGTGCAGACAGCTCACTACCTCCAACCAGAACAAGGTATTGGCAGTAGACCAAGGATTATTTGTTATAATAAGGATAAGGATTATTTGTTAAAAATAAGGATACAGTGGGATGAGTTTGTTTTCTCTCCCCTTTTCCAAAGCCAAGTGCATACTCTCCCACCCCCCAAGAGAGACTCTAAAACCTCCCTCAAAGTGGGTCAATATACACATTTATATAGATATTTTACTGAAAATTCCTAATAAAGGTTATATTTTATGCCATTGGCTTAAGTGCGTTGAGGAACACACCCTCATTTTGCTACATATTTGAATTGGGCTTTTTGTCAGAAAAGTTAAGAATCCACACCAAATTGGGTTCCACGGCCACCACCCCCTATATGAATAGATAGATTAATTCATAGCATGAGCTCTATCCACGGCTGCCGCGGCCACCCCCTATTCATGCATCCGGCACCTTTCAGGACGCCGAGCGCATGAATTACAGCAGCGGCAGTGTTTTTTTGAAGCAGGCTCTAATAGGCTTCAAAATAGGGTGGGATTATGGCGCAGAGCATTGCGTCAGGAGCCCACCCAGGTGTTACAAAAGCGAATGAATATTTACTATTGAAACACTGATCCTCAATCCGGCCAATCAGAAGCAGGTCTGGGACCGTTTTCCAATTGTTCGAAAAGAGAAGAGTTCCAATTGGCCACCGAGGAGGAGGGAGAAAACATAAGCCACTGTGATGCCTGTAGAGAGCAGGGGAACCTGCCTCCAAAGAAGCGCTGCTCACCATAGATGGGGTAAGTGCTCCAGACCCGACCAACTGACTGGGAGGGGGTGATGGTACTGTTTGCCGCCCCCCTACAAAAAAATTCCCACCGGTCACCACTGATAGACAAACCAATTAATGTAATTCTGAGTTTTTTGAAAACTGATTAAATGTATTGTTGAATGCAAATGTGGTGGGTTGTCAGCTTTTGTGATGCCCTGTTTAGTAGCAATAGACTGGAAGTGGGAGAGAGAGCACTAGTATTCAATAAGGTATGCTATATGCATAATATGCATATGTACTGGCATGTAGCATGTTGACAAGAGGAACGAGCAGAGTGAGCATGGGGGGTTCCTTCACAATCTATTTGCTGTCCGGGGATGTGGAAAGGGTCTAATTTTATTTCTTAACTGCAACAGAAAAAAGTTAGGTTTCTGGCCAAGGTATCTACTGTACATCTCAGGACTTGATAAATAAAAATCCTTTGGCAGATAGAACAGCTCTTTTATACATATTTAGCTGTTTGCCTGTGGTTCAGCTTTAAAAATCCTAACCTGAGATAATGTAAGTCTGTCTGCACCAAAGCTCAACTTTGATCTGTTTACACCCTAGAGATGGTGGAGTTAATCATCACTGCATTACGAAATGGCAGGAGCTTGGTACACAACTTTAACTGGGCCTCATTATTTCTATGAAACTCCCAAAACTTTTGCTAAAGAGCTATGCATGATGTCACATTGCCACGTACATCAAAATACATTGCATGCACCTCATTTACACTGTCGCACTAACACCATATTAATCATGATCAGAGCTGCTTAGACTCTGTAAGCTAAAACAAAATAGTTCTGACCACAATTGGATCTATGAGACTGGCTAAGCTGGGAGGAAAATGACATTATCTTCTTAAGAGTAATTCCATATGAATGAAAGTTTCAGTTTAAAGCAGGGATTTATATAGCCTATTCTTCAAGTGAGTTGGCAGTGTGCCTATAGGCTGTACGGTAGTATCCAAAGTCATGCCTTGTAAAGTTTTCCTTCGTAATGCAGATCCAATACTTTGTTGTGAAAACATTAATCCATTTTCTATTTTGAAGAAATCACTTTAAACATACAGATTGCTTGGCCCCTATTAAGAGATTTAGTGAAGAATGTTTTAATGTGAAGCACATTGCAAATGTACGGCCAACAGTATGCTTACAACAATGACTGTAAAACGATACAAATGCAATTACAGCTCTGTCGACATAATGTCATCCACTAATGTATATTCATTTTCTTATCTGTTTACAGAAAATTTGTTTTAAGGAATAACATAATTAAACATAAATAAGAAAACACAATCAAGAGCTCATTTGGTAGTTATGGTCAATTCCCTCTACTTTTTTCTGCACTTTGAGGGAAATAATAAGCAACATGAATGAAAATCATTTTTTTGACTGATCACATAGTAAGAAAACTGCTGGTGGGACGCAGACCAGAGCCAGAACTTGAGAACCATGGATCAGGGACACTACTGGAGGGACACAAAGAGTAAATACTACTGTAAAAATGCAGAACAAGGGTACTACTGGGGGGGACCCAGAGATGGGGAAACTGCTGTAAGGATACAAAGAGGGGACACTACTGGAGGTACACCTAGAAGGGCATTGCTGGGGGACACAGAGCACAGACACTGTGGGAAAGACACAGAGAAGGTGCACTGCTGGAGGGATACAAAGAGGGGGCACTGCTGGAGGCATGCAGAGAAAGTGCACTGCTGGAGGGACACAAAGAGGGGGCACTGCTGGAGAGATAGAAAGAGGGAGCACTGTTGGAGGGACACAGAGGGGACACTGCTGGAGGGACACATGGAGAGGGGGGAGTGCTCGAGGAACAGAAAGAGGGAGCACTGTTGGAGGGACACAGAGGGGACACTGCTGGAGGGACACATGGAGAGGGGGCAGTGCTCGAGGAACAGAAAGAGGGAGCACTGTTGGAGGGACACAGAGGGGACACTGCTGGAGGGACACATGGAGAGGGGGCAGTGTTTGAGGGACAGAAAGAGGGAGCAGTGTTAGAGGAACACACAGAGAGAGGACACTGCTTGAGGGACAAAGAGAGTGGACAATGCTACAGGGACACAGAGTGGAGTCACTACTGGAGGGACACAAAGCAGGCACTACTGAAGGGACACATAAAGTGGACACTGCTGGAGGGACACAGAGAGGTGGCACTTCTGGAAGGACACAAAGACAAAGAAGGGGCACTGCTGGAGGCACAAGGAGAGGTGCCACTGCAGGAGGGACACAGAGAGGACACTACAGGAGAAGACACAGAGATGGGGGTACTGCAGGAGGGACACAAATGAGGACATTGCTCTAAAAAATCTGGAATGGGAACAGTGTAGGGGCATTCACACAGCAATTTGTACACAAGCCACTAAACTAGGAAATTAATCCTCTGCCTGCTTTTTATCAGTAAAATATGGTAACACATTATGCTCCGTACACACGAACGGACATTCCAACAACAAAACCCATGGATTTTTTCCGACGGATGTTGGCTCAAACTTGTCTTGCATATACACGGTCACACAAATCTTGTCGGAAATTCCGAATGTCAAGAACGCGGTGACGTACAACACATACGATGAGCGGAGAAAAATGAAGTTCAATAGCCAGTGCGGCTCTTCTGCTTGATTCCAAGCATGCGTGGAACCTTGTGCGTCAGAATTGTGTACACACGTTTGGAATTTACGACAACGGATTTTGTTGTCGGAAAATTTGAGATCCAGATCTCAATTTTTGTGTGATGGAAATTCTGATGGAAATTGTCCAATGGAGCCTACACACGGTCGGAATTTCCGACAACAAGCTCTCATCGAACATTTTCCATCGGAAAATCCGACAGTGTGTATGAGGCATAATACAAAATTAGCCACGTTTCTAACGATTTCCCACTGTACTGAAAGATGTGTTTTTTTTTTTAATCTGTCTCTATTGGAGAGAATTCCCATTGCTTTACATCCTTCCATTATTGTCAGCTGGTTTCAGCTTAAATCAAACTTAAAAAATAAAATAACAGTTTATAACTATGCATACCTCATTTACTGATACTTAGCGACACCTACTACCACCTAATGTAAGAATTATATTTAATGGTAGAACCCCTTTAAACAAACAGCAACTAGTAAGACAAACATTACGGAATGTATAATTCAACATCAGCTGGAATTCCAAAAGTTGTCTTATTCCAGTCTATGATATTTGAGCCTAGAGTTACAGAACGTGTTGCTCTCCCAGATGTACATTTAGGTTTTTTTTTCAGAGCTACATATTCCTTATTTTTAATTGTACCCTGATGTGTCTTTAAATGTTAAGAAGGTTTTCTTTGCTCTCTGGTTTAATGAGCCAGCTGTTGTTTTAAAATGGAACTTCCTGTCTAGGCAGGTGGTGCTTTGTTTTAAGCAATAAACGAATGTAGTATTTCGATATATTTGTTATTGAAGTATTGCTTCACTTGAAATACAGACACTTAAGAGTTCCTTGACTTTCCAGGAATAAGTGTGTGAAATTTTGCTAAAATAAACAAATGGACTTTGATAGTAAATGGACTTCAAGGAGCAAGTATGTAATTAATTAAATGAAAGACCATTGTTAGAAAACCTAATTTGCCCAATTTATCAACTTTTATGTTAAGATACCATTATTTTCTCATTTTAATTAGCAATTTTAAAGTGACACTAAACGATATCCTTGTTCTCCAAATATTATCCATACACACCCACTACTTAATGGCCCTGTAATCCATTTCTCATGAAATAGTTTCTTACTGTGTTTTTTTGCCTCCTTACAATGGCCCCCATGAGCTTTTGAACGCCACCTTTTTCCCCCTCACTTCCGTTTATTTGAAACGAGCATCGCATGTTAATTGCGGTCTCTATGCATACTATACACTCTATAGTCCATAATCCATAGACCATCTCATGAGTGAGCAAGAGAGGGTAGCTAGGTTCCTATGGGCAGTATCATAACCACCCACTAACAGGAATTTGGATCACAGAGAAAAATGGATTTGGAGATCTGGAAGAGGCTGAGCAATAGAAGATACTTTTCTAAATCAAGAATACATACTTGAATAGAATATATATTTTTTTTAACTAAGGTTTAACCAATTTTTTTTAACTAAAGTTTAGTCTCATGTTATCAAAATTAATATTTGTTCTTACTGGAGACTTTTTGTACACATTCTACCATGCATTCAGTTTTGGACACTTTGTCCTGCTCTGCCCAAGCCACACTTAAAGTGATTGTAAAGTCTAGTTTGTTTTTTTGTTGAAAAATACCAAACATGTTATACTTACCAGCCCTGTGTAATGGTTTTGCACAGAGCAGCCCAGATCCTCCTCTTCTCGGCTTCCTCTTCTATGCTTCTGGCCCCTCCCTCCTCCTGAGTGCTCTTACAGCAAGCAGCTTGCCGTGGGGGCACCCAAGCTGAGCTTTTGCTCCCTGCATCCATTCTGACACAGAGCTGCGGTTTGACCCTGCCCCCTCTCTCTCCTGATTGGCTAACTGAGTTAGATTGACAGGAGAATGCGCCAATGCACCAGTGCTGTGTCTTGAGGGAGAGTCCTGGAAAGCCAAGGCACTCCTGGACATCTCTGGATAGAGATGGGGCTCGGGTAGAATGCATTAGGATAAAAAAAAAACCTTCCGCCTTTACAATCACTTTAAAACTATTATACAGCGTACGAGATATAATATACTAAGATAAAAACAAAACACTATTCAATTTTTGTAGCTAGCAAACTGCACCTGTGGGCGAGGCAGTTCCTTTGCACAAAAAAAGTCCTTGTCATTGTGTTTTGCTAAAAATGGGCAAATACAAAAAAATTACAAAATACAAAAACATAATAAAAGGAATGCATTGAGTTACATTATTCTATAAATACATGTTGAAGATACACACATCTTTGGGATGCTTTTGGAAGTATGTGACCATGCTAAACTAGAGATGTTAGGATAGGCATACCTAGGCATTGCTTTTGACTACTGGGCCATCTATGACCTCCTAGAGGGTTGTAGTGATCGATCTTGGACAAATTCTTAGTCCTGACCACCTTCCACCACCACCACAATAAAGGGGTCTCACTTCCTATCTTGGCTATTTTATATATTTAATATGATAGAGAATGGAGTAGGTGGAGTGAGCCATCCTATGGTGTAGATAGGAATGATATCATGACCTACCTTGTCAGTATCTATGTAAAAGCTGCATATTGATTTTGGATGGACTTGGCTTAAAATGATGAATTTATTTAATATAAACTTCCACATCTGATTTTTTCTTTAAAATTGTTTTTCAATTGAAACTTTGTTTCTGATTTCGAAAAGGGCAGGGAATCTAGAGGGAAAACTTGAGAAGTGCAATTTAATATCTTCTTGTCCCTCAAAATGTAACCAGCATAGTTTCATCTCAACGAAGAATTGAATATAGACCATATTTTGATTATAATAAGTATATCATTTGTCATCAGGTTTGATGGTCTGCTGAAATATTTCATTAAATATTCTTTCAAGTTTAATATTACTCACAAAATTCCTGTTATGTATTATTTCATATATAATTACACAGCTCACGGTTTCCATTCTTTTAATAAAGAGTTTTGGAACAAGGTCAATACAGTTTAAATGAAAAGGATCTGGCTGGGCTTTAGTCATAATAACTTCTCTCACCCAAAGTGACAAAAATGATCAGAAAGCTATCAGACACTTTGAGTGTTTCAGTAAAGCGTATTTTGTCAAAGTAGTTAGTTCACAGGACTGGCCAGGAGTTGGCGCTGATAAAAAGCATTGACCATTAAAGCCCAACTCTGGGCAACTAAAAAAGTATCTCCTGCAGTAAGGCTGTGTCTGTACTGCAAGTGTTTTCTGTTTATGCCTAGAGGAACAATAAAGGAAGAATAACTTACCCAATGCACCACTCCTTCCTGCAGCTAAACCAGAGCCTGCAGTTTCTGTAACTCCATGCTCCAGTGGTCTAGAGTGCTAACATCATCAAGACCAGAGCAAGGTCCATAGCCCTTTTGTGGACAGTCCACCTCCAGATTGTGGGGGAGCACAGCCTGCCGGGGGAGAAGAGGATCTAGTAAGTAAAACTAAACCCACCTAGACAAAATAAGAAATTATCCCTTGCAGTGCCCCCATGGCAAGGAATCATTTTTTATCTGCCTGGAGTTGGGCTTTAAACTTGAACCCCAAGCACATGCAAACGGCACACATTATTGCTGCTCCATATTCATCATGCTAAATAATTATATATGAATTACATTATTTTATTTAATTTTTTATTATTTTTTTATTTTATAGTAAATTACATTTTTTTAAAAATACAACTAGTGAAAGTACCTGAATGTAACTTGCTATCAGCCTTTTACCTATAAAGCAAAGGACCCAAATAAGAATTATAAGAACGGCTCTTTTGTAAAATAAGAATTCAACTAGGTTACAATTATATATTCTGCAAAAATAAAACTGTGCTTTGAAGTGTTAATTACATTAATTTAAAATGAGTAAAATGTCACCTTTTTTTTCCAATTGTAAGCATACTAGAGGTTCAAGAAACAAAGAACAACATGAAAAAATTGACAGTAAATAAAAGAAAAATCTTCTTCTAATAGGGCGTACACACGGTCGGACTTTGTTCGGACATTCCGACAACAAAATCCTAGGATTTTTTCCAACGGATGTTGGTTCAAACTTGTCTTGCATACACACGATCACACAAAGTTGTCGGAAAATCCGATCGTTTTAAACGCGGTGACATAAAACACGTACGTCGGGACTATAAACGGGGCAGTGGCCAATAGCTTTCATCTCTTTATTTATTCTGAGCATGTGTGGCACTTTGTCCGTTGGATTTGTGTACACACGATCAGAATTTGTTGTCGGAAAATTTTATCTCCTGCTCTCCAACTTTGTGTGTCGGAAAATCCGATGGAAAATGTCCGATGGAGCCCACACACGGTCGGAATTTCCGACAACACGCTCCAATCGGACATTTTCCATCGGAAAATCCGACCGTGTGTACGGGGCATTAGAATGATCTATAAGCACTAACAAATAGAGGCAAAGAGTTATCTGTGAGTACCTTGATCTTATAAGAGCAGGAGCAGTTTGCACCCTCTACATACAGAAACACATTTTATCTTAGTTCAGTTAAGTTGTTTTTACTTCAGCCATCCAAAAAAAGGAAATTCCTGATTTTAAAATTTCCACTGCAGGTGGTTGGGGGTTCTTGACTAAGTGAAAGATATACACTGTTATTAAATCATTTTATATTATTGTTGTTAAAGTTATTGTAAATGCAGATTGAGGGCGTGTTTGCTCTCAAGCCGCTGCTTTGTGTGTCCATTCTCACACAGAAGTGACTCGGCCCACACCTATTCTCTCCTTATTGGCTTACTGGCTGCGATTGACAGTAGCAGGAGCCATGTCACTGGATCGAGATACGGCTCAAGTAGGTATTGCGGTGGCTGGTGCATGCAGAAGGTTTTTTAGACTTCATGCAGATAAAAATAAAACTTGTATCCTTACAACCACTTTAATATAATGTGACTAGTCCACAAAATTGTCAGAAAGTAGTAAAAGTTATAATAGTTATTAGAAGTATTAATTTATGTTATGGACGGCACAGTGGTGTAGTGGGTAGCACTCTCACCTAGCAATAAGAAGGGTCGCGGGTTCGAATCCCAACCACGGCACTACCTGCCTGGAGTTTGCATGTTCTCCCTGTGTCTGCGTGGGTTTCCTCCGGGTACTCCGGTTTCCTCCCACACTCCCACACTCCAAAGACATGCTGGTAGGTTAATTGGATCCTGTTTAAAATTGTCCCTAGTATGTATGAATGTGAGTTAGGGACCTTAGATTGTAAGCTCCTTGAGGGTGTAGGGACTGATGTGAATGTACAATGTATATGTAAAGCGCTGCGTAAATTGACAGCGCTATATAAGTACCTGAAATAAATAATAAATAAATATGTTAATTATTAAGGGGTTGATTTATTTTTTAAAAAATGCAGAACAATTGCATGCATGTACATTCATTCTGTGTGAATCGGGCCATAAAACAATGTGTTTGGGTTATTTTCTTGCCAGGTTGCGTGTTTTCCATTCACTACATTAGAGGAGTCAGGAAAGCACTGCATTAAGGCCACAAGATGGAGCTGCTGATCACAGAAAATACTTACTTACTATGAATATCAACTTCTTCTAGTGGCCATAATGCAGTATTTTCCTGATTCACTCTATTCTATATATGTAAAACATTCACGTTGGAGAGAAAAAAGCCTAATAACATTTGTCTTTGCCCTTTTCATACAGAATGAATGTGCATGCAGCATCACAGAGCAAATTCCTCTGCATTTTATTTTTATAAATACACCCTTTACTATCAGTGTAACTAAAGCAAAAACATTTTTTATTTTTTTGGCTAGAGTGGTAAAGGGTTAAAACCTATGTCAGTTTGTCATTGTTGGATTGGTCCCCACAGGAAAGAATTACCCACGCTATGAGTCCTGGTGACCATTGGGACTGAAAAATAGGGTAATTCCAAAAGTCACAAAAAAGTAATAGAGGGGAAATCTTACAATGGGACACTTTTTGTGACAGCTGTCTAAGAGGGAATTTCACTAGGAATTTCATCTTACTTCCTGTTGTAAACCGTATTGTGTCCTCTATTGAACCAACATAAATAGTGAACTAATAGTGGCGCTGCAACCTAATCAAGTGAAAAGAATGAAGTAAATCTATACATACACATATGTGACAAAACACATGTATATGTGAAGTGACACTTCTAAGTGTTCACCACACCCTCTGAACAGTGATCAGTATTAAACTTATTAATGATAACATGTGAAACTCATAGATAAAAGAGAATAGATATCACACTCAATAAAGTGATCACAAAATTAAATAGCAGACTTCAATAGTGCTAAACTAATCTGTGATAATACTCTAATATTATCACCCAGTGATAGGCGAAAAAAAGTCTGAAAAAATGTGAGCACAAAGTCTTTGATGTGAACAATTCTTATACACACAAAAAGTCCTTATAAGAAAAGAATCCAATGAAGTGTATCCAGTAGATTTTCTTCCATGCTTCCACCACACCTTCGTGCAAGTGATTCCACTCCCCATAAGAAACGCACTCACCAGCTAAATATACCTCACACTCTTATGTTTGGTTGAAATAACTTTTAAACCACACCAAAGGGGTTTATGAAAATCTCAGATCTCCAGCCGTGAATATCCAGAATTACTCCACATGTAAATTAAAAAAAAGTGCTCCACTAGTGTAATAACGTAAAACCACATTTATTAAAATGTATCGTGATCCAACACCATTGCACTCACATGAATCAAATGTAAACCAAGCAGAAATCTATCACAGCAAAAGAAACTTCCATGCAATTTCAAAGTGATGTATAGCGGTCGCGGCTGACCCAAGGTGTACAGTAGCCAGATGATGCTCTCACCCACTCCTCAGACCCAAGCTTCCACTTCCTGGTGCGGCATCTTTAAGGACTTTTTGTGTGCATAAGAATTGTTCACATCAAAGATTTTGTGTTCACATTTTTTCAGACTTTTTTTCATCTATCACAGGGTGATAATATTAGAGTAATATCACAGACTAGTTTAGCACTATTGAAGTCTGCTATTTAATTTTGTGATCACTTTATTGAGTGTGCTATCAATTCACTTTTATCTATGAGTTTCACTTATTATCATTAATAAGTTTAATACTGATCACTGTTGAGAAGGTGTGGGGAACACTTAGAAGTGTCACTTCACATATACATGTGTTTTGTCACATATGTGTATGTATTGATTTACTTCATTCTTTTCACTTGAATAGGTTTCAGCGCCACTGTTGGTTCACTATTTATGTTGGTTCAATAGAGGACACAATACAGTTTATAAATTTATTTATTTAAAGTGGCAGCTTCAGGTATCACAGTAGTTTGATCCAGGGGCGCAGTGGCTGTAATACAAGTATAGGAGGGCTCAACTTGTTTACTATCAGTTCTTGTTACTTCCTGTTGTGTCTATAGACCAGGAAGTGAAGGTAGTTCTCCTCAACGGGCCACAGATGGCAAAAGGAACCCTAGAGAGGTTTTAACCCTCCCTTATTATGTTAAAAAAAAGGATAAAAAAAATTTAGGATATTAAAGGGTCTATCTATAAATGTTTTCACACAGCTTTCACCCAAGAGTCACAGATTTCTCTAATTGGATGTGTGAATCCTGGGTAAAACTTGTGTGAATCTTGTGTGAAAACATTTGTAAATAGCATTTTATAGCCATGATGACCATAATAGTTTATTTTTCTTTGTCCTAATCACTAATAAAATAGTTAGAGTAATAATGGTAATAATATTATATTTGAGATATTTTCTATCCTACAAAGAACTATGGCTTACCATATCCTCTATGAGTATTAGCTAAATTTAGAAATAAAATGTATCTGAGAAAATGCAACCAATAAATGTTTTATACTGTAAAGCTAGAGACCTTGATTTTAAATACAAAACTGTGGGCCCCTGTAAAATGTTATGGACACAGAAATAAAATTCTTGAAATCTGCTTTTGCTCTTAACAGCTCCAGTGCTTTCTTTTTAGTTCTCTTTTTTCGTATCCTACTAGGTTTTTGCTTAGCTTTATTTCTTTTCTCAGATTTAGTGCCAGTAGAAATAAAGGAGCAATAAAACAGCTATCTTGATGGTTTTGGCTTTTGCAAAGTATTTGTGTTACTTTTTTTAAAAATTTTCTTTTGCATGAGATAATTATGTTTCAAAGGCTGAAACAGAAGATGTCCTGTATTTTGGTAATATCTATAGGCTAAACATATCATAATACTATTGTTTAAATATCCTTGGTACCATGTGGAACTCAGGCAGAATTTCATGTAATATGCCCTGAGTCTAATTGCATTAAAGTATTATTTTTCTAAGCTTAAAGTAAACATGTGCAAGCTGTAAAAACATGGTGTTGGGCTTTAGCTAAATGTCGATGTCTATCTAGGCATCTTAAAAATGATGTTCATCAATTTATTATATTTATTATTATAATATTAATTAACTATTTTTTTAATGTCCCCTAAATTTTATAGAACTTTTATCATTTAGGAAAACAGGTTTATCAGAACGTAATAAAAATGGAAAAATATGTATAAAAAACTACCATGACATATCTATATACAGGCAGGGCCATCTTTAGGCCCCTTTCACACTTACACGACTTCAAAGTTGCGCGATTTTACCGCGATTTCATGGCCGCTATTTTGCCGCGATTTTACCACGATTTTGCCGCGATTTGGGAGCAGTGCTACTTTGTACGACTTTGCCACAACTTTGGCATTAACCATTCTCAGCTTGTGCTTACAAAGTAGTGCTGAAATCGTGTCTATATTATTCAGGTACAATTTGCATGTTACTTGAGGGTTTAACATTGAGGTCTATGGAGTACAAATGTATGGAAGTTGGACCAAAGTAGTGCTGAAATCTTGTTTATTTTATTCAGGTACGATTTGCATGCTACTTGAGGGTTTAACATTGAGGTCTATGGAGTACAAAACGTATGGAAGTTGGACCAAAGTAGTGCAGGGACTACTTTGAAGTCGGCACAACTTAAAGTCGTGCCAATATGAATGGTAGTCATTGAAAATCATGGAGAATGACTTGTCATACGATTTTGCAGTACAAAATCGTGGGACAAGTCGTATAAGTGTGAAAGGGGCCTTAATATTGATTGGGCCCTGGGCAAACATTTTCTTGGGCCCCCTCCAATCTGAGACATACATAAAATAGCAGGTGGACTCAAAATCAGTTTACTGCAGGAGATCACGCAGAGATTGCAATTGGTTGCCAGAGGTTACAGCCTATCCTTACCACTCACTGGCTGGTTGCTAGAGGTACAACACATAATTTCTGCTTTCCAATTGGTCGCTAGAGGTTACTGCACATTATTAGCACTCACTGATTGGTTGCTAGGGCTTACATCACATCATTACCACTCACTGGTTTCTAGAGATTACAGCAGATCACTACTGTTCACTGATTGGTTGCTACAGGTTAATGCACATCATTACCCCTCACTGAGCAGTGGAGCAATCTCAAATAATTGAGCAAGTAAAGCGGCACATTAATACACATGCTACAAAAGAGGGTCAGAGACTGAAAATATACGGCAGGAGAGCATCAGAGACTGCAAATATACTGTAGGAGAAGACAAGAGACTGCGGATATGCTACAGAAGACAATCAGACTGCTTAAATGCGACTGGAGACAATCAGAGACTGCGGATATGCTACAGGAGACAATTCAGAGACTGTGGACATGCTACAGGAGACAATCAGACTGTGGACATACTACAGGTGACAATCAGAGACTGTGGACACACTACAGGTGACAATCAGAGACTGCAGACACACTACAGGTGACAATCAGAGACTGCTGACACACTACAGGAGACAATCAGAGACTGCGGATATTATACAGGAGATGGTCAGAGAAATATCAGCAATGCACAGGTTTACAGTTAAATACCACAGCTTAGAGTTTTAGCAGTCAGGCATTTTATGGGTGTAAGGACATACCTGGCCAGCCGAGCTTACTACATACATTCAGAAATCTGGGGGCGGGGCATCCACTCTCTGCTCTCACTACAAATGCTCCACCCTGAGCATACAGGTAAAGGGTGGGGTTAGAGCATTAGTGGAGCTTCCGGCCCCACCCCCGGACCTCTGTATTTCACAGCCAGTATAGAGCTGGCGGGGCCAGGAGCTCCACTGATGCTTTCTGCAAAGCCGTCATCGGGGCGCTAATTTGCAGGTAGCATGGGCTCAATGCTTTGGGCCCCCCAACAAAGATTGGGCCCAGGGCAGGTGCCCCGTTTGTCCTGCGTTGAAGACGGCCCTGTATGCAGGACACTTTTCTATCACTTTCCATTGTCTCTCTAGGACAGGAGGTCAAGGGAATCTCCCCAATGGGACACAGACATAAAAATAAAGGACAGGGATTTTAATCCTTTGATATTCTGTCAAAAAAAAAAAACTACCACTAGGCGAACTAAGCAGCCACCTAGGGTGCACTGCTGTCTAGGGCACAGCCACAGCTGCTGGTTCATACTGTTTGACCTACAGTAGTCCCTGTCATTGTATTTTTTTTTTTTGGAAGCCTGGGTCTTTGGGGTCATGCAAACAGGTTGTCCCACACTCCCTGTTGGCTCCAATGTCTGAAGCTCGGTATGATGCAGCCCTGCCCTCTTTCAAGATGGCAATGGCGGTCATTGGTTCTGCTGTGGGTGGCAAGCACCACGCACCAGATGGGATACTGATGTGGGCGGTGCGTTCTCTCCCGCTCTCCCGTGGGGAGTATATAGGGTAGTTTGGTAGGTCATTTGGCCTTGTGGAGGCACTGGTGGTACTATCCTTTGTTTCTTTCCCTGGATTGTGCAGTTGGACTGGTAAGCCTGTTACAGCCTTGTGTTCATTCAGGGGAGTTTTTTTTTCATCTCCTATATTTCTTCACAGATATAACATAGCTGATGGGGGAGGGGGGGGGGTGTAAGTAGCTGTTCTTGCCTAGGGTGCAAATTAGTCTAGCACTGGCCCTGATTCTTATAAAGGTGGAAGGAACCAAAATATAAGTAATATACCAGTAGACACCTGATGGTCAAGGAGCTTTTACTTTTCTTTAAAATTGCTTATTCCCCAGTGGGGCGAACTTTAGAAATACATGTTTACTGCAGCGTTAAAACTCAACACTTTTACTGTAGACATGAGAAGGAGGTGATTTGCTGCCCATGTGTGTTTGGGCTAATGAGCCCTTTGCTAGAGTGCACTTCACAATGACAAAACAAGACCATTGCTATTATGGACCTGTTGCAAACGATAGTCCCCCCTGACTTTCACGTAGATCCCATGGCTTTAAAATTGTCAGTCACTAACCTGGAATAATCATGCTAATGGGGTCAGGGTGAAACTAGGACATACGATCTGCATTCTTGTTCAGTGACCCCGAAAATGTTGAAGCCAGCGGATCAGCATGACTGCCAGACAACTAAAAATTACACTGGGAAGATGATGTCATATGACACCCAGTCTCCACTCCCCCCAGCAATCACTCAGACTATGCATTGTAGCCTTCCAGCAAGGCGGCAAAAATGGATATGAGTAATAGAAGATAATCCATTTATACACAGCCAAGAGTAAATGTTACAGATCCAGAACAGACACGCATCAAATTAGGTCAGAAATGTTAGAATTTCTTATCTCTATACTTGTTTGCAGTCAGTAGCTCAAAGTATTTGAGTCAAAGAATGTGGAGGTTTAATAGAGGGAGAATATTGGCATGAAACCTCAAGACTTCCAGAAACAGGATGTTTTTTTTTTTTTTCTAGGCTGCGGTGGATCCTGGTTGTAGAGGGATCTGAATAAGTACAAGCAGATTGACATGTTTAAAAAGCACTGTCGAAAATACATCTAAGTAATAAGCTGTGTTTTCTTCTGTAGATCTTTGAATGTTGGATAAAACGAAAAGCATTGAGCCTCTCAACAGAATGCATCATTTGATCTCTAGCTAAACTATTAAAGTTAAATGTGAAATTGTTGGTTATAGCTTACATACATCAAGAAAAATGTGGGGGTTTTCTATCAGCTGCAGACAGAAAACCACAAGCTTTTCAGACCACAACCACACCCTTCAGAAATTAAGTTCTTGTTAGAGTTCAGATATCTATTTGCAAGAAAAAGAGAAGCAAATCATTCTGCAGAACTTTTCACTATAAGCTGCCCTCCAAGTGCCTTTATCCATATTTAGTTATTGTTCCTCTAAAGATCTAGGAGGCTATATTGAGCAAACAGCAACCAGATAGCTTATGGTCACACTGTTTTCCACTGTTTACCATTCTCTTTGGCTATGTGTGATTGACAACCTCACTGGCCAACAGGGAGCTTATGAGATGAAAGAAGGAAAGGGCAAAAAACAGCACAGCAACTGTTCAGCTTTCTTTTATGTAATGCCCAACATTTTTTAGGAAAAAAGAGTGCAGAATAATCTAAGCATGCCTGCAGGCACCTACGCTACTTTAAAGAGATTATAGGTTTAAAAGAGTATTCTTCTTTACCTTGAGATACAGACAATCTTTCCTTAGGCTCCTATTGAAAAGCAAATAAATGTGTTGAATCTAATAGAACTCAGGTTTTCATGTAATCATTACCCTAAATGGACCCATACATTCAACTAGGTATTCCTGGCTGGTAGGGCTTAAAAGCTGGTAAACTGAATAAGGGCTGTCCTGAAATGAAACTAAATAGTCCATATTGTTCCTGTATCCATGTGCTCCTGAGAATGTTCAAATGTCCTTGGTGAAACATTTCCCTTCTTCTATATTTCCTATTGTGATTCCTTTCCCCTCAAAATATTGCTTACCAAAGCTGGCCATACATTTTTTCCCCTATCAAAAGCCACTTTCACAGGTAGATAATTTCCATCCTGCTTATTTTAATTTTTTGCTCACTATGGTCCAAAAATGTCCATTTGTCCGCACTAACCATTATAAAATAAATGTTCTGTAAGCAAAAGATTTCAAACAAATTTCCACTTTCCATGTTCCATTATATATATATGGCCAGCTTAAAGCAGAACTAAAGGCAAAACCTTTTTTTTTCATTTTGGATATAGCAAGGAGGGTTATATGATAAAGTAGTATTGAAAACCTCACGCTACAGAAATAAAAAAAAGTGTAATATTTGTTGATATTGAAGCTGCTCCCCTTAAAAGGGCAAAGTGCTAACTTTAAGTGTTGAAGTGGTATGTGGTAGGGGGGTGCTAGTAAAGTGCTTAACAAATAAATTGGTTCCTAAATGATACACATTAGTGATAACCCAACATCAATAAAGTGCGTAGTGCTAATACATAAATCAAACTAAACAATTAATCGTATTAATGATAAGTGATTAAGTCCAATAATCAAAGTCCATTCATATTTTTTCCATTGTGAATCTTAGCTGTGTACCTTCACCAAGTATATCTTTGTGATTATCACCCAATGAGTGTGAGGAAAATTGCCTACTCACCAGATGTACATGACCTCTTTAGCTAAAAAGAAGGTCACAACAGGCTGTGTGTAAAAATCAGTGGGCTTGCAGGTCTGCCAATAGAGCTGTAAACCTTTAGGATCCTCCTCTCCACCATAGGTATACCGTTAAAAATAAATATAGAACGGGACCATAGCGTAATACAGTTTATTAAAAATAATAATGTAAAAACAATGCCAAATGGCTGCTCACTTTTTTATGTGCCTTGCTCTGGCACTGGGGATATCAGCATAAACACACCTCTGCTTGGTAACCGGCATGCGTTCCACCACCATGTTTTTTTGGAAACCGGAAGTCGATGACCGGAAATTACGTGACCGGGATGCGCCTTAACGTAAGTTTTGCTTTACAACATCATCAGGAAGCGTTGTACAACGAAACCAATCATGGCCAATCATGGGCTAAGTCAACGCCCCACACTATATAAGGTGGCTGCTTACACAGCCGCCATATATAGTGAGTAAATGGAGATTAGGCAGGTAGTGTAGTGTGCAGTCAGTCAGTGTAGTATATATAATACAGTTCAGAGTATATAGTGCAGTCAGTGTAGTATATATAATACAGTTCAGAGTATATAGTGCAGTCTATGTAGTAAATATAATACAGTGCAGAGTATATAGCACAGTCCATGTCGTATATATAATACAGTTTAGAGTATACAGTGCAGTCCGTTTAGTATATATAATACAGTTCAGAGTATATAGTGCAGACAGTGTAGGATGTATAATACAGTGGAGAGTATATAGTGCCATCAGTTTAGTATATATAATACATTGCAGAGTATATAGTGCAGTCAGTGTAGTATATATAATACAGTGGAGAATATATAGTGCAGTCAGTGCAGGGTATATAGCGCAGTTCATGGTATATAGTGCAGTGCAGAGTATATAATACAGTGTATTGAAGTGGTTAAGGGGAACCCTATGACAGAATTAAGAAAAAGAATGGCATGAGGCCCCTCAAAATCCATACCAGACCCTTTGGGTCTGGTATGGTTTTTAAGAGGAACTCCATGACAAAATAAAAAAAAACAATGTTGGGACCCCCCAAAATCCATACCAGGCCCTTTGGGTCTGGCATAGATTTTAAGGGGAACTCCACGCCAAAAATTTAAAAAAAATTTGTAAAAATGGCGTGGGCCCCCCAGAACCCTTATCCGAGCAGGCCAGGAAAGGGAGGGGATGAGCGAGCGCCCCCCCCCCCAAACCATACCAGGCCTCTTGCCCTCAACATGTTGATGGGGACAATGGCCTCTTCCCGACATCCCTGGCTGGTGATTGTCAGGGTCTGCGGGCGGGGGGCTTATCAGAATCTGGAAGCCCCCAGATCCCAGCCCCCTCCTATGTGAATGGGTATCGGGTACATTGTACTCCTACCCATTCACCAAAAAAGTGTCAAAAAGTAAAAAACCACAACAGACAGTTTTTGACAATTCATTTATCAAAAAAGAAGAAAAAAGTGTCCCACAATGTACATCCATCATCAATCACGCCGCCCGATGAACCTGAATAATAGAAAAAAATTATACATCTCCACCTCCATGGGAGGCCTCCCGACGACTGCTGTTTTTTGGCTTTGACAGCTGTTATATAGGCAAGGGTGAGGCCAACCGGTGACATAACCAAGTGACCCCGTCCCCTTCTGACATCATGTCACGTCAGAGGGGGTGGGGTCATCTAGTTAACGTCAGCGGGTGGCCCCGCCCTTGCCTTTATAAGGGCTGTCAAAGCGAAAAGACAGCAGTTGTAGGGAGGCCTCCCATGGAGGCGGTGTTCTTTTTTTCTCTATTTTTTGGGTCCGTCAGGTGGCGTGATTGACGATCGATTTACATCGCCGGACACTTTTTTTTTTTTTAATAAAGGAATAGTCAGAAACTGTCACTTGTGGTTCTTACTTTATGACACTTTTTATGGTGAATGTGTAGGGGTACCCGATACCCATTCACAAGGGGGGAGGCCAGGATCTGGGGACCCCCTTGTTAAAGGGGGATTTCAGACTCCGATAAGTTCCCCGCCCGCAGCCCCCGACAACCAATAGCTAGGGTTGTCGACAAGAGGCCCTTGTCCCCATCAACCTAGAACAAAGTGCTTTGGGGTGGGGAACCCCCCTGCCCCAAAGGACCCACCCCCCATGTTGACTGCATGTGGCCTGGTATGGTTCAGGAGGGGGGGCGCTCTCTCACCCCCCCGTATCCTGACCTCCAGGCTGCATGCTCAGATAAGGGTCTGGTGTGGGTTTTGGGAGGACCCCACGCCAATTTTTTTTTAAATACCATACACGAAGGGCCTGGTATGGACTGGGGGGAACCCCACGCCGTTTTTTTCATAGATTTTTCATCTAAATTGCCGGGAGACGGCAATACATTACAGCCTCGAGCAAGTTTAAATTACATTTTTTTCCTTTAGAAATGTCATTATTGCTGCCCCACTGTTCTACACATGACACAGATGTGCCACTTTACAGGCAGACTATGGGGACCCCCCAGGCACGATATTTAAAGGAATATTTCATTTTTATTGTTTCACTTTAAGTATTATTAAAATCACTGTTCCTGAAAAAACAATTGTTTTAAAAGCTTTTTTTGCATTGATACATGTCCCCTAGGGCAGTACCTGGGTCCCCAGACACTTTTTTTTGCAAGAACTTGCATATAAGAATTTAAAATGAGGACTTTTGATTTTTCATGTTCGTGTCCCATAGACTTTAATAGGGTTTGCTTGTTTGCTAGAACTTTTTGCCTGTTCGAGGTGTTCTGGTGCGAACCGAACTGGGGGGTGTTCGGCCCATCCCTACTCCCTATCTCCAATGCCACATTTGGCACTTTTTGGGGAGGATCGGGTACCTGGTTTTGAGCTGAAGTTCGGCCCCCCTCCTTCCCCCCACAGCCTTCTGGGACATATCACAGGTCCCAGAAGACTGTAGGACCATTCACAAAGCACAGTGTGGCTTCCCTGCTGATTTCCCTTACTTAAGATGCCAACACGTGGACCCAAAGCCGATTGAGGAATCAGCTTGGGTGAGGACATTGCTGGATCCCTGGACAGGTAAGTGTCCTTATATTAAAAGTCAGCAGCTGCAGTATTTGTAGCTGCTGACTGTTAACTTTTTTTTTTGGGGGGGGGACTGGAGCTCCTCTTCAACTTTGTTGCCTTTGGAATGTTAGGTTTTGTGTTAATCTTCAGATCACATGATTATATAGATATATACATATATCACAGGCCAATCGGACAAAGTCCAGAAGCTCAAAGTAAGGTGTTCAGAGCTGCAAGCCACAAATAGTGGCCAACACAGACTTGCTAATATCTAGTATAAGATTATATGGCTATTACAGCAGGAGTAATGTCAAGGCTATAGTTGAAAAGGTCAGGACTGAGACCTTCATTAATTTAAAACCATATTGACAATCTTCTGAAGCAAGTAAAATCCCATCAAAATGAATGCACTGCCCCTAAAATGCATATGCATTAGCTTGAATTCATACTTTGATCAACACTACGTTTGAAAGATGAAACCAACGCTGACAGCATGCACTGAGGGGGGCCACACATTCAATGCTAGATCTCATAACACAATGGGCTAGGGAGTATACGCATAATTTCCTGTATACCTAACTTTGAGCTGCAGAACTTCCAGTTTTGGCAAAAACGGTGCTTAGGCAAGATGGATCTACATGATAGGAATAATATGCCCACCATCCAGACATGCATCACTTCTATTCTCTACCACGTAACAATGGATGCTATAGTTAGTGACATAACCAGCAAATGAAGAGACACTTTAAAGTAGCGCCGGGTACCGGCAATCAATTATGTAATCCATAAGCCTTGGGCATAATGGCAGTTCTTGATCCATGTACTATTATAAGATGACAGGTTATCAGATAGAGATGTGTTCTTCATATCAGCTGTATAAATATATTTGTGACCCAAGCCATTTAGAGATCTGCTTTAAGTACTCCTTCAATGATGCATTTGTTTATATCCCGCAGCCCTTATTGATTTTATGAATGACCTTCTAATGGATATAAATGGTGTGTTTCAGATGTGATAGCTAAAATATCTCTTCATTAAATTTGAAGTATAGCGCTACTCTGTGGGTAATCGTATGGAAAATTAAGTGTACAGCGTTTCCAGACGTCTCTAAGCAGCAGGGAAAATAATTCTCCAAAAGTGTGAAAATTATAAAATGATTAAAAAGACATCCTGATCTATTTTGGAGTTTTTTAATACCGTTTTAATTACTGTACCTACTTTAAAATTACGTAGACTGCAATTAGTTAGTTTTAGTTTAAACTTCTTCTGAAATCAGGTCAACAACAATGCTTGAATTAATAAATCTCTCTGCTGTTTACCAAATAGATTAAATAAGAGCACAGTTGGTTTCCATTATGATACAAAATTGCGTTTATTGGTTTTATTTATGCGTGTTATTGGCAAAGCTATATTTAACAATGCTTCTCTATGTACATATGAATTATGAGGCTTTTTTGTATAGGCCCCATGCTATTTGCAGTTTCCTAAGCAGATCACCTTTTTCTGATTTTTTTTCACAAAGCTTCATACCTGGAGCTCCTGCCAGTAACAGAACTTTCTGTTTGCTGCTAACAGTGCTAAGCCACTGCCTTGTGATTAGCATTAACATGTTCAGCCTATCGGGCAAGCTTTTATCGGATAGCTGTTGAATTGTCTATAAAGTCTGTGAATACCCTCTGCAGACTTGATAGGCAGCACAATGGGCAACTAAATGAATGTGCATAGCAGGCTGACAATGTTACTTGTAATTGAGAGGCAGAGTATTAGGGCACATTCACTCTATGTTTGGTGACCTGCCTTTGTCACTGTTTGAGCAGCTGTGTTTTATGCGCCTTATTCACACCACAGTGCTGGTGTGATCTTTGATGCGGTGCACTGCAGAAAAATGCAGTCTGTCTGCAATTGTCCATAGTGCAGATGTAAGCAGGTTTTAGGTTCCTTTAATATTGGCTCCTCCTTAGAAGTGGGGTTGAGATGTTGGGGTGCCACTTTAAATAGGTGGAAGGAGCCTAGGTCAGGAAGAAGGCTTGGAAGCACAGAGGAGAGGACATTAGAAAGGGTTTTGGTGTGCTTTCCCCTTTGGGGCATTAACTTCAGCTGGGAAATAGAGAAAGGACTAAGTATGTCATTGAGTACCACAATGCTCTCCTCCTGGTTAACATGGTTTGTGATAGGACAGTTGAACTATTCTTACTACCAACATTTGTATCGGTTTGCACCATTGAATTGGATTGTTTATTACATTGCTGGCAAGTAAACAAGTAATTTTTTCAACAAAAAGCCTCTATGTGATGTGATTTTTTTTTCTTTTTGGATAGAGTAAAGTAGGGTTATAGGGTAGTAGGGTTATAACCCCTGTCATTTATTTTTTTTATTTTTTTGCCATCTGTCTCCTTTTTGGGAAATTTACCTTCACTTCCTGTCCCATAGCCACAGGAAGTGAGAGGAAATCCATCTAAAGTAAGGAAACCTTGGTGTGTCACTAGGATCACCAGAACTACATAGTGTCCCCATTGGATTTATGGAACACAGTGTAGCGCTAAAAAAGTGACAATGAAACATATAAAAGGTGAAATATGTCATACAAGGCATGTGAATCATATCATGGTGATGAATAAAAAGTGCTAAATGCAAAAGTGCAAATTCCAAAGGCCGGAACCAATCATAAATGTGGGTCACTGTATAATGAGGTGAGTTCAAATTGGGCTGATAGCCAAAAACAGTCCACCCTTGAAAAAGGAAGTGTATTCAGAAGTGAGATGGAACAGCCACAACAACAAACAGAACACCAGGGATTGTGCGTCCTCCACCTGGGGTGAGGGGTAAATACTCTTACCGGACATAGTGGACTCACATGCCAGTGGCAGTGGGTCAATCACGCTAAGAAAACCAGGACATGAAACTCCGGTGTTGGACCCTGGAACTCCCACGGAAGAGGGTAAAACTGGATCTCAGATGAAGATCAATCAGAGTGAAGGCAGTGAATGCAAGAAACACTCATCCAGAAAAATATGGGGATTAAAGAAAGAAAAATGCCTCCATATGGTGTAGATCAAAACGGATGGGTTTATTTAAAAGTACAAACATCAAATCATAGATGTGTACAAAAATTTGATCACAAGGTAAAAGCAGTGTGGGGAGCTGAACAAGCAAGCCTGATGCGTTTCGTCCCAATTGACTTCAGCTGGGGTACTGGCACACTTCAAGCTGTAATTTTTGCCTCAAAAAGCTGCCTGTGTTCCTGTCTTCTCCTCAAGAGTAAAGCACTTCACTGTATCTCTTGCAGCACTGGGCTTTAGGCTTCATGCACACTGGACGTTATATTAGTGTTATAAAAATGGCAGTAGCTTCGCAGTGAGTTTTTCAATGTTTTTTTCTTCTTTCAATGAATCAAAAATGTTAACAAATCCAAAAACAGTTGATAACAGCCTAAGTGTGTATGGACACAGGATAACATACTGGTGAGTTTATTGACTGTAGAAAAAAAACGTCTGAAGCCAAAAACAGTAGCTGTAAAAACATCCAAATGTGTCCAGTGTGCATGAGGCCTTAGGCTGCATTCACACCTAAAGTTTTGTGATTTTGCAGCGTTTTTGTGCAGGTCAAAAGGTCACCAATGTAAAAATCAGTAAAACACCTGTAAACTGCCTAAAAAAAGCTCATGAGCTTCAGGCGTTTTGTTTCAGGCAACAGAACGCTCAGATGTGAACAGGGGCCATTGAAATGAATGGGATTTTGCTTGTTGTGCGCTTTTTGGGCATTTTTTCTGGCGTTTTACAAGTGTTTTATGAGCTGAAAACAGTCAGGTGTGAATGCAGGCTAATACTCAGTCATCCACAGGATAATTTGTTTCCTCCTGCCCTTATACACCAGGCTTTTTCCCTGTGAGGGAAATTAAGACTCACTCAGTTTCTTGGACAACTTGGGCTCTCTCCTACAGTTTCTTTCCCCGCTATCCTCCTGTGAGCTCTCTCTCCTGACCCATGGATTCCAGAAATGCTCTTTGGCAGATCCCCCAGCTAAGCCTAACTAGTACCCTTGACTCCTTCTGCTGGTTCCTTTTCTGACTTCCTGGGAGAGCAATGCTCCAGGGGGATATCTACCATGCAGCAAATAAGGCGTTTGCTTTGGGAGGTATTTTTCAGTTTTACTGGTACAGCCCCTGGCAGAAGGGCAGAGGCGACCCTTTAATTAGGCCTTTGCGGCCGTCTCATTAACCGTTTCCCATCAAGTGACTTTCAGTGATTGTACCGAGAGGATGCCAGCAGCTGCAGGCATCACCCCAGTATAGTTTTTTAGAGCTGACGGTGGGCTCTCTTGTAATAGCAATCAGAGCAGCCTATTAGCCACTTGATTGATGCCCCTTCTCCTGCCACATTCCACGTTTCTCTCTGGCTCTTTTTTTTTTACAAAAAAATTGGATTATGTATTGTGTTTTTTTCATAAAAATTCAAAAAGTGTGTTTTTTCCCAAAGAATGGCATTTGAAAAACCCTGCACAAATCCTGTGTGACATAAAAATGGCTGCATCTTCCTCATCAGACCCTGAGACAAGAACGGTATATATTTTAGCTCGAGTCTTGCCTAGGGCAGCACAAAACCGAAATACATCACTGCAAGGCCCCTCAACAGGGGGTCTCCTCCTGGCTGGACCCTGGAATGCTGCCTTACTCCAGCATGCTGCAATCTCTTCTTTGCTGCTTAGGCTCAAAATATTTATGGGCTGTTCCCCCATTTTCTGGGCACACATTCTCAGGAATTGGTGGAAGTCCCATAAATCTTCAGAATGCAGCCTCTGCCCTCCCACCCACTATGTTCTGAAAACCTCCAGAAAGGTCCAGAATACAGGGGGAAGTAGCAAAGCAGCAGCCCATGAAAACCTGAGCAGCCGTAAGTGCTTGTGTGGGTTTCCTCCAGTTTCCGTGCTCCAGACACATGCTGGGGTGTTAATTTATTTCTGTCTGAATTGGCCCTAGTATGTGTGTGTATGCATGTGATAAAGGGATCTTAGATTGTAAGCCCCTTGAGAGCATGGGCTGATGTAAATGTACAATATACACTATCTTACCAAAAGTATTGCGACACCTGCTTTTATATGCACATGAATTTTAATGGCATCCCAGTCTTCATCCATAGGGTTCAATATTGATTTGGCCCACCCTTTGCAGTTATAACAACTTCAACTCTTCTGGAAAGGCTGTCCACGAGGTTTAGGAGTGTGTCTATGGAAATTTTTGATCATTCTTCCAGAAGCGCATTTGTGAGGTCAGGCACTGATGTTGGACAAGAAGGCCTGGCTCGCAGTCTCTGCTCTAATTCACCTCAAAGGTGTTCTATCCGGTTGAGGTCAGGACTCGGTGCAGAGTCGCTCATCCATGTCTTTATGGACCTTGCTTTGTGCACTGGTCCAAATAGTTTGGCGGAGGGGGGATTATGGTGTGGGGTTGTTTTCCAGGGATTGGGCTTGGCCCCTTAGTTCCAACGAAGGGAACTCTTAAGGCGTCAGCATACCAAGACATTTTGGTCAATTTTATGCACCCAACTTTGTGGGAACAGTTTGGGAATGGCCCTTTCCTGTTCCAATATGACTACAGACCAGTGCACAATACAAGGTCCATAAAGACATAGATGAGCGAGTTTAAGTCCCTTCAACCTGATAGACCACCTTTGGGATGAATTAGAGTGGAGACTGCGAGCCAGGGCTTAATGTCCAACATCATCAGTGTCTGACCTCACAAATGCGCTTGTGGAAGAATGGTCAAACATTCCCATAGACACACTTTGAAACCTTGTGGACAGCCTTCCCAGAAGAGTTGAAGCTGTTATAGTGGCAAAGGGTGAGACAACTTAATATTGAACCCTGCGGACTAAGACTGGGATGCCATTCAAATTCATGTGCGTGTAAAGAGAGGTGTCCTAATACTTTTGGCAATATAGTGTATGTCAAACGCTGAATAAATTGTCAGTACTATATAAATTCTTCTAATAAGTAATACTATCCCAAAACAATAATAACATTAATAGTAATCATTTACCACTACTAAGAAAAAGAAGCAAAACGTATACAATAGAACTTTAAAGCACCTCAATTTAATTATAATTTAGAATTGACAATTTTATACTTCCAGCGACATATTACTATTATTAGATCCTTTTCAATAAAGATACGGATTACAAAAATCTGTTTAACTTACTAGAACTCATAAGCAAATTTTAAAATGAAGGTTGCCTATTATTTTAATTTCATGTTCACTTTGGATATGACCTATTTGATTAAAGTAAGCAACATTATTTTAGGACTTTGAAAACCAGCACAAATATTGCAGTGACTTGATATAGCGGTAGAGAGATGACTCCAGTTATGAGCAGGATTAGGAAAGCAAACATATGTAAACTTTGTGCAGTATAAGGCATGAAAGTAGGGGTGACCTCTGTATTTTAACAGCTGCGGGTAAGTTCACGAGAAGCTTTCTCTTGCTCTTGACATGTATCTGTTAATATTTAAGAAAACACTGCAAAGCCTGTGACATGACACTACATGGTAGGAGTAAACAGGACTCTCCTTGTCAACTAATCAAGGACTTCCACTCCTTGTGGAACAAATTAATAAAATGTGCCAATTTTCTGCTTGCATGAAGTTTGTTTTCATGTTTAATATGGGCTTCTCACACTTGTAGTGGGAAGAAAAATAAGCCTCATGGTTGTGGTTAATTCAGTAGTAAAAAATAACACGATGGTAGGTAGGAGATGATTGTGAATTAAAGAACAACATTCAGCCAGGATATAAAAACACCCTTTTAGTTCACACAAGTATTGATTTGTTTACATTGGGGGGAACTTTATTCCCTAGGTAGCCTCACTTTCATTCCTCTGCTCAGACACCCTATAAAAACTGTGCTTGGCAGAATGTGCTAAAATGCGGTTCATCCCCAGGTTTTATCGAGGCTCTCTGTCATGTGACCCATCATAGAGAGGCTGAGATTACAGGAGTGTGGGGGGGGGGGGGGGGGGGCAACGTTGCATACAGTGGGTATAGAAAAGAATCACTCCCTTTGAAAAAAATAGCATTTTGTTGCTTTGCAGCCTGAAATTAAGACAGACACAATTTTTGTTTTCTCCAGCTGGATTTTGCTAGTGCAATTATAACATCCAATGAAAGATATAACACCAACATGTCAGAAAAAAAATATCAAAAATTCAAAAACAGAATCACTGTGTTGGAAGAAGGATCATACCCTTATGTCACTATTTTGTTGGACCACATTTTGCTTTAATTACAGCCTTTTGAGATACGTCTCTACTAACTTTTCACATCTAGACTTTGCAATATTTCCCCACTCTTCTTTGCAGAACTGCTCAAGTTCAGTAAAATTTGATGGTGACCATTTGTGGTCTTCAAGTCATTCCACAGATTTTCAATGGGTTTTTTTTTTTTTTTATTCAAATAAATTTTTATTATTTTCACAAGTTTAAAACATACAATTAAACCTTCCATTTTACATTTATCCCCCCCCCCTAATATTGCATATACATATACAACTTTACTTACTTTACAACCCAGTCCCTTATTACTCCCCCCACCCTAACCCTCCCAGTGGAGATTACCGATTTCCAACATCTTTTATAATCCTAGTATGTCTATCTTTTATTACATTTACGCCTATTCCGTAATGCTACCCGGCACGAACTAACACCACCTTAGGTTCCCTACACGGGGGATAATCCATCTTTCACAACCAGGGTTTCCACATCTTTACAAACTTATTAAAATTACCACGCTTAATAAATGTTACTTTTTCATTCCACACTGTCGTGTTTATGGCCTTAACCCACTCTTCAGGAGACGGAGGTCTCAATGATTGCCAATTTTGTGCGATCAGTTTACTTGCTTGATATAGGCATCTCAAAATCACTGTTATAGTGCTTACTGACCCTTTACCTTCATCTATATATCCCCACACATGATGGGTTTAAAGGGGTTGTAAACCCTTGGGTTTTTTCCCCTTAATGCACCCTATGACATGTTTGTTATTTAAAAAAAAAAAAACATCCTTTACAATTACTTTAGGTCTGGGCTATGACTAAGCCATGCAAGGACATTCACCTTTTTCTCCTTCAACCACTGTGTGGTCATTTTTACTGTGTGCTTTGGGTCATTGTCATGCTGGAAGGTAAACCTTCTTCTCATTGACAACTTTCTGGCAGAGGGCAGCAGATTTTCCTCAAGAATTTGATGGTATTTTGCTCCATCCATTTTTCTTCTATCCTGACAAGTGCTCCCGTCCCTGCTGCAGAGGAACACCCCATAACAGGATATTACCACCTCCAGGCTTTACTGTAGGAATGCTGTTATTTGGATGGTGAGCTGTATTGGATTTCCGCCAGACATATTGTTTGGGGTTGAGGCCAAATAATTACATTTTAGTCTCATCCGACCACCTTAAACGCACCTTGAAAATTCTGAGGCCTCATGGAAAAAGGTGTTATGGTCAGATGAGACTAAAATTGACCAATAAAGTATGGTCCAAAGTCCTCCAGTGGGGGGGGGGGGGGGGGTCCTCCCTGATCTCCAAGGATGTAGGCAGGGTTTAAGGGTTGCTCCTCTTACTAGTGGAGTGTCTTTTTTGGTGTGTCTCTATATGAAATGGGTGTAGCTTTGTGGGAGAGTTTTGGGACATTGACCTGCAAGTGAGGCTGAGGGCTGGTGTTTCCCCTTGCTCACCTCTTTAGGGAGCTATATCTAAGAGGACTAAGAGAGGGAGTAAAATCTTCAACCAAGTGACACTATGTTCCTGAAAGCTAATTCAACTATTGGATGCAGAACTTAACAAGCCATGATTTGGAAATTATGTCATTATCTGAACTGTCCTGATCAGGGTTTTCTAAGCTGAGAGCTTGATTGCTTCCCCCTGCCCCTGGAAGAAGCTTCCAGAGCATAGGGAGAGAGATTCAAATGATCAGTTGAATATTTTTGAAGCCCCAGCCAGTCCCTGGGAAGGTGTATCCAGAAGGTGGCTGAGAGGGTAATAAATACGCAGGTGGCCTGAGCAGATTCCCCCCCCCCCCCCGTCTTTGCTCATGCTCCTAGATCAATAAGGTAGAATTCCACACTTCACATCATGCCCTATTTAAATTATTTCACATGTCTGTTTTGACATGTGAAATTATTTCACATGTCTGACCACCATTTTTGAAGTCCTCCGCTGAGTTGCCAACTCTGACATCTGTACTACTTCTGGCCTTACAGCACAACAGTTAGCAAACAGACAGAAGGTTTCTGCCTTTAGTGACAGCAATGGCCAGTTGTAACAGGTAGCCAGACCTCAGGAGATGATGTTCAGTCCTGGCACTTCAATCATGATATGTAAAATTAACAGCGTACACGTCACTGCATTTTGCAAAGCTAAATCTGCAGCAAAGTATCACGATGGCTAGGTAGGTCAAGTCTTTGGGCCCTTGACGCATGCCCCAGGCTGAGGCAGGGCCCAAGTGGAGGGACATGCCATGCAGAGCTCTCCAGGTGTAAGCCAAGAGGTAAAGAAGACTCTGGAAATGTGACATAAGTATTTATCATCATCCTAAACCATACCTATGAACAAGAACCTCAGGGATGGTTGGGTGAGATAATTTGTTATAACTCAGTGATTGTCCTTCCCACACTGATTAACGGAAACTTTTTCACAGTAACAGGCAAAAAAAAAAAAAAATCAACCCACTGAGTTAAGGGAAGCCAAGCTAAAAAACGTAAACAGATGCTCAGGCTGGTTATAGCCTAGTAGCAACACACACTCAATTTAATTAAAGGAGTTGTAAAGGCAGAAGGTTTTTTATCTTAATGCATTCTATGCATTAAGATAAAAAACCTTCTGTGTGTAGCAGCCCCCCCCAGCACCTCCCTAATTACCTACCTGAGCCCCTTCTCTCTCCAGCGATGTCCACGATCCCCTCAGCTATCCAGGACAGTCTTCCTGATTGGCTGAGACAGAGCAGCAGTGCCATTGGCTCTCATGGCTATCAATCAATGTCAGTCAGCCAATAAGGGGGGAGAGGGGGTGGGGCCAGGCCGGGGCTCCATGTCTGAATGGATACACGGAGCTTAGACTCAGCTTGGGTGCCCCCTGTAGCAAGCTGCTGGCTGAGGGGCACTCAAAGGAGGGAGGGGCCAGGAGCAGCGAAGAGGGACCCGAGAAGAGGAGGATCCAGACTGCTCTGTGAAAAACCAACTGCACAGAGGAGGTAAGTAAAACATGTTTGTTATTAAAAAAAAAAAATTAGACTTTACAATCACTTTAAGGACACAACAGCATACATTAGGCAATGGTATCCTGGGCTTATCCAAAAGAGCTTTTCCTCATAGCAGAATATCTCCCATACTATGCTTCTTAGCAGTATATTTCCAAAAGAGAAAAATTCACCTAGGGAATAGAGTTGAGCGACCAGTTGGAGCAGAGTAAAAGTTCGGCCCGAACATCGCCAGCACGCACCGATTGGTGATGTCACATGAGGGTGGTGCCACCAGATGACATCGCCGGGTGGTCCCATCTCCTATCTATATAAGAACTGTCAAAACAAGCTCTTTACAATTTATTATCACATAACCAGCGATCCCGCTCCTGGCTCCACTGTGAAGGGCAAAGCTGATTCTTCACTGAGCATTTGTGTGTACTAACCCTCTCAACTGAATGCACCTTTCTGGCCCCAGGCATGGCAAGATCTGGGAGAGTGAGTCTGGGAATTTTTTTCTACCTGTGATTACCAGAAGCAAGAGAAATAGATTAGGTAAATAGAACATCTAAAATTATAATGACTACAATTATTTTCAGGAACAACAATAAAATCACCTAAACAAAAAAAAATGATATAGAAACATAGTATATATATATATATATATATATATATATATATATATATATATATATATATATATATATATATACACTAGCTGACGCACTGCTGTGAAACTGAGACCGTAGAAGACTAATGTACTGTACCATTATTGGTATCCATGACACATGCCCCCAAAATATAGCTGAATTAGCATTATAGGAGGTATTATGACCCTGTAAAGTATTATTCATGTCTCTCTTCCTTCCATCTGATACAATGCATACTTAATGTAAAGCTCCTTTTTTTTTCTACAGCCCCGCTGGAAGAATAATGTATTGAGTTTCCACTTGGGTACAAAGAAAAGGGCGAAAGGCTCACATCCATGTTAAAATGGATTTTCCTTTTGTTTTCCACAGAAAAGAGTAAGAGAATTAATATTTTAGAAACCCAGGAGATATGCCTATTGTTTGCATGTCACAGGCGGGTGCTGGTGGGAGTCGTAGACGGCAGAAGCTGTACGTGCAATTTCCTGAATAAACAATGATGACATATAGTGCACTCCATAGAGTTTGTGTCATCTTTGTAGAAGGTGAATGAGGTTTGATGTGAAATACAATTGTATTATGAAGCAAAGGCTTTGCCTGCAGAATTCTATAGTAAGCGTGAGACAAAACTACATAGCAGGTCATTTAACCCTTCCAAATATACCTCTCCTTCTAGGAAAATGAAAATGTTCATGTTTCATATAGTGAAATGAAAATGTAAGGTTACTGTCACAGTGGAATCCTCATCTTTGTACAACACCACTAACAACTGCTGAGCTGAAGGTCTTGGAGGATATGTAGAGGCAAGATATGGAAAGGATCAGAGCAAAACTAGCTGGCATTGAGTGTATGATAGGCTGTCTTCAGTTGATGCCAGTGTCATAGTATTTTATAGAGAGTATTTTATAGAAGCACTGGTCATAAATCTCCTGAAGAAGAATGTAGCTTTGTAGATCTCATGGCTTTTGATTATTTTCCTATAACCACTGTTAAAAGTGCATGTAAGTGATGATAAAAAGGCTTCGCAACATTAAAGCTGAAATCCAGGCAGATACAAAAGACACAAATTAAATCAGCTCTATATTCATTAATACATCATTATTATATATTTGTTTATATACAATCAGCATAAGTATCTGGATTTGACCTGTATCAGCCTCTTGCAGTTCAGTTCATGGCTTCTTTAAGAAATGTGCTTCCATGCAAAAAGAAGGGTACTTGCAGACACCTTGGATCACCCATTCCCAACTTGGGTTCCATGGAACCCTAGGGTTCTTTAAAAGTTTTCTAGTGGTTCCTTGAGCTGTGGAAATTGACTTCCAGTTTGATGGTGTCTACATAGTTCCAAGGCTAGCAGCAGCATTGACACCAATGCCAGTTGGAAAAGTCCCCCTTCACCAATGAACGATCAGTGGTGTCAGTGGTTACTTAGCCAAGAAGCAGGTGTTGCTCATTGCTCAAAGATCTCCCAACAATCTCTGGAGCAGACATTCTCAACCACTGTTTTGTGGAATGCTAGGGTTCCTTTAGAGGTTGCTGAGGGTTCCTAGAGCTATGGCTGATTGACTTCTTGCCTTACGGTGCCTGCATAATTCCAGTTCCAATTCCACTTGATAGCATGACACCACTGCTCTTTTTAGGTGTCTGTAAGGTGGCATTCTGACCATCGCTGTAAAGTTGGATTCTTCCTACTGTCCAGCATTTTAAGGGGCATTTTTCCCACTGAAGTGGTTTTAGCAGTCATTCTCCTGAAACCTGAAATTTTTTTCAAAAGTTCCTCTGGGACCTCTGAGACTGGGCTACACAGTACCTTACAATGTCCGTATTGTGCATAATAGCTCTTGTTTCTCAGGTCAAGTCTATGGGTCAGGAAAGACTGGATTGCAAACAATAAAGGCTAACCAATCTTAGCTCAGCAATCATTTCACATGGATTTCAATCACACTCCCTGGTATATAAATGAACAGGAAAACTGATGTACATTAAAATTCAATATTAAAAATATGTAGCAAAGCAAAAGAAAAAAAAAAGGATTAAATTCATGTCAAAAATCACTTTCAAGTAAATTTTACAATAACTCCAAATGTGTATTTTCTAGTTTCATTTAGATGGATGTGTCAATAAATCACAGAGGCATATACTGTAAAATAACATTTTTATTCTAACTTTGATCTCATCACTGTGAGTTACTGAGTGTATATAAGACATCCTAGTTGTTTTCCGAGCTTCAAATAAATACATTTTTTTTCCAAACTGTTGATTTATTTATTATTAAATTATTCAAGCAGGATGCCCATGCCTGTGGATCCAAGTAGAATGTTCTCTTGATCTCTGCATGACACTGTCTGCGTATGTTAATTCTGTTTGATATTGGCTTTTTGCAAACAGAGTCAGAATGATAAAATCACTATTAATCTGCACTACTAATGGATGATACTTAGATTTTTTTTTAGAAGTGGAATTTGACTGCATAGAGAAAATATCTGAAAGGTTATAATGTAACAAAATATGATTCCACATACACTATATTGTCAAAAGTATTGGGACGCCTGCCTTTACACATGAACTTTAATGGCATCTCAGTCATATGCCACGTACACACGGTCGAAATTTCCAACAACAAACGTTCGATGGGAGATCGTTGGCGGAAATTCCGACTGTGTGTAGGCTCCATCGGACATTTGTTGTCGGAATTTCCGTCAACAAAAATTTGAGGGCTGGTTCTAAAATTTTCCAACAACAAAATCCGCTGTCGGAAATTTCGATCGTGTGTACACAATTCCAATGCACAAAATTCCACGAATGCTCGGAATCAAGCAGAAGAGCAGGACTGGCTATTGAACTTCATTTTTCTCAGCTCGTCGTACGTGTTGGATGACATTTGTGCGACCGTGTGTATGCAAGACAAGTTTGAGCCAACATCCGTCGGAATTAAAGGATTTTGTTGTTGGAATGTCCGATCGTGTGTAGGCGACATTAGTCCATAGGGTTCAATATTGAGTTGGCCCACCCTTTGCCCACCCTTTGAGTTGGCCCACCCTTTGCCCACCCTTTGAGTTGGCCCACCCTGATGTTGGACGAGAAGGTCTGGCTCACAGTCTCAACTATAATTTATCTCAAATGTGTTCTATCAGGTTGAGGTCAGGACTCTGTGCAGGCCAGTCAAGTTCCTCCACCCCAAACTCGCTCATCCATGTCTTTATCGACCTTGCTTTGTACACTGGTGCGCAGTCATGTTGGAACAGGAAGGGACCATCCCCAAATTCTTCCCACAATGTCTTGGTTTGCTGACGCCTTAAGAGTTCCCTTCACTGGAACTAAGGGGCCAAGCTCAACCCCTGAAAAACAACCCCCACACCATAATCCCCCCTCCACCAAATGATTTGGACCAGTGCACAAAGCAAGGTCCATAAAGACATGGATGAGCAAGTTTGGGGTGGAGGAACTTGACTGACCTCAATCCGATAGAACACCTTTGGGATGAATTAGAGTGGAGACTGCAAGACAGGCCGTCTCAGCCAATATCAGTGCCTGAACTCACAAATGTGCTTCTGGAAGAATGGTCAAACATTCAAACATTCCCATAAACACTCCTAAACCTTGTGGACAGCCTTCCCAGAAGAGTTGAAGCTGTTATAGTTACAAAGGGTGGGCCAACTCGATATTGAACCCTACGGACTAAGGCTGGCCATACATTATACAATTTTCTTGTACAACTTTCCTTTAGATTTACCAAAACCATATAATATGAGGTCAAACCTAAACACTTTCAATTTTTATGCAATCAGCCAGGCCCTTGCACTACATAGTTGAAGGTAAATCTAAAGAAAATTGAATAAGAAAATTGTATGGTGTATGGCCAGCTTTAGACTGGGATGCTATAAAAGTTTGTCTGCATGTAAAGGCAGAGGTCCCAATACTTTTGACAATATAGTGTAGATGGATTTGTTTAAAAAAACAATAAAATGAGAATGCAGCACATACAAAGTACAATTTTCACATGTCATTCAGCAGATAAGAATATCATATTCAATAATTGTACAATCCTAAATCGGTTCTAAAATCTAAATGTTTTTTATAGGGCTGTTACTGATTAAAATTTCCGAGTTCTATTAATCAATTTTTTTTTTTAATCGATTAATCGACTAATTTCGATTAATTATAACGCACATACAGATCCAACTACTTTTAGCTGATTTAGCACCGTTGTTATGGCAACGGCCGAAGTCGGAGATAGCGGGGCATGGCGAGGACGTCACACATCATAAACTCAGCCTTACCGTGCCCATAAACTCAGCCTTACCGTGCCCATAATCACAGCCTCACCATGCCCATAAATCGCAGCCTCACCGTGCCCATAATGCAGTCTCACCGTGCCCATAATCGCAGCCTCACCGTGCCCATAATGCAGTCTCACGGTGCCCATAATCGCAGCCTCACCATGCCCATAATCGCAGCCTCACCGTGCCCATAATGCTGTCTCACCATGCCCATAATTGCAGCCTCACCGTCCCCATAATCGCAGCCTCACCGTGCCGATAATGCTGTCTCACCGTGCCCATAATTGCAGCCTCACCGTGCCCATAATGCTGTCTCACCGTGCCCATAATCGCAGCCCCACCATGCCCATAATCGCAGCCTCACCGTGCCCATAATCGCAGCCTCACCGTGCCCATAATGCTGTCTCACCCTGCCCATAATGCTGTCTCACCATGCCCATAATGCCCATAATGCTGTCTCACCGTGCCCATAATTGCAGCCTCGCTGGGCCTATAATCGCAGCCTCACCATGCCCATAATCGCAGCCTCACCGTGCCCATAATGCTGTCTCACCATGCTCATAATTGCAGCCTCACCGTGCCCATAATCGCAGCCTCACCGTGCCGATAATGCTGTCTCACCGTGCCCATAATTGCAGCCTCACCGTGCCCATAATGCTGTCTCACCGTGCGATAATCGCAGCCCCACCATGCCCATAATCGCAGCCTCACCGTGCCCATAATGCTGTCTCACCCTGCCCATAATGCTGTCTCACCATGCCCATAATGCCCATAATGCTGTCTCACCGTGCCCATAATTGCAGCTACGCTGGGCCTATAATGGCAGCCTCACCGTGCCCATAATGCAGTCTCACTGTGCCAATAATGCAGTCTCACTGTGCCCATAATGCAGTCTCACTGTGCCCATAATGCAGTCTTACCATGCCCATAATCGCAGCCTCACTGTAGTCAGTGCCTGTGCCTGTATTACACAGTCTGCGGGCATCTCCCGCTGTGTGTCTCGGAGTTGAGTGTGAAAACTTTGGCCGCGCTGTGAGAAAAGTCCCGCCCTCCTCCTAGATCAGCTCGTGTGATAGACAGAGCACTGCATCTATCACATGAGCTGACCTAGATGGAGGGCGGGACTTTTCTCACAGCGCGGCCAAAGTTTTCACATTCAGCTCTGAGACACACAGCGGGAGATGCCCGCAGACTGTGTATGACATATAGTAGAGGAGGAGGAGGGAGCGGAGCGGAGCGCTGCGCTGCAGCCACAGCTTGGCCCAAAGCGGCCCCAGGGCAGGCAGCCTACTGATCAAAAAAATTTTGATTGATCAAAAAAATTAACGATTATTGAGGAATTAATCTTTAAATTCCACAGCCCTAGTTTTTTACCTTAATGGATTCACTTCAATAGGGTAAAAAAATGCCCCACTACCTATTCTACCCACCACCCTCCTAAACACTTACCTGGCTCCTCTTACCGCTCCAGCACTGTCCCAGTTGGTCTCTCAGCATACACTGAGAGCAGCCGGAGCCATAGGCTACTGTTGCTGTCAGTCGAACTCATGTGAAGAGGGAGCAGGGGCATGGGTTACCGGCGCTGTGTGTGTCTATAGATGCACACAGCCCAGCTCAGGAGCTACACACAAGGGTGCCCCCATAGCACACCGCTTGCTAAGGAAGCACCTAGAGGAAGGAGGATAATACAACTCCAGCATCAAAAAGGAGGTAAGGAAATGCTTTGTGCAATCTCATTGCACAGAGAAAGTAAGTATAGCTGTTTTTTTTTTTTAAGAAAAAACTAAGCTTTAATATCACTTTACCACAACATGCTTTTCGCAAGCTTGAGCTAGCCATACATGGATCAAAATCCATCTGGTTCAGGAGGAACCGGCCAAATTTTCGATCCATGTATGGAAAGGCTGGTTGTATTGAAGTTGATCCTCCCACTATCAGAATTCAATAGCTCAACGAGAGGGATTCTCCCATTAACACTGAATGTGTTGATAGGGGAATCAAGCAATTTCTTTTCCTTCAACCCGTGGTTCAAGGACAGAAAATTGGTCAATGTATGGCCTGCTTAAAGAAGGTCCTGATATCCCTTGTTCTGCAAAGATTTTCTGGTGGCATGACAAAAGTGTGTGTAACCCTTCACCCTCTCTTTCTATCCTCCACTGAAAAGGAACAAACCTTTCAGGGGCCATGTAGACTGGGCTTAAAAAACCATCAGTTCTTTTGGAAGAAAAAAAAAATGCTCATATAGAGCATTTTTGTACACGTGTTTATGAGCGTTTAGCATTATTTTTTTCTGCCAGAAGACTCCTCTCAAAAATACAAACCAGAAGGGCTTTTTCTGCCTCTAAACGCTGAGCTTAAAATATGCCTCTAAATGTTCTAATGTGGATGGACACATAGGATAACATTGAGTTTCTTCTACAGGCAAAACACAAAACTCCTGTAGAAGCCCATTGCGCATAGAACCCCGCTGTACATACTGTATAACACATCAAAGCGTATCTAAATCCAAGAACAAAAATGTAATAAATTGCATCTTACTGGTCCATAGATGTGGTGGCTGTATTTTTTTCCAATCAACTCAATACAACATTAGCCGACCAGCCGCCGTCATTATACTGCTGCAGGTCGGTTTGTTCCCGGCTCCTTTAAGGGCTATAGCAGGCACGCAAGCACCCACTGCACGGTGGGGGGAGCCGATGCACGTGGCCGGCGGCCACCCACGACCGCTCCACAGAGAGTCAAAACATGGATCTGTCAATGTAAACAAACAGATCCCCGTTCTGACAGGGAAGTAGAGAGAGATCTGCTGTTCCTAGTGATCAGGAACAGCGATCTCTCTCCTCCTCCACTCAGTCTCCTCCCCCTACAGTTAGAAACACCTCCCTAGGGAACACTTAACCCCTTGATCACCACTAGTGTTAACCCCTTCCCTGCCAGTGTCATTTATACAGTAATCAGTGCATTTTTATAGCACTTATCGCTGTATAAATGTCATTGGTCCCCAAAAAAGTGTCAAAAGTGTCCGATCTGTCCGCAGCAATGCCGCAGTCCCGCTAAAAATTGCTGATCACTACCATTACTAGTAAAAAAAATAATAATAATAAAAATGCCATAAATCTATCCCCTATTTTGTAGACGCTTACTGCGATTTTTTTTTACCAAAAATATGTAGAAGAATACATATTGGCCTAAACTGATGAAGAAATTTGTTTTTTTTTTGTTTTTTTGGGGGGGGATATTTATTGTAGCAAAAAGTAAAAACTATTGTTTTTTTTTTTTTCAAAATTGTCGGTCTTTTTTTGTTAAATCTTCTGGAGGTCAAGTGGTTAATGTAGATTGAAAGATTTTAGTTCCCCCTTAACCTCCTCCTGCCCCCCTGTCCTTCTGAAAGAACTGGATAGTTTTTTAAAATCTTTTTATTGGGGGAAATGCCTTTTTTTGCGGACCCCTCCAGGGCACTTGATGTGTACAGTACCCGCACCCTCCTGGAATACCCACGCCAAAGGTATCACGAGGCTGAAGAGTACTCTACCACACGTGTACCACAGCATCATTGGGGCTGGCTGTCTGTTCATGGTTTTCACAACAGCCACCTAATGACATGGTGCAACATATGAATGTCATCATGGGGCCACCCTCTGGTGAAATCAGCAAAAGAAGAAATGGCTGTGCGGGACTGAGTGTGCTGTGATGAAGCAGCATATACACTCACCAGCCACTTTATTAGGTACACCTGTTCAATTACTTGGTAACTCGAATTGCTAATCACATGGTAGCAACTCAATGCATTTAGGCATCTAGACATGGTAAAGATGACTTCTTGCTGACGTTCAAATTGAGCATCAGAATGTTGAAGAAGGGAGATTTAAGTGACTTTGAACGTGGCATTGTTGTTGGTGTCAGAGGGGCTGGTCTGAGTATTTCAAAAACTGCTGATCTATTGGGATTTTCATGCACAACCATCTCTAGGGTTTACAGAGAATGGTCCGAAAAAAGAGAAAATATCCAGTGAGCGGCAGTTGTGTGAATGAAGATGCTTTGTTGATGTGAGAGGAGATTGGGCAGACTGGTTTGAGATGATAGAAAGACAACAGTAACTCAAATAACCACTCGTTACAACAAAGGTATGCAGAATACCATCTCTGAACATAGAACACATCAAACCTTGAAGCAGATGGGCTGCAGCAGCAAAAGACTACACCGGGTGCCACTCCTGTCAGCTAAGAACAGGAAACCGGGGCTACAATTCGCACAGGCTCACCAAAATTGGATGATAGAAGATTGAAAAAACAATGGAGGCACATTTACTAAAACAGAAGAATCTGGAGCAGCTCTGCATAGTAACCTATCAGCTTCTTACTTCAGCTTGTTCAGTCAAGTTTTGAAAAGAAAGTTAGAAGCTGATTCGTGGTCATGCACAGCAGCTCCATATTCTGGCTCCTCCAGTCATAGTAAATTCCCCTGAATGGAGAAAACACTGCTTAGTATCATAGGAAAGGGGTATGTTCTTCAGCTCCATCTAGTGGCCATGTGAATTATTGTGCCCAATCACACTGTTCTTTTCTTTTCAATGAATAACATTCTGTAAAGAATATAACAAACTGGCCACTGCCCCCACCTATCACTGGCCTTCACAGCAAAGAGCACATGGACAGATATCGCATGCAAAACAAAACCAAATAAAATTCCCAGCTCACCTCACCAACCAATCCACTACCAATTGAATTGTCCTTTCTAACAGTTTGCATTAAAAACAGGGGTTTTGTTAGCACACATTTGCAAATATATGCGTAAGCCTCAGAGCCACTCCAAGGCACCCCAATATTTCTGCAGTCTTAACTCTTATAAATTCATGAGCCCCTCCACAGTGGAAGCACATGCATTCTAATGGATAGATAAAGGGCAGGTGAGCCTGAAGGTAGCCCACCCCTCCTTAAAGGCACAGGGGCACACTGGACACCCAGCACATAGCACAATGACAGCGAAGGTGTCCAGGGTGTCCCTTCACCAATATTACATCAGTAACAAACAATTGGCCACTGCCCTCACCTATAACTGGCCTACACAGCAAGGAGCACATGGAAGGGCAACACATGCAAAACAAAAGCAAAGAAAATTCCCAGCTAAACTCACCAGCCAATCTGCTACCAACCAAATTATCCTATCTAAGAGTTTGCATTAAAAACCGGGGTTTAGTTAGCACACATTTGCTAAAAGAATATAGCCTGAGAACATTTGATTGTGCTCCATTCACGGTATAAATTTACATCCAGTTTCCATGGATGGACAGCTATGCAAATATTTTATAACTGCAGTACTTAAAGTATAACTAAAGGCAAAACTTTTTTTTATTTAAAGCGGTGAGGGGCTGGAGTCACTCTCAGATTATTGTCTGTGTCTCCGTTAAGGAGATTCACTCTCTATAATTGTGGTGATCACCAATGTCACCAGGAATGAAAGTGAGGAAAAATCCAAAATTTCGAGTTGCCCCAGAACAAGAAGAGAGGGAAAATCTTGCAATGGGGACACTTGGTCCCAAGACAATTGTCTAAGAGGCCTGTTTCCTCACATTGGAAGGATGTCTTCTCACTTTCTGTTAAGTTTATAGGACAGGAAATTAAGGGAAATCCCCTTAAGAAGACACAGATGGGAAAAGACTGACAACATTTTTAAATTGCCCACCCCTTTAAAAAAAAAAGAAGTTTTGGCTTGAGACATACTTTTTTTCTGTTTTGACTGGAGTGTACCACGTGTCTTAGGGTAGCAGTAATGAACATTATCCTGATGCAGTTGAATGAAGTATGAGTAATATTTTAGAAAATAGTATACATTCTTTGATATCAGAATGAAGAATTTTAGGCATTTTTTTATTGCATACTGATGTTCTATTGTACAGAATTCAATGATAAACACTTCTTCTTTCCAGATTTAGAAAACAATAAAGAGACCTTTCTTCAGGTGCATCTCCAGGCCCAGCCTCAATCTCCGCCTGCTCTGGTGATTTATCAAATTTTTCCTTCTTTGTTTTATCGGCAAACAATTTGTCACCATAAATCAATCAATAAACAAATCTGGGAGCAAGCTGTGCTTAATCACCGTAACATTTTAAATTGAATGTGCAGTATTTGGATGGTCCGAGGTCAGAGACCCCAAGGCAAGGAGTAGACGAGGAATGGGACTTCAGCTCAAAACTTAAAATGCTAAAGATAGATAGAGGATGAGCAGATCCATCTGTGCATCTGGCAAATTCAGCAAATCTCATCTTTTGTTGGCCAACCACAAGTTCTCAATTCACCTTTGGCTGCAGATGTGTTTGGTCTGCAGAGGATTATGCAATCTCTGAATCCAGGAAAATGGATCTGGGTTAATTTACCTGGCAGTACATTAGGTTTCAGCTTTGGAAGAAAAATACCTTCCCTAAGCCTCCCTCCAAACCAACCCTACCTGTAATCCTAACCTTCTCATTAACCAAAACTCCAAGGTGGAAAGAACAGAAATGAGGAGCTCTCCCTGTTGGAGTATCATAGACATATAGAAGGCCAGGGTCAGCCAACCAGGCTCCATCTATAAAAAAAATTATTACTTTTGGGTGGAATGATCGTTTAAAACCCAATTAACCCCTCATGATTTATTACTGTAATACAGCTAGGTTGCATATACACTAGTAAATCCATCTTTCTTTTATTTTTTATTTTACTGGTAAGTGCTGTAGCAAAAATTAAAATACTCCTTGCTGCAGCAATCTGGAGAGACGGGCATGAAGACAAAGCATGGCAATCAACAGTGCGATTTTAGTGGTGGCATGTGCGTGTCGGACCACGGTAGAGTTGCTGCATCCTCGTGTAGGAGAACTTACCCGTTAAATGGAGAGTAAAAGAAGATCAGATTTATACTGGCTTAGTGGGTAGCACTACTACCTTGCAGCACTAGGGTCCTTGGTTTAAAATAGGGATAAGCTCAGGTGGGTTCAGGTTGTCCTAACCCACCTGAGTGATCCCACTAGGAAGCTGTCACTGTCCTTGGCCAATCATAAGCGGCCAAAGCATTCCCCTGCTCTGCAGCGGCATGTATGCATGCCCCCTTCATATATACGGCCGCAGGGCAGGGAAGAATTCAGCCATAAATAGATAAGGACAAGGACAGATGACAGCTTCCTGATGATATCAGTGGATTCGGACTAGGATCAGTACACTAAGTAACAGCAAAAGTTCAGTTGGGCTTTAAATGACAGAAAGGCCCAAATATGCACACATACCTGTAAGGTAACTGTATACATATCAGCAACAATGAATGCACTTTTTTTACTTTCAGCATAAAATTGTTAATAATATGCAAATATGTATAGCAATGTGAGGCAGATAGGTGGTAAAAACAGGTGATTAATCCACATTTTACTGCCCCCAGCTGTCTACTGGCAAGTTAACATGACTAGCAGACATGTCTGTATACATTGCCACCGTGCCACTTGCCAACCATGCTCCATTTAAGTCGATGGGACTGCCACCGCGTCTAAGCTTTGCAGTCTAGGAAGCTCATGGTCACCGCTGATTGGAGAGCTCTGGATCTAAAGCTAGGTTCAGACCTTTGTGTGTCAGGAACACAAGCAAGATTGTGCCCAGAGAAATTCTATTTAGCAGGCACACAGTATTTCCATTAATTGTTAATGGCACCCCACGCCTCTAAAAATATGCAGGTTTTCACAGGTGCCACATGTGGTTCGGTGTGGCACATTTTTGGAAAAGAGTCAGGGACTTCAGTTCCACGTTTTTCCCATGTAGGGTTGAAAAAAATGGGCTGCCCTACACAAACTGCGTGGGAATGCGCAAAAAGCGTGCAGAATCATGCCTGCGCTCTCTTGCACCTGTAGGTGTGAACCAAGCCTAACTGAGCAGGGGCTCTTTTCATTCTGCAGAGAGACCACTGATTCTGCACAGAAAATGAGTCCTTCTTGGCAGCATGCTCACAGCAGATATACTTTTCTGCTTAGGCTGTGGATGCTTTATGAAGAAAGCAAACTGTAATGACGCGTACACATGGTCAGATTTTCCAACGGGAAATGTTCGATGGGAGCTTGCTGTCAGAAATTCCGACCTTGTTTAGGCTCCATTGGACATTTTTCTGCGGAATTTCGGACAAACAAAATTTGAGATCTGGATCTCAAATTTTCCAACAACAAAATCCGTTGTTTGAAATTCCGATCGTGTGTACACAATTCCGACGCACAAAATTCCACGCATGCTCGGAACCAAGCAGAAGAGCCGCACTGGCTATTGAACTTCATTTTTCTCAGCTTGTCGTACGTGTTTTATGTTACCGCGTTCTTGACGATCGCAATTTCCGACAAGATTTGTGTGACCGTGTGTATGCAAGACAAGTTTGAGCCAACGTCCGATCATGTGTACACGGCATAAGACTGTGCACACCTTTTGTTATGAAGCACTGAGAATGTCTTTAGCTGATTTAAAGTGTCAAAATCAGCTTTAAAATTACTTTTGCCATATGTGGTTACAGTGCTTTTAGCAGTGTAGGAGAAGATATTTGGATTTATTGGTACTTAAAGTGATTGCGTGCATTGAGTGCATTTACATGCATTTGCAGTGTGCTTTTGGAATCATTCTTTCATTTATTTCAATTCATTCCAATTTATGCGTTTGCACTTGTTTGCACGTGTTCACGCATGTTTGCGGTGTGTTTGTGCGCACTTAAGTGTGTTTGAAGTGCATAAAAATGCATTATGCTGTACCTATTTTTTTTAACAGCACATGAAAGCAATGCAATAGTGTAGACTAGATACATTAGAATACAGAACTTAGTATTGCATTTAAAAATACACCTGACTGCATCTAGTGTAAATAAGCACTAAAGCTTGTTTTACCTTAAAGTGTTACTAAACCCCGGAGCCTGCATTCACTATATCTGGTCTCCCATAGTACAAAGAACATGGAAATGCAATAGTTTTAGTAAATATAAACTGCTAAATACCTTTTCTCATCAGCAGTATATAGCAGTCTTGTGACTTCTATCAGTGTCTGGTTAAAGCTTGAGTTTTCATTCTACTCTGATTGTCCTATGAGGCTGCAGGACCCCTGACCCTCTGTCTGGACAGTGCTGACTGACCCTGTGCTGATCACTTGCACTCTCCCAAGAAAAAAATACTCTCTAGCAATACACACCAAAGTGTGCATGTACAGCTTGTTCCCTAGCCTCTGTTCTATCAAGAGATGGTTTGGGGACATTGGAAGAAGGGGAGGTTCAGAAAAGATAGTATCAACCAGCCTTTTTACTCAATGCATAGGATTAACCCCTTAGTGAGTATAACAATTAACAAGCATGCTTTTACTGCATATACAGACTGATTTTACTGCTGCGGGTTTAATAACACTTTAATGCATTCACTGCATTAAGGTTAAAATGTCCCACAACCTGTCCTACCCATTCCCATCCCTACTTGGCCCCTGTGACCACTCCAGCACTGCCTCTGGCTCCAACTCTGCTCTCCTCATTTTCTGGTCTCTCAGGAGAAACTTAGGGCAGCGGAGCTATAGGCTCCTGCTGCTGTCAGTCAAACTCCTTTGAGCAGTACGGAAGGAGTGGCATACCAGCCAGGAGGTGGTAAGTGACCTTTCTGTGGCAAAAGGTAAGTATACCCTTTAATACCACTTTAATGGCTGGCACCCTATGTATTCCTTTGTTGGAGGGCACACTGTGAGACTGCAGGGAGGACTCATCAAGGGCTACCAACCTTCTTGAGTGGACTTCCTTTGCCCCTTACCTTCAATTTTTTGCTAATTTGAAACACAGCCTTTAAAACATAGTTATGAGGATGGGATGGATTTAGACAGAACACAGTTCAGATATTTACCCTATTCAAGCCGGCCATGTACAGTTTGAATCTCGTTCAATTCAGTAGAGACAATCCAAGATTCGAACCATGTATGAGCAGGCTGATTGTACCCAAGTTGCTTGATCGATCAACTTCAGAAAAAAACAGCTTGTCGGATTTTTCATGTGATTATTGCCAGCGAATATAGTCACTAGCAATAATCACTGTGTGTTCTCCTGGCTGGGATGGCTCCCCCCACCAGGAGAACACAATAGCCCCACGGGAGGGATTCCCCCATCAACACTGACTGTGTTGATGGGGGAATCGATCGATTTTCTTTTTATTGATGCCACTGTGAGATATCATACATAACTGGCTGGCACAGTGGTGTAGTGGGTAGCACTCTTGTCCAGCAGTAAAAAGGATATCTGTTTGGAATCCCAACCACAACACTACCTGCCTGGAGTTTGCAAGTTCTCCCTGTGCCTGTGTGGGTTTCCTCCAGGTTCCCTCCAGATACACCGGTTTTCTCCCACACTTCAAAGACATGCTGGTAGGTTAATTGGCTTCTGTCTAAATTGGCCCTAGCATTTGAATGTAAGTTGGGGACCTTAGATTGTAAGCTCCTTGAGGGTAGGGGCCGATGCGAATGTACAATGTATATGTAAAGCACTGCGTAAATTGACGGTGCTATATAAGTACCTTAAATAAATAATAAATAAAATAACAGACACCTACCCCATAGACTTCCTGAATAAGTGAGCGGGCATCCACAAAAATCCTCTCTGCCCAATATTGCCAACTCTTTATGACCATATAGTGAAATGTTATACTTTTCCACATTTTCAAACTGCCATTCAGGGACACCCTTTCCCAAAAAAAAGATGATTTCAAAACCCTTGTTGATGATAGAATCTATCACTCCTTTCCCTCCTGCACAGCTATCTTTATCATAGAGCACTAGGAGGAAGTGATGTCACTTCCTCTTAGTGCTCTATGGTAAAGATAGCCACGCAGGAGGAAAAGAAGTGACAGATTCCATTGTGGGTTGGTCGTTAGGGTGGCTGTATCCAGTGGTGTATTTTAGTTTTGTGCTCCCTTAGGCAAGACTAGACTATGAACATACACTAATGGGCCTTTTTTGAAGGCTTTAGAATTCTTTCACTCCGTTCTATATGTAGAATCATTTTATAAACCTTTTTAATCCTCTCGTTATTTCAGAAAAAGAAAAATCTATAGTATTTTTAGCAATATTTTCTGGATTGGAATACTGTATTGTTCTATCTTAAAAGTCCCATTTGATTCATTTTTTGGTGTGTAGTTCTATATAGCTAACTGAGACAATGCAGCCACTTCAGGACGGGGTCAATGTATCGCCTGCAAGCTTTTCCATGCTGATGTTGCAGCACTGTCACAATATTTACATGAACAATTTGATGCTGACAAATCGCAGCATGCAAAAAAGGAAGGATATTGTAGAGAACTGTACAATTTAAAAAAGAAAAAGACATCAAATCTCCGTGGACAAAACCTAGGACTGTCTTCAGATATTGAATACAGATAGGGCTATCACATAACACTTATTTCTCAATAACTGCCCCAAAATCTCCTGCAATGACTATAAATATCTATTTGTTTCTGACAAAATTTGACCTGCAAAGCCCTTGCCTTAAATTGTGGTGCTGGGCTGCAGCGGGAGATCAAACACTCAGCTTCATGACTGCAAATCTCTAGTGTAGCAGTTCTCATTAAAATTTATGTGACTTGGAGAAGGCGATCAATCGCTGACACTAGTCATGTGACTGAGCAATGATCCCAGGTATCCCTAATCTTATTCCATCTCTGGGAATATGCCCCCAATTCTGATTTGCAATGATGTGATTTTAGGGGGTTTATTATAAAAAAAAAAGTTTACCCTGACATTTGGTTCTTCTATTGGTTGGGGTTTAGTGGTTGAGCCAGGGGCCACGGGGTGAATGCCTATTGTGTAGAAATGAGAAATATAAGGCACAGATCTCATTTGTGGGGTGTCTAGATAGTTTTAGATGATTGAGTGGATCAAACCTGATGGGTGTCCCTAGGGAATCACTGATAAAATCAATGAAGGTGAATGTGTAGAAAGGATTGGTGCCTAACAACCCAACATTGACTATTTTACAATAAGGTGAATGTGAATGAGACCTGGATTTCCCATGAGAAAGGGAAGTTTAGAAGATGGGCAAATTGCAGCAAAATAGACTAAATTAGGTGAATGTACAGGCAAATTGGCTTTTAAAGAGGAAACCTACCCTTAGCCTAATAATTACAACAAAGGCACCTCTAAAATGTTTAATAATGGCAATCTCCAAAGAGAGAGTTGTGGATTATTGCAGGTTTTTATTATTCTTTGCATTCCCTATTTTCCTTTTCTTCTCCATTTTTCTTACAGTGCCCATTTTCACTAAGGCTGGGTTCACATATATGCGAATTGGATACGTTTTTAACAGCATCCAATTTGCATAACATGTGAATGTGAACGGCTTTCAATGGAGCCAGCTCACACATGTCCGGGGCGGCTGCGGTTTAAAAAAGTATCCTGTGCATTTTTGGGTCATGTTCAGGTGCAAATTCAGGTGAATCGCACCTGAACTGGTGAACAGAAACGCACCGGACTCCGGGCTGCAAAACATAGTCAGACATGTGTGAACCCAGACTTCCTTCACCCCAGAATATGGTGCGGGAAACTTACAATCCGTGCGCATTTCCTGCACCACTGTGCGATCTGCTACAGGTGTGATTGTAATCCTAATGACACTCCAAATGCAATGCACCAGAAGACATGGTACAGTAGTAACATACGATCCGGTTGCAGTGCGTTTTTAAAAGTAGTGCATCCGCTACTTTTGGTGCAATCCAGTGCAATTTCAGCCCATTCAAATGAGAGAGACAATTGAGTACTGTTTGTGATCCTTTTTTTATTTGCACTAATATACATTTTTTTAGGACAAGCTTTCGGGTGTATGTCCCAGCAGTCAAGCCTCAAGCCCATGCACCTCAAGCCCATTCAAATGAAAGGGTTGAAAATCACACTGCACTGGATAGCACAGGAATTGCAGACCGCATGTAGTATGCAGTTAGGTGTGAACAGGCTCTAAGGGCAGAAAAATCCATCTTCCTTTACTTTCTGCAAAAACTGGTCTTGAAAAATACCCAAAAGATCATTACTTAAAAGACAAAGCAGAATAAAAAGAGAAAGGCTTTATTTACCAAGCAGAAGCAAAAAAAATGGCATAAAAAGCCTATTTACTTTCTTAAACTCTGGTTCAGCCTCCTGGAACTTTTGACATTGTACATGATCTGAGGGGGAAGACACTGGGGAAGTAGCATTCCCAGGATGCTTCTGTGAAGCCCTAGCCCTAGTCACCCAGGATCCTTGTCCCTCCTCCATTTTCCAAAGTCCTGGGTTGTTGGTAGACCCTCGGTGGCATCATATTCAGTGCAGGACTGCTGGTCCTGCATTGTATGAAATGACATAAAAAAGCTGCAAAAAAACATTTGGACAACAAACAGAATCTGCTTAGGGGACTGATTGTGGGTTAGAAGCCTGTGGGGGTGAGGAACAAGGTAAGTATATCACCTCATAGTTACATAGTTACATAGTAGGTGAGGTTGAAAAAAGACACATGTCCATCAAGTCCAACCTATGTGTATGATTATATGTCAGAATTACATTGTATATCCCTGTATGTTGCTGTCGTTCAGGTGCTTATCTAATAGTTTTTTTCAAACTATCTATGCTCCCCGCTGATACCACCGCCTGTGGAAGGGAATTCCACATCCTTGCCACTCTTACAGTAAAGAACCCACTACACAGTTAAAGGTTAAATCTCATTTATTCTAATTTTATTGAGTGGCCACGTGTCTTATTAAACTCCCTTCCGCAAAAGTTTTATCCCTATTGTGGGGTCACCAGTACGGTATTTGTATATTGAAATCATATCCCCTCTCAAGCGTCTCTTCTCCAGAGAGAGAATAAGTTCAGTGCTCGCAACCTTTCCTCATAACTAATATCATCCAGACCCTTTATTAGCTTTGTTGCCCTTCTTTGTACTCGCTCTATTTCCAGTACATCCTTCCTGAGGACTGGTGCCCAGAATTGGACAGCATACTTTAGGTGCGGCCGGACCAGAGTCTTGTAGAGCGGGAGAATTATCGTTTTATCTCTGGAGTTAATCCCCTAATGTATACCAATATTCTGTTTGCTTTGTTAGCAGCAGCTTGGCATTGCATGCCATTGCTGAGTCTATCATCTACTAGGACCCCCAGGTCCTTTTCCATCCTAGATTCCCCCAGAGGTTCTCCTCCCAGTGTATAGATTGCATTCATATTTTTGCCACCCAAATGCATTATTTTACATTTTTCTACATTTTTCTAGCTTATAAACCTCATTTGACGTGTAGTTGCCCACAATATTAATTTGTTCAGATCTTCTTGCAAGGTTTCTAAGTTATTGTCTTGCTTAGCTTAGTATTGTCCGCAAATACAGTGATTGAACTGTTTACCCCATCCTCCAGGTTGTCTATGAACAAATTCAATAGGATTGGTCCCAGCACAGAACCCTGGGGGACCCCACTACCCACCTCTGATCATTCTGAGTACTCCCCATTTATCAGCACCCTCTGAACTCGCCCTTGTCATTCCCTTGGCAAAATGAGCAGATAACTCTGGCAGTGGGGAGGGGAACCCTCCATTAGCATAAAGTTTTTCCTGTCCCCAGAGTTTAGCTTTTAGATGTTAATAAAATTATAAAGTCATGTTCTTTATTCTTTCATCATTTGTATATTTGCAGCTTATAATACTTGGCAACCCTGCCATGAAGGTCCTGTTTCAGGCATGTCCTTTTATAGGGTGACAATATTGTGTCTCCCAATCTTGCTCCTGCATTGCCACCTTGCCACTAGGGTTGCCACCTGTTCGGGATTCAGCTAAACAGTCCGGGTTTTGAATCATGTGTCTGGGTTTCAGGTGGACTGAAACCCAGACACATGATTCAAAACCTGGACTGTCCAACATTACTCAGACAGAAATGTGGCTTGGAACAGGGCCTGACAGGAGGGTGAGGGGGCACTATAAGTGCTGCATTACTATTCTCTTTGGAGTGCTTAAAGGTGTCCCATTTCTGTTATCCTATAGTGTATACTGAACAAAAAAAATTTGCTGTGTGCCGCTAAAGTGTTCGGGTTTTGCTTGAAAAAAGTGGCAATCCTACTTGCCACACAGAATTTTGATGGAGACTAAAGTGGCCATCTGTAGCCACTAAAGTGGTCTTGCACACATTATGCAAATATGGCCCATTGTTGTCACCATCAGGAAACCCAACCTCAAAATATATTTTGCTGGGCTGCATGCATGGAAACAGGAAGTGACCACAAAGAGGCAGCAGGAGAGATAAAACAAAGGTTGCAAAAAGGAGAAAACAAGTATTTTATCTAAGTTAATTGTGTGATACATAGTGCTTTATTTGCTTGCTATAGCAAAAAATATTATATTCTTGTAACTGTATGGGGTTAACACCTGCAATGATAATAATCATATACAGGTATGTCATTTTTGCTGTTGCTCATAGTTTAAATTTAAGAAGCTGTCATCTATCTATAAATGACATCTTCTTTAACATTCCGGGCCCATTTAAACCAGCGGGCATGTGTTAAGGTGTGCCGAATGTGCGCCCACTGATGTGTGTTGTGCATGGGCACTGCAATGTATTATACAATGCATCACAGTGCCTGCTTATTTTTCCTTTTTTTTTAACTTTGCAGACCACTTAGCTATATATACGGCAGTTCCTTGTGATGTATTATTAGAACTTTACAACGTGGTGAGTTTTGCAAAAATGCAACATGTCCTTTTTTTATTGCACCAGAGCAATAGGACATAAGGCAATTGCCATATCTATGTGCTGAACAATGCAGCCCAACAGAGCTGGTGTAAATGAGCTCTGTCAAAGTTGAGTTTATTTATGTGTGTATTCATTTATTTATGTACAGTATATGTGGGTGGGCATGTGCAAACTGTGTTGAGATGTAAATCATAAATAGACTGTATATTGCTCCATTGTAGCACAGTAGCTCAGTAGTTAGCACAGATACTTTGCTGCACTGGGGTTCTTGATTCAATTCCCGACAAGGACATCATCTGCACATCTGCATGGAGTGTGCATGCTCTGTCTGTACTTGTGTGGGTTTCCTCTGGGTAATCGAGTTTCCTCCCACATTCTCAAGACATGCTGGTAGTTTAAAGTGGTTCTAAAGGCTGAAGGTTTTTTTTACCTTCATGCATTATGTGCATGAAGGTAAAAAATACCTTTTGTGTGCAGCTTTCCCCAAGACTTCAGCTAACACATACCTGAGCCTGATCCAGCAATGTGCACGAGAGCTGCAGCCAGTGAGTGGGGCTCAGGAGTGAGCATGCATGAGTGCCCCCATAGCAAGTGAGTAAGTATAACATTTTTGTTATTTTATAAAAAATAAAAATTGTATCTTTAACATAACTCTAGCAATTAGTCAAAATCCACCTGCAGTGGAGCCCCCCCTCCCCTTCGCTGCAAGGGTTAAATGCTCATTTAGCCTAGGAGTGCAGGGATTAGCTGTATTATTACCCTATCCCTCCATCCAGCAGGCTCCAGCGCTAGTTCCTTGGGGTCACCATGTGCTGTGCAGGGCTATTAACTCTGCACTATACATAGGAAGCGAGCTTGCAACTGCAGCCAGAAGCACCTTAGAGATGACGCTGCATTGGAACAGTCACATGGATGGAGGTAGCCTGCTGGAACCAGGAGGAACCAGGAGGAAGTTAAGTAAGACACTTTATCCCTGCACCTCCAGGCTAAATGAGCATTCAACTGTTACCAGGGCCGGTGCTACCACTAGGCAAACTAGGCAGCCGCCTAGGGCGCCATGCTGCCTAGGGTGCCCAGCCACTGGTCTTCCTACTCTCTTCTCTCTGCAGCAAGCAACTAAGTCTCAGCATCAGCAGATGCTCCATTCGCACATAGTGTCAGAGGCGCAGCGGTGGCAGAGGACTGTGTCTGTGTCCTGACTCCCGAATGAATAGAAGCAAGCAAACATTCATTGATGGGCGCTGGTGAGGCTGCATTTGATGGGCGCTTGTGAGGCTGCATTTTATGGGCGCAGGAAGGCTGCATTGATGTTTACTGGTAGGCTGCATTTGATGGCGCTGGAAGGCTGCATTGGTGTTTACTGGTAGGCTGCATTTGATGGGCGCTGGAAGGCTGCATTGATGTTTACTGGTAGGCTGCATTTGATGGGCGCTGGAAGGCTGCATTGATGTTTACTGGTAGGCTGCATTTGATGGCGCTGGAAGGCTGCATTGATGTTTACTGGTAGGCTGCATTTGATGGCGCTGGAAGCCTGCATTGGTGTTTACTGGTAGGATGCATTTGATGGCTCTGGAAGGCTGCATTGATGTTTACTGGTAGGCTGCATTTGATGGCGCTGGAAGGCTGCATTGATGTTTACTGGTAGGCTGCATTAATGGGTGCTGGTGAGGCTGCATTTTGGTGCTTCATTAAAAAGGGGGGTATACATGGGCAGGGGAAAGAGGGTGAGGTCAGGGGTGGAGCCAGGGGGCGGCAAAATGAGGTTTCACCTAGGGTGTCAAAAATCCTTGCACCAACCCTGACTGTTACAGTGTGAGGGGCCTACCACAAGGGTAGATTTTATATAATTCCTGAAGTTCAGCTTCGATTGGCTCCTGTCTAAATTGACTGAGTATGTCTGTGTATATGTATGTGATACAGGGACCTTAGATTGTAGGCTTCTTGAGGACAGGAACTAATGTGAATTAATAGTATGTAATGAGATATATCACCCAAGAGGCGAATGGTGGTATATTTTTTTTGGGGGGGTGGCAAACAATGCACCCACAGCCACACCCCCCCATTTGGTTGGGTCACCCGCACCCCCCTGGGAGGAGAATCAGTGTGACAATAGTGAATGTTCATTCGCTAGTGTCACACAACTCAGTGGACTCGGAGTGCAGTGCTCTGCGCCCTGCGCCCACCCTTTTTTGAAGCCTATTAGAGCCTCTGGCTTTAATCACGTGCTTCAAAAAAAAACAGAAAAAAAAACATTGGAATACATGCACCCAGTGCCTCACATGTAGATTAGGAGGCCGGACGCGTGGTTAGGGGGTTGGCGCCCCTGCGCCCTGCATTACGGGATGCCACTGATGTCACCAGCACACCAACAATCTTGTTTTAAAAAATACATAGTTCTTTATTCTTGTATGAACACATAGAAAAGCAGCATGTTGGGACTGTGCAGGGACCCTTGCTTTTCTATGTGATCATACAAGAATAAAGAGCTTTGCACTTTGAAACTGTTGATGTGCTGATCACACTCAAAGTAGATGCAGCTAATTGCCCAATATTCTGCCATAGCACATAGTGTTTCCTCTGCCCCTGCCTGCCGTGTGCATTCGCTATTGTCACACATCTCGGTGGGTTCGGAGTGCAGTGCCCAGCGCCCTGCGCCCACCCTTTTTTGAAGCCTATTAGAGCCTCTGGCTTTAATCACGCGCTTCAACGTTGGAATACATGCACCTGGCGCACATGCGGCTATTACTGCCACCCTTCTGAAAAGCGACCCATGGTGGAACGTTTTCAGAGAGCATTCAACTGGTGGTGAGGTCACATATCGCTTCCTTACCGCCTGCTTTAGGGTACTTTCACACCTATTTTTCTGGCCAACAGTGAGCAGATGCGAGAAAATCAGGAGCCCCGGCGATTAGCTGTGGAAGGCAAAGCCACTGAAGGCAACTCCCGCAGCTAATTGCAGCCATAATCACTATGCAGCAATTGCCTTTGAGACAAACGGTCTGTGTCCAGGGCTGATTATTTGCAGGTAAACCTGCAAATGCAATTAAATGGGAGTGGCTACAATTATCTGCGGGAGCTGTCAAGCTTTCCTTGCTTTCAATGGGGCTGCCTCCCACAGCTAATCCCCGGGACCACCCCCCCCCCGAGCTGATTTTCTTGCATCTGCTTGCTGTTGGCCACAAATGCAGGTGTGAATGAAATCTTAAAGTGGTTCTAAAGGCAGAAGGTTTTTTTGCCTTAATGCATGTAACCCCACCCACAGCTCCCTCTTATACTTACTTGAGCCCCATCTCAATCCAATGACGTGCATGAAAGCAGCGGCTCTCCTGGGTCTCTCTCTCCTTATTGGCTCACACAGCAAAGAGAGCTATTGCCTCCTGCTGCTGTCAATCACAACCAGTGAGCCCTTGAGAAGAGAGTGGGTGGGCCAGGCCACGCTCTGTGTGTGAATGGACAATGTGGCCTGGGAGCTTCTCTAATGCCCTCATAGCAAGAGGCCGGAACTGCCGACGGGGGACCCAAGAAGAAGAGGTTCGGGGCTGCTCTGTGCAAAGCCATTGTACAGAGCAGGTAAATATAACATGTTTGTTATTTAAAAAAAAAAATACAGCCTTTAGAATCATTTTAAAGCAGAGTTCCAAGCTAATATCAAACTATATGTAACCCAATTGAGTACCTACACCCTCCTTTTTTTTTTGAGTGAGTTGTACCTTTTTTTTCCAGCAGGGCTTCTGTCCTACCTTGCCACGGCGAGGCATGTCATCTCCGGGTTTGCATTGGCCCCTCCTCCTGCCCCCCCACTGCCTTCTGGGACCTGTGTGTGTCCCAGAAGATGACGGGGCCATTCAGTAAGCGTGACTCATGCATGCACAGTAGGAAATCGCCTGTGAAGCCTGAAGGCTTCACTGCTGGTTTTCCTTAGTTGCAATGCCAGCGCCTGCAGCCGAGCAATCACTGTGGCCGTCCTAGTATAGGTGCAGGGCCGGATTAACATAGGGGTTGATGGAGCTGCAGCTCCAGGCCCCTGCCTTAAAATCGTCCCTCACAGCCAGCAGTATAAGCCCGATTTTCTCCTGTCCATAAACTTCTAGGAGACAGGAGAAGTTGTGTGTAAATGGAGGGGTGTCTGGCTGCATCTGTGTTGGCTCACTGTGGTTTTTACAGTGTCACAGTGCACAGTTCCCCCCTACACAAATGGCTCTGCCTTCCCCCTCCCCTCTCTCCTCTCTCTGTGTGCGGTGAAGGAGCCGTGTGGGCTGGGAGATTATGAACAGAGCAACTGCAGCCGGCAGATAGAAGGTGAACACATATTTGAGTGATAAGCTTCCGAGCATCCAAGTGTACCATCCAAGTGTGAGCTCAGTGACTGGACTCTTATCTCCCTTCTCTCCCCCTCTTTTACCTTTATCTTCAGCAATGGCTCTTATAACTGCAGCCAATATGTAGACTTGGCTCCTTGTGCTTTTAGAAGGGTTCACACTGCTTTGCTGTGTTTTGGCCCATTGCTGGTGTATCCGCAGTTTTCCTGCGTTTTACCCACAGTCCTATTGATTTCTATTAGGTTGCATGTTTTTTCTGAAAGCGCACCAAAATCAATAGGACTGCAAGCTAAAACTGCAGATACACAAGCAGTGTGCCCAAACTGCAGCAAGCCAGTGTGAGCCCAAAGGCTTGTACACACAACCCTCTATAGAACTTGGTCTGATCAATACTCCTGGCATTCATTTTACACACAGCCATACCATCCCAGATCAGGAGGGGTGGGGGCTCCAGGGATTTGTTTGACTATGCAGGCCCTGTCCCTTCTACCCATCCTGGAAGAGTCCTGGAGGGAGTGGCAGGCTGTCAGTGGCAAGTGGCACACTGTATCTGGTGACAGGCTGTTGGTGGCAAGTGGCACACTGTATCTGGTGACAGGCTGCTGGTGGCAAGTGGCACACTGTATCTGGTGACAGGCTGCTGGTGGCAAGTGAAACACTGTATCTGGTGACAGGCTGCTGGTGGCACAGTGGCAAGTGGCACACTGTATCTGGTGGCAAGTGGCACACTGTATCTGGTGGCAGGCTGCTGGTGACAAGTGGCACACTATCTGGTGGAAGGCTGCTGGTGGTAAGTGACACTGTATCTGGTGGTAGGCTGTGGTTGGCAAGTGGCACACTGTATCTGATGGAAGGCTGCTGGTGGCAAGTGGCACACTGTATCTGGTGGCAAGTGGCACAATGTACCTGGTGGATAGTGGCACACTGTATCTAGTGGCAGGCTGCTGGTGACAAGTGGCACACTGTATCTGGTGACAGGCTGTCGGTAGCAAGTGGCACGCTGTATCTGGTGACAGGCTGTGGTTGGCAAGTGGCGCACTGTATCTGGTGGCAGGCTGCTGGTGGCAGGTGGCACACTGTATCTGGTGGCTGGCTGCTAGTGGCAAGTGGCACACTGTATCTGGTGGCAGGCTGCTGGTGGCAATTGGCACATTGTATCTGGTGGCAGGCTGCTGGTGGCAAGTGGCACACTGTATCTGGTGGCAAGTGTCACACTGTATCTGGTGGCAGGCTGCTGGTGGCAAGTGACATGCTGCATCTAGCGGCAGGCAACTGTAGAAAGTGATACGCTACATCTGGTGGCAGGCTATGGGTGGCAAGTGACAAGCTGCATCTGGTGGCAAGTGACAAGCTCAGGTCCCATTCTGCACGATGGTGAGTTGAACTATTTCACTATATATTACAATGTAATAACTGAAATAATGGAATTTGATCATCCTGACACCATATCAAGCATGGTGTCAGGATGATTGATTTTAAGTACTAACACCAGCCATTTGCCTGACAAATCACCTCCACCGCCGATTTCCCCAGCTACCCCGAGACTACATCCCCCAACCTCCGGCTTTTACTGCCCCCTGACCGACCGTGTGAATCAATTCCAGTAATATTAACAATAGTAAACTTTATTTTATATAGCGCCTTAACTATTTGCCGACCGCCTTCCGCATATATACTGCGGCAAGATGGCTCGGCTGTGCAAACCAATGTACCTGTACGTTGGACTGTTCACGAGATACAGTGGGCGCGTGTGCCATGGGAGCGCTCCATAGTAACTCGATGTACGCCAGCCAGCCGCGATGGCGGTACAGAGAGGCAGAACAGGGATCTGCCTATGTAAACAAGGTCCCTAGTCAGGTACAGCTATCTCTGTGTTGTCCCAGCAAGCCCATACCCGACACAGTTAGAGCACACCCAGGGAACACAGTTAACTCCTTGATCGCCCCCTAGTGTTAACCCCTTCACTGCCAGTGTCATTTATACATTGATCAGTGCATTTTTTTTAGCACTGATCACTGTAATATTGTCACTGGTACCCATAAAGTGTCACTTGGGGTCAGATGTTTCTGCCGCAATGTTGCAATCCCACTAAAAATTGCAGATCACCGCCATTACCAGTAAAAACAATAAAAATGAAATACAAGTCCATAAATCTATTCCAATAGACGCTATAACTTTTGTGCAAACCAATCAATATACGCTTATTGCGCTTTTTTTTTCTTTCCAAAAAAAATGTAGAAGAATACATATTGGCCTAAACCCATGAATACATTTGTTTTTTATATATTGTTTTTGGATATGTATTATAGCAGAAAATAAAAAATATTGTTTTTTGTTTTAAAATTTTCAGTCTTTTTTTTTGTTTATAGTGCAAAAAATAAAAACTGCAGTGGTGATCAAATACCACCAAAAGAAATCTCTGTTTGTGGGAAAAAAAGGAAATCAATTTTGTTTGGGTACAATGTCGCATGACTGCGCAATTGTCAATTAAAGCAACACAGTGCCGTATCGCAGAAAATTAATGCCTGGTCATTAACCACTTGCCACCCGCCCACCATTAAATGACGGCGGGGCGGTGCGGCTCTCGTTCTGGGTGGACATCATATAACGGCTTCCCAGAACGACTGCTCTCGCGCGCCCCCGGGGCGATCGCTGCCGTGCCGTGTTGCTAGGACATGGCGTGACCCCGATCTGTGTAAAGAGCCGCGGCCGTGGCTCTTTAACCATGTGATTGGCTGTGTCCAATCACAGCCGGTCACATGTAAACACGGAGATGCCGGTAATCGACGCTCCTCGCCTCACACTGAGCCGATTAGCGGCATCTCCTCACAGGGGACAACTAGGTATGTAATCAGGGCACTGATCATCAGTGCCCTGATTACAATTAAGTGCCCACCAGTGCCAGCAATGATTGCCCACCACTGCCAACAATCAGTGCCAACCAGTGCCCACAATTGCCACCAATCTGTGCCCACAAGTGCCAGCAATCAGTGCCCACAAGTGCCAGCAATCAGTGGCCATCATTAGTAATGCCAGTCAGTGCTGGCTATCAGTGCTGCCCATCAATGCTCATCACTGCTACCCATCAATGCTTATCACTGCTGCCCATCAATGCCACCCATCAATGCATATCAGTGCCCATCAGTGCCGCCCATCAGTGCTGCATATCCGTGCCGCCTATCTGTGCCCACCAGTGCTGCCTATATGTGCCCACCAGTGCCGCCTATCTGTGCCCAGTGCTCACCAGTGCCACCCATCAGTGCCAATATGTGACTCATTAGTGCAACATATCAGTGCCATCTATCAGTGCCCATAAGTGCTGCCTCATCAGTGCCCATAAGTGCCACCTCATCAGCGCCCATTAGTGAAGGAGAAAAATTATTTATTTACAAAATTTACTGACTGAAACGAAGAGAAACGTTTTCTTTTCCAAAATGTTTTGTCTTTTTTTTTTTCTAAGAAAAAATAAAAAACCCAGGAGTGATTAAATACCACCAAAATAAAGCTCTATTTATGTGGAAAAAATTATAACAATTTCACATGGTTACAGTGTAGCATGACTGCGCAATTGTCATTCAAAGTGCGACAGCGCTGAAAGCTGAAAAATGGCCTGGGCAGGAAGGGGGTGTAAGTGCCCAGTATTGAGGTGGTTAAGGGGGTAAATCCTTCCGGGACTGCCCAGTGGTTAAAGGTAGCTTCTGAAAGCGCTTCCAGTATGATTTGCAATAGGAACATACCACTTGAATATTGTGTGAAGAGCTGCATAATATTGATACATAAAATTATGCACTGTATAAAATTTATAAATACCTGTGATAAAGATAAATAAAATTGTTCTGATAATATTGAATGTAGAAAAAGGTGTTTGAGAACAGATAATAAGTGTAAAACATTATTGCTGTTTTCTGTTGGCATTGCACCTTTCCACCAGAATTTGATAATAAGTAACAAAGAGCAAACTGTGTAAAAATAGATGAATAATTGTAACAATGTATAAGAATATTTAATAATGTGTTACAAAGTAGAATTCTTTGCAATGCTAAAAAAAGGCGAAAAATGACGTTTTATAGTGGCTGCACCAGCAGATGGCAGCAGCGATCCTGAATGAAGGAATGTCAGAGCCTGAAGGTTTCCATGTGTAGCAAACAACAAAAGAGCAGAAGTGTAGGCGGCCCCTTTAAGCAGAGTTGCTGCCGCTGCATGCATCGCCTGTTTAGAATGAAATGGGGATCAGCTCCGGTGTGAGAAGGAGACAGGAGGGAGAAGCAGGAGGCTGCAAACTTCACAGCAACTCCCCATCCCAAGAAGAAGAGTAAAAGACCCGGAGGACTCAGGATCCCTACCATCCATCCATCACCTCCAACTCCTGCCTTCAAGGATCTTCCAAAACTTCCAACCACATCAGAGCAGCGCAACTGCGATCAGAGATGGAGAACCATGCCTGGAATAAACTAGCCTAAGTGGTCTGCTAGAAGACATCCAAAGGAGTAGTCATCTTGTCTGGGCTGAGGATTATCTCGGGGGTCCAGGTCACATCAGTCCTGGAGTATTCTTCTAAGGAGTCCTGGCTGGTGGCAAGGAGAAGGTCTGCACTCTACCCCCCACCAGGAGGGTCAGGATCTGAACCTTCTGAAGACCACAAGTCATCTTCTGCTCCTCTACACCTTCTCGGCTCTGGGATTTAAACCGGCTCGCGGGAAAAGTCGCTTATATTAAGCTTGGCTGGATTTACTTTGGGGTTTTGCAAGAAGTTGTGTTGGATTTCCTGGGGATTGTATTCCATTATCTCGGGGTTGTCGGTGGCATGAGAGCACCATGATTGGGGAGTTTGTTCACTTTTGTCTGCTCTGTGGAATTGTATGCATCACATCAGGTAAGGGGGCCAGGGGGGTGTGTGTGCAAAGTCTTTGCAAGTCTGCAGAGATCCCAACTGGGCTTCCTGTGGAGGGACTGATTTTCTTCTAGAAATAAAAAATAAAAACATATAATTAGTCTTTTTGCCTACTTAGATCTCTCTATTTTATAATAAAACCACTCTATCCCTCTTACCTACTCAAATGTCTATCATTTAGGATCAGCCCCCTCTCCTTTTTTCCTATGTTAATGTCTATCATTTTAGAATCAAACAGTTATCCCTCTTTTCTTGCTAAGGTGTCCCTCTTTGGGGGTCAAATCCCTCTCTCCTACTCAGATGTCCTTCTTTGAAAATCAAACCCATCTATCCTTCTCTTTCCTACTCAGATGTCCCCTTTTTAGGGTCAGACCCCTCAATCTTCTCTTTCATATTCAGATGTCCCTCTTTTGGTGTCAAATCCCTCTTTCCTACTCAGATGCCCATCTTTTTAAATCAAACCCATCTATCCTTCTCATTCCTACACAGACACCCCCTTTTAGGGTCAGACCCCTCTATCCTTCTCTCTCCTACTCAGAATTCCCTCTTTTGGGGTCAGACCCCCTTTATCCTTCTCTTTCCTTTTCAAATGTCCATCTTTTGTAGTCAAATTATTCTTTCCTACTCAAATGTCACTTATTGGGGGGTCAAATCCTTCTTTCCTACTCAGATGTCCCTCTTTTGGGGGTCAAATCCCTCTTTCCCCCTCGATCCTAATTTTTTAAATAAAGTGTCCCTATTTTAGGTCTGATCCAAATAAATGAGCTATTTAACTGCCAAAAGTGTTTGTTTTTTCACTAAAGTTTTACATACAACCCGTCAATCATGGCATCTGCTATTTGTAAATACTAACAGGAAGGAAAAACAGGAAAAAATCCCCCCAGTAAGTTTAACTGGTTAGTTTGTATGCTTGAACGGTATGTCAATTCTAGCAATACATTTCTCTTATTTGCTTCCTTTTGGTCAGTTATCTATACCCTTAAAATTGTGTTATTTTATTGGTTCAACAAGTAAGGAAAAATAGCTGTTCATTCAGGGAAAAATCTTTTGAGCTGATAACTTTCTGTGCTCTCTGTCTCTGGACTGATATCAGTTAGCTTTGTTCCTAGCCATCTCTGTGGACTACAAAACACCTCTTTCTGCTATAGGGAGGGAGGTGTTATGTAGTCCCACCACACCCCCTGTCCTAGGATGACAATGCTACTCAATTTGGTTGTTGTCCTAGAACAGGAAATGACTTGATGGCATGATTACTAGGTTAGAATAAAGGAAAAAAGTGTGAAAAAAAAGAAAACTAATGCAGCCACCACATCTAAGGACTGGAAGCTGCAGTACTATCAATAGATGTTCTGTTTTTAATATGATTTAAGTCTTCATGGTTTATGTATGTGATCTGCTACATGGTAATGGGGTGTCAATTGCATACTTTGTTTGGTCAGGTAGGTGATCCTGTTATCTACCTTTGAAAGTTGGGATATGCAGTAGGTTGGTGGGCTATATAAAGAATAATGGTTTTCTAGGGGCTAGCAAATCTTATGAATAAAGATGTATGTGTAGATCCCCTCTACGTCTGTTGCGTTTGGAAAGTTTAGTTTACCTACTGCGGTGGAAGCCATGGCATTAGGGAAGTGCAAAGAGTTATTGACAGTTGACATGTCATAAAACTGGCCATACATGGATCAAAATTTGACCGATTCAGCAGGGACCAGCTGAATTTCAATCCATCTGCGGGCAGACTGATTCTGTACAACCAGCCTGTTGGAAAATGTTTGCTCAAAGTCTCCCTGCTGTCAGAATACAATGGCTCGATGGGAAGATTACCTCATCCACCTCGAATGTGCGGATGGAAGAATCGATTAATTTTTTTCTGTTGTTCTACCCGCTGGTTAAACGAAAAAAAAAAAAAAGAATCATGTATGGCCTGCTTTAGAGTTCTGCAGTAGTCTGTGTGGCTGGTGGGCTACCTTAAGCCATTGCTGATGTTGTCTGTGATTCCCATTTAGCCATGTCATGGTATATCTAGTAGTAGTTAGTCTCATTTAACTGGACTTGCTTTGCAATGTTGAAGACATTTTGTAGCTTGCCCAATTCACTTCTTCATTTCCTCAGAAATATCTTCAACATTACAGAATAAATCCAGATGAATGTGACCAGCTTCTACTAGATATTTTAAAAGTTCTAAAAAGTATTTACCTGTGGCCTTGGAGGACCCATATTCAGGGGTAAACCAACATTTGGCCATAGGAAGGCAGCATTTTCTGAAATGCTAAATTCATTTGAGTGGTAGCCTAATGCTAAACTATAGTAATGAGTTAAGGGTAAGTTAAGGTAACTGATGGAACTTGTTGAAGCCCAAAAAAGCAATATAGTGTGAAGAAACGTTATAAATTCTAGGTTCCAGTTTTTGCATATGACCAATAGTAAAATCACTCCTTTACTGTGTGCAAAGTTAGATCTTGATTAACATGGAAAATAGTCATTTACGTGTTCCTCAATGTTTCAGAACTATTATACAGATGTTTGTGCAATTGTGACGAGTACATCCTGCTATGCCGGGAAAATTAGGGACTGGACTACCTATCTGGCTTGTCAAGGTTAAATAAAGATTACATTCTTTTATAAAATAAACAGTTGTAATGAAAGCAGTAATATGGAGGATACGGTGGTCCACAATCAGCATGATGTGATCTTCTGGTGGACAGTTGTCCTTGGAAAATATTTTAAAACGGATGGCTGTAGAGTTTTTGCTACTTTATTAACAGAGTGGATTGAGGATTATCATCTCAACTCCTTTAGTCCATAGGATATCATGGCCAGTATTAGTGAATTTAAGACTGGCCATGTATTAAAAAAAATATATCATCCAATTTTCCTTTAGATTTTCCAAAACTATATAATATGAGGTCAAACCTAAACACTTAATTTGTATGAAAACAGGAGGTAGGCCCTTGCACTAAATAGTTGAAGATAAATCTACTAAAGCTGGAGAGTGCAACATTGGTGCAGCCCTGCATAGTAGCCAATCAGCTTCCAGGTTTTATTGTCAATGCTTGAACAAGCTGAAGTTAGAAGCTGATTGGCTACCACGCACAGTTGCACCAGATTTTGCATTCTCCAGTTTTAGTAAATCAACCCCATACCTGTACTTATGGGGAATGCCACCACTGCCATTTCAACCACCAGTATTGCTGCCTCAATTGTGCCTGGTTGACTGGTACACCTTAAATTCACACAAGATAGGGGGAGGTTATTCACCACCTTTATAAATCATTCAGACTTCTCCAGTTAACTTGTTTTTGGATGTTCTGTGTATCACATTCCTCGGGGCATTCATGTTAGTGTCATAATCCTGTAATCAACCCTAATTACCTACTTAAGACTTTGGTCAGAGAACTGCTAATGAAATCCCACTTCACTCCTGCTGTATTGTTGCATTGTTATGGGTCCATGTCTGCTAGGTAACAAGGTCTTACCAAAAAGGCCTACTTGAAGGCAACCAAAATAAAATAGGGCTTATTCTGTAAACCTGTGCCGTGGACAATTACAGAAACCAATACCTACCGAGTCATATCTGGCAGTATTAAACTGAAATTTGGATTGTGGCGATTTCCACACCCTTGTATTATTGAACAAATCAAACACTGAGTAGATAGATGGAAAGAGAAGCTGGTATGACTTTAGCTAAACTGAAATATTTCTGCTGTGAGGTCAAATGAGCTTTTCTCTTACAGATGTTAGAAATTAGTCTGATTATTTCAAACGATCGGGTTCAGTCATGTGAAGCTGTTGGCTCTTCTCCTGACCACGCAGAGCGACCATGATGGAGAACTTGAATCTCTTTGGAGCCTTGTGTAAAGAAAACTTGGCTTGACAAACCTGGATGTGTCACATTGTCATTCCTACAAGGAGAGAGTGTTGCAAGCAACAAAATATATGTCTGCAGAGTTTGATGAAGGTTGTAATTAGAGCACATTGGAAAAGCCACACGAAACCACCCTCCACCTCAAAACTCACAACTTCAGAAAAAGATAATACAGTCTGCAAAAACTCGTGGGAATCCTATGCAGAAGAAAAACAGAAAAGGATAGGGTACAAGCCAGATATATAATATCCCCCTGGCTGAATAGTGTCTGACAATGTAAAATCCATATCTTGTTTCCTAAAAGTTGGAAAAAGTTAGAGCCTGTTAGGTCTTATGGAACTATTTAAGTCCAGCACGTTTTTGTGCTTTAAAGTGGATTCAGAGGGAATCCGTTTTTAGAAAGATTACAAAGGCATGAAAAATAACCATGTTTAGAGAACTGGCATGGAGGTCCGTCAGTTAAGTGTAACAGGGATCCTGCTTCAAGGTTTGAAGTGTATCTTGATACAAATCTCAGTTCAAGACTGAAGAAGTTACTTTACACCTGTGCCAGTCATTTCCTCTTCCCTCTTTCTTTACCTTGCTTGTCCTTCTTTCTTTAATTCTCTTATTTTATGTCCTTCTCCTTCAATCTGCCTAAATATCTACTCCTTTATCTCCCAGTGCCTGAAAACATCATAGAATGACAGCACTGTGCGGTGCATTAGCAAGTCACAATGCACCACCTCCTCCTGTCTGATATCTGGTGGGCAGCTTGTGTTGGAGACTGCACTGGACTGACTGGATTGGTCACTGATCCTGAGTAGGTAATCATGTGGGCAAAAAGGAAGAAATGCCTTTCCGGTGGATACTGCCCAGTGATGGATGGTGGCAATGGGCCCTCTCGGGGATTAGGCAGCTGGCTTTTCTGCGCGACCTTAAAGTGGTTGTAGACCCACAAAAAAAACCCTGCAAGACAAAGGCATAATGAGCTAGTATGCATAGCATACTAGCTCATTATGAAATACTCACCGTAAATCAAAGCCCCCTGTAGCGGTCCCCGGACACAGCTCCGGCCGGTGACATCGCTCCCAGAGTTACTTCCGGGTATTGCGGGCTCTGGCGCTGTGATTGGCTGATGCCACGTTGACATCACTCATGCGTGCGGGAAAGGCCGATAACGGCACACTAGATGAAGCAACGGCACGAATGTGCCATTGCTTCAATGCGCATGTGCTGAGGATGTCAGCACATGCTGATACAGGGGATATCCGGGGTAGCTACAGGTAAGCCTTATTATAGGCTTACCTGTAGTAAAAATTGGATTGTAAGGGTTTACAACCACTTTAAGGTCGTTTCAGCATGTAGACCTCTAAATATGGTTCGTAGACGTTTATTAAAAAGTAGCAACATGTGCATTAAACCAACACATTTTGGGGGAATAGACTCCCCCTCTTCAGGGCTGTTGCTGCGTACTAGGCTGCTGGCTTTATTTTTTTTAGGCTGCCATCCTGGTTTCTGAAAACTTGATTTAACATAATCACTCATGAGAATTGTTTCCACCAAACAGTAACAGCCCAGAAGAAGGGGGAGTCTATTGCCCCAAAACGTGTTGGCTTGATGTACATGTTGTTATTTTTTAATAAACGTCTATGAACCATTTTTTAGAGGTCGCATTGCTCTGCACACCAGGTGCTCCTTTCTTTTTATCTAAATCTGGTGGCCGGAGAAGTATAGACAGAGAGTATAAACATTTATATAGGCAATTTTACAAGCAGTATTTTAAAGCTGGAGTATGCCCAAAAATTCATTTTCTTTGGCCACTTGAACAGTCAAAATAAGTGATCTAATATTGTGTGTCCCATCTCTGGCTGCTGCAGCATTTGTTGCATGTCATAGACAGCCCATACATGAATCAGTTTTTTTCAATCAACCCTCTGTGTAGGCAGCATGCCCAGGGCAATAGCAAGTGGAAAGGGCAAATGGGTCCAGCAAAGTGAAAAAAAAAACATAAAAAAAGGTTACAAAGTTAAATATATTTGGAAAAATAAAGACATGCTGGTAGGTTAATTGGCTTCTGTCTAAATTGGCCCTAGTATATGAATGTGAGTTAGGGACCTTAGATTGTAAGCTCCTTGAGGGTAGGGACCGATGTAAATGTACAATATATATGTAAAGCGCTGTGTAAATTGACAGCGCTAAATAAGTACCCTAAATAATAATAATAATAATAATAATAATAAATAAAGACTGTGCGATGAATAGGTTTTTGGTAGGCAATGTCAAAAAGGTGATCTTGGACTGTAATACAGTGAAACCTTGAATTGCGAGCATAATTCGTTCTGGAAATATGCTTGTAATCCAAAGCACTCGTATATCAAAGCAAATTTCCCCATAGGAAATAATGGAAACACTGATGATTTGTTCCACAACCATTTATTCACAAGTCCTTCAGTTTATAGCCCATATAAAAAGATTATAGCAATGTGATAGGTTGTGAAACCATAAAATGTCCATCCACAAATGGAAGCCTCCACAAGGGGATTAGAAGCAAAATCCAGCAGGAGCTACAGAGTATAAAAGAGAAGAGAGGCGCCTCTAAGTGTAGCAATATGGTTACATTTAATGAAGGTACAACATTTAGCAACTCACATGGTTGATGATTAACCACTTCCCGCCCGGCCTATAACTAAATGACGGCCGGGAAGTGGTTCTGTTATCCTGACTAGGCGTCATATGACGTCCAGCAGGATAACATGCCAGCGTCCAGCGCGGCGATCGCGAGTGCGGCGTGTCAGTCTGACACACCGCATCTCTGATCGTGTTAAGAAGCCTCGGACAGAGGCTTCTTACCACGTGATCAGCTGTGACCAATCACAGCTGATCATCGCGTAAACCAGGAAGTGCCGGTGCGCGCTGACAGGGAGAGCCGATCGGGGGCTCTCCCTGTCAGAGAGGGGTCTGTGCTGATAATCAGCACACTGATTATTAGCACAGCCCCCATCAAATGTACCAATTAACTGCCAATCGGTGACCAGTCAGTGCCCCATCATAACCCCCTGCCAGTGCCCAATAAAGTTCCAATCAGTGCCCACCATAGTGTCAATCAGTGTCTATCACAGTGCCAAATCAGTGCCCAGCATTAACACATGTCAGGACCTGCCCAATCAGTGCTGCCCATCTGTGCCATCTATTAGTGTCCATCAATGCCACCTATCAGTGCCAATCAGTCCTGCCTGTCAGTGCCCATCAGTGCTCATCAGTGCTGCATATCAGTGCCACCTATCTGTGACCATCAGTGCTGCATATCAGTGCCACCTATCTGTGCCCATCAGTGCTGCATATCAGTGCCGCCTATCAGTGCCCATCAATTCTACATATCAGTGCCTTCTTGTCAGTGCCATCTTATCAGTGCCAACTCATCAGTGCCCATTGGTGCCGCCTCATCAGTGCCCATCAGTGCAGACTCATCAGTGCCCATCAGTGAAGGAGAAAACAACATTTTATAACAGAAACACATATCAAGACATCACTCGTTTATCAAGTCAAAATTTATAAACAATTTGCTTGTCTTGTAAAACACTCTCAGACCAAGTTACTCTCAATCCAAGGTTTTACTGTTATAAGTTTCTTTGTGTTTCTCTAATTGCCAATATTATTTGTCTGTTCTAGATTATTACCAACAATGGCAGCGCAGTTATAAATCCTAACATTTTATTTTTCCATCTCTACACCTTCCAGTTGTGTAGGTTAGGATCACAGGCAGTGAATGACCCCAATTGTGACCCAGAGGACTGAACTTTTATCTCCTCACTCTGGAATGTGCAATTACCTAACCTGGAAGAAATAAATGACTTTTTCCTACTTTAGTACTCTGCCTAATTTATTGTAGCAGATTAGCCTTAGAAGATTTGGATCACTCTCTGTGTTAAACGTTTATTTGCATGTTTGAAGACAATTGTCAGGATGATGTATGAAGGAAGGGAAGATTAGAGAAGAGATAAAGGACTTAGGAGCCATTAGGTAGTGTTTGAGTTTAGGGAACTGGCTGCTGAATGTTATCAGGAGCTCTATGTTTATGTGACTAGAGTTGGGTGACTACTCTACGCTGTTCGTTTTAGGTAGGCACTGGTGAATGGACTCACCCATTGGTTTCTTGTACCTTAAAGATCATGAAGGACAGAGTTCCCTGCAGTCATTTGTGGCCTAAGGCCTGATTCACACCTATGCAGGGTGCAGTTTGCATAATCCGGGTGCATTTTGCGTTTTTCAATACACATTTTTGATCCACTGAAGTCTATGGAACAAAAAAAGTGAAAAAAGTCCCTGGCCCTTTCCATAAAATGCACAATTGTGAATGTGTCCCATAGGAAACCATGTTAAATGGACTGTAGTGTGTTTCTGCAAAACTGAAAACCCACTAAAAAAGGCATAGGTGTGAGCCAGGCCAGCAAAGTTACAATGTTACACTTACAAGGGCATTGTAATGTGGCAAATCAGATGGTCGAGGCATGTTTTTTACGCGCCTCAGCCACCTGTAAAAACCAGGCAATGACCAGTGGATATTACAAAACAACTAAAAGAGGGCGCGCCAGCCGTGCACATGACTTTAACCACTTCAGCCCCGAAAGAATTTACCCCCTTCCTGACCAGGGTACTTTTTGCGATTCGGCACTGCGTCGCTTTAACTGACAATTGCGCGGTCATGCATCATTGCACCCAAACAAAATTGACGTCCTTTTTTTCCCACAAATAGAGCTTTCTTTCTTTGGTGGGATTTGATCACCTCTGCGGTTTTTATTTTTTGCGCTATAAACAAATAAAGAGCAAAAATTTTGAAAAAAAGCAATATTTTTTACTATAATGAATATCCCCAAAATATATATAAAAAAACAATTTCTTTCCTCAGTTTAGACCGATATGTATTCTTCTACATATTTTTGATAAAAAAAAATCACAATAAGCGCATATTGATTGGTTTGTGCAAAAGTTATAGTGTATACAAAATAGGGGATAGATTTAGATTTTTATTATTATTTTTTTTTATTAGTAATGGTGGCGATCTGCGATTTTTATCATGACTGCGACATTATGGCGGACACATCAGACACTTTTGACACTATTTTGGGACTATTGTCAATTATACACCGATCATCAAAATGTGAATCCTTGTGAAGGCCCAATGTAGGGTCATACATTTTTTAATGGCATCTCAATGCTAAAGTGTGTGAGAACTTGCACACCAAAATGCATGCTAACAATTTTTTTTTGTGCGGTGCGATAAAAAAAAAAAAAAGTGCTTGCATTACTTTTGTGCAGTCATTGCATATAGAATTGAATGAATGGGGTGTCCTAAACGCACTACACCTGAATTCCTGAATGCACAAAAATGCGGGTGCACTGTCATACCAGCTCAGGTGGGAATGAAACCATAGAAGTGAATGGGGCCCCATCACAACCACAATGCAACCACATCCAATGGATTTCAGTGTAAAACCCCTTTTCAAACAGGCATGCAAGAGGAAGCAAATTCCCTCCCGTTTGCCTCCTAACTACGGGCCAGCCACTGCTGACAGTCATGTGAAGAGGCCTGAATGTATTACTTCCTTGCAGCTGAATTATTTCACCTTTATGTTCCATGGCCACAGTGTACACTTAGATATGTATGTACGCTTATGTATATTATGCGCTTGTGGCACCCTGCATACCCACCCTGTGCTATGGATTAATTCACTTTGAGTTCTTTTTTTTTTCAGTGACCTGTAGTGCTTTCCTTGCGCTTCCATACTGTATTGTTCCTACATGAAAAGCACATGCAAAATAGCTAACAGATGTAAGATAGCGTTGAAAATATTTGAGAAACCTCGTCTTCATTTTAGGTATGCCAGCACTTAGCTGCCATGTGTTTGGATGCTGGAAAATGTGCTGCTTTGTAAACCGCATTAGACATATTTGTACCATCCTGGTTGTGCATATCCCTGCAAGTGAGAATGCATTTAGGGTATTCTGTCTTGTTTGCGGGTTTATTGTTTTTTTGGTGAATGTGTATATGCTTTATTAAATAGAGTCAAGTTGAACCACGTGCTATTGACTGTAATAAACAACTTTTCTCTATATTAGTTTTAATGAGGTGTTGTTCAAGGCATTGTTGCCATTGCCCCTCTCCAGGATAATGTAAGGCAAGAACTGTAGTTGTATTGTCTGGTGGAAAAGCCTAACAGTGCCACTATCTCAGTGCCAGGCACTAAAAACCCAGAGAGCACTCTACCACCCTGCACTGCCACTCTCTCTAAACCATGTGAAGTTAGTTCAGCGATCTCCTCCGCTCAGCTGTTGTGTTCTGAAAGGAGGATGGCCCCCCACCAGAACACTCTGATTGAGTGCAAAATTTGGTGCAGCTGTGCATGGTAGCTAGGGATGCACTGGTTCCATTTTTTTTACAATGAGTACAAGTACCGATACTTTTTTTTAGTACTCGCCTATATCAATTACCGATACCTAACCCAACTGCTTTGTTTTAACTTCAGCTGTCAGCAATGGTACAAAGCATTAAAAAGTTAATTACAAATGAAATAAATATATATATATATATATTTTAATTTAGCGCTTTTTCAATGTGAAATGTGTAAATATATGTTAATATATATGTGTAAAAATATTCACTAACAAAGCAAAAAAAAAAAAAAAAAGTTTTAATTGTTTATTCATTTATAAAATAGACGTGAACAAAAGAAAGAAAGCAGGAAAATAATAATTAAATGGAGGAGAATAGAAAGTTAAAGTGGATGTAAACCCAATGTCATCCTTTCTAAACTACTGCCATAGGGGTTATCTATAAGGATATACATGCCTCCTGCATGTATCTTTACCTGTCAAATGTCTCCCCTCTGTCTGTTATTAGACCCAAAAAACTGCATATTCTGTGGGTGGGTCTGTTGTATGGAGCTCGTTGGGTGGAGTTGTGATGTCAGTAGTCTCCCCGCCCACCTCTACACTCCTTGTCAATATGCATTTTCTCCTGTGTATTTCTTACACTGAACTTCTGCTATGATCTCTAACATCCAGTGAAAAGACAGGAAAGTAACCACATGACTTCAGCATGCCAAATCATGGTGAGGTGTGGAACAGCCAATCCTTGCAGAGCTGCTGAAGAAAGGAGTGGGGGAGGGAATTAAAAAATAATGGATGTCTTAGGCTAGTGCACGAGATATGTAAATCACCTGTCACTCACAGCAAGGGGGAGGACTTGACAAAGTTTTTCTCTGTTTGTCAAGTTTTATCTCACTGAACAATAAAAGAGGATTGCTCAGAGCTGGATTAACTCTTTATGGCAAGACTGGGCTCAAATGATCGGAAATCTTATACTCTACATTATGACATAATAAAAAAATTGGGTTTACATCCACTTTAATTAAGGCTGATTAGAGTAAATTAAGGGTTATTAAGGAAGGAACATTTGTTCATCCCTTTGATCTACAGATGAAAAAACAAAAAAAACAGAAATATACAAAAAAAAACAATGTTTCTTTTTATTTTAGTGTTTCAGGGCTGAGCAGTGTTGTTAATAAACATTGTGGGATGCTTTTTTTTTGACAGCTCCAAAAAGCGGACTTCTTTAATACTGGGGAGATCCACTGACACCTCAAAGAGCTGAGCCTGAAAGTATTTGCGGCATTTGCATGAGTACTGATACTTGTATCGATACTAGTATTGGTGCAACCCTAATGGTAGCCAATCAGCTTCTAATGTCAGCTTGTTCAATTAAGCTTTGACAAAACAACTGGAAGCTGATTGGTTTCTATGCAGAACTGCACCAGATTTTTCACTCTCCAGTTTTAGTAAATCAACCCCTAAGTGTCCTGGGTTTTGTGGGACAGTCCGCAGGACAGAATCCAAAATCCTGGGACCGTCCCCATAATCCGGGACACCACACAACTATTCCAGAGCCAGGATGTGGCTTTACTCAGTCCTGACACAAAAAAAGGTTTGCCGTTCTTTATTAATATTAAATACGGAATGGAATTTACTTAAAAAGACTGTCGCTGATAGTCCACTTCCCCAGGCTTTTATACTAACCAAATAATGCTTCACCACTGCAGAATTCCTTCCTGTCTAAGCTCTGGTATTACCTGGGAGGCAGTGTGGGATTGTGGCTCAGTAAGTGTAATTACCTGGGGGGATGGAGTATCTGCAGTCACTGGATGGCCCTGAATGGGCAGACTGAGTGCCTCTTAACAAAATGTCACCTTTCTACAGACTGAATATTTGGGAACTGGTGTATTTCATGTTACAACTATGCCAATGCTATACTTCGAATACTAAGATATTTTGGGGTGCATTTTAGCTCCACTCTTCCTTTTAAAAATCATTCTTGCTGTTAAGCTATTGTATCTGCTCAGCAGGAAAGTCTGGGATTTTCATGATCAAAAAGGACTAATAATGAAAGAGCCATGATGAACCTTTGTAGCACATAGGGGTAGCACCTGAACCAGCAAAGACTTTGTAATTGGCTGCTTTTTTTTGTTACCCGTATTGTCAGCTGTCCTTCACCTGCACTGCAGCTACATCTGCTTATAATTTAAGCTTCATTACAGTGTAATAGCACAATGGAGGTGTCATTAAATCGCCCACATGTATTCCTCAGGCTACAATGTACATTTGGCATTTCATTTCTTAAAGTAGACCTAACCTTACAAAAATCTCACTTCCCGTTGATCAGTAGGGCATCAGCATTACCAATTATTTTTATATATTTAAGCAAGAAAGTGCCGCTTCCTTCCTTTGAAAAAAAAAAAATCACAACTCTGAACTACATCATGCCAGCCCATAGAAAAAGATGCTATGGCTTCTGCTTGCCAAGTGCATTGTTGGTGTTTGATATCATTACAGACAGCTTAGAGTCTGCAAGAGACTCTACTTGTGTGACAAGATCAGGAAGCAAAGCGTGCTTATAGAATAAGCCAAAGTATAAGCATTGTTACAAACTACACATAAAAACAAGTTATTTAAAAAAAAAATTGTAAGATTATTTTCATTGAGCTGATGATCACAAGTTCATACTTCTAAAAAAAAAGAAACTTAAATGGCTATACCAAATAACTTTTTGCTTTTTTTAGCCATCAAAACTCATTTTCATTTTTGAGTAATGAATTATTGAAAATGTATGTGTTTTAGATTTTTTTTATTATTGCGGTTCATTTATTTTATCTTAATATTATATGTGGTCTAAGGTATTTATGTATTTGTTTATTGGGTTAGATTTTTTACCTTTTGTAAAATGGCAATGGCCTTTGTAAAATGCTTTGTATTTGCCGCTGTTTGGATTAGCTATTTTCATTTTTTGCAGAATGATTTGTTGGCAAAAAAATTCCTTGCTGGTTAGAGGAGCACTGTGTATATGTTGATGTGCTTTGTGGGCGTCTGGCATTCTTGGGGCTTAATATACATTTGCACTGCTTATTCTCTTTTCAATGCCATCTATTTATATACAAGCTTGAAGGACATGTAAGAAAAACATTTTTTCTTGTGCAGATGGGACTGTTGCATGGTAAGGCTTGATTTCAGGAATTTGATATGACTCCCAGGGCAGGTACCGTAGACCCTGAGAATTCTGCGCTATTTGGAACAAGGTCAACATTCTCATTTTATCCTGCCATTTATTTATTTTGTATTTCAGCGGATCAAGTGCTCTATTGCTTACGTAGATTATGTTTTGTGTTTGTGTGTATCAGAGGCTTTCTAGACCCTGTTGTGTAAAGATCAGGGACGTTCCTATACACGTGCAAATCCTTCCTTTTCATTTGCTGTGTACCATTGAATAACAAATAAGGTTGGAACGGATAAAGTCCAAGTTAAAATTAATTACACCTGGAATTAAATGGAATGGGATTTTGCAACTCAAATTTTTGAGATGGGAAATGTGAATTATTTTTTGTACTAAAATATTTATATTGCAAAATATTAATCTGGCCAATCTCCCACTTGGACCACATTTTTTTGTCTCCATTGCCTGTACTAGAGTTTGAAATAAAAGATTAGGTCAAACATCCTGAACCCTTATATGCCCAAGACAGATATGTTTTTGATGATCATTGCAAATGGAAAAAAATGTAATAGGCAAAGAGGGATCTTCTATATACACATCACTTACACACACCAGTGCTTGTTGCCTATAGCAATCAGTTATCCCCATATTCATTCTAAAGACAAAAATGCATGATCGCTCCCAACTGTCCCTGATTTGGAACAAAGTCCCTCTGTCCCTCCTCATTTGTCTCTAATTTTGGTTTAAACTATATAGTATAGTTGTACATAAAATGCACTATTTACCTATCAAAGCGTTATAGGGTGCTAAACCTTTCACCCAATTTCTAAATTGCTGCATTTGTAAATTTCAAAAGCTAATATAAAAGGAATAGTAGTGATTCAAAAAGCACTAATATAATTCTACTTTAAGGGGGAGTGGCAGGGGGTGAGTCCTTTGCCTCTATACTTTTGCTAATAGGTGTCCCTCCTTCCCACCTTAGAAAGTTGGGAGGTATGATACATTTCAATGGTTTATATGGAAACAGAATTTCTGGGGATCCAGCTAATCATAGGTAGAGTAAAATTGTTTTCAAATATATTTTTTATGTTTATGACTAAAGAATATATAAAGAAAAATGTTGTATCCTTTTAATTAGATAAATATAAAGCTTTGCATATTATATTTTTCCAGTTAGCGGGTTTAGCTTTTTTTTTTCCTTTTCATGTTTATTGGGTCAATATTAGCTGCTTTTTACAGAGCTCAGTAGCTCAAGCTCCAGTTCACACACATCTACTTATCGACTACTGTACAACTACCCTGACAGATTTTCCCCGCTCAATCAGACTAAAGTCGGTAGTGACAGAATACAAAGGCTTAGCGGGGAGGATTTCCCCATCCACATCAAGTGTGGATAGGGGAATCAAGTCCTGCCGGTTGAACATAAAATGTCTTATCTATGGGCTGCTTTAGTCATATTTAGCTTCTAAGGACAATATTCAAACTGGTCTGAAAACCTTTTTCTGATCACAATTCTTTCTCTCAAAAATAAGCCACTTAGGGAAGATTTCTCACACCCGTCTCACTCACTGTGAAATGGACCTTAAAGTGTAAGTTCACCTCTTCACAAGAAATAAAAAGATAAACTAACACACTACACCCTCCCCACCCCTCTGGCTCCCCCTGCACTTACCTCCATGGATGATTAGCTTTTACTGCTCATACAGCCAATGCAGCAGTCCGTGGATTTGAAAGCCGTAGTCCTCTTCCCCTTCTTTCATTAGGGATGCCAGGGCAGGTCAGAGCGATTCTGAGCAAATAACTGCTTTGTCCAATAAGAATCACTCTAATCCATCCTGGTTTTTCTAACAAAAGAAGGGGAAGAATACTACAGCTTTCAAATCCCTAGACTGCTGGATAGGCAGTGCAAGCTAATTATCTATGGAGGTAGGTACAGCAAGGACAAGGGTTGAGGGGGGGGGGTGGAGCTAGTGTAGTGTGTTAGTTCACCTTGCCATACACTAATAGAATTTAATTGTAAACATTTTAGGAGGGTTTGTTTGATTTTCTAATGGTTAGTGGGGTCAAATTGATATATGTTTGACAGAAGTCAGGAGAAAACTTGAAGAAGCAAAATAGAAAATTTTTCTCAAATGAACAAATTTTAAAACAATGTATGTGGTTTCCTTTCAGAGGAGTTCATTCACTTCAAAAGCAAATGTTAAAAGCAAATTCAATTTTGAAGTACTTCCAAACAAAATTTGTCAAGTCATCGAATTTACCTAGAATTTCCATACAAATTTTAGTTTTTGTGAACATCTACTAGAGTATGGCCAGCTTTAGGCTGTATTCACAAACCAATAAAGACCCTATGATTTGTTGCATTGATGTAACATTTTTAGATCAAGCAAAACTTGACACCTGAGTAAGAAGCTTTTCAGCATGCAAATTACAGCCCTATAGATTAGTTCCTCTGAAGCCTGAAGGAAAATGTTGACTAACACTATTTAAAAAAAAATAAAGGTAACTATTGTGAGGAAATTCACTGGAAGAAATTTATGACAGGCTTTATGTCGGCCTACTTTTTTTTTTCAAGTTTGCAGTTGTTGTGTCTTTTTATACACAGTTGGTAGGGACTGAACACATACTCATCTTTCCCAAGTGTTCATTAATTTGTAACTGTATCTTGTCCCCGGCGTTAAAACTTCTTAGTGAAATTGGGGATCCAGCTCACAAAAACCACCTGTCAAAATGTCAACTGAAAAACAAAGCCACCCAGAGTATGTGTAAAAATATTTGTCAGCTTATCTCCGAGGTATTTAAGAATCTGAGCATGAAGTGCTGATTGGTATATTTTTGGGAATATTTGGTCATTAATCTATCAACATAATCTTTCATTAACTATTGCTGTGTATTACCTCAGCTGAAGTCTAGCTGTGTGGATTTTCTGAGGCATGCCTAAATTACAGCTCTAAGGAGGAACTCAGCTGCCCAGAGTGCTAATAATGTGTTTTATTTTATTTCATTTTTTTCAACTCATGTGAATATTAAAATGGCTTTAATGTTTTTCATTAATCATCTTCAGGCTCCCTTGGTGGCTTCCTGTTTTACCGCATTGTACCCTGCATAGGCCTGCATGTACTGTATAGAAGACCCAGACACATTATTCATCAATGTAGTAGCCCATAAAAACCAAGTCAAATTCTTTTTGCTGAAGTGATATAATGCAAGGATAATTCTGAATGATTCATATGGGTTGCTACACCTAAGAATTTATACTCAGAATTTTTTTTTTTAATGTATAAATATAAAAAAAATGTGGCAGACATGATGGACCACTTGGCCTTTTTTCTGCCATCACTCTTCTATGTTAATTAATGATATTAACAAATTTTGACCTTACTCTTAAATAAGGTGTAACTAGACAACAAAAACAAAAAAAGACAAAACCTTTTTTTCCTAGTTTTGGATAGAGTGGAGAGGGAATAGAACCCCTTTCAAGTTTTTTTTATGGCTGTCTATGCTCCTGTTAGGGAGATTAATCCTCTCTATTTGTCACAATGTTGTAACAAAATTACCAACCTGGCAGAATGTGCAACCCGCATCACTTCCTGTGATGTGGAATCAGCTGTAGCTCCAAATCGATTGCTGAAATTAGTTTGCTAATTCAAAACGGGGTTTGGTGTAGCAAGAAGTTCACTGCCCCACCTGCTTACTGTAGGTGTGATGAGATCGAGTGTAAGGTGTAGCAAGATGGCCTTACGAACGTAAATTTCGTAAGTGTTAGTTGATTTCTGCCATGTGCATGTGCAGTAGTCTGTCAAGCATTTTGTCAGGCAAATTCCTTCGTGTACTGAAGTCAGCCACTGAAGGGATGTATGACGCGTTGCGCCTGCAGTTTGGGGCTCTAGTTGATTCCACGTCACAGGATGTGACACGTGTTGTACATTCTGCCAGGTTGGTCATTTTGTCAGAACACCAGTTATCGTTATCACCAGGGGTGAAAGAAGATCCCAGATTTTGGGTTGCAAAACAGGAATAGAGGGGAAATCTTCCAATGGGGTCACTAGTTCCAGTGACCCTGGTGACAACCAATAATTTCCTTTCCTTTGGTGGAATTTCCCCTCATTTTCTGTTGTGGCTATGGAACAGGAAGTGAAGGGAAATCACCTTTGGGGCACAAATGGCACAAAACAATCTGACAGGGGTTTTGACTCTCCCTTACTCTATCCAAAATGAAAAAAAAAAAAGTTCTACTTTAATTTTTATTGCTATAGCACTTATCAAACTAATTTTGGGGCAGATAGGAGGTGAGGCAGTCCTGTTGGGCGTACTCAGTAGAAGAACATGTAAGGAGCCGTTTTAGACAGAAATCATATAAGCTACTAGCATGTCTTTGGAGTGCGGGGAACAACACACACATGCACAGGGAGAACATGCAAACTCCATGCAGAAAGTGTCCTGTCCAGGATTCAAAACTAAGGACCCGAATGTTGCAAGTGTCTAACACACAGCAGTCAATCAGAATGCCCTTTGCTGAAGACAAACCAGTTCAAGTTGTATTTTGATTGGCTGCTATGGTTTAACTCCATTTAACAATAAGAACTTTTTATTGACCAAGAGTGGAGGTCATTTAGAACTTAGAGTGGAACTAAACTATTCTATCCATTACAGCAAAGGAAGATGCCATCTTAGTCTCTGTTTGGTCTGCAGTTGCCATGGTGCTGCACATGTAATCAGTTATGACACCAGCCATGTGATGGCCTCATAGTTCAGTTGGGAATGCACTGTGACAGCTTTCATGGAATGCCTTCAATGTAACTGTTTTGGGAAACAGTTAAAGTGGAACTAAACCCTCCTATCCTTTACAGCCAAAGGAAGCTGCCATCTTAGTCTCGGTTTCATCTGCAGTTGCCATGGTGCTGCACATTTGATCACTTATGACACCGGCCATTTGATGGCTTAACAGTTCAATTGAAAGCATAAGCAACCGTGACAGTTAGCATTTACAACATGCACTGAATGTAACTTTATGAGAAACAGTTAAATTGATGGGCTTAGTTTTGCTTTAAGCCAAGGATCTGTCAGTTTCTACCAGAACATAAGCTCACCACACATGTTACAATCTGATCATACAAACTCCTGTATGTCTACCAACAACTATGTAGTACAAAGGACTTGCTGATTGGATACATTTTGATTGGTTAAGTTAAGTAGGTCCTCATATTACACAGTTTTAGTAAATTTTATGTTGATCGTAAAAAAAATTGTATGGCCAGATTGTAATGTGTCAATGAATGTTTTAAATGGAAACCATAGTTATTTGTCAGTGACATTTCCTGACAATATTTGTTGGCATAATGTTAATTTGCTCTTGCCATCTTATATTTTAATTGCTGTATTTCATATACTGATAAATAAATGTGCCCCCTGGTGGTCATCTATGTATCATGTGATCAGAATCCTTGCCCTTTCTGGGAACACCCAGAATACTTTGCAAACTGAAAATCATGGATGCACAATGGAATCAATAACTAAATCCTGTTACATAGAAAGTCAGTCATTACATTTTAAACTTCCGTTAAGTAAATATAATTGACCCAAAACCACTATAGCTTTTTTTTTTTACTAGCAAGTGCTAATCAGATGTTCATATCATTTCCTTTTGTGTTAAACTATAAGATGCTAAGGAACAGTCACTTCCCTCCATCCCTCTGAATATTTGTATTTTATGCAATGATTAGGTGTTATCAGACTCTAACAAACTGGCCTATTTCCATGAAGAATTGGCAGAATTTCCAACTAGTCTGGTCATCTGTTCTTCCAATTAATATGGTCTCATATGTGAACATGGTAAAATAGCCTTCTTAACATAATCACTGATATCAAACTTTTAATAATACTGTATCTGTGTATGAAATTTTAGGAGAATCTAAAGTTGGCTATATACCATACAATCTGATTGTACAATCTCTGTACAATCTCATTTAGATTTACCAAAACAATGTTATATGGGGACAAAACTAAACAATTCACTGCATTTTTATTAAATCAGGCAAGCCCTTAAGTCTGGTACACACAATCCCAGCAGGTTGAACGAGAAAAAACCTGACAGCTCCGGTTGGAGCCGCTGTACTAACAGTCCAACGCTAGTACAGCGATCTCCCCCGCTGAGCCGTTGTATTCTGACAGGGGGACACCCCCCCCCCCCCCCCCCGCCAGAACACTCCAATGGCTGAGAGCGCTGACTGGGAGCCGGTTGGCTGCTGGTTTTCCAGCATGCTCGTCCGACAGTAGCTGGCTTTTTTTGACAGGTTGCCATACACGGGCCGAATGTCCGCTAGTTTTTATTGAACCGGCCGATGTGGCCCAGCATTCGGCCCATTTGTACGGGGCCTAACATTACATATTTGATGGTAGGACTAAGCGATTGTACAATCAGATAGTATAGTGAATTGACAGCTTAAAGTACTGTAATTGTAAAAGCTTTTTTTTTTTTAATAACAAACATGTTATACTTACCTCCTCTGTGCAGTTGGTTTTGCACAGAGCAGCCCTGATCCTCCTCTTCTCGGATCCCTCTTTGCTGCTCCTCGCCCCTCCCTCCTATCAAGTCCCCCCACAGCCAGCAGCTCTCTATGGGGGCACCCGAGCAGAGTCAGAGCTCTGTTTATCCATTCAGACATGGAGCCCCGACCTGGCCCCACCCTGTCTCTCCCCTGATTGGCTAAATGACTTTGACTGATAGCTGCGGGTGCCAATTGCACCGCTGCTGTGTTTCAGCCAATCAGGAAGAGTGTCCCGGACGGCTTAGACACTCGTGGACATCACTGGAGAGAGATGGGGCTCAAGTAAGTATTAGGGGGTGCTGGGGAGGCTGCTACACACAAAAGATTTTATATTTTAATGCACAGAATGCATTAAGATAAAAAACCTTCTGCCTTTACAATACCTTTAAGAGATTCCACTACTATCATAGATAATAAAAGCCAGCTGCTTGGATCTGTAAGTCTGGGGCCATCTTCATTTATTAAGGATAATTAAGGAAGTGACTCAATGTCTATATGAAGTATGAAAGGCAAGTCCAAGGAGACAATTTGTGTAAATGAAGAAGCCCATAAAGGCCAATTAGCACAAGTTGCCATAGCTTAGGTGTAGGATGAAGAGAAAATGAACTCAGACACATATTCTATGACTGTATATACACTTACTTTACTTAGTGCTGCATTAGGAGCCTAGCATAAGAGAGCACTGGCAGCTGTTTAGTATGTGGGGTTTATGTTACTTAAACAACCAGCATGGCTATTTGTATGCTATTTTCAGTTTTAGTTCTATATCACAGTGAACCTGAAGACACACTATAGTTCAAAATCAAACATTGGCATTTATACAAATTATTCCGCTGAGTAAATTTTTATCCAGAGAATGCACCTCACTTTACTTCGTATCTGGTGATCTTGGAACACATCTGCTGGTGGAACATCCAACTTGCTGACTTTAATGCAGTACTACTTATCACTACTGGTTGATTACATACAAGCATTTTTCCCTGTAAGCATGTACAAATGCTAATATGTTAAGGGTAGGGGTGGAATGATTTGCAAGTGGCAGAGTTAAAAAGTGATCCAAACAGCTATTGGCAGCACACAGCAGATACCTTAAAGTGGTTGTAAACCCTTACAGACCACTTTGACCTACAGGTAAGCCTAGATTAAGGCTTACCTGTAGGTCCAAGAAATATCTCCTAAACCTACGTGGTTTAGGAGATATTTGCAAAAAGTAAGGCACCGCTGTCTACGGCGCATGTGCCGTAGACAGCAGCAAGCAGGCGCACTGAGCGCGCCGCTGCTAACGGCGATATGCCGTTAGTGGCGGCTCCCATGCGCATGCGCGGGAGTGATGTCATCGCGGCTCTGGACAATCACAGCGCCGGAGCCACGATACCCGGAAGTAGATGGACGGGCCGTACCAGAGGGGACAATGGTGACATTGCAGGCTCCTGTGTCAGTTAAGTGACACATAATGGGCTACTATGCGATGCATAGTAGCCCATTATGCTTTACCTTTGCAGGGAAACAAAGAGGAAGTAAACCCATCAGGGTTTACTTCCTCTTTAAAGCCAGGTTTCCAAAACCTAAAAGTCAACAGCCTCAAAAATGGCAGTTCCTAACTTTTAATAAATAGACACTCACCTGTCCAGGAATCCAGTGCTGTCCTCACCTGGGCCAGTTCTTAGCTGGTCTTTGGGTCCCAGGCATCAGCATGTTCAATTTGGGAGGCTGGCTGTGACTCTTCGCAGCTTTATTGGCTTCCCATTGCGCTTGCAAGAGCTGATCTGCACCTTGTGAATTGTGCTGCAGCCTCCTCGGACCTGTGACTTGTCCTAGAAGGTTGCAGGCAGGGAGATGGGGGAGGGGAGCAAACTTGGCATTCTCAATCTGAGCAGAAGTGGAAGTGTGCACCTGTCAAAACTAGGTACCTGCTCCCCACAAAAAATAAATAAATGAAAAATGTGCCAAAAGTTGTTGAGGAGGGGGAAGGAGGAGGAAGAGTGGAACTTCCCCTTTTGGGTTAAGTTCCATTTAAGATTACCAATATGTCAGGTCACTTTTTTATTTTCAGCACCCCAAGGGGATCTTATATGCAAATATTAAATAGCTTTCTTGGTAAAAAAAAAGTCCCCTCTTGCTGTAATACATGGGTGCTTAGAAGGTGGAAGGGCACAGACCAGGTTCCCAATCAGAGAATTGGTACTCTGGGCATCTGCGGTGAAGAACAAGAAAAGTGGATCGTACTGTAGGTTCCTTCTGTGAGATCTATGTGTTGCCATCCAGGTGACTTCTATTTACTTTAGGCTGGCCATAGAAAAACTGAAAACCAAACATTCTGTCGATCAAAAAAAGGAAATGGTGCATACGATTGTGCCATAATTTGCTTAGTTTTTTTGAAAAAAAAATCCAGCATGTTGGATGAGACACTTTCAATTGTGACATGAAAATTGTGTGTCACAACTGGCACACTAATAAAGCGAAAAAAGACCTAACAATCGACAAGAATTTTCATTTGGTTTTCAAGTGTTTCCGTTTGGCCTGCTTAGATTCACTTTAATAAATCCTTAAAAATAAATTTTAGCCTTTGACCACAAATATCACCTTCTAATAAGTTTCTAAAATGTTTACATGTAAATTTGTGACTTGTATTAATAATCTGCTACATGGGCCCATGTGTAATTTGTTAGCTACCAAGTACTTTGTAACTATTTTTACAGTAACAGAAATGAAGACCTCTTTATTCAGCTACAACCGAGTTTAACATAACATTTCCCATTGATGCATTTCTCCAAAAAATAGCTCCCTTATGATTACTTCATGAAAGAGCAAAATTAAATATCCAAAAATAACCGTACACGACCTAGTTAGAGGAAAACTGAAACTAATATGCCAAGGGTACATTAAAGAGGAATGCTATTGATTTAATAAAAGTGAGGAGAGCCCAGATGAGCAATTAAGTTATGGGAATGTAACACACCTGGCCTGTGAATGAATGAAGTTTGTGAAATATCCAGTTTCATATTGTGCCTTGAGCATTAAATCACAAATCTATCACTTTTTAATGGGACGGGAGAACTAGAAAATATCCCTGCTATTGCTTTTAATGGCTCGGTGAAAAAAAAACTAAAATTGCCTATGCTGAGTAGAAGAAAGTACTTTTAAGTACTTTAAAGACCGCCGATCAACTTGAAAGGGCCATCGGTGTTTTAGGGGTTGGTCCATTATTTATTGTAAAATTTTAACTCTGTGACACTTTTTTTCTTTGTTTTTTTGATGGTTCTAAAGTAACTCACACAAAAACGATTATCTTTCTACAGAAGGTTGGGATTTTAAGTAATACCCTATAGTGGCTTACATGGTTAATTCTCCACACCTCCTGAGTGTAGCCCACTTGTTATATTACTTACCTTCAACTTACCTTCAACCCTGACCCAGAGTTGTGCCTGGCACATCACAGCTCTTGCAAAGGAAACCTCTGGTTGGCTTCTCTTCACTTCCTTAGGAATGGTCATACTAGTGGCAGTGGTCCTTTGAAATACATCCATCCTATAGGATAAAATGTAGTTGTGGCACAAATGTAGTTTTAAGAGGGGGTTTTATTTTGGAAGGCTGTGCGGTGCCGAGCAAGACTGCACAGCAAACATCACTGGATCGGGGCTAAAGGTAAATATGTTACCAGATGGGCTGCAGTCAGGGGGTTGAGGAGAACCAATTAAAGGTCACCAAATGTGACATTTTCCTTCTAAAGTATAAGTAAAGACAAAACATTTTATAGAAGGATTAGAACATCAGTCAGATTTTTTATTACTATCTGCACCTCCGTTTGGAAGATTCACCGTCTCTATTTGTCCTGTTCACCATAATGAAAAGAGAATCACAATTTTTGGTTACCACCAGAACAGGAATAGAAGAGACATCTTCAAATGGGGATACTAGTTCTAGTGACCCTGGAGACAACCAGGGATTACCTAATTTTAGAAGGATTTCCTTTCACTTCCTGTTGTGGCTATGGAGCAGGAAATGAAGGACACCCCCCCCCAGATGGACACAGATGGCAACAGATGGCAGGATATACTATATAAAAAAAAGTTTTGGCTCTACTTTAGGTTATCCAAATGTCAAGCTTTTGGGTAATTGTCTAATGCACACAATTGGGATTTTGGTCGGAAAAAGATATGATGGCTTTTCCGACGAGATTCTGCTCAAGCTTGCCTTTCATACACAGGGTCACACAAAAGTTCGCTGAACTTTCTACCGTCAAGAATCCGGTGATGTACAACACTACGACGAGCCAAGAACATGAAGTTCAATGCTTCCAAGCATGCGTCGAATTGTTTCTGAGCACGCGTAGGAATTTTGCACGTCGGAATTGCTACAGACGAACGCATTTTCGGATAGGAACTTTTTCCGACCGAAAAATTGAGAACATGCTCTCAATCTTTTGCTGGCTGGAATTCTGCCATCAAAAGTCCGATGGAGCATACACACGGTGGCATTTTCCGACCAAAAGCTCTCATTGGTCTTTTGCTGGCCGAATTTCCGATCGTGTGTACGCGGCATAACAGTTAAGAAATCCAGACACGCCTCTTACCTCTGTGAAGAGCATTTCCAAGCTGAAAAGATGATGTATTCATAATTTCCACTTTTCTGTTCATAAATTGTCATGACTGTCTCTAATTTGGTGTCCCATGTCATGATTTTTCAGACCCTGAATTAGTTCAGTTTAGGAAAATTAGGAAGTTTTGGCTAAACAAGCTTGAATTTGAAGAAAACTCTGGACTGGTGGAAGACTAAAAGCTACCCACAATGCACTTGGTTGAGGCAGCCAGTCTTTCAGACCATTTAGTTATAACCCTTTTACTCCATCTGGCTTATTGTAGCTCTCTATTAAATAAACACCATATAATTTACTTATAGGCTTGTGTAAATGTGTGAATCAATGCGGTCCCGCACTTGACTAGGAATGCAATTTTTTTTTTCCCCTGGAAACAGAATTATTGAAAAGCCAAATTACTTTACTGTTTACATTTGGTTTGAATCTGCTTTCTATGATCAATGGCTGGGCTGAAAGCCAAACTAATAGCGAAATTGTTAGAGGAATATACAACAGATTGGAATAGTAAAATCTATGTTTAAAACAGAAACAATCTGGAATTCTTTTATAATAAATGAAACCTGTTTCTCTTAGACTGGGAACTGAAATTCTTAAACAGAGATTAAAATCAGCCTATCACATGACCCCACTGGAAGGAGTCAGTGCTTTTATAAAAACAGTTGTTCAGGCTGCAGAACCATCTAAAGACACAAAGTCCTGAAATGTACTATAATGAAGACTGATAAATGCCCTCATTTATAGAGCTACTGCAACAAAAACTTTTTTTTTTCTGATAGAGTGAGAAATCTCTGTCTGCCTTTGATAGCTTTCTATGTCCCTGTAGGAGATGAAAGTGGTCACCGAGACAGGAAGTGAATGGAGATCTCTTTAATAGGCCAAGAGACTGTAATAAAAAAAACACAAAAAAAAACTTTTTAGTAGAGTGGTTAAAGGTTATTAACCCTTTATGGATGCAAGTGTACCCATTGAAGAAGTTCTACCCTCTTTCTAACCTTTTACAGGAAGAGAAGGGCAAGCTTAGCTGGAAACCAGACATTGATTAAAACCTAAACGATTCTAATCTTTACTTACTATATTTAAAAAATGTTTGGCTGGAGTTACTCTTTGAAGTTCCAAATATAATGTGATAGTATGGGGCCTGAAAGTGACAAAATAGAGGTATGCTCAGTTGTTGGGGCATGGCTTGGGTGGGTGAGCAGCCTTTGTTGTTGGTGTTGAAGATTATAACTGAACAGTTCGATGCAGACAAAGTTTCTGGTTGCTCCCAAGTCCTCTATAGTAGTTTACTCTTCGGCTGTCTGGGTGCTAACGTTAAGCAGGTGCTCATCCACAACCCAAAATGCCAACAGATCCAGAGAAAAAAAAAACAGCTGGTGGCACACTGTGATGTCCCATGCTTGTAAAACCTTAATATTTCAGCAAATGCTGCATGTGACCCCGGTATTTTCTCGTGCAGCTTGCCCTGAAAGGTGGACTTCACAACGTGCCCCCATCTGGGTTTCTCCAGTTTAATATGGAAACAATACAAAGGGGATCAAGAACAGGGTACAGATGATTTTCCGATGTAGTTGGATGTACACTCTATTACCAAAAGTATTGTGACTCTATGCCTTTACACACACATGAACTTTAATGGCATCCCAGTCTTAGCCCATAGGGTTCGATATTGAGTTGGCCCACCTTTTGCAGCTATAACAGCTTCAACTCTTCTGGGAAGGCCATTCACAAGGTTTAGGAGTGTGTCTATGGGAATGTTTGACCATTCTTTCAGAAGCGCATTTTCGAGAACTGGCACTGATGTGGACGAGAAGGCCTGATTCACAGTCTCCGCTCTAATTCATCTCAAAGGTGTTCTATTGGGTTGAGGTCAGGACTCTGTGCAGGCCAGTCAAGTTCCTCTACCCCAAACTTGCCCATCCATGTCTTTATTGATCTTTCTTTGTGCACTGGTCCAAATCATTTGGTGGAGGGGGGTAATGGTGTGGGGTTGTTTTTCAGGGGTTGGGCTTGGCCCCTTAGTTCTAGTTAAGGGAACTCTTAAGGCCTGCACAGAGTCCTGACCTCAACCTGATAGAACACCTTTGGGATGAATTGGAGTGGAGATTGCGAGCCAGGCCTTCTCATCCACATCAGTGTCTGACCTCACAAATGCGCTTCTGGAAGAATGGTCAAACATTCCTATAGACACACTCCTAAACCTTGTGGACAGCCTTCCCAGAAGATTTGAAGCTGTTAAAGCTGCAAAGGCTGTGCCAACTTAACCACTTACGGATCGCCCGCCGTCGTTATACGTCGGTATTTTGAAGAGGAGTATCGTTGTTATGGCAGCAGCTAGCTGCCATAACCCCGGTATCCTCTTCTTCAGCGGGCGGTCCGCTTTCAGATAAAAGTGGTCTCTGTGCCGGATTCGCTGCAATATCACATTTATCAGCGGCGGGAGAGGGCCCCCCCTTCCCGTCTTGCTCCGGTGCCCTCCGCCACTTACCAGAGCCATCGGTAGCGGTGGAGGCGATCGGGTTCTTCTCTCTGTTCAGTATGGAGACGAGTGAGGGAAAGATGGCCCCCACCTGTCTCCCTACCATTGCAGGTATGGAGCTGTCAAAACGTCACTTCCGCCCATAGCTTTTAAAGAGACATTTATTTTATTTTTTTTAAATGACATTAATTTTTTTTTTTTTTTATTGCATTTCTGAGGTCTCGACCCTAAATCTCATATTCAAGAGGTCCTTTCATGCTTTTTTTCTATTACAAGGGATGATTACTATCCTTGTAATAGGAATACAAGTGACACAATTAAAAAAAAAAAAAAAAGAACAGTGTAAAAATAAAAAAATAAAAGGTAAAATAAATAAGAAAAAAAAATGTTTAAACGTGCCCCGTCCTGCCGAGCTCGCGCGCAGAAGCGAACGCATTTGTGAGTAGTGCTTGCATATGAAAACGGTGTTCAAACCACACATGTGCAGTATCACCAGGATCGTTAGAGTGAGAGCAATAATTCTAGCCCTAGACCTCCTCTGTAACTCAAAACATGCAACCTGTAGAATTTTTTAAACATTGCCTATGGAGATTTTTAAAGTTTGTCGACATTCCATGTCATGCTTCAATTTTGAAGCGTCACATGTTGGGTATCATTTTATTCGGCGTAACATTATCTTTCACAATATAAAAAGAAATGGGCTAACTTTACTGTTGTCTTATTTTTTAATAAAAAAAAAGTGTATGTTTTCCAAAAAAAAGTGCGCTTGTAAGACCGCTGCACAAATACGATGTGACAGAAAGTATTGCAACGACCGCTATTTTATTCTCTAGGGTGTTAGAAAAAAATATATAATGTTTGGGGGTTCTAAGTAATTTTCTAGCAAAAAACCTGTTTTTAACTTGTAAACAACAAATCTCCGAAAGAGGCTCAGTCTTTAAGTGGTTAATATTGAACCCTACAGACTAGTGCCCCGTACACACGGTCGGATTTTCCGATGGAAAATGTGTGATAGGACCTTGTTGTCGGAAATTCCGACCGTGTGTGGGCTCCATCACACATTTTCCATCGGATTTTCCGACACACAAAGTTTGAGAGCAGGCTATAAAATTTTCCGACAACAAAATCCGTTGTCGGAAATTCAGATCGTGTGTACACAAATCCAAAGCACAAAGTGCCACGCATGCTCAGAATAAATAAAGAGATGAAAGCTATTGGCCACTGACCCGTTTATAGTCCCGACGTACGTGTTTTACGTCACAGCGTTCAGAACGATCGGATTTTCCGACAACTTTGTGTGACCGTGTGTATGCAAGACAAGTTTGAGCCAACATCCGTTGGAAAAAATCCTAGGATTTTGTTGTCGAAATGTCCAAACAAAGTCCGACCGTGTGTACGGGGCAAAAGACTGGGTTGCCGTTAAGATTCATGTGCATTTAAAGGCAGGCGTCCCAATACTTTTGGTAATATAGTGTATTTTAGGTCTTGCGCTTCACTTAATGCATAGCATGATTTTTCTGCATATCCGCAGCTTACATAAAAAAATAAAAACAAAAATTGGGTTCTTGAAATATAGGTTCATTTACTTAATCAATCAGAAGTAAGATTTTATTCGCCTAACTAGCCTGGGTAGCATAAGGATAATATGCATTTGCTTGCTCTGCATTATTGTACTTCCTTTGCCTCTGCTCTGGTATTAAATACCCTCTTTATAGCTGATGAATTTGACATGTTGTCTCATATAATAAATCCAGTTTCAGCATCTATAGACAGAAATAATAATCCAGTTTCGAACATTGATTTTACATTTTTTCTTGTCTTTTTTTTGCTCACATCATTGCATCAAATCTGTTTACATCAATTAATATTATTGTAATATTTGGACTAGCTCTGACCTTGCAGAACTTGGCTTGAGAAATGAAGAGGTTTGTTTATTATATGTATTAACAGCATGGTCATCTGCTCATAATAATCAAGAAAAGTGCAGTCTTTGACGCCATAATAATCCCATTTAGCTTTTAGTAAAATGACATAACAGGGGAGACCTGACATGATTCATCTGTGTAATGGGTTCGGAGCTCAATCTTTGCTCAGGGCCTGTTCATTTAATCTGGAGACCAGATGAACGGCCTGTTCTGGTAAAAGTGTATTTCATGTGTGAAATCTGTGTTATTCCTGGAGATGATAAATTGTTTTAGTTGGCAGATATCTCCAAGAGAGGGAGACTTTTTCAGAATTCATGTATGTGTTTTTATCTCGTATTTATAAAGTGCTGACATTTATCGTAGAATACAAAGACACCATCTCATCAGCATACCTCCCAATTTCTTGAGATGGGAACGAGGGACATTTATTAGCAAAAGTATGTAGACATAGGACACACTGCACGCCACGCCCACTTAAAGGGGAATTATACAAAAAAAAAGATTGGTAAACCCACAAGTTCTTTTTTTTTTTCTTTTACTGCTAATATTCCTTAATATTGGCTTTTGAAATATACAAAAGCAGCAATTTAAAAATGCGATGAAAGGTTTAACACTGGGAAGCACTTTTTGAAAGAGTGCATTTTATATACAACTATATATAGGGACCGATGAGGAGTAAAGAGGGACAGAGGGACTTTGTTCCAAATCAGGGACAGTCACTCAAAATCAGGGACAGTTGGGAGCTATACACCAGGCCTGCCCCCGAGGAGTTTACAGTGAAGCATATCTACCAGTTATTTAGACACCAAGCTATTGGGGTTGATTTACTAAATGAGTAGAGAGGGTTCACATAGTAAAGTGCATCGCGGTCACTGAGCTTAGTAAATAAGAGGAGTTTTGTGCACTTTAAATCTCCAGTCATGTGCAAGGGGGATAAAAATAAGGTTTTGGGTTGGATTATTGAAACGAACATTCTCTTTGCTAACTGAAAAAAAAATCAATAGTAAATAACAAGTTGAAATCCAATCAGAGAGGACACGAAATAGGCTTTTTTTATGTTTTGATACTATGTGGTGTTTGTTCTTGCTGAAAACATTAGGGTTTGGGAAGGGTTAAACCCAATGTGAGATTTTTGTGTCTCATTAGAGAGACCTACCTTCAGTTGCTTTTCTTTAGACCGATGTTTCTCAATCTTTTTTTCACTCAAGGCCCCCTTTAAAATTATAGACAATATGAAGGCACCCTTTCAAATTATGGACAGTCTCAAGACACCCCATTCTAAAATGTAAAAAACTATTCTAATAGCTTTACAGAATGCCGCAACATCCACACGTAGGACACCCAACGTTAGAGGTGATTTATTCTTCCAAAGCAAATACACTTTTGTACACTGGTGCTAACTAGTATTCCAAAGTTTCTCTTCTCCCTCAATTTCTCTCCATCAGTCAACTAATGTCACCCCAGTGCTGAGGGAGAGAGGAGGGTCAAACAAGGATGCTGTGGAGGCAACAGACATCCTCCTTATTAATTGATGATGTAGTTGGTTGTTAGGATGCCAGTGTCTAGAAAGTCATAATGGTGCATAATGAAAACCCGTGGCTTTGTGTAACTAAAAGGCAGGCTTGATCCACCTGCTGCCAGTGATGGGAGTAAGTCACACATGTGCAAGTCACAAGCAAGTCTCAAGTCTTAACCTTCAAGTCACAAGCAAGTCCCAAGTTACTGTGGCGAAAAGCAAGCAAGTCAAGTCGAGTCCCTGCTAGAAGTCAAGCAAGTCAAGTCAAGTCATTTATTTTGGTCAAGTCACAAATTAGGTCAAAATACTGATCTACCCCGAAGCCGGGACTTGGGGGGAGCTTTCTTTTGTAGGGGGGCGGCTTGCACTGGTGGTGCCAAGTCATTGCAAGTCAAATAGCCCAAGTCAAAGTCAAGTCGCAAGTCATTAGTGACAAGTCAAAGTCAAGTCGAGTCATTTATTTAATTTTGTCAAGCAAGTCGCAAGTCCTCAAACAGGTGACTCGAGTCTGACTCGAGTCAAGTCATGTGACTCGAGTCCCCCACCTCTGCCTGCTGGCTTGTATACAATTTTTGATCAATTTTTAGGTATTTTGCCAAGGCACCTCTGAAGAAACCTCAAGGCACTCTGGTTGAAAAAGGCTGCTATAGACTCATGCTAGGTTCACACTTGAGTTTGGACTTCTTGAAGCATTTTGGGGGTGTTTTTGATGCCTTTTCAGGCTTGGGGTTTATTGTTTCAGCCATTTAAAACCTAGTAACTGGAAGCTGAAGAGGCAAGAAACTGTGCTAAATTTTCAGTAGGGCCCAATGAGTGGCATTGACTGATTCTTTTACATGTATACATCCATACTAGGTTTGGCTAAGGAGAGCAGCGGTTTCAAGCTAAAATATTCATTGCTCACTGGATGAGTTTTTCCTATGCTGGCATCCCTACTACCCTGAGTGCCAATGGGGCTCTACACCTCAGCCTGGACCGGCACCACCAAGTATTTATGGCCTTATTAGAAGAAGGTTGTAATGCAAAATTGCATGAAACACATTGATCAGATGTGAATGGGCACAATAGAATACCATGAAAATCTGGTGTTGAGCATTAAAACACTTTGAGAAATGGGTTTCAAATTGCTCAGGTGTGAATGGGGGCATATGAAGAATATAAGTGTTTGTTGTGAGCTTTAAGAACAGTTCTATCCTCACTTTCCATCATGAGGCCTACTGCGAGATAAGCAGGCCTCATCGTTCTATGGTGAAAAAAAAGCTGAATGAATACCTTTAGCATGTTACCATGGTGATGCTAGCTGGGATATATCTAAACTGAAATAACAACATCCAGTAAAATAAGTCACTTGGTAGGCTCTGTAGCTGTGTGGGTGGGGAGATTTAAAAAGGCGGAAGCCGAATATACAATTCCAATCTATGTATCCACTTACAGCATGGCCCTTCTTTGTCAGCAATCATAAACTACTTTAATTTGTTTTTTTTTTTGTTATAACAAAAACCATAAAAAAAAAGATCTATGCGTTATTTTTAACGCTAGCTGGTTTTAAAGAGCTGGAGGCAGCAGGGGTCAGAGATTGTATACATTAAGTAGTTGTGTTTATTTTAGGTCCCAGCCATCCAGATTTAAATTGGCATCAGGAATGATTAAATACTCATTATTGTAATTTTTCCTGCAGATTTCGTGATACTCCAAATAGAGAGTCGCATAAAAGCTCCTCTTTCTGCATGATAGCTTATGCATTTATTCAGCTAAGGCTTTCATTCAAGCTCAGATTAAAATAAAAGCTTTCAATGCTTGCTTTTCCCCCCCATATCCTACACAGTTTAAGCTGATAGCAGAAAAGGATTGAAATCCCCATCTATGATACTCAAAGCACAATCGTTCAGAAGCAACGAACACCAGGGAGCCTGCGCCACTGAAAAGTCACACTTTACACAAAACAAAAGGTAGAGCCTCACTGAAGTAAAGTCACTTTCATCAGGAATAATAGACAAGCAAGGGTGGAAAAAAAAAAACCTCTTTATTGCTATTGTTATATCCGTTTCACAATGCCGTATCAGAAAGCTGCTACTGAGACCAACAGCATGACAATACAAATGTCATGCTTTTAGGATAATTGACTCTTTTTTTTCCTTTTGGGTATAAAAAAATAAAAAATAAAAAAATAAAAGCCAGAAAAAAAAAGCCCGCCTCTGTTTCCTTCATGTTGAATTTCCTTAAATGACCTTGCAAATGAAATTGTATATTATCATTATTGTTTTTATAATTATTATGTGCTTTATTGAAATTTACACACAGGTTTAGCTATTAAATATTTTAGTAAATTAAAAATCATTGATACTGAGCTACACTAAGTTTGCAATTTAAAATTATATATTGTCCTGCATGTACAGTATTATACATTTTTGAAACAGATTACTGGCTCTTTTTTTGTTTTGGCTCCATGCATACTCTCTTTTGCATGCATGCAAAAGAGAGCATCTTTTGAACATTTTTTTTCTTCCTCTAGAAGCAAATAGTGTTATCCTATGTGTTCATGCACACTATTTTAGTCTAAAAGTGTTTTTGAAGCTTCAGCTTCTAGGAGCAGAAAAAAAACTATTTTTTTTTGCGTTTTTGGAAAGATTTGCCGGCAGAAAAAAAAGTCTGAATGCTCCTAAACTCTGCTAAACACGTCCTTAACAACTGTTGACTCATCAGCTGTCAGCGAGGGTTCCCTGCTGACAGTTGAATGTAAACAAAAGAATTGCCGGCAATTAAAATTTGAGAAAAAAAACAGCATAGGACCCCCAATCTATACCAGGCACTCCGGGTCTATTATGGATTTTAAGAAGAATCCCACACCAAAAAAAAAACCAATGTGATATCCCTCCCAAATCCATATCAGACCCTTAGATCTGGTATGAATTTTGAGGGAAACCCCACGGCAAAAAAAAATAAAAAATAGCCCCCCCAAAATCCATACCAGACCCTTATCCGAGCATGCAGCCTAGCAGGTCAGGAAAAAGGGGGGGGGGGCTACCAGGTCACATGCCCTCAACATGGCGGGGAGCTTTGGGGAAGCAGGCTCCCCCCACACCACCTTGTCCTCATGTTGATGGGGACAAGGGCTTCTTCCTCACAACCCTGGGTGGTGCTTGTAGGGGTCTGCAGGTGGGGGGTTTATCGGAATCTGGAAGCCCTCTTTACCAAGGGGGCCCCCAGAACCCCCTCTATGTGAATGAGTATGAGGTACACTGTACCCCTTCTCATTTACCAAAGTGTTAAAAATAAATAATAACACAGAGAAAGAAAAAAAAACCCGCTGCTTTCTCCACTTAACTGTATTCATCATTGATGCATATGTAGTAAAACATATTGAAAATGTGATTTTGGGTTTACATAGACTTTATTTTTGATCCTCCTTCATTCTTACTTGCATTGTTGGCTCCAATTATTTTTTTGTCATAAACATTTTCAATATGATATGCCCCATTGAGTGGATATTTAACAGGGAGGGTAAAAAATATCCATTTACGAAAATTGCAAACTGATCCTCACACATGTATAGTCAAACTTGTGAAGACTTCAGTAGCATAGCTCCTAACTTTGCCTGATTTTGAGAGACTGTTCCTGATTCGGTCCCTGATTCGGAAGTCCCACTGTTCCTCTTTCCTCTTCATTTGTCCCTCATTTTGGTCTGATCTATATAGTTGTATATAAAATGCACTTTTTATCTTTCAAAAAGTGTTTCCCAGTGCTAAACCTTTCATCCAATTTCTAAAATGCTGCATTTATAAATTTCAAAACCAGTACTGTACAAAGGAATAGTAGTGGTAAAAAAAAGCACTTAGGGGTTTAGCTAATCTTTTTTTTGTATAATTCTCCATTAAGGGGCATGGCAGAGGCGTGTATCCTATGCCTACTTTTTTTCACTAATAGGTGTCCCTTTTTCCCATCTAAAAAAGTTGGGAGGTATGCAGTAGCCCCAAGCAGAGTGTGAGCTGGGTCAGGTTGGACAGCTGAGATCAGGTATGGTTGGGACCCTGGTCATGTATTACATGTCACATCCTTTTCTAGCTATTGCCCATCTCTATGTAATCTCATCTCCTCTTCGCCCAGGAATCTGGTGAGAATTTCAGTGTGGGAAGTCACAGGTTCGGTATAATTAGGAAGAAGTGAGCGTAGTTGATTTCACAGTTCAATAGCAGCAGTGTGTGAAAAGTTCAACCGGCTCCTCTGCTCACACTGCCAATAAGTTTGAATTGCATAATAAAACAAGGCGAGCTCAGAAACGTGTACTTCCGAAAACAATAGGCTTGTCTGGACATCAGGGAACCTTACTAGGCAAACAAGCAGAAATGCAATATTGTCAGTCCATGGGATTGTTTCTGTACACAACACTGCACGGCACTTTATTTTTATTGCCTTTAGGTATACAGTTGTATAACGCATGAGTGCTATTTGAGGAGCTGAGTTTATCGCTCCTTACTGATGATAGAGCACAACCTATTTGGCTGGGGCTGGCCTAGTCTTAAGGGGTAAGAGTCAACTTCCTTTTTGTCAATAAATCTGATACCCTGCAGAGATCAAAGGGGGTTGCCTCCACCCTTCCATCTTGAAACATCCCCGATAAACATGCATGGAGTGATCTGCAAGGCATAAGTGGCATACTGTTATTTCGCACCTGCACTGTCCTTTTGTCTGCACCATGACATCTGAAAATGATGATTTGGCAGCATTCATTAGCACTATTATCTTTGATGCTTCATTTTCCATCAGATTTAACTCTTATTATTCCTGTTAATAGGATGCACCATCGAGTTGTTCCTTCTTTTTTTTTTCTTTTTTTATTTAAGGTAATGACAGACATAGGTTTAAATGACTGAAAACAGTTTGGGGATCCAAATAATCTAAGATAGCAAGCAATTGTGCTGCAAGTTTAAAAATTACTTGATAAACTATTGCTAGACTTGCCAGGCTTCACAAGTTTGTTGCACAATTGCAGCAAGTCCACATTGCATGACTCCAGATCAACTTTCTTTGCAAACATTCTGCAAGTGTTCGGGGGGGGGGGGGGGGGTCACTGTAACTTGCAGAGCTCTTGCTGTAGACTCACCACTGCAACTTTGGAAAAGTGCCAACTAGAACCTGTGCTTCAAGTGCTCTGCAAATGTACAACTTGCCAGTGGAAATGTGCAGCAAGTTAACAGACTTACAATTCAACACTGCCACAAATTTGTGGCAAGTTACCCTTGCTATCTGGGATGGCATTCCCCCATTTTTCCACCCACTGACAGCATCAGTGGGTCATAACGCCTGTCATTGGCACCATTGATAGGGTACCATTCTTCCCACTGACACTGACGGGGCGCAATTCCTTCCATTGATATCAATGATGGGGCACTATTCCTTCCACTGACACCAATGATGGGGCATTCTTTCTTCCACTGACACCAAATATGGGGCACAATTCCTTCCACTGATACCAAAGATGGGGCACAATTCCTTCACTAACACTAATGACGGGGAACAATTCCTCCCACTGACACCAACGATGGGGCATTGTTTACTCCCACTGGATGCCAGGACATTTTCTACACCCACTGGTTCTAGTCTAGCCCCCCCTAAAATCTGAAGGACAGTAAACTGGACCTTTGTTTAGAAAGTTTGTTTTGTTAGGAAAAAAATACAGCGTTAAAGATTTATATGCTGGTTGTTCAACTGGATGTGCAAAATTTTCAGCAATCTGGCAATTTTTTTTTTTTACTTTTATTTTCCATACATTTGAAATGCACGTCAATACCATGTCAGCAGATTCCTAGTGATTAATGGAGATGATATTTAAGGTGGTACTTAAAGCAGGGTTCCACTCAAATTTTTAACTTAATCTTACCCCCTTCAGTTAATTGCATAGATGTTCAAATGCCGCACAAAATTTTTTTTTATTGCTGTAATTACCTTTATATTGTACTTTATTGTGGCACTTCCTGTCTCTCCTCCCATGGGAGTAGGCGTGTTTATTGCCTTTCCCCGGCGCCGCACTGTCTCCTGGGAGCTTAGTGTCAGGCTTCCCAAGATTCAGTGCAGAAACAATGATCATGCGTGTGAATAAGCTGTGAATGAACAGCATTCACCGCATCCAGGAAATCAATGCTAGTGGGCTTCACATGCCCACAAGCAAGATGGAAACAGCCATCACATTTTTTAAGTTATTCTTCAGTACGAAAACAGACAGAGGCAGAAATATTACACCCAAACTGTGAGTATTATTTTGGGGTTAGTAAAGTGTCTCAATGACCTAAAAAAAAAAAAAAGATTGGTTGCCGAACTCCCGCTTTAAGGCAAGGCAATATCTGCATTTGGGTAAAAAATGCCCCAGTAATTTTCTATGGCCCTCTGTCCCCAAACACTTACCTGTGTTCCCTTGTCACCATCACCAGTTCCAGGATGATCTGCATTGTTTTTCTGAACCCGTGAGTTGTAGAGGAGGGTACTGAGGGCAGACAGAGCTTTAGGCTCCTGCTGTCAACAGCTAAATTGCTGGAAGGAGGAGATCACAAGGGGGTGGCTTGTCAGGTTCTGTGTATGTCTATGGATGCACACAGTTTGGCTCAGGTCCCAGGTAGGAGCATGCTAAAGGAGACACCTGTAAGCATGAAAAAAAGGTTTCAAATCACTTTAACACACATTTTGTGCTACGCATTTTAGACCTGAAAATTACTTTATATACTTTATAATATTATACATTTTCTATAAGCAGAGAACCTATAGAATGAAAAGATTGTAGTTTCAAATTTTTATGTTGCACGATATCTGTGCAACTGTTTTTCAGTAAAAAATACACTAAAACTAGATATAGTTCACACAAACACAATATAACTCATTCTTGGCCCAAGTAACGCCCGGGGCTTATGGCAGAAAAAGTCTAAGCTTAACCAGCTTTGCAATGAATTTGAAGATCCTATTGTAGTGTGTTTTGATTGTGGGTGAGTCATTTTGCATTTGAGCATGTGTTTTCGAAGGGAAAGGGTTGCATCCATAGCTGCAAACCCTTAAACTAGTTGATATCACCCATAGATTAGAGATGATCTCCTGTCCATCCAGCTGGTTAACATGCACACTCAGGTCCATCTGTGATTAGTCGCAGACAGTCCCATCTGATCATTCTTGGAAGAACTGACGAATAACTGGATTGGATATTTTGGACAGCCGCCATTGTTTCCCCTGACATAAGGACAGAGGTTTCTGGCTGTGTTCCATCTTCAATAAACATTAATATGCACACTCAGGCAATCCGTGTATGCACGTTAATGGAATCTCAGCTCCACGCAGGGAACATCCAGCCACCACCTGATGTCTTTAGCCTAGAGTAGCTAAATAATGTAGGCCATGGCTGTTATAATGTAAACACTGTCAGCTTCTATACCAAAGGTTCTCCAATGATAAAAGGACCAGTCTGAGCCACACTGAACAAATCATTTCTTTTGATAATTTATCATCCTTGGCTAGCCAGGGCTATGAATGGGGACAATGTTTGCCTACGTACAAATATTCTTTAAGGTCTGATTAGAAGCAACAGTGCTCCACTTGTTAGAGACATACTTCTCTGTATCTTTGTTCTTGTCATTCAACTGTGTGGCTGCTGTCATGGTAGCTTCCTACTGAGCAGAAGGTCAAGTGGCTTTGCCATGGTCGTGTCTATCAACAGCGCTTCACATATTAAATGGAAGATCGGCCAGCTAAACTATCAAAGCGAGTGATTGGCTTTCTAACTTTTATTATTGGAAATACATACGTCAAAGTATATTATGTCTACTAGGTGAAATAGTGTGTAAGAGAAATGACAGAATAGACATTTATCTGTAACATATATTTTGTGCTTTTATGTCATGTGTTACATAAGTAAGGTTTATAAATCTGGTGGAACTGAAAAAAAAATTAAAAAGTTAACTAGTGAACAAGTAAATGTAGAAAACATTATAAGAGAAACAATGATCACATTTAACTACTGCCGTTGCCAAAGAACAAGTACATATGGACATGTACACCACACCCTTATAAACTGAATGTGTGCAAAGATATGTTATGAGCATAGTTAATGCAAGGGCAGGACAGAGAAAGATCCCATTGCCTCGTGGGAGCTTTTTTTGGGGTTTAGAAATGCCCATCAGATAGAAACTAAAACTGCAAATAAAGCGGAACTTAAGTAATTTTAAAGGTTGTGATTTTCTTAAAAAAAAATAATATCAAACATGTTATACTTACCTACTCTGTGCAATGGTTTTGCATAGAGCAGCCCTGATCCTCTTCTCACCCCCCCCCCCCCCCTGTTAAGTGCCCCCAATAGCCAGCCTCTTGCTATGGGGGCACTCAAGCAGGCTCACTGCTGAGCTCTACACCTGTGAATGGACTTTGGGGTTGATTTACTAAAGGCAAATAAACTGTGCGCTCTGCACACTTGCTCCAGGGCTTAGTAAATAAGGTAAAGCTTCAATTTGCAAAGAATACCCAATTCCATACAAAATTTAAAGAAACTGCATTTTTGCTTGCACATTATTGGATGATGGAGGTCAGTAGTACTAAGCTCTGGGTCAACTGCTCTTGCAGAGTGCAACTGCACTTTGCAAATTACACAGTCTATTTGCCTTATAAATCCACACAGAGCAGTGCTCGGCCTGCCCCCCCCTCCTCTCGCCAATGGCTCCTGCTGCTGTGTGAGCCAATGAGGAGAGAGAGATTCAGGAAAGCCATTGCTCTCATGCACATTGCTGGTTCGAGGTGGGGCTCAGGTCAATATTACGGGCTGTGGTGGGGAGGTTAGGGGGAAGCTGCACATAGAAGGTTTTTTTACCTGAAAGCGGTTGTACCCAGATAACAAAAAGTAAACTGAACATGTTAGCTAACTCAGGAAAGCAGCACAATCAGACACATCCAAAAAAAAGTGTCATAAACAAGGCACATCACCCTTCAGACAGTGGGGAAATGAAATTCTATCGCTTCCTCTAGTAAAAGCACCTCACATAAACAGGCACACAGTTAACCATTTGATCACCCTCTGATGTTAATCCCTTCCCAGTCAGTGTCATATTTTTAGCACTGATCACTGTATTAGTGTCACTGGTTCCCGAAAATTGTCAGTTAGTGTCAAAATGTCCGCCGCAATATCGCAGTCCCGCTACAAGTCGCTGATCACCGCCATTACTAATAAAAAATAAATCAATAAATAAATATATCCCATAGTTTGTAGACACTAAAACTTTAGTGCAAACAAATCAATATGCGCTTATTGGGTTTTTGTTTTACCAAAGATATATAGCAGAATTCATATTGGCCTAAATTGATGAAGGCATTTTGTTTTTTCAATTTTTTTATTAGATATGTTTATATGTAGTAGAAAGTAAAAAATATAGATTTTTTTTCTCAAAATTGTCGACCTTTTTTAGTTTATAGTGCAAAAATTAAAAAAACACAGAGGTGATCAAATAAGACCAAAAAAAAAAAAGGACATCAATTATATTTGAGTACATTGTCACACAACCGCACATTTGTCAGTTAAAGTAATCCAGTGCCATGTTGCAAAAAAATGGCCTGGTCATGAAGAGGGGTAAATCTTCAGGAGGTCAAATGCATTAAGGTAAAAAGTCTTCTGCCTTTAGAACCAATTTAAAGCGGAGTTCCACCCAAAAGTGGAACTTCCGCTTTAAGGACTCCTAATCCCCTGACATGCCACATTTGGCATGTCATTTTTTTTGTTTGGGGGGGGGTGGGTTCCTAGTTTTGACAGGTACCAAGCTCCCACTTCCACTGCTGCCTAGGCACCTTGAGCAGAAGTTCTCATCTCCCCCTCCCTCCCTGCAATCTTCTGGGACATGTCACAGGTCCCAGAAGATTGCCATTCAGGATGCGCAGCGCGACTCGCACTTGCACAGAGCGCACCCGGCTGTGAAGCTGCAAGCTGTCCCAGCCGAGTGCCCACACTAGTGATGCCGGCACCGGGGAGAGGCAGGGGAAAGAACCAAGGCTTTGGGCTGCCTCATTGCTTGACCGTGGGGCAGATGAGTGCGTGTTTATTAAAAGTCAGCAGCTACACTCTTTATAGCTGCTGACTTTTAATAAACACAGCAACGGCTGGAACTCTGCTTAAATCCTAACGGGAAGTTCTGCTTTATGTCCTCCTCCCACCCCTCCCCTACCAATTTTAGAACTTTTTTTTTCTTCGGGAGCGGGTACCTAGTTTTGTCCATTATCAGCTCCTACTTCCCCTGGAATCACCTAGGTGATTTTACTGGAAGTCCCCCCCCCCAGCCAGCAACCTTCTTAGACATGTCACAGGTCTCAGAAGGCTGCAGGGCCATTCACACAGTGCAGCATTCAGTGGGGAGCCGCCTGTGAAGCCGCAAGGAGTCACAGCCAGATTCCCACAGCAACCATGCCAGCGCTGGTGACCAGAAGACTGGTGAAGAACTGGCCCACCTGAGGACAGTGCTGGATTCCTGGACAGGTAGGTGTCCTTTTATTAGAAGTCAGTAACTACAGCATTTGGCCATTTGAAAAAATCTCTCCTTATAGATAGCTAAAAAGATCATTGCTGCCAATGGCTACTCATCTGAGAGGCAAACATTTCTTATTTCTCAAGGAACCCCTGGCAACCAGTGGAGAAACTCTAAGGCTGTCTGATTGGACAAGGTGTGAGTGTCTGGTTAAGAATGACATCCTAACTAAGCAGGGCTGGACTGGGACAAAATTTTGGTCCTGGACTTCATCCAGACCGGCCCACTTTAATTTTGCAAACACGCACAAAAACAGTATATAAACTATAGGCAATTGTGCAAAAAAGCCTCCCCCTTACATCAGGGTCCTCAGAGAGCCTCCCCCTTGCATCAGAGTCTCCAGAGAATCTCCCTCTTACATGAGGGTCCCCAGAGAGCATCCCCCTTACATCACGGTCCCCAGAGAGCCCCTTTTTATATCAGGGTCCACAGAGAGCCCCCCCATTGCATCAGAGTCCCCAGAGAGCCCCTGCTTTGCAACAGGTCCCCAGAGAGCCCTCCACTTACATCAGGGTCCCCAGAGAGCCTCTCTATTACATCAGGGTCCCCAGAGAGCCCCTCCTTACATAAGGGTCCCCAGAGAGCCCCCCTACATCAATGTCCCCAGAGAGCCCCTCCCTTACATCAAAGTCCCCAGTGAGCCTCAGCCTTGCATCAGTGTCCCCAGAGAGTCCCCCTTACATCAGGGTCCCCAGAGAGCCTCCCCCTTACATCAGGGTCCCCAGAGAGCCCCCCTTACATCAGAGTCCCCAGAGAGCCATTGCCTTACATCAGGGTCCTCAGAGAGCCCCCCTTACATCAGGATCCTCAGAGAGCCTCCCCCTTACATCAGGGTCCCTAGAGAGCCCCCTCTACATAAATGTCCCCAGAGAGCCCTTCCCTTAAATCAGAGTCCCCAGAGAGCCCCTTTACATCAAAGTCCCCAGTGAGCCTCAGCCTTGCATGAGGGTCCACAGAGAGCCCCCAACATACATCAGGATCCCCAGAGAGCCCTCCTTACAACAGGGTCCCCAGAGAGCCTCCCCCTTATATCAGGGTCCTGAGAGAGCCCCCCTTACATCAGAGTCCCCAGAGAGCCATCGCCTTACATCAGGGTCCTCATAGAGCCCCTCTTACATCAGGATCCCCAGAGAGCCTCCCCCTTACATCAGGGTTCCCAGAGAGCCCCCTTACATAAGGGTCCCCAGAAAGCTCCCCTTACTTCAGGGTCCCCAGAGAGCCCCCTCTTACATTAGGGTCACCAGAGAGCCCACCACTTCCATCAGGGTCCCCAGAGAGCCCCCCACTTACATCGGGATCCCCAGAGAGCCCCTCCTTACCTCAGTGTCCCCAGAGAGCCGCTCCTTACATCAGGGTCACCAGAGAGAAGGCGTGCAGTGAGAAATAATGTAATCTCTCTGCTGCCCACAGCTGCACAGTGAGGGTGGAACAGCGGTGATCCACTGGCTGTCACTGAAACCGGCCCACTGAGCCATTGGCCCACCGGGAAACTCCTGGTAGTCCCGATGGCAGGATATGCCTGTAACTGAGGCTGTAATGTGATGGTTTTTATCATTTTATGTGTGATCATCCTGCCTATAGCACAAAATTACATCTCTCAATAAATCATTACCGACAACTGTCATAATAATAAAGTACACATGGACAACCAGTGGGGATGTGGAATACACAGACAATAACGATTTTTGGTACTGTGTTAATTATATGTGCGGTTCTGAATGTGGATAAAATCTATGGCAATATGCTTATTAAACTCTCCAAGTGACATCAATTAACTGTCCTGGCTTATGTCTTTTAACAGCACAGAGTCATTATTATTACCTAAAATTGTTGCGACTTGTCCTGCTATTTATATTTGTCTGTGGGATTTGAAGACGCTTTGCGAAGACTATTATTTGGATGTTCTTTCTCACTGTCCACAGAATTCTTAACATTCTTTGAGTTTGCTTAAACTGACTGGCAGGATCTAATGAGGGCAAAGAGGAGGAAATAGTACAATGCATTAATACAATACTCCAAACAGTAATACGATACTGGCTAAAGCAAGATTCAAACATTTCTGTGTGCGCAACAAAATAACACTTATGTCCTGCACAATCCACCACAAATACGGGCTTCCTTTAATTGGACGGGTCTCAGACATTGTCTATGAAATGTGACGTCTCGGCCTGTTTTGAGTTATGCTGCAGTCGCCCTTCCAGGGATGGCCTTTTAAGTGAGAAGAATGATGGGAAACGTACTTTAAATGCTGTCGGTTGATGTATTTTCTGCCTGTGCTACTATTTCAGTTAATGATATAATTGGTTGGCAGAGCTAGTATAACAAAGTGAGCGGCCCAAAGAAAATACAGTGTGAGATAACATGTTTAACGTTAAGGTTGAGGGATTAATGGACCTTTCAGTAGCTTTAGAAGTCTGTACAAATACATTTCTGACAAATCACAATATACAAAAATAGTGTTATTTTTTTTTAGCAAGCTGACCCTTTTAGAATTAAAGAGGACCTTCATCACCCACTTTCCCTCTTATTTAACTCCTACCTCCCTACTTTAATAATTTTTAACTTTAATAAATAAAGTATTCTGAATCTGAATCTTTCAAACAATCGCACATTAAAAAAATTTAAATCCTTTTTTTTAGAGAATATCCCAAGCTTAGAGGATTCTTGCCTAGGCGAGAATGATGTCCTCCAGCTGCCCGTAGCCTCCTGGAATACTCCCAACCCATAAGCCCTTGGGGTAATCTAGATTATATGCACTGCTGTGTATGATCAAAGTACAGTCCACTCCTGGTTCTTGCAGCTGGCCCCCCTAATGACACACTGCAGGGCACATATACACGCTGGCTCATGGCATTGGTAGTACTTTAACTCCCCCTTGTGGTAAACCTAAGTGTATATGCTGCTGTGTGTCATCAGGGAGCTGGCCATCTCTTCCTTGTTCTTGTAGCCAGCCCTCTGATGATGCACCGCAGGACATGATGGCTCATGGGTTTACTACTGTTTTAAAGCGGAGCTAAATTCTTTCAATCAACAAAGTGGCATTCCACCCAAAAGTGGAACTTCTGCTTATCTGATTCCCCCCCAGTGCCATATTTGACACCTTTCGGAGAGGAGGGGGGGGGGGGGGCTACCTGTTTTTTTACAGGTACCCTGTCCCCACTTCCGGGAGATTGGGCTGTGGCAAATTATGTCAGCAGCTCGGCCTCCCTCTCCTTCTGCTGGGCCAGTAGAATACGCAACTCGCTTAGCGCATGCGCAGTAGTTATCCGGCCGTGAAGCCGAAAGGCTACTCCGCCGGGTTCCCTTACCCGCAATGGCGGTGGCAGCACCCTACCAGCCGATGTAAGGGTTTATTCACACATGCAGCTATTATTGCTGTCCATTGGGCACTTGACAAGTGCAAAGCTCCCAACTGTCCCTTAATTTGAGAGACTGTCCCTGATTTGGAGTCCTCCTCATTTGTCCTGCATTTTGATTTGATCTATATAGTTATGTATAAAATGCACTATTTATCTTTCAAAAATCTTTCCCAGTGCAAAACCTTTCATCCAATTTCTAAATTGCTGCATTTCTAAACTTCACAAGCCAGTATAAAGGAATAGCGGTGGTAAAAAAAAACACTTGTGGGTTTAACTAATCATTTTTTTTGTATAACTCTCCTTTAAGGGGGAGTGGCAGGGGGTGTGTCCTATGTCTACATACTTTTGCTAATAGGTGTCCCTCGTTCTCATCTCAAAAAGTTGGGAGGTATGCAGGTAGTGAGGTATATTGCCTACTCACTTCTTGTTTTAAAAATGCTGACCCACTTTACCACAAGCATATGCATTGCATGCAGCTGCAGAGTGGTTATAGTGCAGCCCCATTCACTTGAACCACCTGCCAAATGCAGCATGATGTTTAATGTGTACAGCCCTAAGCAACTGCGTTTCTGTGTTTAGGTGGATAATCAGGGAAAGTAAAACAGTGGTTCAACCACCTGTCTTTACTGCCCCCTGGCTGCCCCTGTAAACAAGCCCTTAGTGTAAAATATACTCACCGGCCACTTTATTAGGTACACATTGCTAGTGCCAGGTTGGACCCCCTTTTGCCTTTAGAACCGCCTTAATTCTTCATGGCATACATTCAACAAGCTGTTGGAAACATTCCTCAGAGATTTTGGTCCATATTGACATGATAGCATCATGCAGTTGCTGCAGATTTGTCGGCTGCGTATCCATGATGGGAATCTCAAGTTTCACCAGATTCCAAAGGTGTTCTATTGGATGGAGATCTGGTGACTGTGGAGGCCATTGGAGTACAGTGAACTCATTGTCATGTTCAAGAAACCAGTGGTGAGATGATTTAATCTTTGTGACATGGTGCACTAGCCTGCTGGAAGGAGCCATCAGAATATGGGTACACTGTAGTCATAAAGAGATGGACATGGTCACTAAGAATACTCAGGTTGGCCGTTGCATTTAAACAATGCTCAATTGGTACTAAGGGGCCCAAAGTGTGCCAAGAAAATATCCTCCGCCCTATTACATCACCAGCCTGGACGGTTGATACAAGATGGATCCATGCTTTCATGTTGTTTACGCCTAATTCTGACTCTACCATCTGAATGTTTTCTATTTTTCCGACCATTCTCTGTAAACCCTAGAGATGGTTGTGCATGAAAATCCCAGTAGATCAGCAATTTTTAAACAGCCCGTCTGCCACCAACAACCATACCATGTCCAAAGTCACTTAAATCCCCTTCCATCCCCATTCTGATGCTCAGTTTGAACTTCAGCAAGTTGTCGTAACTAAGCAATTGAACAGGTGTACCTAATAAAGTGTCTGATAAGTGTATATATGTTGGTGCAGGTCCTTCAGGTGAGACGCATTGAATGGACAGCTTTCCTATCTCCTTTCACTCTAGATAAGAATTGTCCACCTACGGCCATTCCAAAGCTTCCTATTCTCCACATCTGAGCATTTTGTCAAAGCTCTATATGTCATCATTTTTCTTGGAACAGCACCATTATGACAGCTTACGCTGTGCAGTACCCATTTACTACATACCCACCAAATATTCATCAAAGTCTTTCTGCTGTCCTTTTAAAGTAACATTCTCCTTGATGCCATCTTTGTGATGTCATCTTCTGAAGGTCTATTTGATGTCACCTTTCAAGTCGGCGTAGTCTGTTTTAGATGTGTGCTGAAATTATACCGTGCCTACATGATTTAAAGCAAGCCTTTGGGACATGAAAGGAACTTCGACTACAAAAAAGCCCCCACGAATACTGTAAACTGCAAGCAGTTATTAAGTCTGGCTCTGTGCAATCAGCCGTAGATCAGGTGCTGGCAATTCTGTTTCAAATCTGTAAAAGGTTTAAAGGTGAGATTATTCAAACCCTCAGTTGAGTAACTCTTACATATTTAACTTGGCCTCTGCAAACAAAGGCTGTCTTGTTTCCCCCCTTGTATATACAATTGAAACACCGAATACACACGCACTATGGAGGGGGAAATGGCAGAATTTGCTGGTTTTACAATAAATTACAATAGCAGACAAGCGCTCATTTACATTTTGCATTGTTAAAGTAACCTTTTTGCTGATCTTTTGTTCCGGCCATGTAATTATTAACTATTAGGTATGTTATGTCTGTCGGCAAATAGTGATTTGTATTCTCAACTGGCCTGAAAAGTTAATTGTTTTTAAAGTTAGTAATTAGTGCACTTTTGCAGTATGGAAATACATGGATCCAATGTCTATAGCACGCCATGGGATGCATAAAAATACATTTGCCGTAAAAGAAAATAACCTACTTAAGGTGATATTAAAGCCTGAAACCAAAATTTTAATTTATTGCAGTCGACATTAACAGAGCTGGCTCAGGGGCGAGCATGCACAAGTGCCGCTTGCTATGGGGGCATGTGGTGGGAATTAGGGGTCAGGGGCACTGGCGAGGGACCCACGAAGGAGAGGATCAAGGGTGATCTGTGCAAAAACCATTGCACAGAGCAGGTAAGTATAACATGTTTGTTATTTTTTAATAATAAAAATGTTGCCTTTAACCACTTTAACATCGGATACTTTTACCCCCTTCCTCCCCGGGCCAATTTTCAGCTATCAGCGCTGTCACATTTTGAATGACAATTGCGCCGTCATTCAACACTGTACCCAAATGACATTTTTAGAAATTTTTTCAAACAAATAGAGCTTTCTTTTGGTGGTATTTAATCACCACAGTTTTCTTTTTTTTTTTTGCAAAATAAACAAAAAAGTCTGAAAGTTTGAAAAAAAAGTGTTTTTCTTTGTTTCTGTTCTGTTCTGATCTTTCTTCATAAATTTAGGCGAACATGTATACTGCTACATTTCTTTGGTGAAAATAACCCAAATCAGTGTATATTATTTAGTGTGTAGGAAAGTTGTTGAGTCCACAATCTATGGTATATATGGGAAAATCGATCAGTCCTGATGCACTGAAGGCCTATCTCATTTCTTGAGGCCCGAAAATGCCAGGACAGTACAAATATCCCACTATAGTACAAATGCCCCCTTTTTGGAAAGTAGGCAGTCCAAGGTATTTAGTAAGAGGCATGGCAACTTTTTTGAAGTTGTCATTTTTTGTCACAATTTTTTGGAAAGAAATGTAATTATTTTTCACAATTTTTTACATACTATTATCAGTGCAGTACAACGTCATCATATAACTGGTGTGGCAGTAATCAGGTGATCAGGGACACTGACTGGTGGTAGTATGTAAAAAAAAAATATAATAATAATTTTTTTTAATTTTTTTAAAATTATTTTTTATGACATTTTTCTTCTTTTTTTTTACATTTTTAAAAAAATTTTTTACATACAGTAACCAGAGCAGTACAGTGTTACTATAATAATGCTGTACTACTCTGGGGAGGTGATCAGCATTTTTTTTTTTACATGATTACTATGATTGCTTATAACTGTGCATTTTAGAGTTATAAGCAACCATTTTTTTCAGAATGAAAACTCATTCAGTGTTTATTATTGTGATTAACTGTGATTGGCTCTGTCTGCACCATGTGATGACTGTGACCAATCACTAAGCTCATCACAATAGTACACAATCAAAGACATGTAACAAAGTCTTTCATTGTGTACAACTGTCATGTGACCTTCTGTCATTGGCCACAGCAGTCACGGGGTACCGGCAGTGGGCCGGTACAGTGATTTGTCATCGGCCGTGTCCAGTGGACATGGAGGGTGATGGATCACACCGGAGCGTGGTCATTGGAGCGTGCTCCTGAGAGGATGTCATATGATGTCCTTCCTGAACAACAGTGCTCCCGCCTATTTGTCATTTTACAATAGACCAGGGGAAACTGATTAAACGAAAGTAATGAAAATGGCAAGGTTTTATTTAATAAATGTCATTAGCCTGTTGATAAGGGGAAATGGTGGAAACCAGATCGGCAAAATATAATTAGATTAAACTTCAGCTTTCAAGTGATTGTAAAGGAAAAAAAAATTGACTTAAAGTAAAAAACGCGGTTATACTTACCTGCTCTGTGCAGTGGTATTGCACAGAGCGGTCCCTTGTGTCATTTTCCTCTGCCAGCTCTGTCCGCTTCTTCTTCTTGCAGGTTCCCCCCATAGCAAGCCATGTGTGGATATGGCACCCATCCAGGAGCGCTCCCAAGCCGGGACATGGGCGTCCATTGAAACACAGCGAGAACTGGCCACGCCCCACCCTTCCTCCACACAGGATTTTACTGGCAGCAGCAGCAGGAGCGTGTGCGTGTTTAGGAGATATTTACACTACCTATAGGTAAGCCTTATTATAGGCTTACCTATAGGTAAAAGCAAAAGATGGAAGTTGACTTTCACTTTAATGCATAGCCAAAATGTGTAGACTTTAAAACTGTTCTGTAATACATCAACAAAGGAAAGAGAACCAGAGATTTAAAACTTGGCTTCTACAGAAACAGATTCCTTATCATTTGTTTGCGGTGTAGTGTTCTTCCGTAATCCATCCCCACCCTACCCAGGCCAACAACAAGGTGAGTTGTAGGCTTGTGTATTATATAAGACCCAACAGGTTTGAGCAGGAAGTGTTGAGCGAGTGGGTTAAAAGTGCATACATTGTCTGTGATTAAGTATAAAAGTGTCACAGGAAAAGATTACTTTGTTTGCTTTCTGTATTTGCGTTGTATTGTAAGGTCGTCATCTATTCACTCATAAACTGAACCTTTTCTTCCCCTGGTGTACTCAACTAACAATTATACAATTATTACACTTTTTCTACAAGTCTTGCTCCGCTTACATAAGAATGTTTAGTGAAAATCAATAAAGGGGCAGGAGGGAAAAATTTTATTGTGTATATAATGTTGGTAGCATGATACCTTTCTTTCAGAATAAGCAAATCAATGCACTATACAATTACTGAAATAATATACTTTTCAAGGCTTTCCGTTCTTGTACAATATAGGCTTAGCTACAAAATAATAAAAAAAAACTGATAAATTCTAATTTTGTACAGAATGATAGAAGGAAATATCTTGTTTTATTTGATCATTGTAGCACTGGCATTTCTATTTGTTTGGAGAGGGTAACTTTGTCCTTTAACCCTTTCTTGAAAAGAGATCTTTAAAGTGGACCTGAACTCAAAAACTCAGATGTTTTATTAGGAAACTTTAAAATGTAATTAAAGCCTCAACTGTTTTTTATTAAAATAATAAACATGTTATACTTACCTCCTCTGTGCAGTTGGTTTTGCACAGAGCAGCCCTGATCCTCCTCTTCTGGGGTACCCCGCTGCCACTTCTGGCTCCTCCTCTTCGGCAAGTGCCCACATAGAAAGCCGGTTTCAATGGTGGATAATCGAGTGGGTTCACTCCCAAGCCACCCTGTCTGCATCCAGACAGAAGCAGCCCCGCTCCTGCTCTTCTGGGGTACCCTGCTGGAACTCCTGGCTCCCCCTCTTCGGTGAGTGCCCCAGTTTCTATGGGGGCACTCAAGTGGATTTGCTGCCATACTGCCCTGTCTGCGTCCATTGACATAGACAGAGCGGCTCAGCCCCATCCCCTGCTCCCTCGTCACTGGATTTGATTGACAGTAGCAGGACCCAACAGCTCCTGCTGCTATCAATCTGCCCAGTGAGGAGGGACAGAGCCGGGAGAGCTGTTGCTCTCGTGAACAATGTTGGATTGAAATTAAGGAAAAAAAACCTAATCATGAAGGAAGATGTCTCTGTGACCACACATCTATAGCATTCCAAGGTATGGTAGTGTCAGAAATCACGAATCAGACCGAGACAGAAGTACAGTTAAATCACACTTGTTTAATAATAAAAGTAAAACGTAGTCAAAACATAGTTCAGTAACCGGAACGGATAGTCAGACAACCCAGAAAGTCAGGAAGCCAGAGATCAGCATAGTGGAACAGCAAGCAGGATCTGGAGCCAGAAGGAATGTCAACCAAGCAAGTTTTTAACAGAAATACAGGAGATAGTCTCTGTGATGTTGACCAGGTAGGACTGACGAGCAGAATATCACCAACAGGTGAGTCACTGTGGAGAGATAGGAGCTGGCAATTAGCCAAAAGCTGAGCGCCCAGCTCAGAGGAAGGAAGGGCTAAGCCCAGCCCTGACAGCTAGCAAGTAGCAACCTCAGCCAGGACTTCGACCAGGCCAGGCTGAGGTTGCCACTTACTCCCATACCTTGGGATGATATGAATGAGCGCTCACGGGGACATCTTCTACATACTTAGACATTTTAGGAGCCAGGATTCCCTCCCAACCAGCACTCCCAGTGGTGGATGTATAGAAGTGATACCCCCTTCAGTGAGCCTGAGCAGCACACGATACAGGTATCTTGGGTCAGAAAAAAAGTTGAATGTTTGCCTTGAGTTCCTCCAAAAAATATCAGTGCATTTTCTGTGCCTAGATACTCCTGCTCTGTAGCCCTGTAGCTATATATCTGCAATGGGAGATCATCCAAATCACCATTACCTCTGACTGCTAGTTTCACAAAATTGAGTGATTTGGTGGTGTCACTACTGCTCAATGTTCTCCGTGCTGGAGAAAAATCCATAAATAAGGACCTGCAATGCATAAATCTCCTTGTTTCTACTCCATAAATTCTATAAATACAGCTTCCTTCTCTTCTCCTGCTCATTCTTGAATTGGGGCAGCTCTGGCATGAGAGAAGAAAGCCCTGCTCCAAGATGACTGCCTCAGCATAGAAACAGAGCAGGGCATGGTAAGGTGAGTCAATAGTAGGGGAAAGATTCGCTGTAGGGAACCTACTGGTAATACTGGTCACTAGTTACATGCCATCTACTTACTTTTTCAGGCACAGGTTCCACAGTACAGGTCCTCTTAGAGGTCTTAGATAAAAATGACCCCCCTTTTCCCCTTAAAATACACTTTGAATTATAAAAATGTAATTGTACCACTAAGGCATTGGTAAATTACCTCTGCATGGAATTGTCCCTGATACCACCATCCTAACCCTTTCGTGCCTAAGGGTAAAATAACTTTTAATACCTGAGCACAATTTTGCTACTTTGACATATGTTAGTAAAACTGTACATATCATCACTAATTTATGCATCCAGGTGGATTATATCTTGTTTTTTTCAGGACAAATTGGGCTTTCATTTAATGGTAAATGGTATTGATATCTCCTGATTTTTTATCATCAAAGGAAAACTGGTCCAAAATAGTAAGCTTTTACATTTCTTGTCACTACCATAATCTACCACCAAAGAACAACCCACAATAAATCACAATGATACCAAATATGTGTATGGTATTTGTTGTTAGTACCAGTAGTGCAGCTCAAAAACAATATTGTGCATTTTTTTTTGTCCTACCTAAAAAACACTGAATCAATGCTCTGCGCCACGAGCCCACCCTATTTTGAAGCTTAGTATAGCCTATGGCTCTAATCAGGTGCTTCAAAAAACACCCCTGCCACTGTAATTCATGCGCTGGCATCCTAAAAGGGGCAGGACGCATGAATAGGGGGTTCCCGCGGCAGCCATATATATATTCATTCATAGCATGAGCTCTATCTATTCATATTGGGGGTGGCAGAGATAGCAGGGGCAGTACCAGGGTTTCCCTAATGGACGGGACGGCACTGCTTGTCACAGTGATTTCAGCCTGGGTTCACATTAGAGCTGCACGATTTTGGCTAAAATGAGTATCACGATTTTTTTTCGCTTAGAATAAAGATCACGATTCTCGTGGCGTAACATCATCTTTCACATTATTCCAAAAAATTGGGTTAACTTTTATTTATTTTTTTTTAATTCATTAAAGTGTATTTTTCAAAAAAAAATGTGTTTGAAAGACCGCTGCGCAAATACAGTGTGACATAAAATATTGCAACAACCACCATTTTTTTCTCTATGGTCTCTGCTAAAATATATATATATATATATATATATATATATATATATATATATATATATATATATATATATATAGTACAGTATGCTGTATATATATATTGTTTGGGGGTTCAGAATAACTTTCTAGCAATAAATATTGATTTTAACTTGTAAGCAGCAAGTGCCAGAAAAAGGTTTAGCCTCTAAGTGGTTAAACTTCCCTTATCTACAGGCAGGCAAGTTAATTCCTTTGATCTAAGAAGAAATGTAATTTTGTTTATACTTATCAGTGATGTTGTGATAAAACTTCCAGGCTGCCCTAATTTTTTTTTCAGCTGTGAGAACTCTCTGCACTTGTTAGAAAGAATCCTGAAATGCTCTTTTGAAGATCGGGAGGGGAAAAGAATCGCGATTTCGATTAATCGTGCAGCTCTAGTTCACACAGGAGTAGTGTGGAAAACCGCATGCTATTCAGACAGGAATCCCACAGCATTCCTGTTCAAATAGCATGCAATTCTTTGTAGTGTGATTTGTGCCCATTTATTTTGTATGGGCGAAAATCTCACTGCAAAGTATTGGAAGCATTTTCATGAGTACCCGTGGAAATACTCGGCATTAGCACCGATATGGGTATTGGTATCAGTGCATTCCTAGCAGTAATTTTTATCTTCGTATCGACAAGAAAATTTAAAGGTTCAGGATGAAAAAAATTCTCAAACAACATTTTTTTCTAAAAGTGAAAAGAAATTTATTGCAAAAAACAAAGCAACTTTTGAAATTTGTTTAAATGAAATTTTAAAGTCATCAATTTTACTGAGAATATTCATACAAACATTTGTCCGGAAATTTACAAGTGTTTGGCCAGCCTTAGCTGAGATATTGTTGAATGCTACTATTATTGTAGTACAATCTCGCCCTGTATGGAGGGCACCAGCAGTTTCAGAAGAACATTTTTGGAGATGGGCTGTTGAAAGCTATCTAGCAGGTTGGAACATTATGAACAATGTATCCGTGTTCTCTGCTGTTACAGGAGAAGTATGATGGCTAGCAATGCCTAGGGCAATAAGGGCGAGATTGCCCCTCATGCGCTGACTACTCAACCTGATCGCTTTTTTTTATTCTTGATCATTTTTAGAAAAATGCCTCTAATAACATGACAAAGTCACATTGTATAAAACCAACATGGAAATGATTGGCAAGGTTTTCCATAAGAGACTAACTCAAGCTGATGAGGCCACTCCCATGATGCTCTCTTCTGCCTTTACCTTGTATAAAAGCTTGACAGGTTTTGCTTGTAATAAAGAACTTGCCTCGGGCCTTGCGTCTTCAGCTGAAGATAATGGGGGAGACCTTTATTGGGAGCTGAACGGAATGAAAAGACAGCATTCCCCAAAAGAAATCAAACTTGTTTTCTGAGCTATTTTATATTTTAAATGGGTTAAATTTATGTTATTTTCAGGGACACCTGAACAAAATACAGGAAATCTCCTTAAACTGCAGCTTTATAGTGACAATACACATTTTATTCTGTTAAAGATGGCTTAATGATTACTGCCATATTTTACTGTTATGTGTGTCCTCATTAAAGAGCAAATAAACCCTGATGGGTTTTACTTCCTCTTTTGTTCCCTGCAAACCCTGCAAAGTAAAAGCATAATGGGCTAGTGTGCATTGCATACTAGTCCATTATGTGGCACTTACCTGCAAACGAAACCAACGCTGTATCCGCTGTGTGACTGGCTGGCGCCGCGTGACGTCACTCCGGCGCATGTGCGCCGGAGCTGCCAGTCATGTCACTCAGGAAGAAATGGCGCGGAGGGCCATTTCTTCAGAGTGAATGCGCCGGTGACATCATTGGCGCACTACAAGGTGAATATCACCTAAACGGCACACGTTTAGGAGATATTTACAGTACCTATAGGTAAGCCTTATTCTAGGCTTACCCATAGCTCCCAACTGTCCCTGATTTCGAGGGACTGTCCCTGATTTGGAGCAATGTCTCTCTGTCCCTCTTTCCCCCTCATGTGTCCCTCATTTTGGTCTGATCTATAAAGTTGTATATAAAATACACTTTTTAACTTTCAAAAAGTGTTTCCCAGTGTTAAACCTTTCATCCAAATTATAAATTGCTGCATTTATAAATTTCAAAACCAGTACTGTACAAAGGAATAGTAGTGGTAAAAAAAAGCACTTGGGAGTTTAGCTAAAAGCCAATATAAAGGAATAGTTTTGGTAAAAAAGTTCCTTGTGGATTTAATTAACCTTTTTTTGGTTAATTCTTCTTTAAGAGGGTGTGGCAGGGGGCGTGTCATATGCGTACATACATTTGCTGGTAGGTATCCCTCATTCCCATCTCAAAATGTTGGGAGGTATGGGCTTACCTATAGGTGCAAGTTCTAAAAAGGGGTTTACAACCACTTTAAAGAGATACCCACTCACTTCCTGTCTCTATGACACCCTGTGTGGCAGGGTGTGGAACAGACAAAAATGAAAACATTGACAAAGATTCTGACATCCTTTGTCTGGATTTGGACTCCACACACAATCAAAACCACCAGTCTCTGACTATGTTTCAGGGTGTAACATGTAATGTTGTGTACACACGACCGGACTTTCGACGGACTGAATCACGTCGGACTTTTCGACGGACTTTCGACTGACTTTTCGACAGACTTACATCGAATCGGCTTGTCTCTACACTATCACACCAAAGTCTGACGGATTCGACCGTGATGACGTACGACCGAACTTGAATAAGGAAGTTCATAGCCAGTAGCCAATAGCTGCCCTAGCATCGGTTTTCGTCCGTCGGACTAGCATACAGACGAACGGATTTTTCGACCGCACTCGAGTCCGTCGAAAAGATTTGAAACATTTTCTCAATCTAAAGTCCGTCACATTTTCGACAGAAAAGATCTGCTGCAGGTCTGATGAAGCCCACACACGGTCGAATTGTCCGACGGGCTTCATCAGACCTGCAGCAGATCTTTTCTGTTCACCTGGAAACGAAGACATAATTTGGGAAGTTTAGGGCTATCCTGGGGGGCAGGGGATACCATTCAATCTCTATGTAGCTACCCCCGCGAGGGCCACTGGAAGTTGCTTGTGTCCCCATTGGTTGCCCTGACCTTCCAAGCTCCCCAACACCTCTGACACTCTGGGTTCAGACATATTTGTTCCGTCGGACAAGTTTGGTCAAAAAAGTCCGGCCGTGTATACAGGGCATAACATGTTATGAAAGGACCGGTACATTTTTTTACCTGAATTTATTATTTCATTTATAAAGGTGAACTTATCCTTTTTAACGATTTTTTGAAAAATACAGTACAAGGCCATTAAGTAGTTGATGTGTATGGATTATTTTTGGAAAATAAGCATATTGTTTATTGTCAGTTTAAAGTGGTTCTAAAGGCAGAAGGTTTTTTTTTTTTTTTACCTTAATGCCTCCCCTAATACCTGCTGTCAATCACAGGCAGTGAGCCAATGAGGAGAGAGCGGAGCCAAGCCCCGCTCCATGTGTGAATGGGCAATCTCCAAGCAGCTTGCTATTGGGGACACTCAGCAGGAGGGAAGAGCCAGGACCGCCAGCGGGGGACCCAAAAAGATGATCGGGACTGCTCTGTGCAAAACCATTGCACAAAACAGGTAAGTATTACAATATGACTGATCACTGCAATAATCTCACTGGCCCCAAAAAAGTGTCAAAAGTGTCACTTAGCGTCCGATTTGTCAGTCGCAATGTTGCAATCCCGCTGTAAGTCGCTGATCCCCCCCATAACTAGTAAGAATAAATAAATAAAAATTCCATAAAAATATTCCTTCGTTTGTAGACGCTATAACTTTTGCGCAAACCAATCAATATACGCTTATTGGGATTTCATTTTACCAAAAATATGTAGCAGAATACGTATTGACCTACATTAAAAAAGAAATTAGATTTGTTTACATTTTTTTATTGGGTGTGTTTTATAGCAGAAAATAAAAAATATTGTTTTTTTTTTTCAAAATTGTTGGTCTTTTTTTGTTTACAGTGCAAAAAATAAAAATACAGAGGTTATCAAATACCACAAAAAGAAATTTATGGGAATTTTTTTATTTATGGGAAGAAAAAGGACATCAATTTTATTTGGTTACAACGTCATACTCACACGAGAGCACAATTGTCTGTTAAAGTAACGCAGGCAAAATGGCTTGGTCATGAAGGGGGGTAAACCTTCCGGAGCTGAAGTGGTTGAAGTAAAGAAAAAAGGCATGGCCACTGTTTATGATACACAGTGCTTTAGCAAACTAAATATAGTTTGGTCGGGGTTTGGTTCGATTTTAAAAGCAGAGCTTATTGCTATTGGAAGCAAGATGTTGCATACAAAAGGAGAAACAGGATCCCGTGTGTGCAATGCTACATTTCCCTTTAAACAGAGAGCTGCCTTATTTTACCATGTGCTTTGTTTGCTATCGGAGAGCCATTAAGGCATATGCTCCATCCCTAATCCTCAACACAATGTTTTCATCTTTTGTTCGGGAAACATTAATAAGCACTAAGCAGATCTGGAAAACATGCTCTGGCAATGGAATACATATTACAAGATGCTCTACACCATCAAAGAACCTCAGGAAACATTATTACCAACATTAGAAACATGACAAGCAGTGCTGAGCCTTCCAAATGTTCCTCTGCAACAGTGTAATGACTAAACAGCGTGCACATATTTTATAGTTGTCCCAGCCTGTTGGGTCGTCGGTCGCATGGTGCAATTTGTCAATGTGGTTCTCATCTAATGATAGATTAAATAGCCCTGCAGACACGGACAATGGGAAGTGGCAAGGTGGAAATATTGTTCTAGGGCCTGATGTCAGCAAGTACATCATTCATTGTACATAAAAAGTTCTGCTGATCACAATAGCTTTTGTTATCTGAAAATCTAATGCTAGTTTTTGGTTTGCCATTGTGGGAGGCAAGAACAGCCCAGTACTGTCCCCAATATGATGTCCACCTGGAAACGAAGACATAATTTGGGAAGTTTAGGGCTATCCTGGGGGCAGGGGATACCATTCAATCTCTATGTAGCTACCCCCGCGAGGGCCACTGGAAGTTGCTTGTGTCCCCATTGGTTGCCCTGACCTTCCAAGCTCCCCAACACCTCTGACACTCTGGGTTCAGACATATTAAAAACCACTTACCACAAACCGCCATAGCTGTACGTCGGTACTTTGAATATGGCAGCAGATATCTCATCTCTGCCGCTAACTGGAGCCACCCGTAACGGCGAACTCGATCCGATCCTTTCCCCTCAGAGGCTGTGAGTTGAGAGAGGGAATGATGGCCCCCACTCGACTCAATGACTTCGGAAGCAACGTCAAATGTCACTTCTGGCCAACAGCCTTTAAGGGGAATTTTTTTTTTTTTTATTGAAAAAAAAAGACTTTATTGCATTTTTTGGGGGTTTTTTTGCATTTCTTTGTTTTTTTCCTGGTTTCTGCTCAGCCAAAAAAATTTCATATATCCCAAGAGTCTTCATGGCCATTTGTTTTTTCATCTGGAGGAGAGGAGGAGGGGCTTCCACAGCTAAGCACACCCTCCTGCCTGCATTCCTGAGATAAGGGCAAATGGATTCCACAAAGGAAATGTTACGTGAATCATCTGCCCTTATTCAAGAAAGCCACGGCTGGGGGGGGGGGGGTGTTTCTCAACAAAATAAAGAATTGACATGGATGGAGGGGTGCATTTTCAGCTTGTGGTACTTAAATAGAGTTTAGCTCCACTTTAAGGTGAGGAAGATGGGCACCCAAACATGATTTTTTACAAGCTGAGTTCAGGCTTAAAGCAGAACTCCATCCAAAAGAGGAAGCTCCACTTATTTGCCTCCTCCCCCTACGCTGCCACATTTGGCACCTTTCGGGGGGGGGGGGAGTGCATGCGCAATAGGGAACCGGCTGTGAAGCCGCAAAGCTTCGCTGCCGATTCCCCTTTACCCCGAGATAGCGGCAGTAGCACCCGAGAGCCAATTAAAAAATCGGCTCGGGTAAAGACACCACTGGATCCCTGGACAGGTAAGTGTCCCAATAATAAAAGTCAGCAGCTACAGTATTTGTAGCTGCTGACTTTTACATTTTTCTGAAGAAACTTGGAGCTCCTCTTTATGTTCTCAATGTCTTTAAATAACAGACCCTTCCCACCCTTTTTGCCCCCTCTACCTTCGCCCTCCATCTCCTCATTGTAACTATATGCTAGTATATGTGTGTGTTTATAGAGTGCTTGAGTAATACGTTTTATTTTCCTATATATGTGTTGCTAAAAAAATAAAAAATAAAAGGTTTATGATTAGTTAGGTTAAAATGGACGCGTTTCACTTATGCTGCTCCTTGATAATTTACTTATATCAGTAAGCTATGCTTCAGAAAAACCCAATAGGTTTATGTTTCTCTTCTTTCCATCAGCATTGCTGGGATGCCGAACACTTATTACTGAGAATCGTGCAAGAAACACTTTATTACTATTTGGAGTTGCTGAAATACATGTTGTTGTCCAGGGACTGGAGTTCTTCTGGGGTAAATCCATTTTATAGAGCTTCAGTGTCTGGGGTCTAAGCATGTTTCCATAAGAAGTCTTAAATGGCAACAAAATGTAGGGGTTGGCCTCATCATCCATCAGGCCATCCATCAACAAGGACTGAGTCATCCTTTCAATAAAATGACCTGTGTTTAAATGAGTCACCCTCTGAATAAGACTTAGCTCTAGCTTTGCAACATGCTATAGATTTTACTGTTTGTAGACACGCAAATTACCAGAAAAATGTCTTCAAGATTTGCAAACGTCGGTGGAGCACTTGTAATTTATTTCTGCAGCATGTCTCTCAGGATTCTTTGATGATTTGAAAAACAGAAGTCTTGTAGGTTTTGGGTTTCTTCATTTGTATGTTTTTGTCTGTATTTTCTTTCTCGATGTAATAAAATGTTGATCTAGCTTGAGTGAGTCCCAGTAAAAATGTGAAACCTTGCTTTCACTGTGGGGCATGGCGGAAATAATGAAACGCAGGGGAGTATTGGTTTTCTCAATATTGTGTGGATGTGATTTGAATTCTGTGACATTTTAGTGATCAGTGAAAAAGAACTTACGGTACATGCAGGTGAGTTTGAACAGGTGAACAGTGTTGTGCATATGCAACCAGTAGAAGATCCCCTTACATTTAAAAGACAGCATTGTATTGGTAAAAGATTGTGTTCTAGTCAATCTGAATAAAATATAATTAAAATAATATCTGTAATGTACAGCAACCCATACAGGTTTTATAGCACTAGGAGTCCGGGTTTTAGTTCTTACGGGGGGTGCATTCTGCATACTGTTTGTGTGTATGCGGGTACAGTCCACTTTCTCCACTGCAGGTGGTGATCAACCGCAGCGGCATTGCAGAGAGAGAGGAAGTCAAGAGAAACATGGTTACCCTATGGTTTCCTGGGTCACTGGGGCAGCGATCCGGTTGGATTCTGGCTGCCCATGTGACTCTGGAGACCATCTTAGGTTTGACAGAGTCTATTTAAGGCCCTGTCTCCTGATATCGCCTACTCCACCAACATGCACTCAATGGGCAGAGGCTATTCACCTCAATTTATGGAGCGAGGAGTTGAACACAGCACATAAACACCGGAATTGACCTAAAAAATTTCCAAAACTGTGGTCCCGATGGCTAGGTTCTAACCTGTCTACACATTCCACCCTCTCATTGGGAGATGGTCTGGAAAGATAGGAGAATTATCTGCCAATAGTTTAGGGTAGCTGGATTTATTTTTTGTGTTTTTATATGATAAAGATGCTCTGTAATCCTTCTTGGCCTGGCTTATTTTTGGTTAGAAACATAATGCTCTTTGTTGTGTACCTATCGCTATATTTGATGGCTTCCCATATCTGTTAAGGAATGATCTTGAAGTCGCATGGTATAATTGAAGCCTGTATTTTACTAACAAAAACATTGTGCCATATTGGATTGAAGATGATAAAATAAATGTCCAAGTTCAGCTTTGGACTTGGGAACTTAGGAGGTAAACAATTGTATGGTTTTCTTTAAATTGTAAATGCAGTGTCATCACTATTTTCAAAAGAAACCACCCAAATCTAAATGCATTGTACCTTTAAATATGCCCAGTGACTAAATTGCACGTATATACTACAAAGGAGTGTATTTATCAGTGTTTCACTGGTGACATTTGCCCAGCCAGTGAAAAAATAGCTAAATTCATCCAAGTAATATTCAACAGGATTCACCCAGCATTTTGTTTTAGGATTTATGCTATGTACCATGACATTCGTTGGGCGAATTTTGTTAGTTTGACTCTTGATAGCATGGTAGCAGTTATTTTCCATCTTTGGATAAACCTTTGTGAGAATGTTTTGCGCTAATCATCTTACATAACAGGAATGTTGTTTAAACACAGTTTTAGGACTTTGATGGCTAATGTTTTTTTATTGCAAAATTTAAAAAAAAGAAAAAGCGTGTCCCCACCTCCACTGTGCCTGAGAAAACCATCCTGGCATGCCAGTCATGCAGGCTGCTATCCCCATAGTAAGAGATCGGCGAACATGCAGCCCCCTGCTATTATGATACCATCCCACATGCCCTTCAGCATTGAGTGTGTGATTTATTAGAAGTTCCTTCAAAGAAAGGAGGTCCCCCAAAGCAACCTAGGCTAATTCTGATCAACATCATACTGTTTGGTACATCTGGTGCCCAGGAGGAGGGAGGCATGTCAAGGGTGGGGATTATGCTCCACATACCAGCCACCTCATAGGTGTTCACCCACTCCCCAGTCCCCTGGACCCCATCCAGTGCACAAATGCTAGCAAGTAAGGCTTCATTTAGACATGCGGTTTGGGGGCCGCAAAAATATGCTGTTAAGCCATTTTTTCCACCTGCCAATAGCCTCCCATAAGCTGCAATTTTACATGCCCAGGCACATTGCTTCACTTTGTGCCTGTGGCAAAGTTTACTCAACAAGTAGTGATCAGTGGCCAGCAAGCCTATCGATCAAAGGGATGAACTTTGATCTGCAGAGGAAGCCAATTTAAACCAACCTGTTTTAACCCCTTATTAACCCTTAATTTACTCTGATCAGCCTTAATTAACTCCTTATTATCCATCTCTATGTAATTATTATTTACCTGCTGATTTTTATTTTTTTTTTCACTTCTAGTTTAAAAACTATTATTAATGAAAACTTTTTTTGTTTGCTTTGCTCGTTAATATTTTTACACCTTTAACATATATCTACACATTTCACATTGAAAGAAGCGCCAAATAAACAAATAAAAAAATTATTTCATTTGTAAATAACTTTTCAATGCTTTGTACCATTGCTGACAGCTGAAATGTAAACAAAACAATTGCTGCAGGTATCGGTAATTGGTATCGGCGAGTACTAAAAAAAAGCATTGGTACTCGTAAAAAAAATGGTATCAGTGCGTCCCTAGTCTAAATCTATCCTAAGCGAATGTTGTAAAAAAAGTCACTACACAGAAAATAAACTTTTAGTATTCTGCTTTTTACTAATATTTCCCTTTGCAGGGTCTAGCTCTGTCCAAAGATGTTCTGCACCATCAGCTCCAGCCATGGCAGGTCAGAGCTCAGGGAAGCCCAAGTCCACCCTTCTTTTCTGGTGCCCCAGGAACTCTAAGGAAAGAGGAAGAGGGTTTCCCCTGACATTATTGTCCATATTTGGCCAAGTCCAATTTGGCAGGTGGATGAACAGGAAGGAATGAGAAAAATAAAATCTTGGTGGGAGAATATTGGACAAATTTATTGTCGAATCATCGATAAAGTCATATATGAACGAATTGGGGTAATTTACTGTATCTGTGAGCCCTGCCTGACTATAGCAGACTTTCTCTGCCACAGCATGCTGTCCTAGGTACTACCCAGGGGATTAGTGTGTCAGATTAAAATGAAAATAACAGAAGAGTCTAATGGAATAATCAAAATCTTTTTTTTAGAGGTATTTTAACTTTTTTTCTCCTATTAAAAAAAAAAAAAAAAAAGCTGCTTCAGTAACTGGTCATTTTTGTACCTCTGTTCTGTTGTATTGTTGAATTAGGCCTTCCAAAAGACTGCTTAGTTATGGGAATCTTTATATGTAAATTTCTTCTCTCATTTCATGCCGTCTCTCTCCTTCTTCTCTTTTCAAATCACCTCAAGGGTGACTGACTGTTGACAACAAAAGTGGAATAAAAAAAAAAAACTCACTGCAGTGAAATAATGTCACACAGAATTATATGTCTGTGGTAAGGCAGTGTATCAGAATACTCTGAAAAGAGTTAAGTTATGCACAGGAAGCATTTGCATTAAAATGTATCCAAAACCCGCTCTAAAGGAACAGACATAGCAATTAACTGGTACAACACAATTTTAAATGGCGTCATCATTGTCAACTTGTGTGCAGCAGAGCATCAAGCAAACAGATGTATTTTGTAGCTGTGCTGAGAAAGTAAGACACGTATAGAATTGTTTTATCTCTTTACTGTAAATGCTTCATTCATTGTGTTTTTTTTCTCTATGTTTACTCAAAGACCTCAAGATATAAAGATATATTCTTGACAAAAATAAAAAAAGTTAGGTGCTATTATTATATAGGAAACATTGCAGCCATCCAACAATCAGAAAGTCAATTCGGTTTATATTAAAGTAAAACTAAAGTCCCAGGTTCTTTTGTTAAAAGATAGTAAACATGCCATACTTACCTGCTGTATGCAGTGGTTTTACACAGAACAGCCCCCTTCATCCTCTTCTCGGGTCCATCTTCAGTGCTCCTGGCCCCTGCCTCCTACCCGAGTCAAGCCGCTGCTCTGTGTGTCCATTCAGACACGGAGCTGTGATCCAATCCCACCCCCTTCTCTCCTCATTGGCTCACTGATCTTGATTGACAGCAGCAGGAGCCAATCGCGACCCTGCTGTACCTCAGCCAATCAGGAGGGAGAGTCCTGGGCAGCGAAGCCTCTTTGCTTGCCTTTATCCCATCCTTGGGGCACAATATTCCTCCCACTTATACGAGACACTATTCTGTCAGCTGACACCAACAATGGGGCACCATTTCTCCCACTGACACCAAGAATGGTGCACTATTTGTACCAATGATTCCAATGATGGGGAACTATTCCTCCCAATGATACCAACGATGGGGAGCTATTCCTACTAATGAAACCAACAATGGAGCACTATTCCTCCCAATGATTGCAATGATGGGACACTATTCCTCCCAATGATACCAACGATGGGGCACTATTCCTCCCAATAATTCCAACGATGGGGCACTATTCCTCCCAATGATACCAACGATGGTGCATTATTTATTCCCCTAATATCAAATGTGACGATATTTACTTCCACTGATGCCAGGAAAATGTCCACTCCTTGTGGCCAGGGTCCTGCCCCCCAAAGTCTGAAGGACAATAAAATGGTCATTTGTTTAGAAAGTTTGGAGACCCCTACTATAGACAAATCTACCTTCATCCAGGAACAGTTATCAAGTCAAAGGTCACCTTTAAACTCTTTTTAGCTAAAAGTCGATGAATGTTAACATTTAATAGATGGGTAGAACTCAAAATGCCAATACGTATTTGCCTACAGGCTCCGGTCTTGTTAATCCAAACCTGATTTAAAAAAAAAGTTTACTTAAATAAGCCTAGGTATCTTCAAAGATTATGACTCTAGCATTAAATGTAATACAAACACTGGATAATATTTCAGATCTAATCTCCCGTAGACAACCTATAATAAGAGAAGAAAAAAGTTTTGCAATTTGTAAAGTTAAATGAAACTCATTTGTCTGTTTCAAGCTTTTCTTGCGTCCTTTCAGAGGAAAGTTTTGTGTATATTGTGATGGTTTTCCAAGGTCTCTTTATAAGATGTCAAAATAAAAGACTCCCCATAGCCTTTAATGCCAAAACCAACAAATGAGCACAGCCGTCTTGCAATAATAGCCCTGTAAAAGAGAAAGTAGTTGAAAGGGGCTAAAATAAAGAAAGAGAATATAAAGCTCGTTCTTTACCTCTAACTTTTTCTAACATTAAACAGTACCTGAATTACAGGAGCTGAGCCACGATATAATGCACAACGCACTACAGTTTGAATGGTAACTTGAGACGCAACTGTACCTTTTCTCTGAGGTAGGACGTTCTTTTTGAAGGAGGGAAGAATATTTAAACAGTTTCCTTTGGTGAGCCTACATCTTCACAATTGTTCAGTTCACAGCTTTCACCACATAGTCTGAGAAGCTATAGTGTGGAGAAGAACAGCACGTTTGAAATACAAGTCGGGTCCTGTGCATTTTAATTAGTTTTTAAAGCCAGTGTTGGATAAAAGCAAGGATTTTCCTTCATTTTTATTTCACAAGAACTGGTGTAAAGATGCCTTTGTCAAGCAATCTGGTTTAACCTAGCCTAAGTGACCATTTTTGTACATAAGCGGCCATGATCGGGACTGCTTTTGGTTGGGGTAAAGGGATTAGAGGGAAAAAAAGAGCTAATTAACAAGCAGTGAAATCTATGAGACGTGAAGGGACACTCTGTCTGTTAGAGACAAACCTACTCAGGAGACCAGTATTCAGCCTCGCCAATTAATGCTTGAATACCTTAGGTAGACTTCTACCATTCGTTTACATTCAGTTCTATTCCCGGAAATTCAGTGCTGACTTGTATATCTACTGGTATGGGAGGAGAACCTACACGGCCCTATTTATCAAGGCACCATTATGGTTGTTCACGCCTTTTCAACTGCTTATTCCACGCTTATCCACCAAGTCATTTGCCTTTTTTATAAACTTTCCCACTGCTCACATTTGGTGGGATTTGCTGGTTTTTGATTGACGTTTTGATCTCTCCAAATCCTATAATTTTCTGGATCAGAGAATGTGCCCCACATTCACTGGCGATCCATCACTTCTGTTGGTTAGCATTCACTGACATTCGTTGATTACAATATTTGATGGCCTCAAATTTCTTGGTCTTTAACTACAAGGAGAGTTGACAGTGGATTTGTGTTATAAGTGGTCAGACACAAACAGCTGAATTTGACACGGACTTCCCTAGTTTTATAATTTGGCTAAACAGCAAGCAGTTTCACAAGTATGGATTTAGGACTCCTAAACCCAGCCATAGATTGAGCGATTGTCTTTCCTGCAACCACATCCCTCCTGCGGAACTATTGTGTTCTCCCGGGGAGGTGGGGGCTCGGGGAGGACACACAGTGATTATTGCTAGCAGCTATAGCCACTGGCAATAATTGCATGACAAATTTGACAGGCTGGTTGTACCCAATACATGGTTCAAATCTTGTCCCTGCTGAAGCGGCCGAAAATGAACAGTTTATCACCAGCTTAAGACTGAATCTTTCAAAACTGTAAGCTGGCTACCCACAGTATACTACTGGAACCACCAGGTGCCTTCATACATATATGATTATTCAGATTATTTCTTGAACCAGCAGTTCCAAAGAACAGGTAATCTGTTATACAACTGGGCCTTTGCATAATCAAGCTATAGTCCATCCTTTGAACCTCCCTGTTGGCCACTAATTCTATAAATACTCTTAGTGGCCAATAAGCATGGGAGGAGCAAGCCATATTCTGTCCAAGTGCACTCTGTTTGCTGTTTGTAAAATTGCTAGTTTAATGTCTTCCAAATTGTCCTGTAAATACAATCATAATGTGTGCAAACCCTTGGAGGTGCATGCTGTATCCATCCATACCTCCCAACTTTTTGAGATGAGAGAGAGTTACAGCTTTTAGCACAAAGTATGTAGGTAAGGGACACACCCCAGCCATACCCCCAGTTATGCAGACCCCAAAGAATTCATACACAAAATATGATTGCTTAAAATGTTAGTTCACCTTTCAGAAAAACATTTAGGTGAACTAAAAAACCTGCACCCACCCCCCCCCCCCCCCTCCCACCTCCTTGGTCTCTCTGTGGCTGATTAGCCAAGAGTTTTGTGGTCAAGAGATTTGAAAACACTCTCTTCTCCCCCTTATTTCTGCAGAGCTTCCAGGAGAGATCAGAGTGATTCTCTGTGTCAGAGGTGATCAATCAGAATCACTCTGATCCAACCTGGAAGCACTGCAGAAGGGGGAGAAGAGTGGAGGGTTTGAAATACCTGAACCACTACCTTGGCTTATCACCCACAGAGGTAATTACAGTTGGTATTGGGGAGTGTGGAAGCTGTAGGGTGTTAGTTCACTTTTTATTTTTTCTAAAAAAGGTGAACTTACACTTTAAACCCACTATTGTCTTTTTTAAATCACATACTTTCATTTATACTGGCTTCAAAGTAACAAGTGCAATAATTTAAAATCTGCATGAAAGATTTTGTGTAGTTAACATTTTTTATTTATAAATGTCTATAAATCAAACCAGACAGAGGAATGACTGCAGAGAAAAGAAAAACAGAGGGATTTAGATCAAATGAAGGGCAATTGGGAGCTATGTATGTGCTCCAGCAGGCAGTATACAATGTCTAAAGAACCCACAGGTTTACTTTAATTGCCATAGCAAGTATGGCTTTTATTTGGCTGTGATGCCATTGCATAACTATTCAAAGCCATGGTGTCACTCTTGCAAAATACAGTATATTTGGAGAACATTAAAGTCACTTTGAGTGTTTTTCCATGACTGAATTGATTTCTTTCATAGAAAAAAAACAGCTGGAAAGCTTAATGGGAACAACTACAGGTTTATACTTAATTCCTTAAAAACCATCACCGCCTCTAAAATTCTCTGTCTTTTTTTAACTATTTATATTCTCTCACTAGAGAAACTGATTGGCTAGAGAAATCTGAGACTGATAATGCCACTTATCACCATCTTATACCATAAGTGCTAAAATAGCTGCATGAAGCACATACTGATGGTATGAAGCAGAAAGAGAACAAACCATCATTCTCTACTAGGTGCAGGTCTTTACCACCATCATCTCAACAATGAGCTGGCATAAGCTGATGGGTGTTAGGGTCTCCCTGCTGCCCCTCATAGGCTGATACTTGAATCTGTGTGCACGTTTCTCACTAGGGCAGATGAAATCATGCCCAACTTCAACAATTCCCAACAGGAATTTCAAATATGTAAGTACAGGCATACCCCACTTTTAAGTACACAATGGGGTTTATTTACTAAAGCTGGAAAGTGCAAAATCAGGCTCACTTCTGCATAGAAACCAATGAGCTTCTAACCCCAGCTTGTTCAATTAGGCTTTTCTAATAAAGCCTGTAAACTCATTGGTTTCTATGCAGAAATGAGCCTGATTTTGCACTTTCCAGCTTTAGTAAATAAACCCCATTGTGTACTTAAAAGTGGGGTATGCCTGTAATTGCCAAAATCTAAGCAATCTACCAACCCATGAGTGAAAATATCCACCAGATTTTGGCCAATTTTGAAGTCAAAATTAGGCTTGAGTTTAACTGATGCAATTTTGGGTTTGCAAAATTTTAATTTGATTGATTTTTTTTATTTCAATCACCATTATGCCATTGGAATGGGAGCCTAATAAAGTAAAGTTGAAGGCAAATTGTGATCAAATTGAAGGGAAATTAAAATGCAATTTTGACTCTTTTATTATAATATCTATTGTTATCATATCAATTGTGTTGTATCTTCAATGGAACAATTTCAACAAATGAAGTTTGATTATTTAATTAAATTGCCATGCATATGGCTGTTTGTAAGATGAGCATGCATATTGTAATGAAAAGGAAGACACAAAAGTGTCTTGAGCACCCAGTGTTCTAAAGATGAAGTTCCCCTTTAAGGGAAGTTGTGGGATTTGTTCTTTGTTACGGTATATTTATGTTTGTGTGATTCCTGATAAATGGCTGTATGTGTGAGTGGCAAATGAAGCGATATAATACTGAGAAGGCTGTACAATGTGCTGTTGCTTGGTTGCAGTACACTCCTGTTTTCTTGGTGCCATATGTCTCATTATAAGCACATGCCACTGTAACAGGGACATATCTACAGGAGCGATTAGCATATTGCTGCTCTTTTTTTAACATATGGATGGGGATAACAATTGTGCCACTATTAAAGGTGAAGGCAGTCTTACATTTTACAGTACTGTTAACACAGATATGTAAATGTGATAAGTTGTTTGTAACGGAACAAGGCAAAAACAAATTAGTAGCTGCATAAGTAGACAGTGAATAATATATAATTGTATTAACCAGAGTGGATAATTTCTCATAGTGTTAGATGTAATTCCTAGCCTAATTTAGCCTGTTCTCTTGACTAAACAAAATGTATAAATTGGTCTGTTGTTATAGTTGGATTGGTGGCCTCCCATATGCCTTGGTGTAGTTTTTATTATCCATAGAACATGAAGCCACATAGAATGCAGGAAGATATTTTTGGTTAAACAGGTTGTCTTTTTTTTACTTTTGTAACTACATGAAACTTGAACCGGAAATCTGAGTCTGGTCTTCACCTAAGGTGCTGGTCCATGATAGTTCCAACAGACATAGTAGGAATCTGATGACATTGTCAGAAGGATTTCATTTATGATGAAGCACTTGCCAGCCTGAGGTTGGGGTGGCCATGGGAAACATTTTGTCAGTGCTTTGTATGGTCAGCTCTAGCCCAGTTTGAAGTAATTTCATCAGCAGAATTGAATGAGAATGGGGGGTTGAGCCTTACAGAGCAACATAAATTCTGTTTTTATGTTCATAATCACAAACAAACAACAAAAGGGAGGGAGCCTATATGGAAGGTCATATACAAGAGTGTACTATACAACTGTGCTGTGGGTTACCACAGTGGCTTAGTGTTTAATACTTCTACCTTCCAGCACTAGGATTCCTGGTAAGGTCACTATCTGCATGGAGTTTGCATTTTCTCACTGTGCTTGTTTGGGTTTCCTCCAATCTAAATTGGCGCTAGTATGTCTATGTATGCATGTGGGATAGGGACCTTAGATTGAAATCTCCTTGAGGACATTGACTGATGTGAATAAACAGTGCTATATAAATATCTGTAGTATATAAAAAAGTGTATATATATATATATATATATATATATATATATATATATATATATATACATTTGCGCTCAAAGGTTTACATACCGTGGAAGAATTTTTTTTTTTCAGAGAATATGAAAGATAACACAAAAACTTTTCTTTCACTCATGGTTAGTGTTTGGCTGAAGCCATTTATTATTAATCAACTGTGTTTACTCTTTTTAAATCATAATCACAGCAGAAACTACTCAAATGACCCTGATCAAATGTTTACAGTGTTACCCCAGTTCTTAATACCGTGTATTGCCCCCTTTAACATCAATGACAGCTTGAAGTCTTTTGTGGTATTTGTGGATGAGGCTCTTTATCTTCTCAGATGGTAAAGCTGCCCATTCCTCTTGGCAAAAAGCCTCCAGTTCCTGTAAATTCTTGGGCTGTCTTGCATGAACTGCACGTTTGAGATCTCCCCAGAGTGGGTCAATGATATTGACGTCAGGAGGCTGAGATGGCCACTTCAGAACCTTCACTTTATTCTGCTGTAGCCAATGACAGGTCGACTTGGCCTTGTGTTTTGGATCATTGTCATATTGGAATGTCCAAGTACGTCCCATGCACAGCTTCCTGGATAATGTTCCTCCAGTATTTTTTGATAACATACTGCATTCGTCTTGCCATCAAGTTTGACCGAATTTCCTGTACCTTTGTAGCTCACACATCCCCAAAACATCAGCGATCAATCTCCCTGTTTCACAGTAGGAATGGTGTACCTTTCATCATAGGCCTTGTTGACTCCTCTCCAAATTAAGCGGTTGTGGTTGTGGCCAAAAAGCAAAATTTTGGTCTCATCACTCCAAATGACTTTGTGCCAGAAGGTGTGAGGCCTGTCTCTGTGCTGTTTGGCTTATTGTAACAGGGACACTTTGTGGCATTTGCATAGTAATGGCTTTCTTCTGGCGACTCGACCATGCAGTCCATCTTTCTTCAAGTGCCTCCTTATTGTGCATCTTGAAACAGCCACACCACATGTTTTCAGAGAGTCCTGTATTTCACCTGATGTTATTTGTGGGTTTTCCTTTGCATCCCGAAAAATTTTCCTGGCAGTTGTGGCTGAAATTTTAGTTGGTCTACCTGACCATGGTTTGGTTTCAACAGAACCCCTCATTTTCCACTTCTTGATTAGAGTCTAGATTCTTTTGCTTTCCCCATGACTCAGAATCCAGAAACGTCGGTGCAGCACTGGGTGAAAGATTCAAAGGGTCTGTCAGGAGTCCAGAAACTCATTGACCTTTAATACACACACACTAATTTCAAGCAAACAGATCACAGGTGAGGATGGTTACCTTTAATAGCCATTCAAACCTCTTTGTGTCAACTTGAGTGCATGTTATCAGGCCAAAATCACCAGGATATGTAAACTTTTGATCAGGGTCATTTGGATAGTTTATGTTGCCATTATGATTTAAAAAGAGTAAACACAGTTGATTGATAATAAATTGCTTCAGCCAAACACTAACCATGAGTGAAAGAAAAGTTCTTGTGTTATCATTCATATTCTCTGAAAAATGGCCATAAAATCATAAATTCTGCCAGGATATATAAACTTATGAACACAACTGTGTATATATATATATATATATATATATATATATATATATATATATATATGAGGCCATATACTACAGTGTGCTAAAACACAGTGACATGACTAGGCCAAAGCAACCTACAATATGCTCAGGGTAGGAGTTCACCATTAAAGTGATTGTAAGGGTAATTAAATTTTTTTAAAATAACAAACATATCATACTTACCTCCACTGTGCAGCTCATTTTGCACAGATTGGCCCCAAACCTGCTCTTCAGGGGTTCTCCGGCGGCTCCCGCGGCTCCTCCCAACATCTGATAACCCCCTCGGAGAAGCGCTTCCCCGAGGGGGTTACCTTGAAGGCGCGCTCCCGAGTCCAGCATTCAGCGTCCATAGCCGCCAAATGCAGGACTCGGCCCTGCCCCCCTGTGCTCGCGTCATTGGATTTGATTGACAGCAGTGGGAGCCAATGGCTGCACTGCTATCAATCTATCCAATCAAGAGCCGGGAGCCCGTGGAGAGAGAGACAGTGCGTCCCTGACGACTGAATGAAGGGGTTCAGGTAAGTAAAACGGGGGGCTGGGGGGCCGGTGACTGCCAGATGTTTTTTAAAAAAACACAGACCTTTACAGCCCCTTTAAGCCTAGGTTCACACATATGAGGTGAAGTTATCACAGTTATCCCTGTGTGTTTCCATCACCGCATTGCAATCATACTGTGTGTGTGATCCGCTACAAGTGTCAATTCAAAGTTAACGACACTCCAAATGTATCACAAATGCAGTATGGTTTGCCTGCACTGGATCGCATATTAAATGGCCATGTGGTGCGGCTCCAAAAAAGGTGCCTTCACTTCTTTGGTGCGATGCAGTGCTTTTTTTAGCTCATTCAAAATGAATGGGGTCAAATCGCACCAAACTGAATCGCATGTGAATAGCACAGGCATTCGATGCGGTTCCTGTGTAGTTCACATGCGGGTTATAGTGTGAATTGGGGCTAAGTGAGGAAACCTGCGAAGAAACCATTAGCCAAGAAGAAAAATTAGATTATTAATATTATTATTTTTATACAGAATTTATTTAGCACCAACAGTTTGCGCAGTGCTTTACAAAAAAGAGGGGACAATTCAATTTAATACAGGAAGTTTAGGGTGGGCGCTGCTCGGACGAGTTTACAATCTAATACCGCGTACATACGATCGAAATTTCGACCCGCATAAGACCGATGAGAGTTTTTTTCGTTGGAAAATGCGACCGTGTGTATGCTCCATCGGTCTTTTGCTGGAGGAATTCCAGCAAGCAAAAGATTGAGAGCATGCTCTAAATTTTTCGGTCCGTAAAAGTTCCTATCTGAAAATGTGATTGCCTGTGGCAATTCCGATGCGCAAAATCCCTACGCATGCTCAGAAACAATTCGACAAATGCTCGGATACATTGAACTTAATTTTCTTGGCTCGTTGTAGTGTTGTACGTCACCGCATTCTTGACGGTCGTAATTTCAGCGAACTTTTGCGTGACTGTGTGTATGCAAGGCAAACTTGAGCTGCTAATTGCAATCCAGCTGTACGCATCGCCGCTTTGAGATCATAAAAAAATAAATAAATAAAAAATCAACAAGAGTTTGTATGCTTTTAATGTGTTTTGCATTGGTTCAAAAAACTGGTGCTGGTAACACGATTCCAGGAAAATTTGCCATATGCATGTACAGTCTGTATGTCTGTGGCTTCAAATTCCTTTAGGAGAGACTGGTAGGAAAAATCAAATTTGTCTTCTCCGTAAAGGACTGCAGAAAAGCATTAGTGCTATATAAGGGAGTAAGATAAGTAAAATCTAATGCTTTTTAAAAGTGTGTCGAGGGACTCTTGTTCATTGAAAAGGTTTTCTACTTTTATTCAAGTCTATGGGAATGCAAATGTGCTTTAAGCAGGTCATTTGGAGGTAAACTGAAGGTAAATGTACCGTTCAATGAATTCTGAATAATCTGAAACCGATATCAAACTGATACCATCTGTAAAAGCCCAGAGCCTGTCTACAAAGACCCAAAATCAGCCACTGTAAACTATGGATCCTTCATACTTGCCAAGAGCCCTTTGGTGAATGAGAGGATGGAGCATCACCAATAGCTGATATGGTCAATGGGTAACTAATTGTTTTAGGTCAGAACTGGATGCAGTGAGTCTAAGTCAGTGATGGGGCCACATATGGGATTTTTTAAAGTAAGCAAGAGATCTGCTGTGTTTTTAAGTGGGGAAATACCGTTCTCTTGTGTATCTGTGCACTATACACTTGACTATAAGAAATTCTTAAGTAAAATATTTACAGAAACTCAGAGCTAGCTCAGTCAGTCCAATAGAATAACATGGGATTTAAAATGGAGATATCGGCTTACGGAGATTTTGGTTGTTGTGGTCTGAAAAGCCTCTCTAGTACATCCTGCATGGGGAATATTTTGTCTGTTTAAATTCATCCCGTTGTATGGTTATTGTGGGAGTTCAGGGTGCTTAGACGCAATATTTATTTTTATTTCACAGATGACAGTATGGAGTATCACAGTATAAATCTAGAAGTGAAGTACAATAAATTGTTACTCTGAGAGTGTTTTCACCCAGAGTGCAAAAAAAAAAAAACTAGCATCATTTTTTTTGTGTATTTTGTTTGGACTGTATACCTAAAAAAATCGCCACCCAACCCTATCCAGTCTATGTGGTTAACATGTATAAGTTGGCCTCAGCCTTGCTCACTCCACACGCCATGTCCTCTGACATGTTTCGCCTCACCCACCGGGGCTTAGTCATATAGGTAAATGGTGGGTGGGGCGAAACATGTCAGAGCACATGGTGTGTGAAGTGGTGCAAGGCTGAGGCCAACTCATAGATGTTAACCAAATAGACTAGATAGGATTGAGCCACAATTTTTTTAAGTATGCTGTACACTACTGGATGGTGACATTTTTTGCCAGCATTCCATTCCTGAGTACCAGCAGAACTATATGTACTCCCTTTTTTGCTTAGAGCAGCACTACAAATATTAGCACCTCATTGTTTGGACTGTAGTTACACATAATAGAATAAAGATGAATAGAATAAACATGAATTGCTTGGCCTAGACTAGGAATTCCCAAACTACACGCTACGGGTCACAACTAACTCGCTACACGATTTTATGTGGCCAGCAGCTAGATCAGTGGTGTATCCTCAATGGTCTCTTCTTCTCCCCAACTCCATAGTCTCCAGTGCATATTGCCCCTCGCTACAATGTCATCATTCCCATGCTTGTTTGGTTGGACTGCAGCCTTCCTTGCCCCAGCGTTTACGGGAGAACATAACTTTCTCTGTACAGACCTACTCAACCTCCTGATTCCCAATCTGCTGCTACAACCACACTGTAAACCTTACAGTTGGGTGACTCTAATGGGAACCCTGAGTAAGAGGGGGATTTGATGGGGACCCTGATATAAGGGAGACTGTGATGGGGACCTTGATGTAAGAAGGGCTCATTTATTTTTAAAACATTGTTTTGCCTGCTTGCAAACTTTTGTAACATTTATAATATTGCCCTCATACTGAAAAGTGTGTTGACCCCATGGCCTAGAATAACTTTTGTGCTTATGAGTATGCATAGGGGAAGAGGAGAACATTGCATGGCATGACATTGGCCAACAGGCAATCCAAACATTTGGCCTTTTTATGTCTGTGGGTACCTTTAGTACATACTTATGCATTCAAAAGGTGTTCCAAATAAGAGTCAAAACTAAGAACCCTAGTATTGAAAGTGCCAACTACCATGTGTCCCCGAAAAAAGACCTAGTGTGATTGTCGGTGATGGCTGCAATATAAGCCCTACCCCCCAAATAAGCCCTAGTTAAAGTCCTTGTAGGTCTTATTTTCAGGGTAGGGCTTACTTTTGGGGAAACAGGGTAGGGCTTATTTGGGGGGTAGGGCTTATATTGCAGCCATCGCTAACAATCACGCTAGATCTTATTTTCGGGAAAACAGGGTACCATCTTGCTTAGGCATACATACGGGTCTACCAGCTTTTACAAAGAGTAACTGAAATCTGCACACATGTTCATAGTATTGTAGTTGTGTACATGTTACTGGTGAATTATTTCAGAATGTAGTATTTCAGTGTTCGTGAATTTATTTTGTTATAGGTAGAAACACATGGACATACAGTCACTGAGAAGGCAGAGACTAATTACTATCATTTGCTGCTCAGACTAGAACAGTTAAAAGAGACCTGTCATCAGTCAGGCTAAAGGTTCTAATTAATAGTAAGACAGATGTTGAATGTGTCTACAAAGGCCTTGTGTTTGTACATGAAATGCGTGTAAGAGTTAATAGACCTCTGAACCTGAATTAGCTTACTGTCAATAGCTAATTCACTTGTTCTGCAGGGTTGGCCTTACCACCAAAAGCAAACATTCCTGGCAGCCTTTATAGGGACACTGACTAAATGTCTATTAACAGCTAAATAGTCTGGGCCAGTCTATTGTTTGCAACTGCATTTATCAAGTTCATATATTATATCACATTTGGCAGAGTTTATTGTCAGGTCCTTTAGCAATGTTTACCGAGACTTAAGGTAATACGCTAGTGTTTTATTTTTTTGTGAGTTTTTAAATTTAAAACTGGATTTTTATTCTAATACATACATACTTTAACAGATCAGTTTATTGATTTTAAACGTAAAAGTTCCCCATCCTTCATATCACTGTTCAAGTGCTACTTCTCTCCGTCAGTCCCTTCAGTAGCTGGTAATTGCTCAGAGAATACAATTCAGTCTTCTGCTCTCTCCTTTCACTGACAGTGCATTTTTTTTAACACAAATTACAGTGCAGATTTTAGGCCTAAAGATTACCTAAAACCCCTAAAGCATATTTGTTCTGAAAGCAGGCCTAGTGGAATAAAATAGTGGCAGTTGCAATTTTTCACGTTGCACAGTATTTGCACTACTGATTATCAAATGTATCAGTAAAACATACATTGTAATACATTTTTGTGCACACAAACACAATACAGTACCCATTTTTTTTTGTTAAAACATAAACTATAATGTTCATGGGAACTACAAATTGTGCTCTTCTTTGTTGTGACAATTCTTGTACATTTGCATATTCTATGTCAGTTTGCTGTCCTTTGTTTAGAAAAACCCAATAAACTTTTTTTGTGACATAAAATATAAAGGATGAGTCTGCTTCAAGTAATTAGATAACAGACATGTGAAGCCTCAAAATTGTACAACCCAGTGAAAAGGCAAAAACGATGCTACCAAAAATTGGTCCTAGAATCATTGCTGGCCAGTAGCTCAATATGCATAGATTGAGAATTCATGTCAGCAGAAGCTGCCTATGGTCTTCTCTTCTTCCCCACCCCATAGTCTCCAGTGAAGATTCCCCATAGGTAATGCTTCAAAAATGTTTTAATGGCCCATGAATTATTGCTCTCCCTCTGGCGTGTGATACATAAGATGAGTGTCACACTCATGGTTTTCATACACGTGCAAGCAGTTTGCATTCATATGTGCATGTATGTGGAGGCATTTCAAATTTATTTGCGGGGGGGGGGGGGGGGTAGTATTTCTTTTATTTAACTTTCATTTTTTAGCACTCAGTCTCAGTAAGAAGCATCTACATTTAAAGCTGAACACCAGAAAAACAAATACATATACAGATTATATACATTATAAGGGTCTGTTTTGCCCACCAAAGGATCTGTATTTCTGTTCATCCATTCCTGAGCTTGATATAGCCTTATCACACAACACAGTCATACCACTTACAGTTAAAAGGGGACTCCAAAATTTTGTTTTGCCACCTGCCTCCAACCCCTCCTTGAAGACACCCCTTCCCCAATATATTTTATGCATTAAAACAAACATATGCATACCTTCTCCTGCCGTCTTTTATCCAGTCTGATGATGTCATCCATGGGTGCCAGCGTAGGCAGGGGGGGGGGGACAGGCAATCCTGGAGTACTGTGAACCCCGACTTGTGTGATGAGTCACCCCCTAGGCAGCATGGAAATGACAGGTTGGGCTGTTGATCTGCCCCATGAGGACTACCAGCACTGGTCAGAGAAAATCAAAAAAATGTGGAATAATGGAAAAATTAAGAAGAACTTGTGAATATTTTTTTAATGGGTTTGGAAATCCATGGGAAACATGTTTGTCGCAGTTTAACTTTAAGGAATATAATGGTTTCCTCCTACACCTAGCCTGCTGATTGGACAGTGAAAAAGCAGCTGCATACTGATGAGGCTAACTCGCTGATCAATCGCCCCTCTCCTCCTGTGAGCATGTTTTTTGTCAACACATTTGCATGCAGAACACCTGATTGGCCCTCAGTACTGCCCCTCCCTATTTCAGTGTGGGTGGTGTTGTATAGGGGGTTGCAAGAGACTGATACCATGGCACATTTAGGTACTTACATTTGTTGCATTTAAAGGCTAAGTCTGGTTAAAAGTAAGAGTCCTGACTTTGCCCCCCACCCCTTCTTTCTGCCTCCCCACTCTATTCACAGAAACTGTACTATAGCTTCCATTAATGAATAGCACTATATGAATGGAGGACAATAAAAGGTCCACCTCCTACATTTATAGATGGTGTACTATAGCTTTCATCAATGAAAAGCACTCTATGAATGGAGGACAGGCAGGGGTGGACTGACCATTGAGCCACTCGGGCACTGCCCGAGGGCCCTGGGCCACTAGGGGGCCCCATCAGGGTTGCCAGCCTCAGTAAAACCAGGGACAGTATGGACCAGGGAAAGCCAATAGACAGTATGGACCAGGGACACTGTGTATACTGTGTGCACATGTATGTGTGATTGTATACTGTGTGTGTGTGTACTATGTGGCCCTATAATCTCTGATTGCCTAGGGGCCCCATAATCTCCTATTGCCCGGGGGCCCCATGAGTTGTCAGTCCGTCCCTGAGGACAGGTCAGATGAATAAAAGGTCCACCTCCTACATTTGTAGACGGTTTACTATAGCTTTCATCAATGAAAAGCACTCTATGAATGGAGGACAGGTCAGATGAAAAAAAAGGTCCACCTCCTACATTTGTAGACAATGTACTATAGCTTTCATCAATGAAAAGCACTCTATGAATGGAGGACAGGTCAGATGAATAAAAGATCCACCTACTACATTTATAGATGGTGTACTATAGCTTTCATCAATGAAAAGCACTCTATGAATGGAGGACAGGTCAGATGAATAAAAGGTCCACCTCCTACATTTATAGACGGTATACTATAGCTTTCATCAATGAAAATCACTATATGAATGGAGGACAGGTCAGATGAATAAAAGGTCCACCTCCTACATTTAGAGATGCTGTACTATAGCTTCCATCAATGAAAAAGTCTCTATGTGTAGAGCATGGGCGGATGAATGAAAGGTCCTCCTCCTCCATTCATAGATGCTATACTACAGCTTACATCAGTGAAAAAGGCTCTATGAATGGAGCATGGACATATGAATGAAAGGCCCACCTCCTACATTCATAGACGCTGTACTACAGCTTACATCAATAAAAAAGGCTCTATGAATGCAGCATGGACAGCTGAATGAAAGGTCCACCTCCTCCATTCATAGATGCTGTACTATGGTTTCCATCTGAAAGGTCCACCATTCCATTGATGGAAGCTATAGTACAGCTATGAATGGAGTCAGCACTCTTGACAAGTGTATATGATAGGTCCAGAGCTTGTAAAAAAAAACAACACAGCACTGATAGATTATGGCTGCAGGGGTGTGAAAGGGGCAGATGACTTTGGATTTCAACTAGAACACAGACACCAGTATTTATATTTGCATTAAATGTAAATACTGTGCTGATATTTTTTTTTATTTGACCTAAACTAAAGCTTTAAATAATTAAATGAATTAATTCAGGGCTTCTGTGTGTTTTGTATTTGCCCGGGGTTAAGTTTTAAAAGATCTTACTTTCTGTAAAGGACTAAAGCCACCCATGTTCATAGATCCTTGTAATACCGTGTGATGTATCAGTAAGTAGAATGTCTTCCTTCCTTCTGTAGTATGGCCCTGTGTCTAGCTATATAACAGGTGTGACGGTGAATTACCCAGAGGCATTGTACTGATTTGTTTTGTGCGGCTATGTGGGAGGATAAATCAGATACAGCGGTGGGAGGTCCTCCTGCTATGCGGAGGGATGCTGTTTGTAGAAGTAAAGAAAATACAGTTCTATAACTCCAGGAGGCGAAACATGAAGCGATTTGAGATTTCCACTTAGCATTTCTTGCTAGCTTTTGTTACCACGCTGTGCTTCGAAGGACCATCACAAACTGGGTTAGGATGATGATCTCTCAAAAATGTCAAATAAACATGCGAACGACCATTGATTTCATTTGTAGAAGTCGGCAGCTGACGGTATGGCGGTGATATCGAACGGCGCTGTAAGCGAAAGTCCCGTGTGAGACATTCCACCTGCAGCATGCTTAGAAATGTCTGGCTCACGGTAAAAGACATGTTTAATTGTTCCATAGCTTCCCTCCCTACCTTGTCACTCAGATGCCATCCTAACCGCAGGTTAAAGAAGAGAAAAAAAAAAAAATCAGTGTTTCAGGAGACATGACTCACAATGGATTTTCCCCATTTTCTTGTTTCACATCCTGTAATGAGGGCTTAGTCTAATCTTCTCATAAAACGGTAACAGTAAATTGCATTGTAAATCATTTTTTTTTGGTTAAAGGCTGTCAGTTTAGGTACTTGTTTTGTTTTGTGTGTTCATGGGGAAGCACACTGTGGCTTCTTTAGATGTACGCCTTCATCCTTCAACCTAACTAGAACATTGACAGAGAGAAGAAGATAGAGCCAGGGCCATTCCGAACAGAAATATTGCCTGTGGTCTGCTTTGGGACACGTTCACACCATTCATTTGTGGCAATATGCGTGTTACCATGCCTGATATGGAAAGCTCAGCAACGCACATTCAATTCTCAGAAAGAGGAGCAGGTTTGGGGGACCGGTCTTGTGAAGAGGAGGAAGCCTGCAGGAGCGAGGAATGTGGCATTTCACTTTATTCCTATCCACTTAAATAAATCAAACAGGGCAAATGTGACCCTACTGAAAAGTATATTTTTCTCCAGCCTAAATTTCAGCTTTATGCACTTCGGCCCCGGAAGATTTGGCTGCTCAATGACCAGAGCATTTTTTGCGATACGGCACTTTAACTGACAATTGCGCGGTCGTGTGACGCTGTACCCAAACAAAATTTACGTCCTATTTTTCCCACAAATAGAGCTTTCTTTTGGTGGTATTTGATCATCTCTGCAGTTTTTATTTTTTGCACTATAAACACAAAAAAGATATTTCGTACTTTATGCTATAATAAATATCCACAATAGGCCGATATGTTTTCTTCTACATATTTTTGGTAATAAAAATCACAGTAAGCGTATATTGATTCGTTTGCACAAAAGTTATAGCGTCTACAAAATAGGGGATAGATTTATGGCATTTTTAATATAATTATTTTTTTTACTAGTAATGCCGGCAATCTGCGATTTTTATCATGACTGCGACATTATGGCGGACACGTCGGACACTTTTGACACATTTTGGGGATGATTGACAATTATACAGCGATCAGTGCTATAAAAATGCACTGATTACTGTATAAATGTGGCAGGGAAGGGGTTAACACTAGGGGGCGATCAAGGGGTTAATTATGTTCCCTGACTGTGTGTTCTAACTGTAGGGGGAGGGGACTGACTAGAGGGGATAACAGATCGTGGTTCCTAGCTATTAGGAACTCACGATCTGTCTCTCCTCACAGAACAGAACACAATAGGGATTTGTGTGTTTACACACACACACACGTCACTGTTCTGCCTCTCATGCCTGCGATCGCTTGTGGCCGTCAGTCATCACGACCGCCGGCCACGAGCATCGGCACCCCGGCAGTGCAGCGGGCGTGTGCGCGCCTGCTATCCCGCTTAAAGGAACCGACATACAGCTACGACGGCTAGCTGGAGCGTGCCGACCTGCCGCCGTATAATGACATCGGCTGGTTGGCAAGTGGTTAAAGCGGATCTTCACTGTATCTGAGCACCACAAACCAAAAGCACAAATTCATTTTTGATATTGAAAGAAAACCCCCCCTCCATCTACGTCTCCATGCTTTATTTTGTTGAGCTCATTCTGGACGTGGAGGGTTAACATCTAGGAGGTTGTTTTTTTTGTTTTTTTGTTTTTTGGTAGGGTGTTTTTTAAGGATAGAAAAAAAAGGGGGGATAAGAAGCATGTATTCAGATCTTGATAGGGTTTGAAGTTCATGGTAAAGCAGTTGATGAGGATAGCAATTAGACAATATGCTCTACAATAGAGTTGCATAGGGCATAAATCTTAATGTTTAAAGTGGAGTTCCACCCAAAAAAGAAATTTCATTAATGTGCTTGAAAAAAAAAAAAAAACATTTGGAATTTTTTTTTTTTATCTTACCTTATAATGCAGTGGTGTCCAAACTACGGCCCTCCAGTTGTAAAGGAACTACAACTCCCATCATGCCTAGTCATGTCTGTGAATGTCAGAGTTTTACAATGCCTCATGGGAAGTGTAGTTCCGCAACAGCTGGAGGGCTGTAGTTTGGACACCCCTGTTATAATGCCTGCTGCTATATGGTCCCTCGAAAACTGCCTGCTTCAGCGCCTGGGCTCCTGACGTCACTTCCCTTGGCGCAGGAAGGGAGATCACCTCTCCACCTCCCTCTAGGCAATCATCACGTGACAGGTCCCAGATGATTGCGCGGCCAGTCACGGCGCGCGGCATGGCTCGTGCATGCGCAGTGGGTGCCCGGCTGTGAAGCCGCAGCTGGAGGCCCACATTTAAAATGCCAGCGCCGCCGAGTGAAGGGGGAGAGGAGCGGGGCTTCGAACCCCCACATAGCTGGACCCTGGGACAGGTAAGTGTAAGTTATTTGTAGCTGCTGACTTTTAATTTTTTTTTTAAGTGGAACTCCGCTTTAAGGAAGGATGCTTATTGCTTTATATATGTAATGTGTTTTCATTTTAGGTTATTTGGTAACTCATTGGTGATGAAGTAATGATGTTATTTCATATATTCATATATAAAAAAAGAATTGAAAAAAAATAAATAAATCACTTTGAAAAACACCCCCTAGCATTTCTGGTTGTGGCCATCTTGAGTAAGGGCAAATGATTTGTGTAGCATTTACTTCCTGTAATTCATATGCCTTTAGCTCAAGCATGCATGCAGGACAGTGTGCATAGCTGAGAAAACCCCTCCTCTCCTCCTCCCCTCCTGAAGATTCATTGGACGTATGACATAATTTTCCTAGGCAATAAACCAGGAAATAACTGAATTGAAGAAATGTAAAAAAAAAGTAAAACAAGTAAATATGATATACTTTCCTATCTATTTACTAATGCTAGCAGCATGAGGATTAAATAGAATCAATGTTGATTAGGAGAGTCAAGTTCCACTTTAACAAGACAGTGCAGAGAGCAACGAGGATGTGCAAAGTGCAGTAACTTATACAAACCAATAACAAGAGGAACTTCACCCCAAGTTTCTTTTTTTTTTTTCTATCCTCTCTTACCCTTTTTGCAGAGTTCTCATTAAAAAACATACTAACCTGTTCAATGAATCCAGCTCTGTCCCGCTGTAGTCTGCCACACACTGGGTCCTGCTCCGCCATCTCCCTTTCTTATATCCTTGCAGCTGGCCCCCCCCCAATGATACATCTCCCGAGGATGGCCCCAGCTGCTGTGTGTCCCAAGAGGCTGCAGGGACCTGTCATTTTTGTTTAGGCAAGAATGGAGACAGTTGGGGGGGGGGGGGCAAATTAGGGAAAATGTAAACAAAAAGCAAAAGAAAAACGAAGGTCAGTTTTTTTTAAATAACGAGGGGGAGGGAGAGCTTGGGTTTGAACTGGAGATAAAATTGTTTTAAGAGTGAAGGTCCGCTTTAATTGGGCTATCTTCGTCAGTGTGAGATGTTACTGGTTGCTATAGGTTTCTGAACTTTTCAAATCTTCATCACTCTTGAAGGTTCTTACCTAATTTCTTACATTAAATGACTTTAAGTAAAAGTACCTGCAAAGATTTTTGTAATTATTTTGAATGTTGAAAAGAATTTGAAGTGCTACTTTAAGAAAATCCCAGGATATCTTTTTTGCACCTAGGGATTAAGTGAGTGACTAGATGAGTCCACAGCGGGGGCCTTGCTGGTGGTGATGTGTCATATCTCTCCCTGAGTGGTTTATCTTCTAGCAATGCTACTAAATTATGTCCTGCATCTCGCAGCAGGCATAAAAGTAAACCTAGGCAAGTGAGGAAATATTTTACTGGGTAGGAGGCATACATCTTCCTAACAATGTAACGTCTGTCGTCGGGAAGTGTTCCAGGCACCACAGACACTTGGAAGTGTTTATTTTTAGAAAGGCCTGTCTTTGACTACACGTTCTTATGAATTATCATTTAAAGGCAGAATTTATTTTTATTTTTTATTATTATTATTATTTATTATATAAATATATAATATATATTAAATATATATTATTTTATTATTATTATTATTAGTAGTAGTAGTATTATTAGTAGTATATTATTATGAAAACACTGTTTTCCCCTTGAAATGGGACTTTAAAGGCACAGGCGTGTAACAAAATAGTATAAAATTCAAGTTTAATGGTATCAAAAAAGTACATATAGTAAGACAAAAGTAAAATTAAAAGTCAGTTTAAGCTAAAAATGCTAAGCTAACACACAAATGGGTAGCAAAGTAAACCATATATGTCATAACATGAGGCAATATACAATAATAAAGGTCTGCATTCACAGTTTCTAGTAGTACAGGCATACCCCACTTTTAAGTACACAATGGGGTTTATTTACTAAAGCTGAAAAGTGCAAAATCAGGCTCACTTCTGCATAGAAACCAATGAGATACTAGGTTGTATTATCAAAGCTTAATTGAACAAGCTGGGGTTAGAAGCTCATTGGTTTCTATGCAGAAGTGAGATAGATTTTGTACTTTCCAGCTTTAGTAAATAAACCCCATTGTGTACTTAAAAGTGGGGTATGCCTGTATTATTACTATTCAGGATTTAGAGATAAGCACCTTTCACATAGGCGCTGTCCGATCCATTCACAGGGGATGAGTGAGCAGATCCCCCGATGACATCCATGTTCGTTCATTGTTTGGCTCAATTTAAAAACTGGAGGTTCCAAGTCCATATTACATCTATGAGCTGCCGAAAGTCAACACACATCAGACTACCTTTGATCCATCTTGTTCAGGTTGGAAAAAACACAAAAGAGACTCAGAGGTAAGCGGATATTTGTTTACATCTGCCTGTCCATGGATTGATGGTGGCCATACATGCTTCAATAAATGATCAATTTATTTTCAGAACAATCTCCCCTGATAGGAATAATTAATCAATAATCAATAACACATTCAATCAATATGCTACACATGGAGAAATGCATTTCGATTGATAATTGAAAGATACTATCTCAAAGAGAATCTTCAACCAAGAAAGCAAAAATACTGTAGCTGTTGACTTCTAATAAAAGTCACTTCCCGTTACAAGCATATAGCGCTGTCCTCACCCGGGGCAGTTCTTCACACGTCTTCAGGTCCCCGGCTCAGGCATGTTTACTGTAGAAAGCTGGCTGTGATTCACACTGCACTTTGTGAATGGTCCCGCAGCCTGCTGAGATCTGTGGGCAAAGAAAGGGGGGAGGCCAAACGTCTGCTTAGGTTTCCGAGGCAATCAGAGCAGAAGTGGGAGCAGGTACCTATCTAGGTACCCTCTCCCCCAAAAAATTGAAATGTGCCAAATGTAGTAGAGGAGGGGAGGAGGAGGAGTACATAAAGTGGAACTTCCTCTTTCGAGTGAAGTTACACTTTACATTATTGATTGTATCCCTCTTTCTACCAGGCAACCACATATTCTGCCGATTAATTTAAAACAATTGATAATTTTTCTCCCTGGCCAATTGACTCAGTTTAATTTAATTTGATCTAAACCAAGTCTAAATGGATCAGGAGAGAAGTTAAAGGCTATTTAATCTGTTCCTGATTTAATTGTGTTGATCAAATTGAACATCAATCAGATAATAAAGTCAAAGTGTCTATGGCCACTATTACATAGGGATTCTGAATAACTGACAGGCAGACCTGATAGAACCACATGTGTAAAAGGAGCCTTAGGAGGGGCCTGCTCAAGAGAGCAATCTATCAATCTAAGAAGATGTTTCTGAAGGTTGGCGATTACTTTTGCCGTAGAATCATCTACTCAAAAGATTAGATATTAAATTGTCAGTAAACCTACAATTAAAAAAAAAAAAAAAAAGATTTATTATCGTCCCATTTAATGCCATTGCCAGACAGTTTTCCAATCTCTTGAGTTCCATTAGTATTATAGTCTACGTGGTCCACTCCCATGTGAAAAACTTGGCCGCCCTCATATTTTGCTCCTGAAAGGACTACAAAATTTGTTCCAGCACATAATAACATAGACAAACATTGATCGATAACATCATCACCCACACAGTACATTGAATACAATGTACATTGGGACGCATGCACAGTAGGATTTCCGGGTGCATTGAAACCTGGGAATTGTAGGTAGGGCAGATCGGTGCACTGCTTACAACTGAACAAAAAATGTTGAGGGGAAAGTGGTTCTGTTGGGGTATGTGCAACAAAAAGAACACTATGGGGTTGATTTACTAAAAGCAAATAGACTGTGTACTCTGCAAGAGATTAGTAAATGAGGGGAAGCTGTGTTGACTTCCATCATCCAATCATGTTCAAGCAAAAATCCTGTTTTTTAAAATTTTCCTTGCATGTAATTGGATATTCTTTGCAAAGTGAAGCTTCACCTCATTTACTAAGCTCTGGAGCAACTGCACTTGCAAAGTGCAAAATCTATTTGCCTTTAGTAAATCAAACCCTATTGGTAGGAATTTTTTTACATTTTAGGACAGTGTGCTGGTATAGTAGTCTATGCTAGATTTGGTGATTAGGTACACATGGGGAATGGCACTTAAAACCCTAAACCAAGTCATGCCAATAAAGAAAACTAAAAAAGCTCCTGCGCCTGAGAGATTGACTCCACTTTGCTCAGCAGGGATCGCTCCGTTGACCCCCGCTGAGCCAGCAGATGACAGGCCCGTCTTTACACACTGTGCGGGGACAGACCTGTCAGAGCTCTGCTCTCCTCTATGGGGATCGGATGAAAACTGACCTACTGACCGTTTTCATCCAATCCGCCAGACAGGTGGAAAATAGGGTTTCTATCCATCTGAATTTAGCGGATCGGAGCGGAGCGGATGTCAGTGGACATGTCACCGCTGACAACCATCGCTCCATAGACCTGCATGGAGCATCCGTTCAGATCCACCTATAAAAACTGACAGGCGGACCTGAACGGTCCGCCCCTGTGAAAGGGGTCTTAGGGCCAGTTCACACCATAGAAACACAGTCTGGATGTGTTCCAGATGCTTTTCCGCTTGTGCATTTTTGATGCATTTTTGGTGCATTTTTTAATGCAGTCCAGTGCATTTTTCTCCTTCAAGCACTGGTGTAAACTATGCCATTGAAAACCATATAACCTACTTTCTATGCGTTTTTGATGCAGAGAAAAAAAACGCACTGGACTGCATGTGGTGTGAGCTGGCCCTAAAAAGGAAAAAAAGAACTGAGGTCGCACCAGCCTTGCGCATTGCCTTTACAACACTTTAGGCCTCATGTACACTGCTGCTGCTAAACGGACGTTTAGGAGTAGTTGGGCATTTTTTAACTGCTCCTGAACTCTCCTCTATGTTATCTTATCAGTACATGTACACAGGGTCGTTTATAGTTGTTTCCAGGCAGTTGAGTTCAGAGGCCTTTTTTGCAAAGCAAAAAAAATTAGTTCAAATGCTGAGATTAGAGGCATTGCAAGTGCTAAATGCTTTTAAACGCGTCTAAATGCGGTAACTCACGTTTAGCCGCGTTTCGTTTACAGGTGTTTTTCATTTTTGGCTATTTTGAAAAAAAAAATTTTTTTTCAAATGCTTCTAAACGCAAATGCGACAAAACGCCGCTAAACGCGGCATGTAAATGTGGCAAAATAAACGTATTAAACGTGGGTTATTATCTGTAAAGTTAAATCATTCCAAAGAGGTTGTAAAAACATCCTGTGTACATTAAGCCTAAATGTGTAAAAAATGATAAAAATGCAAACACACAAAGTAACATATTCAAGCATAGAATGTAAAGTCCATCATCCAGCAAGATCAGCTGTCAAGTAACGGTGGTGGGATTTATAGTCCAATGCAGCTTGTGGGTGCTCTGATAAGCAGGTTGTCATCAGTTCCTGCAGGTTTTTGGCCTCTCCTTCCCCTTCCTGTTCTTCAATGTTGTCCCATAACTGTGTTGGCTTTCTCACAACACTGTTATTCTCTGATAGTGAGGTGAGAAAAATGGTGACCTGGTCACAAGAGCTCATCCCTATTTGCATATCAGAGTGTTCTGTTGTTCCTAGGGACACAGGGCACTTTACAGGATAAAAGAAGTGATGAGCAGACACCTGACAGTGACAGATTTAACACTTATTTACACTTATTTGTACCTAGTAGTTTAGCTTAAAGCCTCGTACACACGATCAGACTTTCCAACGGGAAATGTCTGAGATCAGGCTGTTGGCGGTAAATCCAATCGTTTGTATGCTCCATCGGACAATTGTTATCGGATTTTCCACGGACAAAGGTTGGATAGCAGGTTTTAAAATTTTCAGCAAACAAATGTGTGTTGTCGGATTTTCAGAATGTGTACACAAGTCCATCGGACAAAAGTCCAAAGTACAAACACGCATGCTCGGAAGCAAGGACGAGCCAGAAGCGGCCGGTCTTGTAAACTAGCGTTCGCAATGGAGAATTAACATTCGTGACGCGGCAAATTATGAAATCTCAAAATGCAGCGCACATTCTCTTCTACTTTAATGGGATAATAATGAAGCTGCTTTGCTGGTGATACTGATGGAGTTATTGCAAACAAATTTTCAAAGGCTTTTTTTTTGTAGTGATATCAAGAATAATATTATTATGCTTTTTTTTTTTTTTTTATTTGGGCAAGTTACCACAACAACATTATCCCGTAGTTTATAAGATAAAAGATGCAACTATGTTGGTGTCCCTTGTTAATTTTACATTGTATTTTTTTTAAATGCAACTGCCTTCTCCCAAACTGTCATTTGAAGTAAAATACATAGATAAGTATCATTCTACACAATTTTTTTTATCGTGCATTAAAAAAAAAAGAAAACAAATAAGATTAAACATGCTATCTGCCAATAGAACTTAACCAAAAAGTGCATTATATGCATCCAAAAATATAGAAAATATACCAAATCAAATCATTATTCAATCAAAAAAATGTGAAAGCAACAACTCCAAGGCCAATAATAAATAACACTTTATCTCCTCCGATTTCGCAACATGTCTGGTTGACGAACGGCCCTATAGAAATGAACTGAAAAGCGCAAAATGAAAAGTGAAATGAAATCAACACTCACCAAACTACTACCACGAAATTAGCAGAAGGAGCCCAATGGGGGGTGCTAAAAAGTTGAAAAACAACGCAGTATGTCACTACGTTCGTAATTGTTGGCCAACAATTGTGTGGCTGTATGTATGCAAGACAAGTCTGGGCCAACCCCCTTTGGACAAAACTCCACGGTTTTGTTGGCCAACAATCGGATTGCGTGCCCTAGCCAATAAATAATGGATATTTCCATAGTTGCAAATAAGCTTTACAGACTGTGAATACATCATCTGCAAAGATGTGCGTTTATGAATTTAAAGGCAGCTACATCAATCACCAATAAGTAAAAAAAAAACAATTTTTTGTTTTTATGTCATGACACAAACCTTGCCTCCTCTTTTAAAGCCAAGCCTCCCTTGGTGACCAAACACACTACGATGAATGAATGCTTTCTATTGAGATCAATCTCTTTCAATGGGAAAAAAAATCAATCTATAGTCAACAACTGCTATGCTACATAGGTGGAAGTGGATTTCAATCCATTTCGCTGTGCAAATTGACAACGCTATATAAGTACCTGTAATAAAATAAATAAATATTATAAATATTTAACATACGATCTTAACCTGTTCAGGCTTGGCTTTAAAAGAGGAGGCAAGGTTTGTGCCATGACATATTGATAAAATGTTTTTTTTACTTATTGGTGGTTGATGTAGCTGCCTTTAAATTTTGAATGAAAAAAATGGAATCATCTATGGACTGCTTAAGACAAGGAGTGTGTTATTGGCCAGAATATCAGGTGAAATTAAAGAGTACAAAAAGACTGAAAAAAATAAACAATAATACTGCCAATACATTTAAAGGGGAAATAAACTCCTGTGCATAATTTGTACCTATAGGTAAGCCTTATTATAGGCTTACCTATAGGTACTGTAAATATCACCTTTACATCACATGCAGCCTATTACATCATCGATGCATGCGCTTTGAAGGAACGGCCACCTGTGCGATTCCTTCAGCTACGTGTGCCGTGAATGACGGCTCCCCTGTGCATGCGCTGTAGTGACGACATCGCGTCTCCGGCCTATCACAGAGCCGGAGCCGCGGACCCAGAAAGAAGACCGGAGAAGGCGGACGCATAGCATTGCTGAAGGGCTTCGTTTTCAGGTAAGTTTCACATAATGTGATACATAATAGCACAACATGCCTTTACCTTGCAGGTCCTAAAAGAAAAAAAAACGATTTAACCACTTGCCGACCAGTGCACGCCGATGTACATCGGCAGAATGTCGGCTGGGTGCGTGCGATCATGTCACGGAGAGGTAGAACGGGGAGATGCTTTTGTAAACACATTTCCCTGTTCTACCTTGTGACAGGACAGAGATCATTGCTCTCTGTCATCGAGAGCAGTGATCGCTGTCATGTGAGGTGTAGCTCCTCCCGCTCACAGTTAGAATCACTCCCTAGGACACACTTAACCCCTTTACCGCCCCCTAGTGGTTAACCACTTCACTGCATCAATGCATTTTGATAGCACTGATCGCTGTACAAATGACAATAGTCCTAAAATAGTGTCAAAAGTGTCTGATCTGCCCACCATAATGTTGCAGTCCTGATAAAAATTGCAGCTCAACGCCATTACTAATAATAAAAAAAAAATTAAAAATAAAAATGCCATAAAACTATCCCCTATTTTGTAGACTATACATTTTGTGCAAACCAATCAATATACGGTTATTGCTATTTTTTTTTACCAAAAATATGTAGAAGAATACATATCGGCCTAAACTGAGGAAAAAAAATGTTTTTTTACATATTTTTGGGGGATATTTATTATAGCAAAAAGTAAAAAATATTGTGTTTTTTTCAAAATTGTCGCTCTTTTTTTGTTTATAGCGCAAAAAATAAAAACCGCAGAGGTGATCAAATACCACCAAAAGAAAGCTCTATTTGTGGGAAAAAAAAGGACGTCAATTTTGTTTTGATACAATGATGCATGACCGCGCAATTGTTAGTCAAAGCAACACAGTGCCGAATCGCAAAAAGTGCTCTGGTCAGGAAGGGGTAAATTCTTCCGGGGCTTAGGTGGTTAAAGACTTGTAAACTGCAGTATATTTCATTTTTGTTTTTTGGTTTAATACCACTTTAGGCTCAAGGAAAAATGTATTTCCTATGTCACCATGAAAACTATAATAGGATCAGTCTTTATAGCGTTAAAAGGCAGACTTTGTTTGGGTTTATTCCACTTTAACTGTAATGCAGCATATAACCGTATTATTTCATACGTGAAATGTCAGCGTGGCAACTGATAATCTCATCGGCAGTCATTAGAAACAGTATTTGTATTTGCTAATTGCTGGGCCCAACCCTAGGGTCATAACTCTTCCATCACATCCCTCAATACAGTCCTCTGAGTCTCTATAGCATATGGGGAAGGTTTCATTGTAGGATGGGAAAGCTCAGATACTAGGGTTTGCATATTGTGTGCATCTACCTCGGTGCCTGCTTTTAACTCTTCTTTGAAGTTTTTAGCTTTGATTTTTAATACAGGTACATTTTAAGTAGCTTGTTCAGCTACACTAATTTTTTTGGACTTCAATCCTAAACTGCATTGAGGAACTCTTTGAGAAATAATTGATATACCTCATCAGAAGTATACATCTTTATTATTATCTCAATGGCATGAAAAGGGAGTTGGGAGTTTTTGGCCCATTTCAGTGTAAAGTCAGACATAAAACATTTACCAAATCCATTGGGTGAGAGTATGCAGCAGCTGTGTTCCTGTAGGCCTAACTACATGTAATTAATCCCATAGAAATGCTCAAACCTTCCAGGAACCGTCTATGAATATGAAGACGTGTTTATGTTATAGGAGCTGTTTACAGTGCCGGTTACAGCAAAAAATATTGTTTGATGTGCCAATCTTTATTTGTTATCTGCTGGAAGGTGTGCATTGCAATATGTGGGAGAGGTGAATATTCTTGAGTGGATTGTAAGCAGTGAACGATCATATAATCAGGTAAAACACATATATGTGATTGTACCTGGACCTTACCACTGACCACTCTGTGGTTAAAGTGTATGCCTGAGCAAATAAAAAAAGCAAAACTATGCAGCGCATGCCTGCAAAACATGCACATGCTTTTATCTGTTTATATATGTAACAAGTGGACAGCGTAGGCAGCACAGTGGTGTAGTGGATAGCACTTTCACCTAGCAGCATGAAGGGTCGCTGGTTTGGATCCCAACCATGACAACATCTACCTGGGGTTTGCATGTTCTCCCTGTGCCTGTGTGGGTTTCCTCTGGGTACTCCAGTTTCCTCCCACATTCTAAAGACATGCTGGTAAGTTAATTGACTCCTGTCCTAAATTGGCCCTAGTATATGTATGAATGTGTTAGGGGCCTTAGGTTGTAAGCTCCCTGAGGGTAGAGACTGATGTGACTGTACAATGTATATGTAAAGCGCTGCATAAATTGATGGTGCTATATAAGTACCTGAAATAAATAAACTACCTGTTGATTCTGCCACAAATACAGAGAGTTCCTACCTCCGGTTAGAACTGACAACTCTGTCTCTGCTGCACTGAAGTGCAAAGCAATGTTACCAGCCCTGCTTGAGCCCTCCTTTTCTGGAGTACAAAACACCTTATGCTATAGAGATGAGGAATGGGTCTGTAGTCTAGAGCATTGGTCTCCAAACTGCAGCCTGCTGGCCAGATGCGGCCCTTTTCCTGCCTTTATCTGCCCCTTGGGGCACTATTTCACCCACTGATACGAGGCACTATTCTTTCCACTGACACCAGTAGTTGGGTCATAATTCCTCTTACTGGCCCCAGCGGTGGGACACTGTTCCCTCCATTGACACCAAAGGTGGGGCACTGTTCCTCCCACTGAAACCAATGATGGAGCGCTATTCCTCCCACTGACACCAATAATGGGGAAATATTCCTGCTCCCACAGGAGCTATATCAATTTTTTACCTCCACTGACCACCAAGTCTAAGGAATTTTCTACTGCATTTTCTACTGCAGGGCACTGTTCCCTCTATTGACACCAAAGGTGGGGCACTATTCCTCCCACTAATGCCAATGATGGAGTATTATTCCTCCCACTGAAACCAACAATGGAGCACTATTCCTTCCACTGAAACCAATGATGAGGCGCTATTCCTCCTACTGACACCAATGATGGGGAACTTTTTCTTTCACTGCCACTGACAAAGGGGCACTATTCCTGATCCCACAGGAGCTATGTCTTTTTTTTATTTCCACTTACCAAGTCTGAAGAATTGTTTACTACCACTGACGCTGGGGCATTTTTTGCTGCCACTGGCATCAGTTCAGCCCCCCTAAAGTTTGAAGGGAATTGAACTGTCAATTTGCTTAGAAATTTTGGAGACCCCTGGTCTAGAGAGGGGAAATGGGCAGCAGTTTAAAACATAAGTTTAATAATAAAAAAAAAAATCAGCACAAGGAACATGGCTTGCTATCAATCCAATGTGTCTCTTGTGCTGCTGGCTCTTTGTTTAGTTGAAATCTGTTCCCTCATATCCCTCCCTTACCCCCGCTGCCATAATCTCATGTATACTCATCAAGAGAGCCAACTATGCCCACCCTTTCCACCCCTGTCCTCCATTCATAAAAGCTGTACTTAGTAGTTTACTAACTTTTATCTCTGACTGGATGAGACAGGCCTTTCATTTATCCACCTGTCCTTCATTTGGCTTTAAGCAATTTAATCTTATCCAAAACCCACCTTACCCTGTGACAAGACAGTGAAGGGGTAGGAGCACACTAATGAGGCCATCTCTGAGCTCCCCCTCCTGTAATCATGTTCCCTGTGTAAGACAAACAGCACTCTGCAAAGCAAAGGAGCCCCAGTTGGCCCCAGGAGCTGACGCTATGCCAGTTCAGTTTTGCAGTGTAGGGCATTACAGAAGCTGATACTAAGACAGATGTATGTAAAAACACAAAAATCCCCAGCAATTGTCAGAGCATTGAAAAAGGTGAAACTGTACACAAGTAACCTGCGGCCGCTTTCTTTGGTGATTATTCTACTATATATTGTATAAACCTGCTTTTTCACCAACCCCCTGCGATGCACTCTATTTTGAGTGTTATTTGTGATAATCAGATCATTTCCGATCTCTTAGGGAGTGATAATGACCGCCACTATCAGTTAGAGGCACTCGTTATCACACAGGGAGATGTTCTAGCTGTGAACAGACCCGATCCTTCACTCATCTGTGTAGAATTGTAAAGGTAGAAGGTAAAGTTCATGGGCTGACAAAAATTACAGTAGGTCCTAGCACTCCAATGATTAGCCAACAATTTGCTGGAAGATAGACAGATAAGACCTCTATCATTCCCTGTCTATCCAAGGTCACCCACAATTTAGTACCTGCAAAATGTTTATGTGGATAATAACTAATTGTTTGTATGTGATACTGATTATCTATGTTCTAATAGAAAAATGTAATTTTAAACTAGGCAGAACTAGAGAGAAATGTATCTTGTTTGTAATGTAAAATTGACTATGGCACATTTGTACCAAAGTTCAGGAGGGCAAACTGTGAAACTAGACCATATGCCAGTATTTATAGCAACAGTAGGACATTTTAGGAGTGTAGATTGTGCATCCCTTATTGGTTCCCTAGTGTCCATAATGGATAGAGGTAAATTAAAGAGGAACTTTCACTTGTGTCTACTGTTAGCCCACTCCCTTAGCATCTTATACTTAACTTAACAATCCAAGCTCCTTTGCCAACTCCTTGCTTCATCGGCTCTCCAGGTATGGAGGAGCAGGTAACCTTCCCCTGGTGACATAACCTTGGCTTGATCAGTCATTTGATGAAACCATGAAATCAGACCGAGACAGAAGAACAGTTAAATCACACTTGTTTAATAATAAAAGTAAAAAGAACAAATGTAGTCATAACATAGCCAAAGTTCAGTAACTGGAACGGATAGTCAGCCAAGCCAGAAGTCAGGAATGGGCAGGCCGAATGTTCATTGATCGATCAACTTGGGTACAACCAGCCTGCCATATTTACTTGCGATTATCATTAGCGGCTGCTAAGGTTGCTAACAATAATCACTGTTTTCCCCCTGGCAGGGACGGCTTCCCCCACCCTCCTTCCGGGAGAATACAATGTCTTGGCAGGAGGGATTCCCCTTCAGCACTGTCTATGTTGATGTGGAAATCGTGGAAATTTCTTTTCTGCAAAGACGGGCTGCCATCTATGGCCAGACAGTGTATGCATACCTCCAAACTTTCTAAGATGGGAACAAGGAAAACCTATTAGCATAAGTAGGTATAAGACACAACCACTGCCACATCCCCTAATGCTGTGCACACACAAGCGGACTTTTGTTGGACTGAACTCCGAAGGACTTTTTGACGGACTTTCGACGGAGTTAGTTCCGACGCAATGGACTTGCCTACACACGATCACACCAAAGTCTGACTGATTCAAACGTGATGACATACGGCCGGACTAGAATAAGGAAGTTCATAGCCAGTAGCCAATAGCGTCCCTTTTTTGTCCGTCGGACTAGCATACAGACGAACGGATTTTTCGACCGGACTCAAGTCCGTCGGAAAGATTTGAAACATGTTCTATTTCTAAAGTCAGTCTGATTTTTTGACAGCAAAGGTCCGATGAAGCCCACATACGATCTAATTGTCCGGCGGATTCGTTCCCTCGGACCTTTGCTATCGAAAAGTCCGGTCATGTGTACACGGCATTAAAGGAGAATTATACAAAAAAAAAGATTGGTTAAGCCCACAAGTGCTTTTTTTAACACTATTATTTCTTTATATTGGCTTTTGAAATTTACAAATGCAGCAATTTAGAAATTGGATGAAAGGTTTAGCCCTGTAAAATAATTTTTTGATAGATAAATAGTGGATTTTATATACTGCTATATAGAACAGACCAAAATGAGGGACAAATGACGAGAAAACAAAAGGAACGGAGGGACTTTGTTCCAAATGAGGTACATTTCCCCGAAATCAGGGTCAGTTGGGAGCTTTGGTTGTACATTTTAGAGATACGGTACTGCTGAAAAAAACAACTAACTATAATGGTATTATTAACAAGCTGACAATATTTTTATGCTGTGCATGTCAAAATAGCACTAGGTTTTTCACTTATGTGACTTCTCATATTTTAGTGTACACAGCAAATACCAGTAGTGCAAGCGATGGCATCTTCCGGAGATAAATGAGGGTCAGGTATTGTCAGTCAATGAACAGTCACATGAGCCAACCCCAAGATTGTGGATGTGTGTGAAGGGATTAGTGTCATATCTTGGTGTCCAAGGTACTGTTACAGACTAGTTATCCATAGATGCTGGATACATTGTATATACTATGAACCAGATCACTAAATCCAGGCACTTAGGACTTTAGCCCCCCGTCTCCCAGTGCCAGACAGGGGTCTGCAAAGCAGCTGTTTATGTATTTATAGAACATGTTTTCGACATTCGCGTTGAAGAAAAATTTCTTCTGTCAACTCTGCCCTCACATATGTGTAAATACCCTATCATGTGAATGACAGGGCATTTCTCCAGATCCAGTCAAGCCATGTGGAGCCATGGCATGCCTTGTTTTTCTTTCATTGCCATGCCTGGCCAATTCAGTGATAGCAATCTTTGCAGACAAAAAAAAGATGTTGACCTAGGACAGAAAAGCTTTAATGTAAAAGATATCAAATAACTAATCAATTAGCCACTTTATATAGTAGGCATATTCATGAGCTGTCTTGGTTGGTTATATCTGTACAGGCATTTTCCTTTGGGAACAGTTCAGATTTTGCTCAGTGTCATAGAGAACTGCAGTTACAGCTGCTGTATTCTCTCTACACTTACCATGTAATGATTGCATTGTCACATCATTCAGCATGCCCACGGTTTTCCCACAGCTATACCTCCCAACACAACATTTTAAAACATAAAAGAGACACCAAGGGATATGCATAGCTTGATATGACATAAAGTGAGCTTGGGTAAATAGGCACAGTTTAGTGCGACATAGTCCTAGCATTGTAAGATGGAGGATCAACTATTAGGAGCTCACTGTTTCTGCCCCAAATGATACAATAGACCAGTCTTTCTCAACTAGGGTTCCGTGGAACCTTAGGGTCCCTCCAGTGGTTGCTAGGGGTTCCTTGCGCAATATGCAACCTCCGATGAGTAACCACTGGCCACAATTATCTTTTTAGCTATCTCTTAGGTGAGATTCTTTTTTGATGGCCACAAAAGTAAGGAGCATTCTCCCCAGTGACCATCATACTAATGTATCATGAGCTGTAGATATAGTAAATATTAGCAGGGTTCCCTGAGCCCAGAAAGTTAATTTGTGGGTTCCTCCATGGTAAAAAGGTTGAGAAAGGCTGCAATTCCCCTATACTAGTTTGGCCTACAGTGACACTTAGGGGTTGATTTACTAAAGGCAAAAAGCCTGTTAGGATATCCCCAAAGCAGCAAAATCAAGGTAATGAAACTGAAACAAGTAAACTTGTGAAAATTTTTACCTGAGTCTGAGACTTGAGTTCTACTTCAATCACAGTCTTGGTTAGACTTATCAGTTAAAGGCTAATAGTCATGCTGGAGGCATGAGTTATTGAGCTGACATTTTTCTTTAGTTCTAATGAATTATTTATACAGCACATGGTCTGATACAGTAAAACAATGCTTCGTTTTGAGAGATGGGCAATTGTTACATTGTTTGCATTTCTGCTTGTGATGGATATTATTCTTGAGGCCATTCAATGTTCCCGCTTACTACAGATTCCCCTCAATCAACAGCTCTCTTCATTCAACACTCTTGTGAATCAGGCAGATGTTGTTCATTTTATCAGCAGCTTTATTTAGCAACTCCAGTGTGGGAATTTCTCTCATCCAAAACTATTCTTGTGTGTATCTGCTTTTTATTATATAGTGATTTTATTAGGTGAAAATAAAATCAGAGAAGACAACAAATAAATGTAGGCATGCAGACAATTAGTGGCATGGTATTACATTACTTAAAGTAATAACAATTACGTGATTATTAATAAAAAGGCATTTAATTTAAAAATATGTAATGCATGTTTATAAATAAAACAATCAGTACATAATAATTAATAATTGCAATATTAATGTATCATAAATACATTTAAATAAATAACAAATGATAGAATAATTAAGTGCTTTTAAAGGCAGAAGATTTTTAACTTATTGCATAGAACCTTTTGCATTCAGCTACCACTGCAGCCCCCCTAAATAAATATCTGAGCCTGACCTCAATCAAGCAATGTGCATGAGAGCCTAGGCTCTCTTGGCTCTTCCCTTCCTCATTGGCTCAGATACAGCAGCAGCAGTCAGGTTGCCACTGCTGTCAATCACAGACAGCGATGAGGGAGTAGAGGCCGGGGCTGAGCGGGTTGTTATGAGGGCACTTTGGTGAGGGGAGGAGCCAGGAACGTCAGAAGGAGACCCAAGAAGAGGAGGATCAGGGTTACTCTGTGCAAAACCATTGCACAGAACAGGTAAGTATAACATGTTTGTTATTTTAATAAAAAAACAAAACAAAAAAAAACAAGACTTTACAATCATGTTAAGCTGATTTCTGTTCATGTGACTGACATATTAGTTTATTCATAATATATCTATGATTTCGCATTTAGAGCCCTTGCACACTGGGGCGGGGGGCGGCGACGGCGGTAAAACGCCTCTATTATTAGCGGCGTTTTACCGTCGGTATGCGGCCGCTAGCGGGGCGGTTTTACCCCCCGCTAGCGGCTGAGAAAGGGTTAAATACCACCGCAAAGCGCCTCTGCAGAGGCGCATTGCCGGCGGTATAGCCGCGCCGTCCCATTGATTTCAATGGGCAGGAGCGGTAAAGGAGCGGTATACACACCGCTCCTTCACCGCTCCAAAGATGCTGCTGGCAGGACTTTTTTTACCGTCCTGCAAGCGCATCGATCCAGTGTGAAAGCCCTCGGGGCTTTCACACTGGGATGAAAGCAGCGGCACTTTCGGGGCGGTTTGCAGGCGCTATTATTAGCGCAATAGCGCCTGCAAACTGCCCCAGTGTGCAAGGGCTCTTAATGCAAAAGGGATACACCATGATAAAAAATCCCTTTTCTTTTTTTGCTAAGGTAGGGTCTGGCATAAACTGTTTAGAGAAAGGACTGCGTTATGAAAAATCTGCTTTCAGGGTCCAAAGATTGCAAGTTGCGTTCAAAGGATTGAAAACCTTGGAGCTGGCAAACAGTAACCACATACACAAACAAATGTGGTCATGTAAACCATGGTTCTACATTTTGAACATTCATTATTGGAGTGCTGTGTTTACCCATAAATATGACCATTATTGGACAGTTAGGCAGTATGACTAATTATAAGTGTTTATTTACAGTGGACCTACAAGATCATAGATGTTGGTGTTGACATGTTTTTAAAGGTAAAGGCTTGGGTTTTGACATAAGGACCCTGGGTTTATTACCTGACCTACTGGTACAAACTTGCAACCACTGAAATTTGAATACAACTTCGGTTCTAACTTTTGTAGTACAGTAAATATAAGTTCAGCATCATGTAACTGCTTAGACATTGAGCCCCTTAAAATATTAGTTTGTGAAAGAGCTTAAAACGGTTGCGTTAAATATTAATTCTGAATTAATCTGGGGAAACCTGATATACAAACTGGACAAAATAGGTACTGCCCAGATCAACCATTCAGATTCCTTCTAAAGCTATGACAGAAGCCTTCAAAATGTATGGCAGAGGCTTGGGGCCATCGTCAAGTAAATTTAGGACCAAAACTCTAAATTTATTCTAAGAATTCTGACTTTTAATCTCAAACTTTTTACTTTAATCACTAAATTCTGAGTTTTCATTAAGCCAGAATTCTGAGATAATATAGTCAGAATTTTATTCTCAGAATTCTGACTTTCCAACTCAGAGTTATCTTTTTATCACAGATTTCATGACTTTTCAATGTAAAATTCTGACTTTAACCTAATAATTCTGACTTTTAATTCTGTTTTATAAATGCCCTCAGAATTCTTATTTCAAAAGTCAGAATTTTTTTTCCATATTCCACATTTCTTTATGAAACAGAACTCTTCTTTATGACGGGGCTCTTCTGTAATAATGAAAGCAAGGGTCCAACTGACTACTTTGGTTAAAGCCTTCATTTTCCTTCCAAAAAATGTATAGTGATTTGTATATACTTTGTTTATAATGGTTAGGGCTAACAAAATAACAGTGTTTATAGAAATCCAAGTGTCTTAAGGGAAATTGCAATCATTGGTCAGTGTGTTTTTTTTTAATTTGTTTGGCTAGACGTATGCTACAGTTCTCATTTTGTTTGCCAAATCTGTACAGCTGTTTATATTCTATGGACGTACTGGGAGAGATATGAATGCTGCTAATGCTGATCTCCTTTTTAAAACACCAACAGCTTGGCCGTTTGTTGCTCCAACATTTTCAAAGTCATTGACCTAGAAGAATCATTCAAAAAAAAAAAAAAGTAATGTTAGGATACCTCATGTGCATTTCTTTTCAGGTCATTGCTAACGTCAGAGACAGCCATGCAATTAGCATTTTTTAGAAATAGCTCAGCAATGACAACATATTCCTCTTGGTATAGTTGTTTTTAATGACCTTTAGTTGTGGTCCTAAATAAATAGGTGGATGTTGAAACTTAAATTTCCCCTGCATAGTAAATACATGGCTGCTACTTATTATATGAAAAAAATGTACAGTTTTTTTTTTTTAGTTCTGCTCGTTGTCCTTTTTGCTGATTGGTATTATGCAGCCATAGCTTTTTTAATAAATAGTCCAATTAAAGCGAGAACTGAGAATAAGGAGTATCACCTAATTTGCAGCATTCATTTTGATGAATACCCAGAGACAAGCTTTCCAGCTGGGCATCTTAATGGGAAGAAACAAAGCAAGGTTTTGGTTTTCTTTTACTGAACTTTGTAACCCTGTACCCTGAGATGTGTAGGGAGACATTTGTAAAAAGGACGACTTTCTTCCTGTGAACATTTTTGAAAAAAACCACACAACTAATGAGGAAAACAAGCACTTTTTTTTATCTTCACACACAACACATATGCAAGACCTTTCCTGAATACACAAGAACAGTGATTTTGTGGTGTTTGGTCTTCAATGCAAGTCAGGTCTTTTCTATTGAGGCGTATGTCCAGCCAACACTTTATTATTCTTATTTGTTTGTGGATAGAATGAAGGATTAGAACCCGTCGGATGTTTATCGATATCAAGGGCTCTGTTAGGGTGGATGCACGTGGATGATTTTTTTGTTTGGGTGATTAAAATAATTTTGCAAGCAATCAATTTTATGGATTTGTGCTTATATGAGCTTGAAAATTTTTTTTACCAAGCATTGTTTTCACATAATAAACAAAAGTTGAGGGTCAAAGGTTGTACAGTACTTCCTTTTCATACTGTGGGATCTCTTTGTGGAATTTCATTGCGTTGTTTGTACATATATGCATTTTTTTATTAGTATGGATCCAACTCTGATGTCGAGATGCTGGAGGAAAGACAGTCCTTTGTGACCTCTTCCTACAGTTTTCCCATCATATTGCAGTCCTTTTATGCTAGATAGGATTTTTTATAAAGACATTGAGGGTTGTTTACTAAGGCTAGATTCACAATCAGTCTCACTTCTGCATAAAAACCAATTAGCTTCCAGGTTTCATTGCCAAAGCTTAACTGAACAAGCTGAGGTTAGAAGCTGATTGGTTTATATGCAGAAGTGAGCCTGATTTTGCACTCTCCAGCTTTAGTAAATACAGCCCATTGTCTTTTAGCTATAGCAGCAATAAGCATCTTATTGTCTTCCTTAATTTGCAATTGGCAGCTTGATTTGTGCTACTACAATCACCAAAGAACTTGCATCCATTGCCTGCCTGACATGGTGTAGACTGAACTTTTTGGACATAATTCATATACACAGATAGCAAGGACAACTTGCCACTAATTTGTGGCAGTGCTGAATTGTAAGTCTGTTAACTTGCTGCACATTTTCACTGGCAAGTTGTACACTTGCAGAGCACTTGAAGCACAAGTTCTAGTTCATACTTTTCTAATTTGTTGCAAATTCTCTAGCAAGAGAAAAGTTGTAGTGGTGAGTCTACAGCAAGAGCTCTGCAAGTCTACAGAATGAAAATTCAGCCACAGTGACCCCTGTGGTGGGATGACTATTGCACATTTTGCACAACATAACTCAACCAGAACTTGCAGCAGACTTGCAGAATGTTTGCAAAGAAAGTTGATCTGGAGTCATGCAATGCGGACTTGCTGCAATTGTGCAACAAACTCATGAAGCCTGGCAAGTCTAGCAATAGCTTAGCAAGTCATTTTCAAACTTGCAGCACCATTGCTTGCTATCTGGATAGCACTGTCTATGCATTGGGACTGCATTGGGCAACACTGCTCTAAAGTATCTGCACTTTAAGGCCTGTTCAGACCAGTGTTGCCCAACACACATGGTATGAATGGGCCCTAAAGCACCTGCACTTTTTTTCCAGTGTACCACAATGCATAGATGGTTCACATTTGTGCTATGGTGAATGGAATGCAGGTCCATTGTGGGTTGAGGTGACATGCAAAATGAATGTCACCGCAACACATCTCTCGTACAAACCATGGTTGGCGATGCAGGTATGTTCAACTGCAATGGCCACACATGGATCAAAATTCAGCTGGTCCCTGCTGAACCGGCTGAATTTTGATCCATCTATGACCACCTTTTAATGGTGAACTTTTCATCCAGTGTGAACTTCCTATGTTTGGCCCGAGGCACTTTTCTTTTCTTCTTGTTATGTCTGCTTATCGTCTAGTCAATATGACACACCTTGTCAGCTATTAATGTCAAAAAGAAACAAAGTAGCCATTGTATGTGTACAGAAAGAAAAGGACTTAGGCAGTATAGATTACAATGTAATATTTGCTAACCTTATCTAACAAAACTTGTTTCCAGTATATCACTGAGAAAATGGAATATCTCATTGGTTGCTATGAGTAAAAAAAAGTTTAGGTCCCCATTTACACCTGAGTAATTTGAAGGGCTTCAATGCTCAACACTCAGATTTCAATGTCATTCCATTGTGCCCATTCACATCTGAGTGGTGTGCTATTGTATGCTAGATGTTAAAGAGGAGTTCCACCCAGGGGGTCCAGTAAAAAAAAAAAAAAAATTAAAAGTCAGCAGCTACAAATACTGCAGCTGCTGACTTTTAATTGGACACTTACCTGTCCCTGGGTCCAGCGATGGGGGGGATCGAAGCCCCGCTCGTCTCCCCCTCCGTTCAGCGGCGCTGGCATTGCAACTGTGGGCGCCGGGCTGTGGCTTCACAGCCTGGCACCCACTGCACATGCGTGAGCGGCGGCGCGGGCCGTGATTGGCTGCTCAGTCACCTGGGATTTGTAATGTGTCCCAGATGATTGACAGGAGGGAGGGAGCAGAGCGGAGCCCTTCCTGTGCCGAGGGGGAAGTGATGTCACCAGCCCAGGCACTGGAAGGGGCAGACTACAAGGGACCCCCTAGCAACAGGCATTTAGAGGTAAGTTAAAAAAAAACAAATATCCAAATGTTTTTTTGTTGTTTTTTTTTAGGATTTTTCATGTATTTTTGTTTTTTTGGGTGGAACCCCACTTTAAGAAAAGTACAGGAGCTTCTTTGGCCCCTATAGGCTGCAATGGAAGTGCCTGAAAAACATGACTAATGCACATTCGTGTGCAATTTCACATCTAACAACTATCTATTCCTACTAGTAACTGACTTTTCATTGACTAAAACAAAAATGTTCAAGCCTGAAAACAAGCAAAAATACATTGTTGCATTGCAAGTGCTGCCTCAAAGCTGGTACAGACGGGACGAATATTGGCTGGTTCAACAGAAACTGACTGACGTTCGGCCAGTGCCTAACGTCCAGCTTCATAACACGAAGGATTCGCCCCGGGACTTTAAATGAAGTGGGTACTGTTTCCACCAGTAAACATAACAGTAGTAAATACAGTATAAGGTTTATTCAAGTAAAATTGTTTACATGCATAGATAACACCAACAGTTGCCAATTTAAAAAAGATACATAAACAAGAGATATTGGTACATAGATGTAATGGCAGTCATAGTACACGAGTATCATACTACCCGACTAGTTTCGCAAGATCCAGCTCGCTCTTCAGGGGTGGATGTGTGTAACAATGTACCTAGGATGAAAAAAGTATATATTTGGCAGTATGGCACAGTATTGATTATAAAGGCACAGGGTAGGAGGGGTGGGGTCCCCATACTCACCACTGAGCTTGTTTATGTATCTTTTTTAAATTGGCAACTGTTGGTGTTATCTATGCATGTAAACAATTTTACTTGAATAAACCTTATACTGTATTTACTACTGTTAGGTTTACTGGCGGACACGGTACCCACTTCATTTAAAGTCCCGGGGCAAATCCTTTGTTTTATTATGTTACAGGGATAGAAGTGTGTTACTGGGGACACCAGACCTTTCCCCTTTCTTTATAACGTCCAGCTTCTGTCAAACGGGCATGCTGGGAAATCAGCAGCCGATCGGCATCTGATCAGCGCTGGCCGGTGTGTTCTGGCAGGGGGGCAGTCTCTTTAAGTGGACCTTGAGAATACAGTAATACCTCGGATTGCGAGAAACGTGGTTTACGAGCGTTTTGCAATATGAGCTATTATTTTTTAAAAATCCTGACTCGGTTTGCGAGCGTTGTCTTGCAAGACAAGCAGGATTCAAGCCTCTGGGGTGTGCAGTACCGCATTTGGCCAGAGGTGCGGTGGCACTCAGAAACACTCGGAAACACTTAGAAGCGCTCTGTTCCCGAGTGTCTCCAGGTGCATCCGAGCGGCTTCGAGCGTCTCTGAGTGTTTCTGAGTCACTGTGGAACAAATTATTTGAGTTTCCATTGACTCACTCGCTTTGATTTACGAGTGCTTTGGATTACAGGCATTCTTCTGGAACATATTATGCTTGTAATCCAAGGTACCACTATAATTGTTTTGAACAATTTGTTAAAGTCCAACTTCAACCAACAACAGCCAGCAGGCTAAATGAAAAAATGAACAGATCCCTCCATCCACACAAACAAGATGGATGTAGGAATCCCCCCACTAGGACCTTGTTTTCTAACAGTGGAAACATAAGTTCTCCAACATGTCCCTTTGACAGGAGTCAATCAAACAATCAACTTCTGTCAAGCAGGAACGGTCACACATTGATTGAAATTTGTCTGGTCCATACTGAACTTGATGAATTTTACAGGATGTCACGGGAACAGGAAGTGAGAGGAAGTAAGAGAAAATCTCCCCATTTTGGGGCACAGATAGAAATGAAAACGAAGGTTCTGCACTTTACAGTGTTTATTTTATATTTGTGTCTCCCCATAACTGCACATCCAAATAGTAATGGGTGAGCAGCCCTGAGCATGAACAGTTCACATCCAGGGCTGCTCATCCATTTCTGTACATGTGTACCCACTCCAAAGTGCAGGCATACGCTTGCAGCATCTGACAGTCTACCATTGGCTTGTTAACCTATCAGCATGTCTTTAGAGTGTGGGGGGGCAGGGAGAATATGCAGACTCCAGGAAGGTAGTGCCATGGTTGGGATTCAAACCAACAACCCTAGTGCTGCTAGGCGGAAGTGCTAACCACTTAGCAGGGTGGATAAAAATCAATCATTTTTTAAAGAAAACTAAAAATTTTTTTGATTCAAATCAGATTTTTTTTTTTTATTTAAATCAGATTTTTTTTGATTTTTATCAAATTTATTTTAATAAAATGCTTTTGGAGTTAAAATCTATCTAATGAGAATGTTCTATTTAAGATAAAATCATTTTAGTTTATTCAGCATGAAATGGAGCTTAGTTATGTAGCATGAGTGTGAATATTTTAATAAGTTCACTGCACAATGATCTATTTGAATCCAAGCTCTGCAAGCTGAGATAACATGCACTGCATTGATGCATTCACACAATTTCACAGTAACCATGAGATAAAAGAAAGTTCAGGAATATTCCTTTATCCCATTGTTTTGCAAATCTATGTACACTACAAACTGTATGATTGAATCGGGTCTGATATCGCTGTTTTACTAACCTGACAGCTTATTATTCTAAATAGGAAATCTTCATTTTGTTTGCAAATATTAATGATTCTAACTACCAGCAAGAATAATTCTTTACATTTAAGGAGTACCTGTCATTTCAGATCCATCATGACAGCGCCTGTTAGTGGGCATCCACCCACCTGCTGGCGCCACATCCCCCACCTTGTTGTGTCACTGCCACATCACCAGCCGTCCCATTATAGGACTGTCGGAGAGTCAACTGCGGGTCAACGGAGGAGCCGCTGTGGGACAGAGATGACAGTTGCTCTTTAAAAATTATGATTTAAAATGGTTGTGAACCCACTTTTGAAAAAAAAAAAAAAATGAAGGCTTGCAAGACAAAGGCATAATGAGCTAGTATGCATAGCATACAAGCTCATTATGTAATACTCACCTGAGATCGAAGCACCCGCTGCAGTGCCCGTACACAGCACTGGCCGGTGACATTGCTCCCGTGGGTTGCTTTTGGGTATCGCGGCTCTGGCGCTGTGATTGGCAGGAGCCGCGATGACGTCACTCCCCCGCATGCGCACATGACCTGCCGGAAATGGCACAGTCTAATTGAAGCAACGGCACCTACGTTGCTTCAAGAGGAGTTCCACCCAGGGGGCCGTCAAAAAAAAAAAAATTAAAAGTCAGCAGCTACAAATACTGCAGCTGCTGACTTTTAATTGGACACTTACCTGTCCCAGGGCCAGCGATGTGGGGGGTCGAAGCCCCGCTCGTCACCCCCCCTCCGCTCGTCGGCGCCGGCATTTTAACTGTGGGCGCCGGGCTGTGGCTTCACAGCCTGGCACCCACTGCGCATGTGCGAGCGGCGCCGCGCGCCGTGATTGGCCGCTCAATCACTTGGGACCTGTAATGGGTACCAGATGATTGACAGGAGGGAGGGAGCAGAGCGGAGCCCTTCCTGTGCCTGGGGGGAAGTGATGTCACCAGCCCAGGCAAAGGAAGGGGCAGACTACGAGGGACCACCTAGCAACAGGCATTTAGAGGTAAGTGAAAAAAAAAAATTTCCAAATGTTTTTTTGTTTTGTTTTTTTAGAATTTTTCCAGGTATTTTTGTTTTTTGGGTGGAACCCCACTTTCAGTTTGCTTCAGTGCGCATGCGCCGATGACGTCAGCACATGCAAATGCAGGGGATATCTTCTAAATCTGCAGGTTTAGGAGATGCCCTGGGTAGCTACAGGTAAGCCTTATTATATATATGTAAGGGTTTACAACCACTTTACAACAAGCCTTTTTACTAGGGATTTAAATCATGATTTCAATTGACTTGATTTAAATCAAATCCATCCTGCCACTTAGGTGGTCTCTGTGTTCTGCCACTTAGGTGGTCTCTGTGTTCTGCCACTTAGGTGGTCTCTGTGTTCTGCCACTTAGGTGGTCTCTGTGTTCCTTTACTCTATTGTGAGTAAAGGAACACAACTGAGCACAAAACTATGCTGAATTCTTATGCTGTACACCCAAATGCATCTTTGTGTGTGAGAAATAAAAACCCAACAGAGCTTCTAACCCTTCCCTACTCAACTAAAAAAAAATATATTTTTGCCAAAATGTAGCCGTTATACAAAGAGCGCACTTTTGGGGGGGGAGTTCTAAAGTGATCTGCAGACTATTTAACAGAAAGATACATAAAATGATATGACCAAGAACCGGATAACCCTCGTAATTAATGGGTGAACATTCCTATTTCAACAAATATTCTTCTCTGCAAAGAACTTTTGACAAGAAAATTATAGCATTGGTGTTGATTGCAGGGTTTAGGTATTATTCCAGTAATAAATGGTCTCCTTTTCAGCAAAATGCACATTTAATAGGGCTTGAAAATCAAGCTTGGCATGCATATGGAATTGTTTTTTAATAACTAGTACATAAGGAGGAAGATTAGGATTCAGTTGTCAAGGTCATTACATCCCTTGGGCCGGCATGTCACTGGCGTTCCCGCTAATGCGCAGAATCTGCCAATCAAGAGTGTTTTAGATCTTTTGTCCTGTTCGGCTTCTAGCAATTTTCCGAGGTTCTAAATCGAAGGTCAGGTTACAGTAAGCAAAGCCAGGATGCCGGTAATGGACATGCTTGTTACTCTCTCTAATGTTGTTACACTCGGCAAAACAAGGCGAGATCCCTATTCATTATAAGATAATAGGAACTTTTCATATTGATACTATCCTCTCAAATTTCACCATTACAGTTTATATATTTATTTTTTTTCAGAATGCATTTGTCTACATTTCAAAGATGATGTCTAATACACATTTCTGGGCATGAACTTCATAAACGGATGGAAAAAAAAAAAAACAGATTAGTGAACCGCACCCTTCTATATGGAAAATCTCAGAAAGTGTATAGTATTTTACTATATCAGAACATCTCAAAAACAAAATAAACATAAATAAACATAAAGACTACAAATAAAGAAAAACCCAAAAAGAAACTCTAATGCCCTGTACACACGATCGGAAATTCCAACAACAAAATCCATCTGATTTTTTCCGACGGATTTTGGGCCAAACTTGTCTTGCATACACACGGAAAATCCGATCGTTCTGAACGCGGTGACGTAAAACACGTACGTCAGAACTATAAACGGAGCAGTAGCCAACAGCTTTCGTCTCTTAAATTATTCTGAGCATGCGTGGCACTTTGTGTGTCAGATTTGTGTACAAACGATCGGATTTTGTTGTCGGAAAATTTTATATCCTGCTCTCAAACTTTGTGTGTCGGAAATTCTGACGGAAAAAGTCCGATGGAGTCCACACACGATCGGAATTTCCGCCAACACAATCCGATCGCACTTTTTCCATCGGAAAATCCGACTGCATTATGCCCTGTACACGCGATCGGACATTGATCGGACATTCCGACAACAAAATCCATCTAATTTTTTCAGACGGATGTTGGCTCAGACTTGTCTTGCATACACACGGCCGCACAAAGTTGTCGGAAAATCCAATCGTTCTGAACGCGGTGACGTAAAACACGTACGTCGGGACTATAAACGGGGCAGTAGCCAATAGCTTTCATCTCTTAATTTATTCTGAGCATGCGTGGCACTTTGTGCGTTGGATTTGTGTACACACGATCGGAATTTAACCGATCGGATTTTGTTTGTTTATAGCCTGCTCTCAAACTTTGTGTGTCGGAAATTCCGACGGAAAAAGTCCGATGGAGCCCATATACTGTACGATCGGAATTTCTGACAACACAATCCGATCGCACTTTTTTCTGTCCAAAAATTCGACCGTGTGTACAGGGCATTAGTCTAATATTATAATGTAACTTACTAAAGAATATGATATCCCTTAAGGATCATAAAATATATTTTATTCTGTCCTATATGTAAACTACCTGTATTGTACCTTCTTTTGGCATATGAGAAAGTTAATTTTACCACCTTTTGTACCAATTAAAAATAGTTTGTAAACAAACAAAAAAAAAGAAACACTTATTATATTGCAACTTACCAATTCTTAGATGTGATGGCTGCATTCGTTTTCTATTTTAGGCTTTCTTTCTTTTATCCTCATCTCATGATCCTGCCAGTAAGTCTGTTGTTTTTTCAACAGAACAAGCTCTCCTGCAGATGTAGCAGTTACAGTGTTGAGACAAACCATTTACCACTGACAGGGCTGCTTACAATGATCAGCTTTTATTTATTCATGTAAAACCTTTATCCCGAAAAAAAAAAAAAAAAAGCTGTTGCTGTATTTTCTTTTAAAAAGTGAGCTAGATTTTGGCTTCTGTTTGTTAGTGTATCTAAATCTGCTAGTCCATCTAACACTCCCCTCCCTCCCAGAATGCTGCTATCCAAAGGTGTCTCCTGTGCTCCTTCATCCAGAGTGGGGGGCACTCTAATACAGGAGGTGTGTTACTGGCCAGATCACCAGGTGAAAACAGAGGAGAAAGGAGATGTGTCACCACATGTAAGAATTGATAAGCATCAATATATTACATTTTTGGTTTTGGGTTTAATATCACTTTAAGATCAATTAATCATAATCCAGTTTAGTCTAATTAAAAAAAAACAATACAGTAGAGAAAAAAAAATCTATATATTTTAACTTCTTCAGGTTTGCCCTATAGTAATTTTACTGCTACAGGGTGGCACCTGTGTGCCAGATCACATATATATATACAGTGGGGACGGAAAGTATTCAGACCCCCTTACATTTTTCACTCTTTGTTATATTGCAGCCATTTGCTAAAATCATTTAAGTTCATTTTTTCCTCATTAATGTACACACAGCACCCCATATTGACAGGAAAACACAGAATTGTTGACATTTTTGCAGATTTATTAAAAAAGAAAAACTGAAATATCACATGGTCCTAAGTATTCAGACCCTTTGCTCAGTATTTAGTAGACGCACCCTTTTGATCTAATACAGCCATGAGTCTTTTTAGGAAAGATGCAACAAGTTTTTCACACCTGGATTTGGGGATCCTCTGCCATTCCTCCTTGCAGAGTCCCACGCTCGCTCCCGACATCCTCTTCGCCGCTCAACCTGGCAATGGATTGGTTACAGTGGATGGATTGAAAGCAGCGCAGCCATTGGCTCGCGCTGCTGTCAATCACATCCAATAATGTGGCATGCCGGGGCGGGGCCGAGTGATACAGTGAGCAGCTATGGCCGCCGGCTGTATCACGGGAGCGCACCCGCAAGCACTCAACACCATGCGAGAGAGCTCGCATGAAGGTGTTGTGTCCTTGCGGGGGGGAGCCGAGACAGCCGCCGAGGGACCCCAGAAGACCGGGTTCAGGGCCACTCTGAAACTCTGAAAAACGAGCTGCACAGTGGCGGTACGCATAACATGTTTGTTATTTAAAAAAAAAAAATTATCTTTAGTGATCCTTTAAAGCGATATTAAAGCCTTGTTTTTTTTTTTTTAATAATAATAATAATAATTATAAAATAATATAATATAATAAGAATGGTTAAACTAAAGTAATGAAGATGGAAAGACATGTTGATAAGGAGGGGGGGGGGGGACCAGGAAAGGCAAAATGTAATCAGATTAAACTTTGGCTTTAAAGTGATTGTAAAGGAAAACCATTTTTTGATTTAAAATAAAAATGAGGTTGTACTCACCTGCTCTGTACAGTGGTTTTGCACAGAGCAGCCCAGATCCTCCTCTTCTCATGTCCCACGCCAGCGCTCCTGGCTCCTCCCTCCTGCCAGGTACCCCCACAGCAAGCAGCTTGCTGTGGGGGGGGGGGGCACCCAAGCAGGCGCATTACTGAGTTACTGCCCTGTGTGTCCATTCACACATGGAGCCACGTCTGGGCCCCGCCCCCTTCATTTCCTGATTTGCTAACTGGCTGTGATTGGCTCCTGCTGCTGCCAAAAGCCAATCTGGGGTGTGAGTCCCCAGAGAGGCAAGGCTCTCGTGGACATTGCTGAATCAAGAGGGGGGGGCTCAGGTAAGTATTGATGGGGGGGGGGTGTTGCACACAGAATTTGTTTTACCTTCATGCATAGAATGCATGGAGGTAAAAAATATTGCGCCTTTACAACCACTTTAAGGCACTCTATGCATTAAGGTAAAAAAACATTCTGTACTGCAGGATCCCCCCCCACCCCCCTAAACCTACCTGAGCCTGATCTCAATTTAGCACTGTGCACAAGAGCAGCAGCTCTCTCAGCTCTCTCCCTCCTCATTGGGTAGATTAATAGCAGTAGGAGCCACTTTCTCCCACTGCTGTCAATGAAGTGCTGTGATGAGATAGCGGGGCCAAGCTGCACTGTCTGTGTCAACAGATGCAGATAGTATGGCTCAGGAGTGAGATTACACGAGAGCCCCCATAGAGAGTGGCTTTTTGTGGGGGCACTTGCCACAGAGGAGGAGCCAGGAGCACTTGTGGGGGACCCCAGAAGAAGAGGATTGAGGCTGTTCTGTGCACAGAGCAGGTAAGTATAACATTTTTAGTAGGTAAGTATAACATGTTTATTATTTTATTAAAAAAAATATTGAAACTTTAATATCAATAAGGCCTGCAGTTGGAATATTTGCTCTGCAAGCTCATAGTTTTGGGGGGTGGAGGGAAGGGGGTGATAGTCAGCATTTAAAAAAGTAATGTATGGGGAGAGGATTTGGGGATGGGCATCACACTGATCAAAGAGCAAAAAGGAGGTGGAGCAGTGACACTAAGCATGCAGAACTGCATGATCTGAGTAAAAGAGAAGTATGTTTTTTTTGTTTTTTTTGCCTATTCATACTTATCTAGGTGGATGGAGCATTAGACCGATGCTGCATCTGTCCCCCGCCGCCTCTTCACTGAGAAACGAGCGATTGAACACCGCCGATGGCTCAGTTCTCTCAACTCCCCAAGAGGAGAGCTGCTGATTGTCAGTCAGCAGCTCTCCTGCTCTGCTCCTCCACGCTGATTGGAGCGCTGAGTTGCCGAGGGGCGGGGAGCGGCTCGCTGAGAGGCTAAGACGGCCATCTGTCCAGGCACCTGGCGGATCCACGGTGCCTCGACTGATTGCAGTGACGCCAGCAGAGAGCGGACTCCAGACCAGGAGTGCAAAACAAATTGCACTCCTGTGACCCATAGGAGAAGCCCAGCCTAAAAAGCTCAGGCTGGACTTCTCCTTTAAGTGCTGGCACTCCCAATATACATTATATGTTAAAGCTATGTATACTTCTATTTGGCTGACATTACCAGGGACATATATAGTAGTGAAAACCTAGTAGAAGTTGTAACTCTTCCAAATGCTGTTTGGACAGAAAACGAAAAAAGTTTTGGCAGGCTTTTCACTTTAATTCTGATTGGTTGCCTTGGAATGTTGAACTGAACATTGTAATTTACTGTTTTGTTGTCACATTTTTGAGGTAACATAATCATACCCTAGAAACAGCAGCAGTGTTCAGTAAGCCAGAAATCACCTTTAATTAGTGTGCAGATGTTAAGCTACTGAAATCTGATTGGTTGACACAGGTTTCCACATTCCTCTGCTCTTTTACACGATTATTAAATAAATATTTTTTTGTTTTGTTTCTGAAAATTCCTCTTTTAGTCCACTATATAGTTATTTTACATTCAGCAGTCCATTATGGAGCATATCTGATTACCTGGGTAGCGCAACAAACACCAGCTGTGTATCTTACCTTGTGTCTATTTTGGTATATTCTATAGGATTAGGTCTATTGTTAATACACTTATATGACAGGTGAATCGTGAATTATTTAAAACAGTCTGTATGTGCCAACTGTTCACCTTTTAAATGGATATCATCTCTTTTTAAGCACACTTTCCCCATCACCTTTATCTCTGTCCATAATCCCATAATCTGTCAATTACTGTAATTTGTTTTTCTTTTTTTAACTCATTAGGTTCACGTCTTCGACAAGAAGATTTCCCTCCTCGCATAGTGGAACATCCCTCGGATCTCATAGTTTCCAAAGGTGAACCTGCCACATTAAACTGTAAAGCAGAGGGAAGACCAACTCCTTCCATCGAGTGGTATAAAGGGGGGGAAAAAGTAGAAACAGATAAAGATGACCCTCGTTCCCATCGAATGCTGCTGCCGTCTGGATCTCTATTTTTTTTACGAATCGTCCATGGACGCAAGAGCAGACCGGATGAAGGGATCTACGTCTGTGTGGCTCGGAATTATCTTGGGGAGACAGTGAGTCGCAATGCATCACTTGAAGTTGCCAGTAAGTGACAATATCTACATTTCTTTATGTGTTGGATGAAAAATATCTGCTTTGTTTAGTTGTGTTTCAGTGAATAATTATTTTAGATCTTTTTTTATTCTCTTATTTTTTTTCTAAAATAAATCTCTACAGTAAGATAAAGGAAAAAGGAAAGGAAAAGAAGGCTAGTAATGGATTTGCCAACATGGTTCAAATGTCCTCCAGGTCTCTCGTTTTCAAACTCAACTCTTTTGATCTATCTCACCCATTAAAATGGGGTAAACTTTTTTCTTACTGGCCCCTCCCTTCTTTTTCCACATTTGGAGAATTTTTTCTTGTTTTTCAAAAGGTTTATAAAAAGGTTTATAACCTTTCTTCTTTTTGACGTAGCCCCCATCTTCCTGGATGAGGCATTTTTACAAACATGCCATGAAGAAAAAGAATGATCTTATTCCTTGACCCTGTAGGCTTCTTTTCTGGGGTGGACAGCTGATCCCTAAAAATCTCTCTTCTTGGCTGGTTCTGTGGGTGCTCCCCCCCTTCCCAGCTGCATTGCTTTTGAGGACATTGAGGGCCTACTCACATTCCAGGGCTGGAGGGGATTGGAGAAAAGCATTGACTATCCTGAAACCTTCAATTTTATGCATTTATTTTTTTTTTAATTTACTTAACATTTTATTTAAAACCTAATGTCTTGCTTTTTAGAAGAAATCTATTTTTTTTATTATAGTATCTCATGCAAAGTATCATTTTTGGAAGGTGTTATTGTTATTTAAGAAGCTGTTAACAGTTGTGCACAAACAAGGATAAAAAATGTGGTCTACTCATCGTTAATGGCTGACAATGTCACATTGTATTGTTGGACAATAGGTAGAGAATGTCGGAGCCCAAATCAAGGATTTTATGCAGGGTGTTCTCAGTTAAAGCGCTTCTTGGGCACAAGAAGTAATGTGCAGGAATCATTTCATACTTGGTTTATTGGTATATATCTGTTATTATTTTTTTTAATTCTTGGTTGTACCAAAGTTGTACTTAAAGTGAAGCTCCAGCCCCCCGCCACCAAAAAATTAAAAGTCAGCAGCTACAAATACTGTAGCTGCTCACTTTTACTATCAGAGCACTTACCTGTCCAGGGATCCTACGGTGTCCTCACCCAAGCCGATTCCTGAATTGGCTCTCGTGTGTTGGCGACCATCTAGGGTGCGGCAGTGAAGCCTGGTTTCCTACTGAGCATGCGCTAATCGCGTTGCACTTTCTCAATGGGCCAGCTACAGCAAGAGCCAAACTTCCGGCTGAGTTTGCTGCTGTGAACTAAGCAGAAAGTGGGAGCGGGTATCTGTCAAAATCTGGGTCCCCCACAAGGTGCTAAATATGGCACCAGTGGGGAGGAGGAGGCAGACAAGTGGCGCTTTCCCTTTTGGAGCTCCACTTTACGTAATACTGAGTTAACTGCAGTAAATTAAAATGTTCCTTCACATACCTTTATATGGTTTGCAGAGTTCCACAGAGCCCCTGAGCACATGTTTCTGCAGATAGTGGGTTTAGCTCCAGAATTGGAGTTCAGGCTCAACCCCGCCTATCTTCGGCAACTCACTATTGGTCAGTTAAACAGTCCATCACAGTAGTGAATCAATTGCGGGATGGCAGAAGTACAGTAGTAAGAGGTGGGCAGAAGCATGACTTCAGGAACTGAAGTCAGTATTTGCCTTCCTCGTGTTTCAGGGCTTATGAAGAACTTTGCAGCCATACAAATGTATCAACCACTAAGTTCTTGTCCTTATTCTTTGCTGGCAGAATGTTTGCCATAACTTAAAGAGGAACTGCAGTCTGCTCACATAACTTGTAATAAAAACATCTTTTCCATTCTGAAGCTTCCCTCCAACCACTTTGCATATTATTTTATATATACTGTGATTCTGTAGTTGCCAAATATGCTGCAGAACTCTCCCTCCACCGAGTCTGGCTGCAACCATTTTAACTGTGGGCAGCTTAAGCTGCTGCCTGTTCACTTAATGGATTTACACAGACACACAGAGGCACACCTCCAGCTCTACAGCTCGCATTGGTCCTCTTATGACTCATTCCCCCTCCCTTCCTGGCATACAGGAGGGAAAGAGAGAGCTGTGCATGATGTCATAAGCCTAGGCTTTTTACCAGACAAGAAACATGAAGTGGGCTGTATAAGGTATTTGCTGTCAGAAAAAAACATTTTTTTTACTATCCAAAGTTAAAACCACAAGGGCAGAAGATTTAATAGATGGAAAGATGAAAAAATGACTGAAGTTCCACTTTAAGTACAAGTGCACTTTAAGTTATACTGGATGTTAAATAAGCTAATTATGAAACACAAGACATGAGCAAAGCGAAAAATGTCACGATATCCATTTCTCTTAAGAAAATATGTTCATGCATACAGAAATAGATTTATCTTTGTTTGCAAAAGAGCTTTGAATTGAATTTACCTACAAAGCACATGAGTAATACACAAGTGCTCTCCATACCACTTGTACATGTAAATTCAGGCGCACCTGTATTTTAACCTTATTTGCACTTACTTTAGAGGCAATATTAAAGGACCAGTAAATATCAGATGCCAATTACTGTACCTTCAATTAACTCACTGTTAGTAAAATTCACAATAAAAAACCATCCGTTTTGGCAGGGGGTCATCTGTATGTGGCCACATATGTCACCAAATAAATTCAACACATGCAATTGTGATGATTTCTTCAAATGGTTTAATTGAGAATATTATTAAAGTAATAGAAAAAAAATATTCCTACAAGATTAAAATATAAAAAAAACATGGCTCAACATTGCTTTTTCTCCTATCCACTCTAATCCCACCCAGGTCTAAGCCAACTAGTTCTCTTTTTTGACAAAACCTTTTCGAAAATGCCCATCCTGCTTATGAGATCAATTATAGGACAGTTGGTGGATATTAATTTTATTCAAGTCAAAAAGTGATTTAGGTTTACTGGCCCTTTAAATTCCATCTAAACCCAAGAACAAACATTTAATATATTGCGGCTTACATGTCCTTGTATGAGGCTGCATTAGTATTATTTTCAGGCTGGTGATCCAAGTAACGTTCTTCCTGTCCTAGGTCCTAGGGTGATAACATTCGTGAACTGTGTGGTTGATGACGAAACTTTGTCACCCAGGGACAGAGCCACAGAATTCCTCTGACTCTCCTCTTCTCTAACATAGATAGCTGAGAACAGTGTAACTGATTAGAGTGCAACAGAGGCAGGGAGCTCAGGGAGTTATCACAAACTTTCATGCAGGATTAAAGGTGAAGTGTAATGTATGCATATAATATCGTCAAATCCCCCCCCCCCCCCCCCCTCCACACTCCTAATCAATATGCAAATAAAATTTTTCATTTGAAACATTTTTTAAACCATGCCTCTTTGGAGACCCAATGATGCCATCGCTGGGTCTTTCAGCTGGTCTTTGCCTATCATAAGATTCAGTGGCGGCTGGTGCTCCATTTATTTTTTTGGGGGGGGGGCGGCTTTAATAATGTTCTTAAAAAAAAAAAAAAAAGAAAAACCTCATAGAAATCTGGCACCCCCATGGAAATTAGGGGCCGGAGCATAGAGATTAGGGGAGCGGCATCCCTGTGCCCCTTATGAACTGGCCGCCACTGATAAGATTGTTTTAGTGGGAGGGCCAGCAGGCTCCTGTATATGTCACAACATCCTCCCTCATGCTTTATATAAAAAAAACACATCCCTGGTATCCATTTAGACATACATCCCTGATGTCTATTAGGTGCTGCAGATTTTATCTGTGTAGTTTTCTAATTAGTTATTTGATTACACTCTAATGCCCTGTACACACGATAGGATTTTCCGACATGTTGGATGTGAGCTTGTTGTCATAAAGTTCTATTGTGTATATGCTCCATCAAACATTTGTTGTCGGAATTTCCGCCAACAAATGTTTGAGAGCAGGTTCTCAAATTTTCCGACAACAAAACTTGTTGTCGGAAATTCCGAGCAAGTGCACATAAGTCAGACGCACAAAAGTCCACGCGTGCTCGGAATCAAGCAGAAGAGCCGCACTGGCTATTGAACTTCATTTTTCTCAGCTCGTCGTACGTGTTGTACGTCACCACGTTCTTGCAGATCGGAATTTCCGACAACATTTGTGTTACCGTGTGTATGCAAGACAAGTTTGAGCCAACATCCGTCGGAAAAAAACCCACGGTTTTGTTGTTGGGCATAATAGTATAATCAAGCAACTGATGAGCAGATTGCCCCACCAAAGTTTGCAGCACCCAGTGGCCAACAGGGATGCACATCTAAAGGAATGCCAGGTTTGTGATCTTTCATATAATGCTCGGGAAGAGCAATGCTGTGGCTGAAATCAGCCCTAAAGACAATGAGACACAGATTTGTTGCCATCAAATTTGTTCTTTACCCACAGATGACAAAGAACAAATTTGATGGCAAAATAAAAAAAAAAAACAACAAAAGATTGATGGCAGAGAAAGATGATATCTGTAAGCAAGCCAACAACAGTACAGAACAGAAGGAGAGGGCCAAAGGCGTGCGCACAGGGTGTGCTGGGTGTGCCTGGGCACACCCTAAACACCTCATGTGCTACAGATTCCCCCTGCTGCCTGGACCCCTATGTTATTTACTGGGCCCTTTCTTTTGTAAATGAACACAGTAATGCTTTTCTTGTCTTGCATACACACGGTCACACAAAGTTGTCGGAAAATCTGATCGTTCTGAACGCGGTGACGTAAAACATGTACGTCGGGACTATAAACGGGGCAGTAGCGAATAGCTTTCGTCTCTTAATTTATTCTGAGCATGCGTGGCACTTTGTGCGTCGGATTTGTGTACACACGATCGGAATTTCCGACAACGAATTTTGTTGTCGGAAAATTTTATAGCAAGCTCTCAAACTTTGTGTGTCGGAAATTCCAATGGAAAATGTGTGATGGAGCCCACACACGGTTGGAATTTCCGACAACGAGGTCCTATCACACATTTTCCTCAGAAAATCCGGCCGCGTGTACAGGGCATTAGTGATCAGTACTGATCACTCACTGTGTTCATACATAACGGAAGCATAGTAAACTGTGCTATATATACATACACACACGGATGTGTGTTTGAGCTTTGGGGTGCACACCCTAATGCAATAGGCTGCAACCATCTATGGAGAGGGCATTGATGACTGTTATATTGTGGAGATGCAAGTTAGCAGGGAATTGAGAATAATCAATTTTAACATAGAGGATGACTTGATACAGGTATGGGAAAAAGGTAAGGCTGAAGTTCAGTATTGTTTGGCAAATAGATATAATAATAATAGTAAAAAAACTTTCAAATGTATAGTTAACAAACGAAAGGGAGAAAATAAGAGTTTACTGTTAGGTTTTGCACACCCTTTAACATCAAACAGCTTCATTTTGGTGGGTCAGCAGTGGCATTTGGTTGTATTTGATGGACTGGGAACAGGAAAAGGCTTCAGTGTTTGTAATGGTTTCCATTTAGCCTTTCACTGTAATCTTATCAGGTTGACTTGAAACAGAAGTCACTTGCATATTTAGAAACTGTCAAGTGAATTTAATATGCTGGAGTAATAACCCTGACATAAGCCAAAACTAAACCAGCCTATTGACGTGATCCACACAAAGTGTGAAAAACTGAATGGTATAATTAATGTCCAATACTTGGTATGTCATAAATATTTGATATGATAACTGTGTGGGACAGATTGGGTTTGGTCCAGATTAGACTGCTGTCTTAAAATGAAACAAATGACCTTCTTTTCTGTGCCTGATTTATTTTATACATTTGAGCTAGAAAAACACTAAACGATGAGAGCATTACAGGGTAATTTGGAATAATTATTTCTCTGACTCTCTATTTTTCTTACTGTGAAGGCCATTGTTGAGGTTATGTATGTGTTTTTTACCCGCGGTCATTGTTATTCTTTGGCTGGTTGTATAAATACATATAGCTATGCTTTTATCAGAATTTTGATATAATTGTCTACTTTATGCTAAGTCTGAAGACTCTCAGAGCGGTAGCAGTCAGGGGGTGAATAAAATAAAACCAATATTTGTTTATACTGGGCAAAAGTCCTTGATTTCCAGGGAGACCTAATCTGCATTCTGCTGGCCTTGTAACCTCTTGTTAAATTGCTTGTATATTACAGACCTATTTTGCCTGTCTAGGGATCCTACAGTTTCTTTCGCAATATTTTTATTGAATAAAAACCCAAAACAAAACAGTGAACAGACGCCAAAGCCAGTGGCGAACAGTAACTTGGGGAGAACGACACTCATACCACAGACAAGTAGGTTGCTTAAATGGTGTAGCTAGTAGCTTCAAACAAAGACAAAAAGTAACCAGGTGAGGATGCCTCAGCACCTTTACAGTCTATGGGGTAATAACAAACCATATACAGGGGGTCCCCGGGTTACAAACAAGTTAGGGACTGTAGGTTTGTTCTTAAGTTGAATCTGTTTGTAAGTCAGAACAGGTACATTTTTTAAGTGTAGCTCCAGCCAAAAAAACTATTTTTAAGCTTTTTGGATAGCATAGGGAAGGGTTAGCTCCCCTGTAACATTTGTTTTGCTGTGTGTGCCCCTGTTCAGAAGATTTCACCTCACTTTCTGTCCCAATGACAATTGGATTTTGAAAATTTTGGGTTGTTGTGGAAACAAGCCTTGGTGATAAAGCATCAGTGGAGGTACCTTTTCCCCATAATAGCTCTTACGGGGGTGAATGTCCCTTTCTAGGGGTAAATTTCCACTCACTTCCTGTTGTTTCCCTCCGTTTGTAAGTAGGAGTCGTTTGTAAGTCGGATGTTTGTAACTAGGGGACCCCCTGTAGCTCTGAATGATCAAAGCTTAGAAGGTATACTAGGCAAAAAAATATTCCAGACATCATCATGTAGCAAATATCATACAATACCTGAGATTTACCTATGTACGTATTTGGAATAAAGTGTGAGATAGCTCTCAACGACCAAAAAAAAATTTAAAGAATATATCTATAATAAAATTATTTTGAGAAAAAGGGCAGAAAAAATGTATCCTGAAAGTGTGTCCAGAAATCAATAACAAGCTCCACACATGGGCTTCTGGCTATAAATAACCAAAAATAGGAAGTAAAAAAGGAAGCAACAGGAAAGAAGAGTAATAGTAGAAAACCAAAAAGAACAGAGTCATGAAAGAGAAAAGAAGCCCCATCCCAGAGAATCCAAGGCCGCCACCAGTGGGCTCAACAAAAAAAAGTCCAAAAAGCTGGAAGGCGGGATCATTGCTAGAAACTGGTCCAACCAAGGTTGCCAAATCTTACAAAATTTGTCCCTATTGTCCACGAGTATCGCCGTCAGCTTCTCGTTCGTCAACGTACCGTGCACCTGTCGCTTCACCTACTCAAAAGAGAGGAGAGGTGTTTTCCACGCCTTTGCAATGGTTTGTTTACTAGCCATAAAAATGTGTGTTGCCAAGATATGTTCTTGTTTCGTTAACTTCGAGATGGGCTTATGGAGTAGAGCTTCCCACGGGTCCTTGCGTATATTAGAATGAAAGAGCATATTGACCAAAGCGTATTCCCGGATTCACAGCCTTTTTACATTGGGGCATGTCCACCATATGTGCTTCATATCACCCTGATCAGAACAACCCCGTAAACACAACGCTGGGTGCGATCTTACAGTTTCACAAGCATACTTCGTAACTACTCTCTGATACATTCCAGAATCAGTTTGCGGCAAGATTTTAGCTATTTGCAAACATCCCCACTGACTTTGGGCAAAAAAGAGCTAGCAACAGCACACTTCCTTCAGGCCTCAGGGCCAGTTCACACCACATGCAGTCCAGTGCCTTTTTGTTCTGCATCAAAAATGCATGGAAAGTAGGTTATATGGTTTCCAGTAGCATAGTTCACACCAGTGCAGGGGCTTTTCAGTTCTAGAAAAAAAAGTAGAACATGCTGCATTTTCCCTGCGCTGGACTGTACTGTAACGCAGTAAAACGCATCAAAAATGCACTGGACAGCACTAGAACGCATCAAAAATGCACTGGACCCTAGTATAGTGTGGGGAAAAACAGGAAATAAAGAAAAAAGCACCTGGAATGCATCCGGAAATGCAGCAAAAATGCACCGGAATGCATCAAAAACGCATTAAAATCGTGCATGCAGAAACGCATTCAGACTGGATCTGGAGTGCAATTTGTGGTGTGGTGTGAATCGACCTTGAATTAATTTGCAGGGCAGATATGGCACTCTAGTCAAGTCAGCATTAGCTGAGTCCAGCAACAGAGTGCCTCCTGTGCATGCACTGGCAAACAAATCGCCATGGCAAGCACAGATTTTTGCCACTGCAGCCACAGTAGACACTCCGGAACACCATTATCATATTAGTACACAGACTGCAGTGCCAACATATCTAACAATGCCAAAGCCCTGAAGAACAAGGGAGAGCCCCCATTCTCCTCAAAAGGGGTTGGCTATGTTTTATATCATACACTAATAAAGTGATCGCTGTTCCTCAACCAGTTGAAGTTTTCAGAATTCTCTGGTAATACATGGCACTTCTTATCCACCTCCACAATCTGCACAGTTTGCATTGACTGAATTGGCAGTGTCTGCTCTATCATAAATCATCGGCCTAACAAGTCATCCTCCCATGGTAATTGACATGCATTTTGACCAATTACACTATCCCCATGGTTTGCTGCAGAAGTGTGAAGATTGTAGTTGAGCCCTCTGAACATCCACTGAGCCTTGGGTTCCTGCCTAGGTTGACTTGTGGATTATCTGACTTTGGTTAAGGAGTATATTTCTGATTTATTCTTGGTTCACCAGCAAATAATGAAAGTAGTTGTAAACCCTCACATATACTCACTGGAGAGACTAGCCCCAGTGATAAACAGAGAATAATCAAACCCCCTACATATGTTGTACATGTTTATCTGCAGTGCTCTCAATTTCTCAGCAGTAGAAGGGGAGGGGGGGGGGGGGGTGAAGATCTGATGTCACACACTGCACAGCATAAAGAGGAGAGCTCGGTGTAATCTGAGACCTGTGTCTGAGACCACCACCACCACACTCAGACTTATAGTGAGGGGAAAGTCTGGTGAGGCTGAATGTTCCTCTTCATAGAGTTCTTATGCCCAGCAGTTGCCAAAGGGCAGGGGGATCATCAATGTTAGCACTTCTGCATCTATCAGAGCTCTAAGGGCTGGACAATTTTCATAAGCTAGACCAAACCCAGTCTTTTTTGTTAATTGGAGACAGTACTTTGAGATCCTTTAAAATGCCTGCTGGCAGTGATCATGTTCATTAGCTGGATGAGTTTTACATGCTCAAATATTAAATCTTGTGTAAGCTATTTATGTGTACTGTACAGAAGGTGCTGTTTTAAATACAAATTGCTATGGCACTCTTTTTTCACAGTTGTATTGGAGACCTGAGCTTTACTTTGAGTAATTTTTTTGTCTTACTACTTTTCAGTAATTTTACATATATATCCATAGTATTCAATTACGGTGTCTCTGGCCTCCAGCCTCCCCTACTGTGATGCTATTTCATGAATTCAGCATCTTTCACCTTCATGACTAAGGGCTTCCTCATTGTTCCCTGGAGGCTCATCTCATCCAACTTCTAAAACTGCCCAGTCTTCTGCTTATTCTCCTACCCTAACAAACCGCTTCTGTGATCAGCAACATATGTCCATGTTTGTTGATCTTATGGTAATAGAAAAAAAAGTGTGGCACAGCACCTCTGTCTTTACGTCAGTGATTATAAGAAATGCATTTTAATTAGGTAAGGAGAAATGTATAAATTGTAACTGGAACAGATGGAGAGGTAATGTCTCTCAGTGAAGCACCTTTTTCGTGGTCAAATGTGAAAGGTGGGATTTCTTCTCACTTTGGGGGGGTTTTCCCTTATTACAGGCTGTATTACAATTACAATGCGGTTTTCAGGAAGATATAAAGGCTGCCGCTGGTGTGGGCTCCAAGTTACTTTGCTTTCTACGCTTACCATAAAGTTCACAGAAGACTATATGAGTGGTTACGTGTACTCTATATTTTTAAATACAATGGGGAATGTTTTACTAAAACCAGAAAGTGCAAAATCTGGAGGAGCTGTGCATGGTAGCCAATCAGCTTCTAACTTCAGCTTGTTCAATTAAGCTTTGACAAAAAGACCTGGAAGATGATTGGTTTCCTTATGCACAGCTACACCATATTCTGCACTCTCCGGTTTTAGTAAATCAACCCCAATGTTTGTAGATCCTGGTAGCACAGATAATAATAAGAACCATTATAGTCCATTTCTCTGGTGTCCTAACAGTCCATCTTAAAACCTGACCCCTGACAAACCAACAACCCCCCTCCCCAGAGATGATTGCAGGGGAAAAAAAAAACACGGAAGGCGGATGGCCTCCTTACCTAAGAAGGGAGATGTCCTGCCTGCCCGGAATGACTCCAATCTCCTGTCCTCCTCCCTCCCCTGTCCGAGCCGGGGAGTGGAGCCACTGCAGGTGAGCCATCTTGGCGGTTGCTGGGTCGGCCTTCCCCTCCGCGTATCTCCTTCCTCCTCATCCCCCTTGGCCAATAAGGCTGCTTCTCCTTTCGGCCTAACGGAAAACGGGTCTCACAACCTGCTTCCTGATTGGCAGAGAGGAGATTTAGTGTGAAAATAGCGAATTTTCATTCACTATTGTCACACAACTCGGTGGGCTTTGGGCGCAGTGCTCTGCGACCCAAGCCCACTCTTTTTTTGAAGCCTAATAGAGTCTCTGGCTCTAATCACATGCTTAAAAAAAACACCCCCCTCATTGGAAACCATGGTCCGGCGTCCCTGATGGACAGGCTGCCACTGCCTTACAGTATATAGCATGAGGTAAAGGAGAAATGATTAAATCTCATTATAAACTAATACCTCTGCTACGGGCTGCTGCCAATTACAACTGAATCTGCAGCATATTTAGGTCTGTCTAATAAGTCAAAGGATAGGGAATCTTGGAGCAAAGGAAAACACAAAAATGTTGGTGATATGGACTTGGTAAGTACTATAAAGGCCTTAAAACTCCTCTTTTACACCAGGAAAAATATAATCTTAAACTGGATATGCACTGAGCCCTTACATATAAGGCCTCATGCACGCTGGACATTTTGACATTTTGCTAACTCTCCTAAATTCCTTTCCTCCTGGAAGCAGAGTTTTGGCAGAAAAAAATGCTTGATGCTTGTAAACAAATCTGTTATGGCTATCATTACTTATTCTGGTCATTGGAATGAAGTACCGCTCAAGTGCTAAATGTGCCTAGCACTTAGGCATGTTTAAACGCATTGTTGGGTTTTTCTTCTGCCTCTGCATGGACACATAGGCTAACATGCAGGGATGTTTAGAGGCAGGAAAAGAAAGGAACAACAGAAAAAGCATGCGGCATGCGTGAAGAATTATGTATGGAAACAATTACTAAATACAGTGCTACCTATCTATTGATTTACCATAAAGCCAGAGGCTGCCCTGCAAAATTCGACACAATCTGGTTGAGTAGGCCTTTTGTTATAAAGTGTTTCCAAAGGCACAAGGTTTTTTATCTTAATGCATTCTATGCATTACGATAAAAAAAACTTCTCTGTCTAGCAGACCCCTCTGTTCCTCTAATACTTATCTGAGCCCCATCTAGATCCAGCGATGTTGCACAAGAGCCTCGTCTGTCTGGCACTCTCCCTCTTCATTGGCTGAGACACAGTAGCAATCGCCATTGGCTCCTGCTTCTGTCAATCAAAGTCAGTGAGCCACTGAGGAGAGAGGGGAGGCGGGGCCAAGCCTGAATGGGAACACAGAGCAGCAGCTCGGCTCAAGTGTCCCCCGATAGCCAGCTGCTTGCTCTGGGGGAACTCAGCAGGAGGGAGGGGCCAGGAGCACTGAAGAGGGACCCAAGAAGAGGAGGATCTGGGCGGTTCTGTGCAAAACCACTGCACAGAGCAGGAAATTATAATATGTTTTTTTTTTTTTTAAATTAAAAAAAACAAGATTTTAATATCACTTTAACTCCTGTGAACAGCTAACTATTGCCTCACCATCTTACCTGTAATAAGTTGAGTCTCTTTCCCAAATTGCCAAAGTTTTTTTTTGTCTGTTTGCATGAAGTCGAAGCACAAAGCACACTCACAATGAAATGAGTACAGCGAATCTCTTTTATTGTAAGCCATTGTATACATGTATATCTTTCACCACCGCATAACCAAGTTAATGGTTACTGTTGCAATAATTTATTTTCCAGTTACAATTTGCATTTGAAAAAAGAAAACACATGTAAATCCTGCTCAACTCTAGCTGTTACATGTATAGTTCTGTTAATGCAATACTTTGTATAATATGGCTATGTATACCTTGTAAAGGTGCAGTTTCATCTTATTAATAAACTTAAAGTAGAAGTCCACCCTAAAACTAAAATCCATGCATCTATAGACATCCACAATCTAACACTAATCTATCTAGCCCTGTTAAGAAGAAATCAGTATACATACCTTTTTTTTTAAGCCGTTTTGATCCAATCTCCAGCAGCGGAAGCTCTGCAGAGGACACAGCCAACAGCGGCTGTCAAATGAATTGGAAGTGATGTCATCCATAGAGTTACTATGGGGCTTCCATTGTCAGCTTCCTCCTCTACACTCACCTCCACAGCGAAGCTGCAGATGACAGCTCAGAGTGGGATCAAGCCGGATCGGCTTCAAAAAAGTTATGTATACTGATTTCTTCTTCTTCACAGGGTTAGATAGGTTAATGTTAGATCGCGCATGTCTATAGATGCAGGGATTTTAGTTTCAGAGTGGTCTACTTTAAAAAAACAAAAAACAAAACTAAAATGTACTTTCAAACAAGCCATATATTTTTTAATAATGTACAGTTGACCACTGGGACATAATGGAATCATTTAAATGGCTCTGTCCAAAGCCCCTTAATGCATAATATAGCATTTGTTTTTTTGCATTTCTGGTGGAAGTGAAAACAGTAATTACCTTCTGTTAAGACGTCAAAGCTGTACTTCGCTATCTGTAATCAAATTGTGTCCCTTTTTATGTTTACTGTAATAAATCATTTTCTAGATTCCATCCAAGCTCTTTCCATTAAGCTTGACTCAGACACAAATTTAAGGTTTCAGATTTGATGAAATGACTTATATGTGTAGAAATGCACTTTATTTCACATATCTCTCATTGTTCATGGAGTTGAACAAGTAACACATCTTAGAACAAGTCAGGGACTTGTCTCGGCAATCTTTCTGCCTACATTTTTACATAAGAAAGCCAGGATGAATATACGATTTATAAAAATGTACAGTGATGTAATAACAATTTAAATGTCACTTAAGATGCCTGGCGCACAACTTCAAAGTGCATTTTCTAGTGTGCAGATAATTATCTAGAGTTAGAGCTAGTCTGTTGTAGATCTGATATTTTTCATGATAGATTGGGTTCAAAAGTATATGAGTAAGCAGAAATTGTTATTCTGGGAGAGTGAAAGATGTACAACATTTTAATGCATGGCAATGCTGACATTTCTTAATGTATTGTGTATAAATACAAATATTAATCCTAACAGAAAATAACTGAAGGTAGTTAAATAGGCTTTTTTTGTTCCCTAAAGAAGAAGTATCATTTTTTTTTATAACAGAGTTATTTCATCCAGGGGATAGGGTACATGTAGTACTTAGTTCTATCTTAGCTCTAACGAGCAGGGCCCTCTGATTCCTTCTGTATTGAATTGTATTGTACTTGTACTGTCTGCCCTAATGTTGTTGTAAAGCGCTGCATAAACTGTCGGCGCTATATAAATCCTGTATAATAATAATAATAATCTTACTGCGTAATGTGGAAGGCTAGCTACTTGGTTTGGCACTACCCCAGCCTTCCGACAACACATCTAACAAGGGGACAGCTAGCAAGAAGACTGACATACCCCCCTTTCTGAATTCCTCTTGCCGGTACTTGTATAAGGCAAGTGCTTGAAGCCAGAGAGAAGCCCTGGCTAGCTGTGTTGTTGGATGGTGGGGGTGTCCTGTGTTGTTGGATGGCCGGGGGGGGGGGGGTCCTGTGTTGTTGGATGGCCGGGGGGGGGTCCTGTGTTGTTGGATGGCAGGGGGGTCCTGTGTTCTTGGATGGCAGGGGGGTCCTGTGTTCTTGGATGGCCGGAGGGGTCCTGTCTGACCATGTAGCTAGCATTCCACAGCACGTAGTAAGGTGGGACAAAGTACTGCATGTACCTTGTCCCCTGGAGGAAATACCATAATAAAAAAGAAATGACACTTCTTCTTTAATCTTGACAGCTATTTTGTGTCAATATTTAAACAGAGTGTTTATGAATGTCCACAGTAATTACCAGCATAGTAATATTTTTTTTAAGTAGATGGGTGTTGAAAATTTTGGGATGGAATTTCCAGATGCACAATGACAGTAAATACAATAAATGTGATCCATATCTGATCATTTCTGCTGCTCAAAGGCTCATTGTGAAGGTTCAACTTAAAGCGGAACTACGCGGCATCTGAGGAACACCAAGTAAAAATGCTATTTAATTAATTTTTAAAATTCAAAGCAAACTCCCCCTTCATCCATGTCTTTATTTTTCTGAGAAATCACTTTGAAAATGAAAAACAACCCCCTTAGCATTTCTGGTTGTGGCCATCTTGAATAAGTGTAGATGATTCAGGTATCATTTGCATAGGCAAAAAACCAGGAAGTAGCTGAAGAAATGTAAAAAAAAAAAATAGTTGAAAACAAGTTAATGTGATGCAAGTTTCTATCTATTTACTAATGCTAGTAACATAATAAAGATTAAAAATGGTCAATGTTGATTGAGAGAGTGAAGTTCCACTTTAGGTGCCATACTTGCGGATTGTATTTGTTTGACCATATACGTTGGTCGCCAAGTCTGGTATAGATCAAATCTCCTTATTCCAAGGTTAAGATGGTTGAGGAGGTTAGGAGGCTGATCTTTTTCATCATCATGACTTTCTTGAAAATGAAGGCTTTTCGAGACCAAAGAAAACCTTACCTGTGTGTGTGTGTAGCTAATTTTTTTTTTGTCTACCACTAAAAATGGCAATTATCAGATGAGCATGGTGGAGAAAAAACAGCTAAATGATACACAATAGAGTAAGTTTAACTTATTATTTTGTTTTATTTCTGAAAGTAAAATATGCAGTGACTTTTTATTACTTTTGAAAATCCACAAAGGTTTAGCAGTCTGATTAATCAGACAGAAGCCAGGGGCTTTCTTTTGATGCCGCTCTTTTAATCACATGGAGGATATCATTATCCTTCCTTGTGGTGTTGCTGGTAAGCACACCAGCAGATGTCTGGCAGGTCAGTAGGGAATTTTCCTTTCTCAGGAGAAAACAGCTTAAATCGAGAGAGGAGCCTCCATATGCTGAGTGCATGCAGCTTAACTGGTGACTTTAAAGAAGCTAAGATCACTATGAGAAATGGTGGAGAGGGCCGGTATGATAGTTCCTAAATTCCTATATATCCTTTTTTGTACAGATTGGCGGGTTCCCTGGAACGGACATTGCGGGTCTTATAAGTGGATTTGTAAACATGTTAAATAGATAAAGTGATGCGCTCGTAATATCTATAGGATATCCTACTATTCAATGTGCTGATAGGTTGTCAGCACATTGAATATTAGGATATCCTATAGATATTACCAGCGCATCACTTTATCTATTTAACTATTTATAAGTGGGGTGTCACTGAATGATTGCAGCTGCAGTATCTGGATATTTGAACTCTTTTTTATATATCAGTTTTTTTATATATCATTTTTTACACTACTTTGTACACTATTTTACAGTTTTATATATTCACTTTAGCGCTTGAGTACCTTAATACTTTTATTCACGATTTGTAAACATGACTCTCTTTCAAAATGTCTGGATTCAGTATAGCAAACTGAACAAAATGACATAATAGAGTTTGTATGTATTTATATATAATTTATATACTGTATATATAGGAGTCGGTTTGCGAAAGGCAAATATACTGTGCACTTTTGCAAGAAAAGTTGCACTCTGCAAGAGCAGTTGCTCCAGTACTTAGTAAATGGGAGATAACTTTGCTGACTTCCATCATCCAATTACTTACAAGCAAAAATTCTGCTTTTTCTTTATTTTAATTGCATGCGTTTGGGTATTCTTTGTAAAGTGAAGCTTTGCCTCATTTACTAAGCTCTGGAGCAACTACACTTGCACAAGTGCACAGTTTATGTGCCTTAGTAAATCAACCCCATAGTCTCCAAAGAAGTACATATATATCTGGCCAACATTCAAAGTTCTCACTTTAAGTGGAGAAACTGTAAAGGTTATTCCTCAAATGTGCAACACAAGCCGAAAATTTTTCTTCATTTTAGATCAGGGAATAGTTAGATCCTTTATTGTTGTGGGTTCTCTTTTGAAGAGATTTTCATCCACTCCTCATTTGATGTCACCAAAACAGGGCAGAAGAAATCTTTGTGATGGAGACACAGCATTCAAAACTTGTAAGAAGTTATATGTAACCCTTCCCAAATACTATGAGTCCATTCACATTATCTCTAGTGTTCTCAGGTGCTATTCATTTTGAATGGCACCCCAACTAAGTAATCCAACACACCTCCATTGTCCCTGGATTGCAGTGCACCACAGCAAATGGTAACACACTACTATGTATTGTGGTGTGTTGCACCAGAACAAATTCTGCAGGCCTGATTTTTACAGTGCTGTGGTGTGTTTGGAGGCCCCTTCAATTGAATATGATTCCTTGAAAAAAAGCTTATTTACCCACAACATTAAAGTGAAGCTCCACCCAAAAGGGGAAACTCCACTTGTGTGCCTTACCCCCCCCCCCTGCTGCCACATTTGGCACCTTTTTGTGGGGGGTTGGGGATCGGGTACATGGTTTTGACAGGTACCCACTTCTGGCTCAGTTTGCCATGGCAGACTAAACTGGAAGTTTGGCCCCCCTCCTTCCCCAGCATCCTATTCACAGATTGCAGCTCGCTTTGTGAATGCACGGTAGGAAACCAGCTGTGAAGCCACAAGGCTTCACTAATGGTTTCCCTTAGTCAAGATGGCGGCGCCAGCACCCGACAGCCAATTGAACAATTGGCTCAGGTGAGGACACCACTGGAAGCCTGGACAGGTAAGTGCACTAATATTAAAATTCAGCAGCTACAGTATTTATAGCTGCTGTTTTTTTTTTTTTGGGGGGGGGGGGGGGGGCTGGAGCTACTTTTTAACATGTGTTTTTTAAAGTACTGCATTTAGGCAGATACGTACAGTATATCCGAGTGGACCCTAAAAGAAGAAGTCTAAGCTAGGGTTATGCTTAACTAAGCTACTATAAATTGCAGTAATTCTTTTCAATACCCCACATATGCTGTAAGGACAAAAGCTAAATAGATTCACCAGTGGGCATGTGCAGTGGATGCATCTAAGTGTTTACGTTTTCCTGTCTGTTTATTTTTTAACTTTATCGAAAGTTAACAAACACACACTTCTTTCAATTCTATGGACAACAGCTTATTGTGATGCAATATATTATGCATTATTGTGCTGCTTTTTGCTGCATTTTTATGCAACCAACACTAATACACCTGTATGGGGTAAACACGGCACATAGAAGACAATTGTTTTCTACACATCCTTGCATTGAGCCTATGTCAATCAATGCAGATCGATGCCGCTCAATGCACCTGGTATGAACGAGCCCTGTGTTAAATTGCCTTTATAGATTCCATTTGCGGTGTAATAATTTTCATGTATTTCTCCTAATAGCTAACATTATTGTGCAAACTGTCACCTGTAAGTGGCTGAGTTGTAGGAGGGATGGGCAGATTTGAATTTGGCAGTTGGAAAACAATAAGGCCTTATATCAATGGTAACAGACTGTGTAAACTATATGTGTGAAATGCAAAATATACTGTTCTTACTGATTTATTGCATATAAGTACAGTTTATATTGGGCTGTATTTGAATAATAATGCAGGAATTTTCCAATGCTTCCAAGGTTAAGATGGTTGAGGAGGTTAGGAGGCTGAGCTTTTTCATCATCATGACTTTCTTGAAAATGAAGGCTTTTCGAGAGCAAAGAAAACCTTACCTGTGTGTGTGTGTAGCTAATTTTTTTTGTCTACAACTAAAAATGTCAATTATCAGATGCGCATGGTGGAGAAAAAACAGCTAAATGATACACAATAGAGTAAGTTTAACTTATTATTTTGTTTTATTTAACTAAGCTGCTATAAATTGCAGTATTTCCTTTCAATACCCCACATATGCTGTAAGGACAAAAGCTAAATAGATTCACCAGTGGGCATGTGCAGTGGATCCATCTAAGTGTTTACGTTTTCCTGTCTGTTTATTTTTTAACTTTATCGAAAGTTAACAAACACACACTTCTTTCAATTCTATGGACAACAGCTTATTGTGATGCATTATATTATGCATTATTGTGCTGCTTTTTGCTGCATTTTTATGCAACCAACACTAATACACCTGTATGGGGTAAACACGGCACATAGAAGACAATTGTTTTCTACACATCCTTGCATTGAGCCTATGTCAATCAATGCAGATCAATGCAATGCACCTGGTGTGAACGAGCCCTGTGGTGAATTGGCTTTATAGATTCCATTTGCAGTGTAATAATTTTCATGTACTTCTCCTAATAGCTAACATTATTGTGCAAACTGTCACCTGGAAGTGGCTGAGTTGTAGGAGGGATGGGCAGATTTTAATTTGGCAGTTGGAAAATAATAAGGCCTTATATCAATGGTAACAAACTGTGTAAACTATATGTGTGAAATGCAAAATATGCTGTGCTTACTGATTTATTGCATACAAGTACAGTTTATATTGGGCTGTATTTGAATAATAATGCAGGAATTTTCCAATGCGTTGGCAAATATACAAATAATTCCCTTTTAAGTTGAACCCTTATCTGGCTAACATGTTACGCACTTGATAATGGCTCTTGTAACAGTCAGAGCACATGCAGTCACATGTCAGGTCAGAGAACAGACTGGGTCCAGGGGGACCACAGGCGCTGAGCCATGAGACAGCCTTATTATCTCTTGGCTGTGAAAGTGAGCCTGTCATGAGTGGGCATCATTCTGGGTATATGACCTGTGTATACTAATGAAATGATGGATCAGAGGGAGAGGCTCCTTGCTCACTGAGGCATCATAAGATTTGAAGCTTAGTTAAATTGAGTGCTGCAGGTGCTTAATGACTCCATGTAGACAGGTCTCTGGGGGGATAAGTAGACTATATTTATAATTATGCTGAAAATATTAGTGGTTGGAGCTTTATTTAGCTCTAATCATCACTCTTATGCTGTATATGTGCAATATTTGATAAAATAACAAACAGAAATATGTGTGAAATACATCATATACTTTGCATTTGGTGGGAAAACATATATTTTTTTTAGAATGGACTCTTTAGACTAAATGAGAACTATTCTTTGAATAAAATAACAAGTATAAGTCACGTTAAAAAAAAAAAAACCTTTACCCAGCGAGCATGGAGGCTGCTGTTGTTTATGTAGCCTTCTGACTATGCTAGTTGCCCAATGGTGATGCTAATCTAAATACTTAAAAGTGTTACTAAACCCAGGATCCTGTATTCACAATATCTGGTCTTCCACAGTAAACAGGATATGGCAGTGCAATTATTTTAGTAAATATAAACTGCTAAATACCTTTACCAGTCTTGTGACTTTATATCAGTGTCCATCAGAGCACTAGTAAAGCTTGTAGGAGGAGTCTTTTATACTCCCCTGATTGTCCTATGAGGCTGCAGAACCCCTGACCCTCTGTCTAGACAGTGCTGATTGGCCCTGTGCTGATCACATGCGCTCTTCCAAGGAAAAAAAAAAACTCTCTAGCAATGCACACGGAACTGAGTATGTGCAGCTTGCCCCCAAGGCTCTGTTCTATCAGCAGATAGATTAGGGACAGTGGAAGAAGAGGAAGATCAGAGAAGACAGGATCAAACAGCCTTTTTTACACAATGCAGAGGATTAAAAAGCACACGATAAGTTTGTGTTACCATTCATACAGCATGCCTAAAAAAATTACCTACTTTTTACCTTTTAGATGTTTTTCATTTGAAGACTACAAGAATGACTATCAGGTTTTTACCAATGTTAGAGTGAGTCCATCCCAGGTCTGTCTTCATTATTATATAATGCAAGAAGCCCAGCCTTTACACCTTTAACCCTTTCTTAGAACCCCTTGTCCAAATCTAGTTACAATTGATAATGATAATCTGCCTGAACAGTACAGACAGGGTTAATTATGGCAAACACAGCTGCCCAGCCCCCTTCATAAACAAAAAGAACTATGTAGGATTTTTTCTTGCTGGAGGGTCTAGAATATGATACCTAAAAAAGGTAAACTGCAATTTTTATTTTTTTATTTATTAATTATTTTTTTAATCATGCTATCTGAAAGTGGACAAATATAAAGTAGGTGTTATCCCAATTTGGCTGCAAAAGTAGAAATACATTTTTGAGTATATGTAAAACCTCACCATGTAAACAACCCATTCAGTTTAAAAAATAAATGAAAAGCAAAACATTTGTATATATATATATATATATATATATATATATATATATATATATAAAAATTTAAAATACCTTTTTCCCCTGTTTTATACATGAACACATATCCTTTAAGCTCCTTATACAGGTGAGAACAGATGAGAGCTGGGGGAGAAGAAACAGGAGCACACTGTTCAGAATGGCTGTGCAGGGGGGAGGCGTTTCAGCAAAAGTCTGAGCTGGAGGAGAGCTGGCTAAGTTCTCAACACAGCTAGAGAACTGACCACACTTTTCTCTCATGCCTAGTGTAGTCAGTTTTTAACAGGAAAGCAGGGGGACTGTCAGGAACACCAAGTATGTCACACAAAGGAAGCAATACAAAGAGAACAGTATACTTTATCATACAAGTACATGGTACAGCAGGCACATATCAGGAAATGTTGGGTACATTTTCTTTAAAAGAGAAGTATGTTATTTCTTTCAGAATCATACTTGCCTAGACATGCCTTACCGCCGGCTACTGGCGATCGCTCGGTTCTCAGGACTCCCTAAACAGAGAGCTGGTGACTGTCAGTCACTGCCCCTATCTAATCTGCCCCCCCGCTCCCTGGAGTGCTGGGCTGTGGAGGGGGTGGGAACGGCCAGGTCAGGCTCTCAGCCTCTCGCTGAGAGACTGAGCTGGGTGCCGGTCCAGACATGTGGGTGGATCCCAACCATACGGTCGCAATCTTTTCCAAGCCTGGACCGGCTCTGTGACATCAGCCGACTGCGGGCTTCAGTCCGCTGTGCTGAAAACAGGTCACAGGAGTGCAGAATGAACTGGACTTCTGTGCTCTACAGGAGAAGTACAGTCAAAGGAGCTTTGGCTTTACTTCTCCCTTAAGGCAGATCATTGAAACCATAATGTCCCAAAAATCTGACGTGCCACAGAATTGTTGCCACAATGTGCTACAACACATTATACTGCATTGCCATGCTTTTCAGCTTGTGCATTAATGTGTTATTCAAAATTAGTGGCACGCAAGGTGTCAACACATGTAAAATATAGATGTAAATGAGCATGCTGTGTAATGGGTAGTTGGTGGCTAGAACTAAAGGTGCCGAAACTAAGCTTCATTTTACATACACAGTTAAGTAATTGGATCACTTTAAGCCTAGTGGCTCTTTAAAGGGCTCCCATATGACAATTGGTATGTAGACGATGAGTCATTTAAATCAGGAAATGATGGTCAATTCCAGACTGAGATTACCAGATCTTATGACCTATAATATATGAATAAAACAATGCATCTGAGTAATGAATGCTTATCCATATGTATAAAGACTTAGATTGTCCCCTGGGGTCGGTATCAGCATCTTTTCCAGGCAACATCACAGCCAGATTCAGTTTACAATGATTAGTCATGAACACCAAGCACTCACTATATAAACTGGATGCAAACTCTCCGGACACAGTGACATATCAGTGTGGTGAGCCAAAGGGTTCTGTGTACAATGGTTTAGGCTGCTTGGTCATCATAAAATTTACAGAGATCTGATACGTTCTTCCCGAATCCCCAAGTGATAATGATATTGCATGACACCATAAAACAGCTTTCTATCTACAAAGAACATTGGAAACAAAATATTACATAAGAATCATCTGAGTTTATTCTCAGTTTATTCAGCTCAGTCTCTGATGATAATTAACGAGAACTTACTTCTTCTTTGATGTTTGATTCATCAGCTCAAGAAAAACCCACGTAATAATAGAATTGCGATAAACTAATCTCTACATGGAATTACAGAGCATGAGCCTCGCTACAGAAACCAACAGATCTGCTTATAATGGCAGGCAAAGTTAGTACTTTAACCAATTGGGTACCAGTCTGTAATTCCTTTTTTAGTACCAGTCCATTTTTCAGTGATGTGATAGTTTGACTGACAAATACTCGGTCATGCAATACTGTATTTTATTTTTATTTAATTTACATACATATATATACATTTTTTTTATAAGCATGTGAGCTTTAATGGCATCCCAGTCTTAGTTCGTAGGGTTCAATATTGAGTTGGCCCACCCTTTGCAACTATACCAGCTTCAATGCTTCTGGGAAGGCTGTCCATAGGTTTAGGAGTGTGTCTATGGGAATGTTGGACCATTCTCCCAGAAGCGCATTTCTGAGGTCAGGCACTGATGTTGGACGAGAAGGCTTGGCTCTCAGTCTCTGCTCTAATTCATCTCAAAGGTGTTCTATCTGGAAGGGGTCAAGACTCCGTGCAAGCCAGTCAATTTCCTCCACCCCAAACTCACTCATCTATGTCTTTATGGACCTTGCTTTGTGCACTGCTCCAAATCATTTGGTGGAAGGGGGATTATGGTGTGGGGGTTGTTTTTCAGCTGTTGGGCTTGGCCCCTTAGTTCCAGTGAAGGGAACTCCTAAGGTGTCAGCATACAAAGACATTTTGGTCGGTTTCATGCTCCCAACTTTGTGGGAACAGTTTGGGGATGGTCCCTTCCTGTTACAACATGACTGCGCACCAGTGCACAAAGCAAGGTCCATAAAGACATAGATGAGCGAGTTTGGGATAGGGGAACTTGACAGGCATGCACAGTCCTGACCTCAATCGGAGCCTTCTTGTCCAACATCAGTGCCTGACCTCACAAATGCGCTTCTGGAAGAATGGTCAAACATTCCCATAGACACACTCCTAAACCTTGTGGACAGCCTTCCCAGAAGAGTTAAAGCTGTTATAGCTGCAAAGGGTGGGCCAACACAATATTGAACCCTACAGACTAAGACTGTGATGCCATTAAAGTTTATGTGTCCCGATACTTTTGACGAGAGAGAGAGAGAGAGAGAGAGAGAGAGAGAGAGAGAGAGAGAGAGAGAGAGAGAGAGAGAGAGAGAGAGAGAGAGAGAGAGAGAGAGAGAGAGAGAGAGAGAGAGAGAGAGAGAGAGAGAGAGAGAGAGAGAGAGAGAGAGAGAGAGAGAGAGAGAGACTTTTACACAATGCTTTACATATGTTATACTTCTACATCAGTCCTGGCCCTCTAAGAGCTTACAATCTAAGGTCCCTACCTTACATGCATATATAAACATACTCAGACCAATTAACTTACCTGCATGAATTTAGAGTGTGGGAGGATTCTGGGGTACCATGAGAAAACGCATACAATGAGAAAAACATGCAAATGCCATACAGATAATGTCCTAGTTGGGAAACCAGCAAAGGACGCTGGTGCTATAAGACAGCAGTGCTAACGCTACTGACTGTGCTGTACCAAAAACTTTCTTTTGGTTGTATTTAATGACCAACATTTTTGAAATTAAAAAAAATGCTTACTTGTGTTATAAAACCTCCTTCTGAAAAAAACTCTTTAGCTCTAGGTTTCAATACAGAGTCACAATGTCAGAACAAGCATAGAGATCAGGATGAAGTCAGAACTAGCAATCTTCATACTTGTTTACAGGCCAGTGACTTACTGGCTATAGGACCAAGTTGACAGGCAGAGAAGTAGTATTTGCAAAAGAAGAGTTTATCAGTCACAGCCTCCTTACTCCCTTAATACATGTTTTCTATAACAAATACATTATTAGTTTTACTACTTGCAAGTTATGATAGTGTTCTTCGTGGCCCAAAAGCCCAACTCTGAGCAAAATAACTCCCATGAGGTCTCCACCAGCAATATGGTGTTATTTATTTATTTATTTACTTTACATAATGACATCAGTGCCAGTCTCTACAAAAATACACAGTGGGTGCAGAGAACCATGCTTAGGGGTGGGGCCATGACACCCACCACTCACAGTCCTTCAACATTGAAGACTGTGGACATCTTGTGGCAAAGAATAGGTACTGCAAGGGACAGATCTGAATATAACAGCCAAAGCTACTTTTTTAACGTCCAGAGAGACATTTAAAATAGTCCCCAGTTGAGCTTTAAAAGTGTCTGTACTTAAACAGGCAGTGCAACTCTAGGTTGAAGGTTGGTTTGAGCAAATTATCAATAAATATAGGTGCCTACTCTCATCACAGAGACTGGTTGTATCTACAGTGCAAAATATAACCAATGCTGTTTAATACGCAGGAGGCTTAGATAGTACCTTGTAGTAGATGCAGTGATAGGTGTTTGGGGGTATGAGTGGTTGGCAACGTTCAAGTGTATTCAAGTAGCAGCTGCCCTTATATCAGCATCTCTTCTAGGAAGCATCACAGGATTGTGTGCCTCTTCTTACAAGATTTAGTGGAACATTATCTGGCAATATTTTTCATATCACAGAGAAAAGAATGCATAATTCCTCCATTATAGCCTGTTCTTATCACAGCCAGACTGTTTTATGAGCATCAAGGTTCAGATAAGCTTCCTGAGATATGTTGATATATACTTCAAACTTTGTTATGGCTTCCTAGACATGGTATATAAATAGCCCAAATTATTAACCAAAAATGCCCTAATCCAATTAAGTCTCCTGCTATACAAAACATGTCTTTCAATAATCCCCCTGCCTGCCAGAGCACACAGCTAATTAGTGTGAAGGGATAAGTCTATTGATCGCAGTATTATGTTCATGTATTCTGCAATTGAATTTGCAGTTATCGCTTGACAAGTCAATAGTTACGGTAGGAGGGATATAACAGTGATGTATTATTTGTTGCCTGCATGCGGTGTAAAATGTCGATAAGTGTGCATGTTTGTTGCATTTTTCAGAATAATACATTAATCAGCTTTATTTCCCAGGGAAAATCAGCACGTGTGTATATATAATTTAGATGTGGAACACTGCAACTTTGTTTACCAAAGAGGACCTGTCACTGGAGAAACATTGTGGCTGCCATTGTTATAGCTCTACTAAACTCTGACTGTCATGCCGATCCTCTGACTTCAGTACTTTGAGTAATTTACCCCAAACAAGTTTTACGATAAGGACTGACTTAACTTTGACTTTTCTGATCTGCTTTGACTATTTTTGGGTAAGTGGTATTAATGCATGTGTTGAAACATGTGAGTGAGCATGTCAGGTCAGTCAACCAACATCAGCACAGCAGTGAAGGCTCTATATTTCTTCATGTTTAAGGTAAAGCCCAACTCAAGCCAAAACATATTTTATTGACTTGCTTAGAGTTTGGAATGGTTAAGATGTTATTTGCCCTCCCTGTTAAGGAGATTTCTTCTCATTTTTTATCCAGTGGATTATTGGAAAGTGAGGATACTGCCCTGAGGACACGAAAAGCAAATAAACCTGACAGAAGTTCTCATCTTTATCCATTTTCATTAAAAAAAAAAAAAGTTGTATTGCTGGTTGTACCTTGTGGAGAGATTTTTCTCACTTCCTGTCTCAATAACTAAAAAAAAAACCTGACAAAGATTCTGATTCTTCCGTGCAGTAAAAAATAAGAAAAAAAAAGTATCCATCATATATACTGGTTAATCACTGTCCATTTTAAAATGAAGCAATTCCGATCACCATGTGTGCAATCATCACAAAGTCATTGGAATCACCCGGAAGTTCCTGTGCTGGTCAAGATCTCCATTTGGTGGACTTGGCGAGGTCCCTCTTTAGCAAAGAGGAGGTGCTGCTCATTTGCCGGACCCTCTTGTGAAGGCTCTCAAGACTCCAAATACTGCAGGTTCCCGAGACTCCCCCATCATTGCCGATGGGCAATATAAGCTGGTTTGACCCATAGAACGTATGCTCTTTTGGGTTCAAACTTTTTGGTAAGCCTCCATTTCACTTGGGTGGCGGTATCACTCCATTCACTCTTCATCCATTGTATTGATTGCACACATGGTGATCGGAATTGCTTCATTTTAAAATGGACTGTGATTAACCAGTATATATGATGGATACTTAGAAGATATTAGAGACTTTCTTTTTCATCACATTTTTTATACTTTTTTAATATATAAGTTTTACACTTATTTCATTCCTCACTTTTCATTACGGTTATTTTATTTAGCACTGTAGTGCTACACTTTGTTACACAATGCTCTTTAGCCCCCATTGCATCCCTCATCCCAGTCAACTCTACGCCTTTCCTCTCTTTACAGATCCACATTTTATTGCTATCCACATTTTACTGCTCACACACAAAAGGAAAACCAATCTGAAACTTGGGATGGTTCATTACACACTTTTATTCAGCTGTTGAATATATTTTGGAACCTTATGGATCACGCATGATCAGTTATATAGAAGGTTACTATCCTCCCTTGAGAGGTTCCAACCATGTATATCTAACGCAAATATTTTTTTGACAATGAATAGAGTAGGGCAGTGGTTCTCAGCCTCAGTCCTCAAGTGCCCTCAACAGGCCATGTTTGCAGGTTTTCCTTTATCTTGCACAGGTGCTTTAAATCAGAGTCAATGGCTTGGTATTTTGGACAGCTCTGAGGTTGAGAACCACTTGAGTAGGGAATCGTTTACTGCTAATATGTGTCCCATGTAAAACCTCTCTATTGAGGTAAACCCCCTCTTCAGCTGGGTCTACACTAGTAGAATTTTAAATGAAAATTATTCTGAAACTTATTCGGAAAATTCATATGAAAATTCTCAAAACATCCGAATGTCGTTCAAAAGTAGCTCAGGATGTGGTTTGCTTTTAACATTAAATTTTGGAATGAATGGACTTTACTGAATGAAAAACACATATGCTGTTATCAATTTGACCCCACTAATGAGTAGAAAATTGCATAAATGCTTTTACAATGTTCTTACATTGATAAATGTCGTAATTCTACTAGTGTATATTAGACAGTTGTCATCAGGACAAGTGTCCCCATTGGAAGCTTCCCCCTCTATTCCTGTTCTGAATGGTAATAGCATTTCTAAATGGAGTTACTTTAAAGCACAACTGGGTGAATAACATAAGTTACCCTTGCAGTAATTCTCCCTCGGCTTGTACTTCAAGGGTTAAATGCTTGTCAAGTAAATAAGTTCTACTTGAGGCCACACTCTGGCAGGCTTTGGCTCTAGTCTTCTTCCTGACAATCCAAGCCCTTGCTGTCCTTGCACAGAATGAAGGGCTTGTATTGAATTACCCTGCATTGTATTTGATTACACCAGCCTGCAACGTCATAGAGAAGAGGCTTCAAGGGACTGGTTGCACAGATGGAGGGAGCCTGTTGGAGTGAGGAATAAGGTAAGTATATAATCTTATTCCTCTATCCTTAGACCTAACAAGCATATAACAATCATATAACCCTTGCAATGCAGGAAGAGGACCCCCTGCAAGGCTAATTTTTGTATAATTCCCAGAGTTGGGTTTTAACTACTTCAGTTAGTATACATCTGAACAAAATAATTAAAGAATGATGGCAGTAGAGGATTCTTACCACCTATACTAGACACACCAGCACCCACTCAGCATTGAAATGTCTGGCTGATTTTTTCAATTTCTTTGAGGGATATCCTGTTACGAGCATTGCCCTGGGCATAAGACAATGTGGCCTTTCCAAAAATCCAGGCGTGACCCCAGCAATACTATGGTAAGATCCTTTGTTAAAGTGCTACTTGATATTCATGCACTTGCAGCTGTCAGATAAGTTTCAGAATCCTGCACAGGAGACAAACAGTTCTGTGCCGTCGCTAACTGCGTCTACTCAGCCTTCTGTAAAATGCATCACCCATACTATATTAGAACAGGAAATTCAGACCCTGGGCAGCCTTCTGTATCATTGTGTCTTAAAAGGAGCTGTGTGCTTTGGGCCGTGCATGTAACCGAACAGGAATCTGATGTTATTCAGTTCTCTAAGAGATTGCTGGACTGTGGCAGATGTGACAACTGGATTTAAAAAGTGTTATTACGGGGCTTGTGAGACTCATTACCAGAATTGGCACATCTCAGAGGCATATCGATCCGCCCTCAGGGCGCTGGGTCCAAATTTCCATCTTCATGTGTGATAGTCTGCAGTCATTGTTAGTGACTTGCCTGTACTTGTTAACCTGTTTTTGTTTTTAATCATGTGCGATGGGAATATTAAAAAAGTACTTTTAACACATGCTTGGGGATTCAACAGTATTTACTAACATCCAGTCCAAAATGGACATTTACTTTGCTAAGTGAACAGCCTCTACTTGGTTAGTAAAACAACCCTATTGCATTCCAGCATGTTAAAGCTGAACTTTGGGCAGATATATTAAAGTGGTTCTTCAGTCACTTTCCGAAAAAAATTAAAAGTCAGCAGCTACAAAACCGGTAGTTGCTGACTTTTATTAATTTTTGGAAAGGTATCTCCCATGGAACTTTGTTGCAGCAATAGAAATCACACAAATTATTTTTTTATAAAAGTAGAAATTCTTTATTAAACAATAGGTTAAAATTGTTGGTCTGTACATTTCATGTCCTAATGAATTGAAGTCATCACCTGCTGACCTCGCTGGGGGCAGGAATGATCAAAACACTACATATTATAAAATGAAAAATTGCATAACCACCAAAATCTTCCAAAGCGTTTCAGCTACGCGTAACCTTCTTTTTTCTATTGCTGCAACAAAGTCCCATGGGAGATACCTTTCTCAACGTTTATTAGGGATGGAGCAGCCATGTTAGTCAGGATACAACTGCTACTTTTTGCTTCTACTTTTAATTATTTAGACACTCACCTGTCCCAGTATCCAGCGCTGTCATCACCCGGCCGGTTTCTTCTCCCGGCTTCAGTCCCTAGCACCAGCTGTAATTGCTTGCGGCTTCACAGCTGGATGCTCGCTGTGCATGAGCAAGCCACTCTGCTCTATCTGAATGGTCCAGCAGCTTTCTGTATCCCAGAAGGCTGCGGGGGAAGAAGGAAGGCTGAACTTCTGCTTGGATTTTGGCAATCCAACTAGAAAAAAAGTGCCAAGAGCAGAGCAGAACTTCCCCTTTTGGTAGAAGTTTTGCTTTAAAGACAGAAAATAGCACAGAGCCGTATAGAATAATTTGCCATATTTTTATGCGTACTTGTATTTGAATTATTATCAGTCTCTGGCAGTCTACTGTACAGCAGAGCTCAGACTTAGGAGCATGTTGGTTGTGCCACAATGTTCATGTGCTAAGAAGGGGCATGCCGATAGAGGACAGAAAGATGAGCTCTCCAGTCTGCTGTTTCTCCTTTAACTTTTCAGTCTCAGACTAGGGGAGAAAAAGAATGAGTGTCTCCTGCCCTGCAAAACTAGAGCCGGAGCACCCACAGGTGTCTGAATATATGAACAGTGACTGCATCTGATAAGTTGCAGTCACTGTTCGGCCAATAATTTTCCAACCGGCTCCTTTAGTTTTTCAATGATAATTTGCCGAGTGAATAGAGTCACCCATGGCTCGAATATCGAGCTGTGCATAGTCATCTTACGTTGGAAACATCCTTTGGCCTACAAAGCTAACTCAGGTCAGAAAAGGGTGTGGTCAGTTTACAATGGCTTCTCTTGTTGAAATGGCTGCGTGTTCCTCTTTGGTAGGCTTCCTCATGTAGTTAATCAAAAACTTAATTTCCCACAATCCTCATGCCCCGTACACACGGTCGGACATTGATCGGACATTCCGACAACAAAATCCATGGATTTTTTCCAACGGATGTTGGCTCAAACTTGTCTTGCATACACACAGTCACACAAAGTTGTCGGAAAATCCGATCATCCTGAACGCAGTGACGTAAAACACGTACGCTGGGTCTATAAACGGGGCAGTAGCCAATAGCTTTCATCTCTTTATTTATTCTGAGCATGTGTGGCACTTTATGCGTCGGATTTGTGTACACACGGTCGGAAATTCTGACAACAGATTTTGTTGTCACAAAATTTTATAGCCTGCTCTCAAACTTTGTGTGTCGGAAAATCTGATGGAAAATGTGTGATGGAGCCTACACACGGTCGGAATTTCCAACAACAAGGTCCTATCACACATTTTCCGTTGGAAAATTCGACCGTGTGTACGGGGCATCAGTGTCCATGGAGTGAAGGATGAGGATTTGACTCATCCTCATCATCTAGCGCTAGCCACTAATGAAAGGAAACAAGAGGATGTGCTCCCTCTATACTCTGCCCTTTCAATTTGTATCACTAAGGACTGCAGTGACTCAAGCACGTCAACGTCAGAGTGGCCATTATTTTTCAGCACCAATCCCAGAAGAATTCTGTCAGCATAAATTCTAATTTCTCCTTCATCAGACTGGAAGAAGATGGGACATCAGTGGCAGCTATGCATTCAACTCACATTACATTGTACATATACATCACACATGGTCTGCAAAGGGTGGACATGGGCTATAAGAAATCTTGACAAATGGCAAGATTTAAATATAGAGTTGCTTTAGGTTTTTTAAATGAGTCCCAAATTATTTCCTTCTTCGACAGATTATCTTCCCCAACTGAGAACTTCCTGCAGCTGTCTGAATAAGAGACAAACTGTATTGTCTTCACTCTGAAGTGAACTCCTTTTGGGTGTCGCCCACATCTTTCAGTCGCTTGTGTCTTGAGAGAAATTGTTGTCTTTCTTTTTCTTTGTAAAATGTTTCTGTTGTGACAGAATTCAATAGGCCGATGTTTGTTTTTCTGCTTCCTCCGCCTGAGTGAATTTATGTCATCTAAAAAACGCATTCACCAGCTTTTGCCTTATTCTTGTTGAATTATTTTTACAGTGCCGGTGTGCGTCTCTAAGAACAAAGCTCCGTTCTGAGAATTCAGCTCAGCTGAAGAGAGAGATACTCCAGACGGGGCTCTGCTAGACTGTCCAACACTTTTACTCATGAAAGCTGTCTCATTGAAAGCCAGTTCCGGAGTTACTTCTAAGAGGTCTCTGGGGCCGGAGATGTGCCATATACCGGTAGCTGTTCTGAAATACAGACATGGATACATCAGTTCTGCTGTATAGACATGAGCTTAGCAAGTTTAGAGATGAAGCCTGATACATATGGATTCTAACTTCTGCTGAATGGAGAGGGCCAGATTTAGTGTTTATGCTGTTCTAGGCACACATGAATAAGGTATCTTTTCACACAGACTGCATTCCTTTAAAGTGGTTGTAAACCTAGTTATACCACTTGTACCTGCAGGTACTGTAAATACGCGGGCTTCGCAATGCATTATGCTTTTACTTTGCAGGGGGAAATCCATCAGGGCTTACTTCCTCTTTAACCACCAACCATATTACTAGACTCTCATTGCACAAAGAATAAAGTAGGTACAAAGACAAAACTTTTTTTGTTTTGTTTTGGATATAGCAGGGAGGTTTAAGCCTATTACACACGGGCCGAATGTTGGGCGACATTAGCCGATTCAATAGCTGATAGCTCAGAGTGCTGACCAGAGTGTTCTGGCGGGGGCATCCACCCATTCCCCTGTCAGAACACAATAGCTCAGCAGGGAACATTGCTGTACTAACGTTGGATCGTTAGTATAGTGTCTCTGACTTGAGCTGTCAGCTGAGCTAGTGTGCAGTGAGGTAGAAAGAAATCCTGGATAGCCGCACTCTGGGATAGGGACATTCAGTAAAATCCAACATTACAGTCAATAACAGAGACGTACAGGGTTGTAGACTGCTGACGCGTTTCACATCATTAGGATGCTTATTCGTTTCTGTTATTGACTGTAATGTTGGATTTTACTGAATAAAGGTGTCCCTATCCCAGAGTGAGGCTATCCAGGATTTCTTTCTACCTCACTGCAAACCAGCAAAGCCAGCACCTGGAACCAGTTCTTACTAGGGCGGTGTCATTCCAGAGCAAGAGTGTTTGCGAGCTGCATCTCCTTTTTTCCTGTTTACTTAGCTGAGCTAGTGTGTACTAGGCTTTAGACCCCCTGCTGGGGGTGGATCTCCCCTCTGGGGAGATCCACCCCCCCTTTAGTCATAATGACCATTGTCACAAAGAAGAAAAGTAAGGGAAACGCTTACCTTTTAGATTTTTTCCATGAGAGCAAGTAGGTAGTGGAAAACTTCCAATGGGTATCCCTGTTATGGTTGTCTAACATATGAATTTTACTCACTCTGGGGACTAAGCTAAACTATACATACCTGTAAATCAGTATTGTATTTGGGTTTTGTGCCACCCTAGGCCTGACTAAACTCATGCACCCCCTAATTTAAATATGACCCACCCCTTCTTGTCAAGGCCACACCCCTTGCTGTTTAAGACCAGCCCTGAATTTTTGAGTGGGGACACTAGTTCTAAGGGCCTGGGGGGGGGGGCAATGGATTCTCTTAATTTGCATAGATTTCCTCTCACTTCCTGTTTGGCTATGGGGCAGGAAGTGAAGGGAAATCTCTGCAATGGGACAGGGATGGTAAAAAATAAACTGACAGGGGCTATGAACCTCCCTCATTAAATCCAAAATGAAAAAAAGTGTTGCCTATAGTTTTACTTTAAGCATAAATTTCTGTAATTTTATGGAGAGGACTAAGAAGATATAACCATGCCAATGGTTCAGGAGAAAACATATAGCACAGGGTTTGTGGTCCAGGATAATAGGACAGTCAAAATTAGAAGCGGCGCCCCCCCCCTCACAGTTGCGGAATGCCGGGCGCCCGCATACCGAAAGCAGTGCGGCTGCTTTATGGGGGCGCTAGACTAATTTGCCTCTCAGCCCAGTCTGCCCCAAAAGACTGGCGCTACACTAACAGTGTAGCACAAGCCGGTGGGGACTCTTTCCATGCTGCCCCCCTGCAAAGTGCTGACCTAGGCCTGGGCCTTGTCGGCCTAGGCCAGGATACAGCGTTGCTGTAGGCTCTGGATCTTTTATATCTGCCATTTTTTCATGTGGATATTTGATTCTAGACATGCCTCTTTATATATAAGATTATTTATCTCATAGTGTTTAGATTATTTTACCTTGTACATTATTGAAAGGTTAGTTCCCCTTAAAAAAATACTGTGGAGTCAAGGGGCCCCAATAGTGTAAAAACAAGCTAGAAAAATCAAGCTTAGTTTACATGACATAAATCTGCTTCCCTGAAGCCTGGCAAAAAAAAACAACCATCCTGAACAATCTGCCCATCCTGGCATAGAAACTGGGATAAGTTGTTGATTGAGTGTATCCTCAGCATCACAGGAATGAGCATTCTCTTTGTTCACAAACCTACACATGCACATTGCTCTCTGCCTCTGTCGCAGCTGATGTTACATGCTGACCATTTGCATATCCGGTCTTTGCCAGCTTGAAACTGAGTGACCACTGGAGTTAGGCTGGTCATACACGGTTTGAATCTCAGTCAGTTCAGCAGGAACCGGCCAATACTCTAGCCATTAATGGACAGGCTGAATGTACCAAGTTGATCGATCGATCAACTTGGGTACAACCAGCCTATCAGATTTGCTTGCAAATATCGCAAGCGGCCGCTATAGCCACTAGCGATAATCACTGTCTTCTCCAGGTAGGGACGGCTTTCCCCGGCTGCCCCCGCCAGGAGCAGACAATTGAATTCCTTTCCTGCCTTTCCTGCAAACCATGGTAAAGCAGGCCATAGATGATGCGATTTTCTTTACTCCGACGACAGTCAGTGTTGATGGGGAATTCCTCCTGTGTGGTGCTACTCTGTTCTCCTGGTGGGGGGGGGGGCATGGTGAACCCTCCCTGCTGGCAGACCACAGTGATTATGGCTGTAGCTGCTGGCAATAATCGCACGGAAAAGTCCGACATGCCGGTTGCACCCAAGTCAATCGATGGATTGACTTGGGTACAATCAGCCTGCTCCTAGATAATTTGAATCTCAGCAGGTCCCTGTCGAACTGGCCAAGATTCGGACCATCAATGGCCGGCTTTATTAACTAATCTTTGACGAAACGTACGTCGGGTGGGAAGGCGTGCTGACGTCATCACGTTGTATCGTGTACTGGTGGACGGGTGTCTGCAAGCCGGCCGGCATCTTTCTATGAGCATTTTTTACTGTTTGCTGTAAGTGCAATACTTCTTTTTTAATAATCTATTTATATGGATTTACACTATGGAGAGTTTCTTTTCATGTCCCCATAATACGGATCGCTGGTCCATTCTTTGAGCCTCAAGCCTCTGGAATGTCCTCATTGCCATCAAGTGATCCACTGCTGGTACTGGTCTGATGTCAAGATATTGATCCTAGTTTACAGGCTTGCTATTGCTTGCCCTCTGGTAAGCGTGTATTTTATACGGTGGAGGTTCACTGTCACTGGTGGGTTTTTTTGCACACAAGGATCATTATACTAAGATTCACTTCACTGAATGTCATTTCCGTATAGGATTATTTTTTGATGATATGCCCTTTTATGTGGGGATTTACCATTGTATTTCACATTTTATGGACTGTCACATTATGTTTATTTATATTTTTTTTCAGCGCAGTCTCTTTCTTCCTTTTTTCGAGTAATAATGCTGACCATATGTGGAAATGACACCAGGATTTTGGTGAATAATCAGTATGGTGTCAGATCATATATGTTAGTGCATTTTTAGTTCATTAGTCAGTCTGTGTGATAAAATAATTAAATCATCTACAGAGCTTTGTATTCACGTGTGTTGCTTAATAGTCTTTTTGTTCACTTGTGTAAAAATAATGATCCCCAGCGTTGGCTGTCTCTGGGCCCTTTAACACTGTAGATTTACTCTGCTGGGAAATATTACCAATGTAAACAGGTTTAAAAATAGGTGTATTGTTTAATGATGCCATGGAGATATTTGTTTTTGTATTATTATAGACTAGCGTATGTCTATGTGATTCAGCAAACCAGGAAGGTTATCATTGCTCTATCCCCTCTAATTTGTTCTCTTTCTATTTTCTTTGATTATTGCCCACATTTTTTTTTCTTTTTTGCATGTTATTAAAGTTTTAATGCACAACTCCAGCCAGACAAATACAGTAAATAGACTATTGGTTTTAGCTGGTAAAGAATCGTGAAGTAACATTAATAATTTTGTTTCAGTGACCTTGGCTTCAGCATGGTATAACGTAAACAAAATCTGCTGTCCTGCCTCTGTCTGGACCACTAAACTCTACAATTCAGAGAATGGCTAGCCTTTGCATACCTTAAAGCAGTTGTAAACCGCTGGGTGCCTTTTTTTTTTTTAGACCTGCAAGATAATGCAGTAATGTGCTAGTATGCTTCGCACATTATATACAAATTACCTGAAAATTAAGCATTCCAGTGATGTCATCTCTGGAGGTCACTTCCATCTTCACCCATCTTCCTTCAGGGTCTGCGGACTCCAGCTGTGTGACTGGCCGGAGCTGCGATGACCTCACTCTCGCGCATGCCATTTACTGCACAGGATTCTGAAGGAACGGCCCGCTGCTGATGTCATCGGCTGCATATATAGTAAATTTCTCTTTTAACGGTGCACATTTAGGAGATATTTACAGTACCTAAAGGTAAGCCTTACTATAGGCTTACCTATAGGTACAAGTACTAGATTGAAGTTTACAACCACTTCAATATCTCTACCACCAACTCATCATGTTGCAGTGCAGAGAGTATCAGAAGATCCCCAACCAAAACAGATAAAGTCGGTAATCTTAAAACAAACCTGGGAATTTTAAAGTTTATGATGAAAAGAAGCATTAACAGTGGTTACCTTCAGTGAACGGCACATGGGCAGTCAGAAAGTAGATCAGATATATAGGCAGCTAATGTTGAGTACAAATCCGAACTTTTTAAAAAAAATTCTGAACTTCTGGCCACACCCTTCTCAAGCCTCCCTTTTTGTCCTCTACTGTGATGGATAGCATTACTAACCAAGAAAGAGGCTCATCAGATATAGCGGTGGGGCAAGACTGATTAGAATAAAAAATAATATTGTATTTTTCACATATTGAGTTTTATCACAGGTTTACCTAGAGTAAGTGCACCCTTGGACTAATTTCTACATTCCTGTTGTGACCTACCTTGTTGAAATTCCTCAGCCACTCTATTTCCCTTTGTGCTTGTGATGCCTACCATACTTAGGTATGTACAGCCGTGGCCAAAGGTTTTGAGAATGACACAAATATAAATTTTCACAAAGTCTGCTGCGTCAGTGTTTTTAGATCTATTTTCAGATTTTACTATGGTATACTGAAGTATAATTACAAACATTTCACAAGTGTCAAAGGCTTGTATTGACAATGACATGAAGTTTATGCAGAGTCAATATTTGCAGTGTTGACCCTTCTTCTTTTTTAAGACTGCTACAATTCGCCCTGGTATGCTGCCGGTCAACTTCTGCGCCATATCCTGACTGATGGCAGCCCATTCTTGCATAATCAATGCTTGGAGTTTGTCGGAATTTGAGAGGTTTTTTTTTGTTTATCTGCTTCTTGAGGATTGACCACGCGTTCTCAAAAGGATTAAGGTCTGGGGAGTTTCCTGACCATGAACCCAAAATGTCAATGTTTTGTTCCCCAAGCCACTTAGGTATCACTTTTGCTTTATCGCAAGGTGCTCCATCATGCTGGAAAATGCATTGTTCCCAACCAAACTTTTCTGGCATGGTTGGGAGAAGTTGCTCTCAGAGGAGGTTCTTGTACCATTCTTTATTAATGGCAGTGTTCTTAGGCAAAATTGTGAGTGAACGCACTCCCCTGGCAGAGAAGCAACCCCACACCTGAATGGTCTCAGAATGCTTTACTGTTGGCATGACACAGGACTGATGGTAGCACTCACCTTTTCTTCTCCGTACAAGGTTTTTTCCAGATGCCCCAAATAATCGGAAAGGGGATTGATGAGAGAAAATGACTTTACTCCAGTCCTCAGCAGTCCAATCCTTGTACATTTTGCAGAATATCAATCTGTCCCTGATGTTCTTCCTAGAGAAGTGGCCACTTTACTGCCCTTCTTGACACAAGGCCAGCCTCCAAAAATCTTTCCCTCACTGTGCGTGCCGATGCACTAACACCTGCCTGCTGCCATTCCTGAGCAAGCTTTGCACTGGCTGTGCCCTAATCCCACAGCTGAATCAACTGTAGGAGACGGTCCTGGGGCTTACTGGACTTTTTTGGGTGCCCCAAAGCCTTCATCACAAATGCAGTGGAAATGTTTTTTATGAGATTACGTTTATTTTCATGGCAAAGCGGGACTTTGCAATTTATTGCAATTCATCTGATCACGCTTCATAACATTCTGGAGTGTATGCAAATTACCATCATAAAACCAGAGGCAGCAGACTTTTGAAAATTAATATTTGTGTCATTCTCAAAACCTTTGGCCATGGCTGTATAGGCCTCCTTGAATAAAATGTCAGATGCAGGACAAGAGACTAGCTTGTTCCTAGCACTTATGCCTTGTAGCACCAGGGTTCTTGGTTCAAGTTTCAGTTAGGACACTATTGCATGTTTTTTTCCCAGATTCCAAATAAATCTCGGTAGGTTAATTGGCCCTAGTTTGTTTCCAAGGGGAAAAAAATCCAAATGCAACCTATTAGGCATATCCTGGCAATGCTCTTTCGAGTGGCTAATGATGCTCTGGTACTGATTTCAAACATGAAGCTTCAAAAGAGTAAGGATTGAAATGCACCAAAGTTTGCAGCATAGTCATAGAATGGGTTAATAGATTGATTAAAACTGAAAGAGGCTTTACATGAGGCATGTTGATGATAATTTATGAAATACCTAGTTATAAATTGATTTAGTGTCACAAACCCCAAAGGGGAGTCCATAGATCCATAATGAATGCAATAATAGTTTTAAAAAATGAATAAATATGATATATAATGCATATTCTAAATAATATACAATGCATAGGGGAAACAAAGAAACCATAATAAATATAATAATAATAACATATTTAATATCAATAAGAGATGGACATGATTGGTACAAGCAATAATAATTATCATCAACAGAAACATGCCTCATGTAAAGTCCCATATCCATTCCTTCTTTTTTCTCGTAAATGTTCAGGGATGGAGGCATGCCTCTGCTATGTTTGGGTGCGAGTGGGTCACTTTCTCTCTTTTTCACATGAAAGGTTCCCAATTTGCCCTCTAAGTGTTTTTCCTTTAAAGGGGGCCTCTCACATCTTCCTTATGAAAAAGGTAGAAACTATAAAACCTCTTCATCACTACAGGAAAAGTCCAGTTAAGCGTGACTAGCTACCACTAGATATATTTGTATTTATTTGCAGGACATGTTCTGAGCACAGTGGAGTTTACAGTCTTTTTTAAGGAGGAACAAAGAGAGTCGCTGTGACATTTCTCACTACAGATCAGAGGCTTCCAAGAAGTCACAGAGCGTTAATGTTATCTATGTTATCTATGTTCTCTAACTACAATGAATACTGTATAAATATAGTGAGGATGGAAAATGTATCTTCATGTGACTGTCATGTTCTAGAAATATTTGCAGATATTCACCATTTTGTTTCTGTTATCAGTTAAGTCTTAACCCTTAATAAACCTCAGTACCCCAAGCTTATACTGGTCATACAGTAGAATTTTTTGAAGAAATTTCTATGTTTTAATGAATAATGAGGTCATATCGACTATTATTTTCAACCACAATGACACAGAAGTTCTGCAAATCCATTCAAGTAGCAGGTCTGGATGAAATTTTAAGGGCTTTCAAACTAAATTAGTTGACTTACTGATGGCAAGGAAGAATGTTCTGCTGAACAGTTTTCTATGAGCATTTGAAAGAAGATCTAACTGTGTATGACCAGCTTTCCTGCCACTGAAATTGCTTGTATATGGCCAGCAATAGAGATCTGAGTAGATGTCCTGTATCCCGTACGAATATAGTGTATCTGCAAAAGGTAATGTGATTACCTTAGTCAGAATTGAAGATTTTAGGTTACTGGACAGAGCTGGTACATTTGTTGCTGGAAGGTATATACAGTAAGCCTTAATTCATATCTAAGCAGTTTTCCATTGTCAAGTGCGGTCAGATGCTGCAGGCCAACTGCAGGAAACTTAGAATGGTTATCCAGGTCTTGCATGGATTGTGCTGCACTGATGTGCCCTTGGGGCCCAGAGAGATAAATGGTAATATAAATGGTAATGGTAATACAGTAAAACACATGTATTGGGTTTTACTGGGTTAAGGCAGCCTGTTACACAACCAGCAGAAGGAGATTATGTTTTCTTTATATTTTTTTAACCTCAAACATACAGAACTCTTGCAGAAAACACAGTTCTGACACATTACAAATCCATATCAAAGTGTGAATGGATAACAAAATAAAGAGACTTTGAAATACTAAACTGCTCCAAGAAGCACATTAAAACAAAATAATATTTCTGTGATTAGGACCAATTTATGAAACTGGAGGAGTGGAGTGAAGTGAATTTTCAACCCTAATGAAAATCAACTCCACAACTTCATCAGGGTTGTTTAAGCTGCCACAAAGATTAGGATACATTTCAGCCACTCAGGGCCAAGCTGGGGACAGATGATACCTGGGGTGGCCATTTTTGCTTATCTGTGAGACAGGCGTAGTGGCTGGGCAGGGAGATAAGTAACACTGGGCCTATGGTTTTACCAGTCTCAGCATTGCTGAGTCTGCTATGAACACTCTGGCTACCATGACTCCATGAGTGTCACCTAAGGCAGCCACTTCAAATGACCTCATGGGTGGCACAGCCCTGCAAGCACTGTACCTGTGAACACACACATACACACACACACGCCATGTTTGTCCTTGAGTACACAGGTTTGAAAAAGGAAATATTGAGTTTGGGGTCTGGGACCCTAACATTGGGGCATCAGAAGGACTAGCATGACCACTGTTAGCAACCATGTAAATGTGGCCATGCACAGGATGCTATGTAGAGCTATAAATATTCAACAAACATGATCAAAAGTTATAACAGGCTAGGTGCTAAAACAACTGATAATGGCATATATTAGTCTAAATAGTAATTTTCTAAAGATGGTAATGTTTGAGAAAAACTATTAATATAAATGATCAGTGCAGGGCAATACAATTCTAAAAGATATCTGCTACTGTCCAAAGCACAATAATTATTGTAAGCAGTGATTAATCACCCTGCAATCACAGAAACTGCATAAAGGAAAAAACAAGTTAAGATGGCCATACACTAGTAGAATTTTGTTCAAAATATTTTGCTTTAAGAACAATCGTTGGACTTTCCAATTGTTAGTGGGGTCAAATCAACATTTGTATTATACCACAGTGCTGAAAAATTTTGAAGGAGCTGGACAGAATATTTTTTTTTGAACAAACACATTTTTACTGTGTATGTTGTTTTCATTTAAGAAAAGCCATTTATTGCAAAATCGAATGTTGAAAGCTAATGAAATTCTGAAGTAGTTTTAAATAGCATCCGTAAAGTCATTGTGCTAAGAATTTATGTACCAATGCTTATACAAATGTTCGAACGTTCATTTAAAAATCTACTAGTTTAACATTTTTTTTACCTGCACTCCATTTTGAAATGTTAACAAAGTGTCCCATGTATGCCCAGTATTACCCTGCCTTGCCCTATAGACAGTGCAGAATTACAAACTAATAACTTTTCTAAGGTGTCATTGCTGCTTTTCCAGCTAATTGTAGCATCAAACCAGTCTGAAGCAATATCGTATTGATCTAAAATCAGCTTTGTTGATTTAAATGCAGCTAAACACATGCAACACATTTGTTTATCTCTTTGAACGCGGCCTTCAAGGACTTGATTAAGGAGTGCATAATTGGTGAAGTTAATGCAATGTGATTATGTGTTGTAATACAATTACAAAGGCGCTATGAATAACTAAATAACAGAGCCCGTGTTTGTCTCAGCTTCAATTCCTACGCAAGACAAACCAATTCTTTCTCAACTTCAAGTTTATACTAAGTACCAGCATAATTCTTAGTTAAGTTTATGGTTTAGAAGGCTGACCTTAGCGGTACAGTCATGTTAAGAAGTTAACAAAGGAAGAACCATCATAACGTACATATTCTTGTCAGTTCCTTAAAAAGACTATTTTTTCCTGTTTAGCTATCAGCTGCAGTGAAGAAGAAGAAAACCTCTTTTCATTTAATTACACCTAACACTGCCTTCCTGTGAAATCCTTACTTTTTCTGTGCAATTTGTCATTGTTTCTTTTACTGTCCCTTGTGGTATACAGCTTTAGCTTTAACTGTATCTGTCATTATAAATACATCATAAGCTGAATACCTTTAGTACCCCCCATGGCTAATTAGGCCAAATCAGATGCACCTTGAGACTCATTGGTTTAACAATAACAGTCCATACCTGGTTCTGCCATCTTCTGAAAGTGTAGAAGCAGCAGGGCAAACTCATTTCTAAAGAAGGAAGTGCCATGACTTTAATTTGAACGTCATAGCAAGCTTTCACTTTACAGCATTGCATTGTGCTCCCAGCACAATCTAAATAAACCCAACTTTTTTTTTGGGGGGGTGGGGGGGTGGGGGTTTGGTTTCTTGATTTTTTTTTAATTAACAGTCCAGCTCACCTTTGCCTCCATTCTCACCTACATGAGAATGACCTATAATCCCTATAACAATGGAAGATGGTGGTGCGGGACTGGGTCTACAGCAGAGGTGCTGCAAATTACAACATAACAACACTTGGCTCCATTTTTTTTGGTTTTCTTTTTTGTTATAATTTTTTCTCCCAGTGACAACACATTTATCAGACAGGAAGTGAGGGAATATCTGCTGCTGTAACAAATATATCAGTTAAGTGTTAAAGCAGTTCTTTGCCCTGAATTAAAAAGAAAATAAAAGTCAGCAGCTATGGCCGGCACAGTGGTGTAGTGGATAGCACTTTCACCTTAGCGGTAAGAAGGGTCGCTGGTTCGAATCCCAACCATGATACTACATGCCTGGAGTTTGCATGTTCTCCCTGTGCCTGTGTGGGTTTTTCTCCGGGTACTCCAGTTTCCTCCCACACTCCAAAGACATGCTGGTAGGTTAATTGGATCCTGTCTAAATTGTCCCTAGTATGTATGAATGTGAGTTAGGGACCTTAGATTGTAAGCTCCTTGAGGGCAGGGACTGATGTGAATGTACAATGTATATGTAAAGTGCTGCGTAAATTGATGATGCTATATAAGTACCTGAAATAAATAAATAAATAATAAATAAATACAAATACTGTAGCTGCTGACTTTTAATAAAAGGACACTTAAGTCCAGTGTCATGCTCACCCGAAATGCTTCTTCACTGGACTTCAGATCCCTGCTGCTGGCATGTGTACTATGGGCAGGCAGTTGTGATTCCTTGTGGCTTCATAGTAAGCTTCCCACTGCACATGCATGAGCCACACTGTGCTTTGTGAATTGTCCCGCAGCCTTCTGGGACCTTTTACATGTCTCACAAGGTTGTGGGGGTGAGAGACCTTCCAGGGGGATTGCCGTGGCCTTCCGGGGGATCGCTGTGGTGGTCAGACCGGAAGTGGGAGCGGTACCTGTCAAAACCAGGCACCTGTTCCCTACCCCCAAAAAACAGTGCAAAAAAAGAAGAGGAGGGCATAAAGAGGAACTTTCCCTTTAGGGTGAAGTTCTGCTTTAAGCGTTCAAGCTTTTCTCTATTCCACTAAGCTTTCTGTCTAGTGAAGTGAGGTGAAGTCTCTCTAACTGAACCCCAGATATCAGTAAAAGCCCTCTATTAGTTCTAACCTTTTTTCTACACTATTCAGAACAAAACAAAAACAAAACAGCTTAGCTGGGTGTACTTTTAGAAAATGGGGTGGGCGGAATATGGGACCCTTTTTTTTGGACCCCCTAAAACTGGTGTTCATTGAGTTTAATTTCTCAAATTGCTTAGGACTTCAAAAGCACCAATCTTCTGCTTGTGGATGATGAACACTGATTTGTGGTCCTCAGGATTCAGTCACTGCATTGGAGAAGCAGGGCCATATCTAGAAATGCCTGGGAACACTGGAATGATGACACGTGTCATGTGTCAAGCTTCTTCCTTTGTGTCATTTGATTATTGTAGTAAATACGACTGTAAGAATGTATTCTTGGAGGCACCATGTTATCTACATTTAACTATAAAGGCCAACAACTAAAAGAAAGGAGAGATCTCTGCTTACCTAAGCAATGGCTTGAGAGTGGCTTCTACCATTTACAGCCCAGCTGAGAAGGTGATGTACATGGTAGCGTATCACTGCTATAGTGCTCCAGGAATATTTTAGTGTTGTTCTTTTAAAGCTGTGTGATCACATTTTCTTTTTTTTCAGTTTTTATATCGGTATTAGAGACACTGAAAATATGAGACAATGATAGACCTGAACAACACCTTCAATAACAGGGATTTTTTTAGTTCACACTGACCTTTCTCAAATATTTTCAGGTTAAGTGAAAGGTCACCCTTCCCCTTAGATTCATTTTACCGGAACACTGTAGTTAGGAGATCTTGCTTTTAACAAATCCCCAGGTGCCTGCTTTCACACTGTGTTGTTGAACTGTCATTTATTATATACTAATTAGCAAGATTTGTGGTTCCTCAGTCAGCATTCTAGATATGATTTTCAAAAACATAGTTATACGTTTCCTTAAAGGGCTAATATTTCCAATGTACCATTTGCTTAATTTGACTTTTGCTTTATATATTAGCTTTATTTTGGGACCAACTTTACATTACCTTTGCAGTAAATGAAAAGTTTGAGAAATAGATTGAGATAATTGTATTAGATTTATGTAAAAATTATTTATATATCAACATTAACTTTATAGTTACTCTGAAAATGTACTCATCTTGCTCTTCTTAATGTCTAAATCTTGGTAAAATATTTTTGGTTTTAGATTTGGATAGCATAGGGAAGAGGTCAATATTTTGCATTGTTTTTTTTTCTGTCTCTGACCCCATTGAAGAGATTTTCCTTTGCTTCCTGTCCTTATGATGCCCATACAAAAGATAGTGATGGGGATGCGGTTGTCACCAGAACTGAAAAGCATGAACAACATCATCATCTTACCTTACCATAAATACAGTATCTTCTCATTCTACTTAAAATGTATTTTGTCTTTGTTTGTGTCCCATTTGGAAAAAGTATCATCACTTCCTGTCCTGATAGGAAGTGAGGGGAAATCTCCCCAGTAGGGACATAGCAGTAAAAAAAATGGCAGATGTTTGAATCCTCTCCTCCCCTAACAATCCTCTCTTGTTATTTCTCGCCTTGACTATTGCAACTCCCTTCTCATTGGCCTGCCTCTCCATAGGCTATCCCCTCTTCAGTCTATCAAGAATGCTGCTGCCAGACTTATACACCTTACCAACCGCTCAGTGTCTGTCAACCCTCTCCTCCAATCCCTACACTGGCTCCCAATCACACAGCATTTTAGCCATGGATCTCTGCTGGCTAGCAGATGGAGAGGCAAGTCTTAGGTCCAAAATATGCTTATAGATAGGACAGAACTGAGAGGTAAAATCAGTCGTGGCAAATGGGAACACATATACACCTAACATTTGTATATATGGCCAAACTTTGAAAATGCTGGTGGAGCAAAAACTTTGTCTCAGCAGGTTATTTTTAGTGCACATATGCTTTTCATCCAAATACATTTGTGTTATGTGTTTATGTACTAAACTTACCATATAATATACTGCTATAGTCTTATACAGTGGTATAGCCTAAGGAGGGCCAATCAGTGGCTTGGTGGTTAGCACTTGCTGCACTCTGGTCTTTGGTTGGAATCTCGGCCAGAACACTGTGTGCATGGAGTTTGCATATTTTCTTTGTGTTTGCATGGGATTCTGTCAGGTACTCTCTAAAGAAATTCTGATAGGTAAATTGGCCCTTGTATGTGTGTACATATTAGCTATACCTGTGTTATCACATACTACATGCCAAGCAGAATCAATTGGGGAAGGTTGAAGAAAGACTTGGTACCCAACCCTAAAAAAAATTACCAGGAAAACTCTACAAAATAAAGGCTTTCAAGTATATCAGATATGGCGCTCAAAGAATTGGCTTTGACTATTAAAATGTTTCCAAAATCCAAAAACTAAATTGTAATTTATTGCAGCTTATCAGTCCTTAGAAGTGGTGGCTGCATTTGTTTTCTTTTTTCTTATTATTTTTTTTAATTTTCTCTTGCTACCTCTGTGAATAACACACTTCCTATCCCATGATGTCTACATGTATCTAAGGGGGCAGCCAGGATTGCCACGCAATCATATCTATCTTTGTTTATGGATTGTTGGATTAAAGGAAGTGGCAAAGACACAGCATTTCTTGCAAGATCAACAGGTATCTTCCATACTTGCAGAAAATGATGTGGCTTGAAAAGCGAAAACGAATGCAGCCACCACATCTAAGAAGTTGGTAGGCTGCAAGATGTTATATATATATATATCTATATATATATATATAGATATATATATATTTTTTTTTTTAATTTAACCTCTTGACTCTGGCCTCACGCATATATGCGGCCACTCAGCGGGTGGTCTTTAACACTGAGTGGCCACATATAGGTGTGCGGCCAGCATCAAGAGGTTAAATTACAAATACACACTAGACATGTGCACAGCAAAAAAAATTGTTTTGTTTTGTTTCTTTAAGTTTCCGTTGATTCGTAACGATTCGTAATTTCGTAAGATGCAAGTTTTTATATTCGGACTCGTTCATATTTTCGTAACAGATATATTTTCGTTGATACGAAATGATTCGTAATTTCGTTAGTTTAACGATTCGTAATTTCGTAAGACGCGAGGTTTCATATTCAGACTCATTTGTATTTTCGTAACAGTTATATTTATTTTGATACGAAATGATTCGTAATTCCGTCTAATTTTTTTGACTTGAAATTTGTAATTTTGTTAGATAATAATTTTCGTTTATTTGGTACATAACTCGTAATTTGGTAGTTGTTACTTTTGTGAGATTGCTTTTTTCGTTGATTCGTACTTTCGTAGGAAATAAAGAATAATAATCCTATTCTTGCTTTTCTAATAAGTCCTGCACTTACTCCAGTCCACTTCCTCAGTCAGGAGACTTGACTCAGACTCCTAAACTGAATTTAAAAAGATTCAGGAATGCAGTGTGACTCAGACACAAAAGGGATAAGCTGATTGGTTAAAGATATTATGTAAGATACATCACTCACTAATACACTGCCCATTTGAAAGAATGATTCAAGAACACAAAATTACGAACATACATATTAAGATACACTTACACTGTCCATTCATAAGAACGATTCAAGAACACGAAGAAACAAAATTACGAACAGACGAAGAAACGAAATTACAAACACGAATGAAAATACGAACATACAAAATTACGAACAAAGGATTGAAAATACAAAATGTAAATAATTCGTTATGGATGTAATTTTCATTCTTTCACTGTTTCAGAGTTTCGTATTTTCATAAGTTTGTCCGTTCCTAAATTCGTTTTTTCGCGTGTTTATTAGTTTGCTTATTCGTAATTTTTAAATTTTCGTATTTCGGATTTTCCAGCTATTTGGATGTTCGAATTGATCCGAATGTATGAATACTAACAAATTCGTATGAAAATCTATTTGTTACGAACCGGATTGAACATGTCTAATACACACTGTAAGCTACTTACCACACTGAGAGCGCACTCCCTGTGCTCTCCTAGCATTGTAGTCGGCGGGGATCGGTAACCTCCCGATGCATACGTTCCAATAATGTGACCACTGTCACAGCCAATCAGAGCAGTCATACGACCCGAATGCCTGCCTCCTGGATTTTTGAACACTTAAAGAGCCAGGAGGTGGTCGGCACAAAGGGGTTAGTAAATATACAACAATGGTGAAGCCCATTTTGTGATCTATTACTCCTATTCTGCAAGCATTATTAAAACTTTCAGCTGATGAGGCAAAATAGAGAACAAAAATAGAATGCACGAAATTAAATTAGCAGATCCAAAAAAAGATTATCTTTGAATGAATATAGAGTTAAAATAAAAGTCACTTAGTATGCATAAATATACAGTATATAAATATACAGTTGTCTCGAGTAGATTGTTTTTAATGATACTAAACAACCACTAATATACCCCAGAATTGTGTTTTTGCTCCAGTATATTTAACAAATTTCTAAGTATGTCACATAACCAGTCTAGATTTTTCGCTTGTCATGTCTGGCTTGGATTTTCCAATTTTGAAATCATGCCTGGTATTATTGCCAAACTGATTTTCTTGCTGGCACAATTTTCTTAGTTCGTGACTCCGTTAATTAATTAGAGCAGCATGTCCCAGTGCCCAAGTGCTTTCACTTTGTTACTCAAGATTTGATTTGACCTAAATGGTTTACCAATCATTGCGTCACATATGTCTCATCTGTACTTATGAATGATACATACCATTTGTTTGCCAGCAATATGCTGTTTTACCATTTCTCAGCTTAATTATGCATTAAAAGTACTGTATAACACAAGCTAAAATACAAGAGAGAACAAATCATCCTTTGTTCTCTACCAGTTATGCACACAATTCCTTGGAGAAACTACAAGAAGTGGTTAAACACAATCGAAGTCAAGAAACATTTCAGCAGAGCAACAAAAATTTGTTTATACATCCCCTGTTAGTGAAAAATCCTAGCCGCTTGCCAAGTTTAGTGAGAGTTCCCATATTTTAAGGGCCATTGCCAATAAACTTCATTGTGCACTCTGTAGTTATCAAACTGTATACCAAATCATAATCTCATTTATTTTGCTTAATACAACCACATTTGTTGGCCCTTTCACTGCTTTTGGCTGAATTGAAGGAGGAAATTGAACAATGGAAGTAGTTACATGGCCGCAGCCATGTTCCATCAAGGCAGTTTGTCAGGTTTCAGCGTCAACTCATTTACCATTCTATGTCTCTCATAAACGTGCCCTGAGCTGCTTCCATCATGACGAATCTTAAAGGAAGCAGATTACTTCCTTAAAGCAACTGAACTCATCCCCCTTTGATTGGTTAAGATTGATGAGTTTAAAAGCATTTGAAATCTTTTGTTTAAATAGCCAGAATATACGACTGTCAGGTTGTGTATTATTTCATTAAGCAACGTTGGCTGGGGTCTCTGTTTTAGGAACAGGAACAACCTTGATAGGAGATAGAGGGAGATACACAACTTCTTCTTGTGCTACAACAATACAAAAGCTTTACTAAGTTATTTTGTTTCAAATATTTAAAGAATCACTTACTACAATGGTCCAACCACAGAGTAGTCCTAAATATAATAAAACACATTTTGTTTTTATAAAAAAAAAAATTCAAAAGATACTCCAAAGCATGAGGACGTGTCTGATGCATTGAAATTAAAAAAAAAAAAAAAAAGTACACTGGACTGTACTACGTTTTAATGACTTGCTACATTTTGTGCATTTGTTTTCTCATGCAAATACTGGAGAAAAATGATTACCACAGCTGAGTTTATACAATTCAACCAACTACAAGTAGATGGTAGGGATAAGTAACTATTGGCCTTTTGCTAGCAAAGAGAAGGTATAAGGAAAGGTTTTATAAATAAACATAATTAAAGTGGATCTTTACCAATGCCCCCCTACAATCCTAAGTATACTGCTCTCTTAAAATGATTAAAAAAGTATTCAAAGGGAAACTTTACCGTACCTAGGTAAAAGTAAATGTTATCGCTCTAATAATCTTGCCTGTATAATAATAATAATAAATATTTTAGTTACGCAGTGTTTTCCTTGAACCAAAGTCCTCTTTGCTTCCATGTTGCCATCTCCAAACTCTTTTCTCCGGGTTGTTCATTCCTGATTGCAAGATCCCCCACATGCAAGACCTTTCAGGACCTGATAAAGCCTTTGCCATGCATGCAAGATTCCCCTGCATGTGCAGACATGCTGCAGGGCTCTGCTAGGTATTTGAGACTCGAAAGAGCCCACAGTGTGTTTACGCATACGCAAGATCCTGTTCACGTGCAGACTTGCTGCTGGGTGCTCTGCCAGGTCCTAAATAATGCAAAGCTTCAGCCCTCACTGAAACACTGCCTCTTGGGATATGTGAGGTAGACATCCCTGGAGGCTGCGGGTGGCTTATTTGCTCCATCCATGCTTAGGAACAAGAAAGAGGCAGGCCATAATTAAATGTATTTACTATATCTAACGGTAAAAATGATTTGCTCTTGTGTAAGGCCAGCAATAGACAGAGCAATTTTCTTTTGGTTTCCAGAAAGAAGATCGTTCGATCCTCCTGCAGAGTCATTGTGTTCTCCCACCGGAGACAGGGGGGACAACTCAGTGATTTTAGCTATAACAGCTGCTAGCAATAGTTGCATGTAAACTCTGACAGGCTGGTTACAACTTGGGTACATTCAGCCTACCCATACATGGTTTGAATCTCGTCCAGTTCATCACTAAATCAAACCGCCTATGGCCAGCTGAAGAAAGTGGGGAAGTGGAGCAGATTAAAGGAATTTATTAGGTGAAGGTATACTGTGAAGCTTCTCATATCTCCCTTTCGTCTGAATATAGAAAAAAAGTTCAGTCTGGGCTACTGTTGTGACTAATGTTATGGTATTATATCATGTGACTGGCACTGAAGGTAACTTGGAATTTTTGTTTCTGCAGAAAAGCCAGTATTTCAGCATTTCTTATCATTTATCATTTTAAAGCATTTTAAAACATCAGAATATGCACGATGAGAAGGGAATGGTTTGTGGATAAGTCTGTTTTACCTAAAATTAAACATCCCTGTTGGTTGTGGCTTTCTCCAGCATTGATATTCTCAACCCCCAAGCCCCATACTGAACCCCTAATTGAGCATCACTGTGGTGCTTTAATAAAAGTAGCAATGAACCCCTTGCCTTACCGGTTATAGCTAGTGAAAGGTAAAATTATGTCATAGAGCATGTGTCTAAAGAAAACAGGGCATTAATGACTTTTGCAAATTTTATCATCTTAAGATCTATAAATTCTTTACCGCTAAGGAAGTTCCGCACTGGCACCATAATGAGGGTTTATAAACTTGACCTCAATGACAAATTTTATTAACCCTGTAGAAAAGGATTCTGTCTCAGAACTGAGATGTTGTGAGCAATCGTTATGGGTCTGTGAAGCACAATCATAAAGTATATTTGTGATACATTAGGAATCTTTATAAAACCAGAAGAAAAGTGTAGGTATTATGTAGAAGTGAGACAACTAGAATCTCATTGGCTGCTGGGGAGCGCAGTGGAAGGAAGTAAATCCAGTTTTGTTTCCTCTTGCTTTTATAAATGAATCCCAAAGTAGCTTGATATCAGGTATATTTTTTTATTTGATGTCTCTCTGCAGGTGAAAGAGAAACTCCATTCATCTCTATGGGAGACAAAATCTGCTGTATACACACAGCAAAAATCAGCACTGTCTGGTACTTTGGAGGAATCCAACTGCCAGCTGCCTGCCATAGTGTGAACCAGTACCGGCATCTGCTGCACATAACAAGCACTGATTCATCAGAGGTGATCAGAAGTTGTAACATACCCACCAACATATGTCAAACTAGAAAAATAGACTGGGTATAAATCTATACTGTCTACATCAAGTCTTTGTATTGAGATATATATATATATATATATATATATATATATATATATATATATATATATATATGTGTGTGTTTGTGTGTGTGTGTGTGTGTAGCGCTGCCCTCTTGAGGGTCTCAAGATAAATCAGTACCCCTCTGGTTGCCCTGACCCTGTGAGTCCTCTGCCACCTCTGCCACCCTGGGTTCACACATTTTTTCCCACTAGATAATAGCAGCAATAAGGAAATACACCAGAATTGGTTAAATCAGAAATAGTTTACTCTATGAGATGAAGGTGTCAACTTGAGCTTACACCTTAAAAGGTTGTCTCCCAAAGATTGTTATTGGTAGAAAAATAACTTTCACCTCTAAGATTTAAACATTCAGCAGTGAACACTATAATTTCTATACTCAAATAAGTGCATATAATGTCTATGTGAATAGGCTACAGGAGAGCAGGGGAATGACTCATATGAGTGTCAGACCCCTCTCTACTGCTCCTTCATAAATAAATGGAAAAACAGCAGATAAACAAGTACAATTTTAGCAAGCAGGAACTGTATTACAATTCAATCTGCTCTTACAGAGCGTTCTTGGTAAACGTCAGCTTTACAAGCTTCAGCAAAACAAATCCCTGAAGTGGGGAGGGAGGAAAAAGAAGTCCTGTGTTGCTGTGTGGCAATCCGGTCAATCTTCAGCTAGCTCTTAGGTGTTTTATTGCATGCAAGAAATATTGAATGATAGAGCAAAATGGCTCATCCAATAGATGGTGTGTAACCAACAGACAATATTCATGTGCAAATCAGAACTGTAATTGGATTCACAGTGATCACTGACTTAAAGATGTTAACAATCTGTGGAACTACAAGCAACAGCAGAACAATGGATGGCAAAGATGTGTGTATATAGTGACTATGATATGCTGGAGTAGATCACTAAACTAAAGATGGTAATGAGTGCAAGAGACAATGATGTCTATATACAGTGTCTATAAGACTGGGCTATCGCCCGCTTACCACACTGGAACAGGAGATGCTGCTGATGATGATTAGGATGATGATGATCTCTCAGGAATGTGGCTCAAGGGATGATATCTGGCCTCCGCCGCACCGCACCACGGCTCACACAAATCCGATATCTCTGCAAGGTGGATGGAACAGGAACGGCTTCCAGGCTGCTGCCGAACAGTGAAGGGGAACTGTCCGTGGGTGTTGTTCCAGATATCCGCTGGGTAACTCTGCCAGAGCAGGCCACAACTCAGCAGCAGCTCACCCTTTAACAGATTCCCTGCATGCAGATCCACGCCGGTCCCAAGAGAGCACGCCAGGCCTCAAGCCTTCCCTCTTATTGTCCCTCCTTCTCCATCACCCAGCTGGTAGTTGTAGTTTCACATAATACAACCAGTGGGCAAACCCTATCCGTATGGACTACATGTCCCAAGATGCTTTGCCCTGTCTTGTCTCTGATTAAGAAAGTAACAGGACATCCCACACTGGAACACTAGAGGGAAACAGCTTCCCCTGAAACAATGCCACACAGCGTCTTCTGATTGCAGGAATAGGTAGGTGACCAGCTCCTGGCTAAATATATATATATATATATATATATATATATATATATATATATATATATATATATATATATTTTTTTTTTAATATAGATTTTTTGTGCCACTGTTTTGCCTTGTTGCTTTGGCAAAATTCAACAAAAAAGGCAACTCCACTTAAAACTGATATTGGTTCTGAGTGGCCATTAGTACGTTTGCCATATTTTTAGGATAGCCATATACTGTATTGCTTGAATTTCTTCAAATTCCTGCTGAAGCAGCTGAAAATCAAGCAACAAGTGGCCTTTCCAGCACCACCCGGCTCAACAAACTTTAATAGAGAAACTAAAGGACCTAAGTGGAAATTTATCCGTTGAACAGTGCCTGCAGCCACTGTTTGGATATACAATAGCCAACTGGGGAATCTATTCAACTTCTCTCGTTCAGCCTGCTGGTTGAATGATTAAAACCTATGTGTGTATGGCTAGCATTAGTACACTTTAAAAAGACAGCACTCACCATATCCTTCCACAAAGACGATATTCCACTGTCACATCTGGAACCCTATATGTTTATTCTTCATTGTGAAGAGTCCATTAAGACGAGAGTGTCAGCAACTTGGCTTTGCATGGATTTGGCCTTTAATGGAATATTCGATGAAGCAAAGGTTTGACATATGTTGACCAACAACTTACAATCTTAAAACAATCTCAACCATTCAGACAGGAAAAGTAATAAAGTTTCTATAGTGTTAGGGGAAAATGGCATGACCAGAAGCTTTTCATTTTGCTTTACAATATCATCTGAACTTGAGTATGGAAAAAGCAAGGAGTTTGCAATGAATTATCATTTTTCACTGTCAGGTTAGTCTTTCCTCAAGTATACGGACAGTAATGATAACAGTAATAAGATATGGGTTAAGTAATAGGGGCCAATCAGCTTTGATTAATAATGCACTAAATATTACTGACAGCCACAGCCGGGTTAGCCAAGCCTATACGACAAATATTCATTGTACCCAGTGATCTGATATGGATGCTGGTATATTTCCAAAATTCTCATTTACTGTAAATTGTAATTTATTAAAGTAATCCATCCCTTGTGGAGCACATGAAATGGTGTGGAACCAGTGGGGTTCTGTCTGTGCATTTACTGAACTGTTTGCCTCTTTACTGTTTGAATAAAAGTAGATGTAAACCCCAACTGAAAGGCCTGTGTAACATAAAATGATTGCCTTTTTTTGTTGCATCTCTGTACTGCCTATCTGCCTATGTGCAGCATGTGAGCAGGAGATCAGTGGGAAGAGAGGAACAGAGGGGTGTCACCCTATACCAGGAAGAGCCTGAACAAAGATCTTCATGGCAGGACCACAAGGTTTTATATTATTTCAATGAGCACTGAAGATTGTTTGAATGTTGAATATTATTTTTGAAATTGTATTTAACATGTTTAAGAATTTTTCCATCTTTTAGTGAACTTTAAATTGTTCACATGGACTAAGCTGGATCAAATGAACTATAACCTTCACTAACAGATGCAGCGGCTGTAAGCATTGTATAAACTATAGGTAGTCTCAGCTACATACAGTACACAGCTCTGTGTTCTGAAAAGGCGAATGAATATCGTCACAATCTCTGTCTCAGCCAATCAGAGAAAGCTTTGTATTCATTCATAGAATACAAAGCTGCCTGTGAATGGCTCAGCCGTTTTCAGCCCAGCTCGATTTTTTTCTAGGAACAAGATGAGAAGTTCTCCTTCCACTGGAAGACAGTGCTATGTATAGTATGTAACTGAGTCTTTGTGGCAGTGTTGAATTGAAAGTCTGTTAACTTGCTGCATATTTTCACTGACAAGTTGTACACTTGCAGAGCACTTGAAGCACAAGTTTTAGTTAAATTTTTCCAATTTGCAGCAAATTTGTTTGACAAGTCTCTAGCAAGAGCAAAATTGCATTGGCGAGTCTACAGCAAGAGCTCTGCAAGTCTACAGCATGAAAATTCAGCCACAGTGACCCCCTGTGGTGGGATGACTATTACACAATATAACTGAACCAGAACTTGCAGCAGACTTGCAGAATGTTTGCAACGAAAGTTGATCTGGAGACATGCAATGCGGACTTGCTGCAATTGTGCAACAAACTTGTGAAGCCTGGCAAGTCTAGCAATAGCTTAGCAAGTCATTTTCAAACTTGCAGCACAATTGCTTGCTATCTGGGTGTTAGTGAAGATAATAGTTATTTTGGATGAGCTTAGTCCAACCAAACAATTTATGCTTCACTAAAAGCTGGAGATCTACTTTAACGTGTTAAATATACTTTCAAAAATAATTTTCCACATTCAGTTATCTTCAGCTTTTATTAAAATTATAGAATACCTGGTGGTCTGCCATGAAGATCCTTGTTCAGGCTCTTCCAGTTATAGGGTGACAACCCTTTGTTCCCATCCCCAAATTGCTCTCCAGCTCACATGCTTCACAAAAGGAGGTTACAATGAGCTGTATTGATGCACGATAAACAGACATGATCCACTGTTGTCACCCATAGTAAAATGACCTGAGAAATGCAGCTAATTATGGGTTGTGGCTTTGACAGAGTAATCTGCCATGCATTATTATGAGTGTAAATCGGTCCCATAAAATAATGCAATTATAGTTTAATAAACAAACATTTTTGTCTCCATGGGGGGTTATTTACTAAAACTGGAAAGTGCAAACTCGGATGGAAATCTGCATAGAAACCAATCAGCCTTCAGGTTTCATTGCCGAAACTTAATCTGGATGTAAACCACATTCATGAAATCTGACCTATGCACATATATCTGTAGTGTTTACTTATCTCTCTCTAAAACCCTAAGTCCTGTGTCTTTCTGCTGCTCCGTTCCTCTGTTAATAGCATGATAACTCTTCAGGCACAGGAGATAAAAGCAGCTAAACATTTGTGTCACAGAGGGTGCTATAAATAGATTAGCAGAGAGCTTATCTATTCACAGCACAGCTCTGCAAGTTTCTTCGTTCCTCTGCCTATGTGGAGGGGAGGTGTGTGCCTTTCCTCCAATCAGCTCACACACAGTGTAAGCCCAGACTCCCATCCCACTGCTGAAACTGGAAGAAAAATTTCTAACACAATGTGCACTTTCTAAAGAGTATAGAAAACTAGAGACAGCAGATATGTATGTAAAACTTATGTAGGAGGATTTGTTTAATCTCTGTGTATCATCTGGGGCTGTTCACGTCACTGGGTATATATCAGGGTTTACATCCACTTTAATTGAACAAGCTGACTTTAGAAGCTGTTTGGCTACGATGCACAGCTGCACCTGATTTTGAGTGCACCGGTTTTAGTAAATCTCCTCCCTATGCCTCTAAATGCCATCCAGTTATGTAAGTTATTGAATTTTTCTTATAAATTCAGCAAGGTTAGGTAGGTCTAACCCAGGAAAAAGCACTAGCTACAACATTGTTCTGCTGCTCTCTGACAAAATAATGTCACAAAAGCTTAAATCTACCTTTGTGGTATCAGATTATGTACAAAATAAATGTATGGCTATATAATGGTCAGTTTTGGTTTTCATTTTTTTATTTATTTATTTTTCTGGTGCTTCTCATTTTAAAACAATACTCAGCTTTGTTGTCTGATACACTGCATCATTAAAAATGAACAAAACCTAACAATTGCTCCACTTTATAAAAGAAAATGTATTTGTATTTTTATGATACAGGCAAATGCTTTACATAGGGCAAACTATTATTTTGAGTTTGCTGGCCCTTAAATGCAATCAATTTGTAAAGCCAAAAACCGTGATGGAAGTAGGTGAGTTTATGGTCCAAGCTACCCATTTATTTTAACAACATTGAATCAGAAGCAGCAAAATTGACATTGTATGGTGAAATGGGGAGTAAGGCGTACAATTTAAATAGGTTTGTGGGTTTAACAGCATCGTGTTAATGCACAATAGCGAACCCTTGAACTCTGGTCAACTGGATTATATGGTTCAGTGTGTAAATACAAAGAACAATGTTCTGTGACACTGAGTGCTTCTTGCACTTTGTGGCTGTATCAAATATATGGGAACTCTATAACCTCTATTCTGACATCATTTGTGCAGCAAGAAAAAAGCAAAACATTTTATACAAGTGCTTGCATTCAGTACTTTTCAGGAGAAAAAAAAAAACATGAAGTATTGTTATACAAATCATTTGCTCTTTAGCTTTGATGTTTTCTGGGAATGAGCCATTATCTTTGCTTCTTTTTGAAGCTATTATTCGGAAAAAAAATCTCTAGAGGCACTCAGATGTGGAGTCAAATTGTTACATGATTTCAATGATTCCAACACATTTATGAGACAACCAGATTGCATAGGTAGAGAAAAAAAAAATCACAGTAGATGAATTCTGATGATTGAGAGAATAAGACAGGTTGGGATATATTAAGAGGTTTATAATCTATGCAAATTTAAACCCACAACAGTAAAGTCAGTCTGTATATGCAGTAAAGCATGCTTGTTATACTCACTGTGGAACCTAAGGGGTTAAACCTCTGCATTGTGTAAAAAAGCTGTTTGATCCTGTCTTCTCTGATCCTCCCCTTCTTTTAATTTCCCCAATCCATCTCCTGATTGGAGATGCTCAGTTTGGTGTGTATTGCTAGAGAGTTTGACTTTTTCTTGGGAGGGTGCATATGATTAGCACAGCGCCAATCAGCACTCTCCAGACAGAGGGTCAGGGGTCCTGCAGCCTCATAAGACAGTCAGAGTAGAATGAAAACTCCTCCTACAAGCTTTAACCAGACACTAATAAAAGTCATAAGACTGCTATATGATGAGAAAGGGTATTTGGCAGTTTGTATTTACTAAAATAATTGCATTTCCATGTTCTGTGTACTGTGGGAGACCAGATATAGTGAATGCAGGGTCCTGGGTTTAGTAACACTTTAACACCCCTTTCACACTGGAGCGTTTTGCAGGCGCTTTAGCATCAAAAATACTGCCTGCAAACAGCTGCTCCATTCACTCCAGTGTGAAAGCTCGAGGGCTTTCACACTGGAGCGGTGCACTGGCAGGGTGTCAGAAAAAGTCGCTCACCGCTCTTCCACCGCTGCTCCCCATTGAAATCAATGGGGCAGCGCTGCGATACCGCCGGCAAAACACTGCTCCGCAGCGTTTTGCGGGCGGATATAACCCCTTTTCGGCCGATAACGGGGGGGTTAAAACCGCCCCACTAACGGCCGAATAGCACCGCTAAAACGACGGTAAAATGGCGATAACAATACTTTACCGCTGACGCCGGGGGTGGCTCGGTGTGAAAGGGGTCTAAATATTAGTCTAAGTGTACTGTTCTATGAGGAGCTTATGCTTAGTAGATGTGTGCATTGGTTGAAGAATTCATCATTCAAGGTTCTAATCATTCTTACTGCAACATTCAGAAGCCCTTGTGTGTGGGTACATAAAGGGCAATCATTTATGCCAGTAAGGAAGAGACAAAAAGTAGCCCGCAGTGGGTCTGTACAGAAATAGTTCTCCTGAAAAACAGGCAGAGGTCCTCATATTACCATTACAAATACCAGGGTGGACTGGTGCACTACAGAAGGAATCCCAAGGCTTCTTTTTGACTTGACTACATAGACCCCTAAATAGGAACTCCAGCAGAAAAATGAAAAAGCAGCAGCTATAAATACTGTAGCAGTAGCTGCTGACTTTTAATAAACAGGTGCTCACTAGCCTAGGGATCCAATTGTCATCACCTGGGCTGGTTCTTTGTCCTGTTTTTAAAGTCCCCTATGTGATATGATGATGTTATGATTTGTTCTCTTTGATGACACATCAGGAGCCTTTTAGAACTCTGATGTCTCATATGCCCTCCATTGAATCTAATAGAGCACAGATTGTCCTCCATTAGCTTTCAGGAGTCAGATAAAGCAATTTTCATTTGAAAGCAAGCAGTAGACTTCTACAGTATGCACACACTCACCCCACACAGCCACTGATATATGACATACACTGGGGGCATTAAAAGGGTTAAACAGAAAAAGAGAGGTTATAATGCAACTGCTGGTGTAAATGAGCCCATCTCGGAGGTCGGGAGACAATGCAACTTTTTATATTTTCACATTTTTCCATTATCTCCTTGTATCCAAGGAGTGGTAAAAGTGCAGCAGTCTTCACTTATATTGCCTGGACAACATGGAAATTGGCATACATGTAAGTGAAGCCTTGTTCATACTATAGCTGCTACCGTAGCAGTAACTATTAGGCCTCATGCACACTGGATGTTAAAATAACGTTATAAAAACGTTAGTAGCTTTGTAGTGAGTTTTTCAACTTTTTTCAATGTTTTTGCAATAGCGTTTTTAGCAGTTTTTAGCGTTTATTAACGTTTTTTCTGCCTTAGCGTTTTGGCGTGTTTTTTTTTAGGAAAATTTTTTTTTTTCAATGGATCAAAAACGTTAAACGCTGGTGAGCGACGTTCTTGAAAGTTTATCGACGTTTATCAGCGTTTATCAGCATTAGAGCATTTTTACAGCTGAAAAACATCTCTCAGAACCCACTAGTTTTGTTTTTTTTTTTTACTGCTCAAAAACGCCACTGCCCAAAACTGCTGATAACAGCCTAAGTGTGCATGGACACATAGGATAACATGATGGAGAGTTTAATGACTGTAGAAAAAAAGGTCTAAAGCCAAAAACAGCTGCTGTAAAAACGTCAAAAAACGTCCAGTGTGCATGAGGCCTTATATTCTGTAACAAGGAATGCTCCCTGCGCCCCCCGCTGGCAGAATACAGTAGAGCAGCGGGAAGCATTCCCCCATCAACACTGACTGTGTTGATGGAGGAATCAAGCCATTTTCTTGCCTTTCACCTGTGGTAGAAGGAAAGAAAATTGTATCATCTATGGCCAGCCTTATAGGTCTTGTCCCTTCCCGAGTCTGTGACTAGACAATCAAGGAGATGCAGCCAACCTATAAGTTAAATTTCCTCTCAGTCTGACCTCTCCTGTTGTCAGTATGCTCATTGTTAGCACAACTGACTCCTTAGGCCAGCCATAGATGATTTGAATCTCGGCCGGTTCAATATGAACTGTGTGTGGGTAGGCTGAATTTACTAAGTTGATTGATCGATCGGTCAACTTGGGTACAACCAGCCTGCCAGATTTACTTTTACTCACCAGCGGCTGCTAAAGCCACTAGCAATAATCACCGCCTTCTCCCGCCTTCACCGCCTTCTCTCGATGGCTCCCGGCTGTCTTTGCAGGTAAGAAATCTGCACCGTCTATGGCAGGGGTAGGCAACCTCAGCACTCCAGCTGTGGTTAAACTACAAATCCCATCATGCCTCTGCTTCTAAGAGTCACGCCTGTGATTGTCAGGGTCTTGCAATGTCTCATGGGACTTGTAGTTTCATAAAAAACTGGGGGCCCGAGGTTTCCTACCCCTGGCCTGCTTTATGCAGTTTCTCATTTTTCCAGCCGGAGTTCTTCTGTACAAGGGACTGCAGGAGGCTGATGTCAAGCCAAGTTCAGGTACTTGAATAACTTGCATATACAAAAAAAAAACATTTAAAAAAAAATACAGATCTGCATTATTTGTGTCTTTTGTATCTGCGTGGAGTTCAGCTTTAAACATAAAAGTTTAATACTTGACTACAGTGTGACTTTACGTTTTATTTGTATAGTGTGAGATCAGCTGTTCTTTTAATTCTTTTGAAAAAAAAAACACTGCTCGCCTTTCATGTACCTTTTAGTAGGTGATATTCTTCTCATGGTGACAGAGAGGCTATAAGCTTTGTTAGTGAATAGGCTTGGTTGATCAAGATCATTATCTGTATGTCTTCACATCTGTAGAGGTCTGAGAAAGCCTTTCTTGTACCTGGGTGTGGTCCCAAGAAAAGAGACTAGTCTTTTGTAGCAGAGACAAAGGAGCATGCTTTATATTTTAACTTAAGAACCGATAATCCTTTCTTTGGGAAGCATTTAGTTGGGAGTTTAGTGAATTTCATGGAATTATAGGAATGTCTCTAAATGCTTTTTAATGCATTTTCTCTTGTAAATCGTAGAGGTTAATGATTGTCTTAATACATTACATGCCAAAAACGAAAGCTTTATTTTTTTAGAAGCATATTTAGGAATAAGTGGAAATGCTGCTCTGGGCTAAGTAAGCTTTTTGGAAGCTTTGTGAGATGTACTTTCCCATTGCCATATTAAACACTTCACATTTTAAATGTGGGACAAATGAGCCACTTCTCTAATCAGTGCAAAACCACAAACACATTGGACAATCTTCTTATTCTTTCGGCAGTTTTAAAGGATTTGGCACATTGCAGAATCCCAGGACATTTAAGCACCACCTATATTCTACCACCTATATTCTTCATAGACATCAATAATGGATTCTTGGCTGCTCCTTTTAAGAGTCTTGAAACAGTCAGGTAAGCCTTTTGTTATTACAAACTGGGGTCTGCCAAAAACGTTCACTTTTTTTAGTGTTAGCAACTTAATGTTATTACATTTCCAGCTAACACGGTACATCTCCCAGTGTATTATATATAAAGTTTGCCCCTGCATACTAACAGCTATGTATGCACTGTACTTGCAGAATCTGTGGCTGATATGAAGGATGGCCCATCTGTCAAGTGGTTAAACCTGTTTTCCAACAGTATGAACAGTGACACAATACATTGGTATTATTCTTACTAACCACCATTACATTGCCTGTCAAACCACAAAGGCTCCATTTCTTAATAAAGGAATACAGTCTCAGTGACACAAGAAATAGTTAGCGATAAAAGGCAGGAAATGATCTAGGACGCTCCCTCCCCAATTCTTATAAGTGTATTAACTAAGGATTAAAGGGTGAATGGGGGCAGGCTTTGCAAAGCCAAGCCAGAGCAATGTCACAAGTTCTGAGTCAGCTGAATATTGAAATAACCTACAAAACGGTTTCCGTCTCCTGTGCTACACAAAAATAACAGATACACTTGAAGAGCAACCATGTATGTATGCAGCATGCTATCAAGATAAATAAATGACACCCTACCAGTAGCAACTGGCAAGCTACTTCTGGCTATAGGAATATGCCTTTCGATGTAAAAGATGAAAAACTAACATTTAGTAGAAATTAAATGAACTAATATAAATATGAGCACTAATATAAATACAAGCGGAACTAAACCCATTTATTTAACAATTTCAAAGAACAGTTACATTCCCAGGAATATAAATGTCACATTGGTTGTGCTCTCAACTAAACTGTAAAACAATCAAATGGCTGGTGTCATAATTGATCATGTGCAGAATCATGGAAGTTGAAAATCAAACAGAGGCCAAGATGGCAGCTTACCAAGATGGCAGCTTTTTCTAAAGGAGCTCCAGGCTCCTTTAGAAAAAAACTTCAACGTCAGCAGCCACAAATACTGTAGCTGCTGACTTTTAATATTAGGACACTTACCTGTCCACTAACCTAGCGGTGTCTTTACCTGAGCCTATTTTTCAGTCGGCTCTCGGGTGCTGCCACTGTCATTTTGGATAAGGGAAACCGGCAGTGAAGCCTTGTGGCTTCACAGCCAGTTCCCTACTGCGCATATGCGACGGGCCCTGTGCCTTTGTGAATGGCCCGGTGGCGGGGGAAGGAGGAGGGGACCGAACTTCCAGATGATGTTGCTGTGGCAAAGTCAGACAGAAGTGGGACCAGGATGGGGGTGTAGGATTTTTTTTTTGGGAGGGGGGAGGTTAGCTTTAAAGCGGACCTCCACTCAAAAGGAAAGCTCCGCTTACAAACCACTCCCCCCCGAAAGGTGCCAAATGTGGCAGTGGAGGGGGGAGGAGGCAAGTAAGCGGAGCTTCTCCTTTTGAGTGGAGCTCTGCTTTAAAGCTAACCTCCACCCTCCCCCAAAAAAAGTCTAGTAGCACTGGAAACAAGACCATTTGGCAGCAGGTCTAGATTTGTCAGCATAATATTACTGGTCTCCACAACAGGAAAGGGTGCATTGAAAGGCCACAGGATGGTGGTCTCAGATAGGTAAAAAAAAATCTTTGGAGTGTTTTCTTTTTTTGGAAATAGAAGTGGCTGGGTTGTGGGAGATTGGAGGTGACCTTTAAATGAAGGTATCTGATTGGTTGCTGGTTCTTAGTACAATCAACTTATGTCACAGGTTTGTTTAATCTGAAACAAGCACATAGAGTTGCCTTTACCTATTTTCTAGAGCTCCACTCAGGTTCATAGCCAGGGATGCTCTGTTATGCCAATAGTGATCCAAGCTTGAAAAAGTCAAGTAGTGGCCCTCCACATCTTGTCATCAGCACCTCATTAGCGGTCCCTTGGTTTGACAATTTCTCTGCCCAGTATTGAACCTCAGGTTTTACAGATAACTACTGTCCACGCTAAGGTATGTGAACCTCCAGCTGCCTATGACCAACGTCTGCTGACACATTTACAACTTGTTGTGATTGTTGTTTCCCTGCATTGTGTTATGTGTATTGCTGGGGATTACTCACACTAGGCACAGTTGGTATAACACAATTGTCCTCCCTCTCCACTCCCTGCTAGCCTGTGCTAACATTGTGCTGGGCACAAGCATACTTCAATCATCAGCTCTGCCAGACAAACCACAGTAATCCCTGTCTTCATGCTCTGTGGTTGCTCAGTGATCCATGAAAGTTTTGTGTTCAGTCCAACTGAACTGTGTCAGAGCCCACCTCACCAAGTGGACCAAGGCACAGTACGCTGAACCGTGCCTGAGCTTGGTACAGAGCTAATACACTAGTCAACCAAAGCTGAACTTTGGGGGCCAAGCATGCTGGGGCACGATATGGATTTTTCTAGTGTGAGTATGCCCATGGAATATACGGCTAGTTGATTGCAAAAAATGTTCAGTCCTTCCTTGAAGCTTAATGAATCAATATACTGTATTAAAGACTGAAGCAAAGATAAGGAAATAAATGTATGCTGCATATTCTTGCTGTAGTCACAACCCTCACTTTTCATTTCCTCAGTTTTTAGGAGCCATCCTTGTTACATTTCTGAAGGAAATATTAATGAAAAGCCATTGGTTATTGGAACATAAAAAAAGTTTTTCAGTTATGTAACAATCCATAATATATTCTGCATGCATTTGATGACAGAATATCTTTATTTTTTGTGATTTTCATACTTTTGTAAAAGTATATCTGCACCTCGGCTAAAACGCCTAGATCCTCAGAATAGTCAACTATTAATGAACATCTGCTGTAATCTGAAATGGCCTTTAGAAACGTCGCTGACTGCCAGCTTTTCATAAACAATTAATATATGCTGTTGCCTGCTTTCATCTTCCTATCTGTGATTGTGGGGGTGTCTGCTAGAGAGGCTTATAGTGTATACACAGAAGCAACTTATTGTAGGACTGAAGTAAAACAAACAGTTGTTGTAAGCTGTGTGTTTACATATAATAAAAACACAAAATCTGTAACGGTCCCCATAGATGACTTGCATTCGGCCGATTCCTGCTAAATGGGCCAAAATTCAAGGTGTGGATGGCCCTGCAAGCAACATTGGCTCACCAAACCTTAATTTCAAAATTGATTGAGCTGGGTGAAAAGTCAATGTCCAAACAGGGACTGCATCCTATATGATGTGTACAATAACTGGCAGCAGTGATGATTCCATTCATGCTAATAACATGGATGAGGAAATTATTGATTGTCTTTCCTTTAGCCAATGGGTTGAGTGAGTGAAAAACGGTCCATGAAAGGTGGCTTTTAAGTTAGCAATAGGTGGATTTGGGAAAGATCTTTTTATGATGCATTTTTCCATTAACTGAAACAAACCAAGGTGTACCTATTGTGGTGCTAGAATATATCAAAATGGTGATTCTAGGTGCAGGGAATGTGCATGTAATTGTATGTTGTAGCTGTAACTGGACAGTGAATGGAGAGGCAACAAACTAATTTCTCAACCTATCAGCATATTTCTTGTTAGCATATGGTCACTGCAACACTACTGATTGGCTTCTTTTGTTGCCCCTTCCTCTCCCAGCCTGATTTCTGCTGTACAGGGACTGATGCTAAGTTACATGTATTCAGGTACTCACTGCTTGCATTAAAAATAAATAATGTTGTATTAAAGGAGAAGTTTGGGGTTATTGATGCTGCAGCTGTTCTCTGTCAGCTCTAAACCTGAGAACTGAGCAATCACATGGCCGGTGATGGTTCAGTGCTTAGTCAGGACTGAGCAGAGAGTGGTAAGTTTATGCCCTTTCCCTTTAGCACTTACTGGAGTGCCGACAATATAATTGGTATCCTTCCAGAGCCTAGAGCATCAGCGTTAGCCCACTGTCGGCTGTTTTTAGGTCACAGGAGAACATAAGTAACTGCACTCCTTTGAGCCATAAGAGAAGTATGGCCAAAGTAGCTTTGGCTATACTTCTCTTTTAATGGATACAAAACTGCATTATTTTGTGTCTTTGATATCTGGAGTTTAGAGTTAACAGTGCCAAGAGCAGGCTTAGGCAACTTTAAAGAGTTGGAGATCTACCTGAACAGCATGAGAGAAATCAACGATCACTGGGCACAGTGTGACCTCCTCACACCTGATTTAAACCTCTAATTGCCGTACTACCATGTCACAACCACATGCATTGCACGGCAATCGTGGGTTTGATTTAGCTTCATACTGACCTGAAAATCTCTTCTTTCCTGCTGCTGGCACCACTCTAGAGACTGCTAGTCGGGACAAGAGGTGGAGTGCAGTTGGTATCACTCCGCATGAGACAGGAGCTGGCTCTACAGGGGAGGCATCAGGTTATGCGGCTCTTGTTCCCTACTACAGCTCCAAATTTACAAGTAATCCCTCTGCATTGCACTTTGTTTGATGCTCTGTGATGGCGAGTCAGCAAGCCCAGACCACGATCTACCTTTCACCTGGCTGCAATCTACTGGTAGATCGCAATCTATTGGTTGCTGACCCTCAGCCAAGAGTGTTATTGCCTCCTTCTGCAAATTTCTATTGCCAACTCTGGAAACCTAGAGCCATTGAGGAGCAGATTGTTTGTGTCCTTTGAGTTAACTGTAATGCAAAATCGTTATGTTCAAGAAGACTGCCATCTCTTTCTGTTTCCATGTAATATTTACTATACAGTATATGCTATTGGAGACAATGTAGTACTATTTATGTTTTGTTTTTTTTGTATGCTAGGCATATGCATGGCTAGACTTATGAAAGGTTAATGGATGGGGCTATAAAACCTAGAATATCAGGATGAAGATTACAAATTGGCACACAAGGCTACAGGCAATAGAAGGACTGTATTCAGGAGACTGGTCTGGTGTACTCAGACATTACCAGGTTAAAAAATAAATATCAGAAGCCTAATCTGTTATCTGTATCCCTCTTGGGCAAATTTCCTCTCACTTCCTGTCAACACAGGAAGTAAGAGGAAATCTCTTCAAAAGTGACACATTCAAAAACAAAACAGATTTTAGTTGGATGGGGATTAGTTGGAACTTCTGGCAATATTTCTTTTTTTTTGCTGTTGATGCCTTCCTGTGCTGACAATGGCTATACATTACACCCCTATACTGTATATTGTACAGACAACAAAGTATGTAACAATGACCAGCTCACCCATAATATGCTCTTCTCAGAGGTCTGTCCAGAGTGCACGATCCATGTGCTCTTCCACATAATAGATATAAAGTCCCAAACTAGGTCAGGACCACAGCGAAAGGGAAAATCCGATCTCTTATTAATTCAGTTAAAAGTATTGCAAAGCTGTTACACAATTAGTGTTCATATGGACTCTCTGCAACAAAGTGAGAGACAGAAATAAACATCTGACAGAAATGTTAATTCTTTACTTCTCTATCTCTAGCTCTGGAGTAATGTTTAAATTTAAATGTATCATTAAAGCAGAACTCCAACTTTAATGCATTTACCTAATTTATACCTCATATTGCTCTAGGCCCCTGATATGCTGACCTTCATCATTGAAGTCCTTCCATGCTTTGGCACTCATGTAACTTCCAGATGTGTCACAGTATTTATCGCATAGTATTTTTCTGTCGCAGCTCCTGTAAATTCAATGCCTCATGTTTTTCTGAAGAAAACATTGGTGACATGTTTTCCTTGCACACACATGTAGTGGGTGGGGTCATTGGCAGATTGGTTGGCTCACCCTTGTTTCAAACTCACTGATCCCGCAAAGTTCCAACAAATAATATGAACATGTCAGAAGGCAGGGACTTTGTTTAAGACACCTCTAACATGGTCTTAAACATGATCATTAAATGTCCCTCACTTTCGTGGGACATGTAGGTCCTAGCAACATGTGTCAATCATTGCTTTGGAGAAGTTCTTCTGAACTGCTGCTTGGCCATCATCTCCTAAGTAAAGGGAAGACAGACACTGGAGCAGTCATGTGACCACAACTTTGACATTATCTTTTTTTTTAGGTATTTGTAATGAGTTTTTAATACATAAATGCAGATAATTAAGAAGGAAGCAGGGTAAACCTTGGCTGGTAACAGTATTGAATGCTGGAGTTCTGCTTTAAACTGTGATAAAATTGGTGTCTCAGATTTCAGTTTCAATAAAAAAGTTTTAGATTTAATTGCGGTTCTCAGATATTAATGACAAAAGATTGGAAGTTTTTAACAAAATTGTATTTAATATAAACAATGCCACTTAATGATTTAACTGTATTATCAATTATATTCCCTCACACAATATGTAAACGTATCAACCATGCAGCTAAAAGTAATTTTGCTTTACTGTAAAATTAGCAGATCGAGCCATTAATTATCATCCTCACTGCCAAAGTCTGAATGTGTTAATTGTTTCATTATTAAAATGTTAGATCCTCGGCAGATGGAATTCTATTAGAAACACGGAGGTGGAGAGAGTCCCCCACCAATGCCAAAAAATGATCTGTCCAGAGCGCTTAATCATACAGAGTTGGAGTAATTAAGCAGAAGCTCATTTTGTAACCTAATTGAACAAATTTGGAATATTATGATTTGTTTAATAAGTAAATCAGTTTTGGATTGTCCGCAGAGCATCTGCTGCATCCTGACATTTTTTTCATCATTTTGCAACAAATGAATGCTTGTCTCTCATTAGATTTGCAACAACGGTCCACCATGAGGATCATTTTCAACATGTGGACTAGAAGGTTACATTTTCTGTTATATCCTGCATCAAGACCTCAGATGTTATTTTGGGGGAAGCATAGACAGTTAAATATCTTGAGCAGTGGAGTTTTTAAAGTAATTTATTTAAAATAGTTTTGTGCAAAATCCATGCTGAGCTGATATTGCTCATCTAGTTTACTGCAGAAGCCGTGGTATTGGCCCACACTGTGCTAGATGAAAGCTTTTTCTGGATGTGCAAAATGCCACATGTAGTACTTTGCACACTTTGATATTCCATTTACTAAATGGGAGCAGAATGAGATTTCAGTATGGCAACTTAATAAGGAAATCTTTGAAAGATAAGAATTGCACAGAGCAGCCCCAAGCCTCCTGTTCTTGGGTTCCTCACTGGCACTCCTTCCTGGCTCCTCCTCAATGTCCTGTGCCTCCACAGGAAGCCACTTCCCATGGGGCACTCGTGCGTGCTCGCTCCTGAGCTCCACTGCTGAGCCCATTGACACAGACAGCGGTATTTGGCCCAGTCCCCCGCTTCTTCATCACTGGCTTTGATTGACAGCACTGGGAGCCAATGCTTCCCAGTGCCCCAGCAAAGACAGTGAGACCCAGAAGTAAGGGGAGTGAAGAGCTGCGGACATGCACATTGCTGGATCAAATGAGGGCTCAGGTAAGAATAAGGCGGGGGGGTGAGGCACAACATTCAATGCATTAAGGAATCGTAAAAAATGTTAAGGCTTTAGATCCACGTTATTTTGTTCAGTACCAGGAACCGTACAGTCATGGTTTCTACCAGCAAAAAACCTTAAAGCACAGCTCCGGGCACAGTTATGGGCACAGGTTTGCAGCAGGCATACATTCTTGTTCTTTGGGAAGACCTCACTGTCATGTAGCTATACTTCTATGTCCTGTAAATCAGTTGGTTTACATGCTAGAGGAAGTACAGCTCCCGCCGTACATCCTGAATACTCCAGCTGTAAGGCCTGCAAGTCTCTTAGACACCACAACCAAAACCACTTTCCTCCAGGCCATTCACAAAACACACGGCCACAGGCTCTGTTGTGAAAATGGCCTAGAGGAGAGGGGGGCATGATCATGGCACTGCAATCTCTGAGACTAGCAGTACATACAAGTAGAGAAGCCAGGAAGCACACCAGGAGCTGTATCTCCTCAAGCATGTAAACTAACTGATTTGTTGGAAATAAAAGTATAAAAGGTCCTTCCGAGAAATGAGAATGTTTGACTGCTGGAAACCTGTGAAGGTAATCCTGCCTGGAGTTGTGCTTTAAAGGAGTGTGAGAATGCATATGTTTACATACAGAAAAAGATGAGAGAAGCTGCAAATGTCCAGGGTCCCTTGTTTTCTTTTATTCAGCTCATCCACTTTTCCTTAGACAGACAGTTGTGAACAATATAATCCTCATGCTTGGAAGTAAAACAACGTCTGTTATAGCTGGAAGCTAGTGCATCTTCTGGAAGGAGCAGAAAAGAATGCACATCTTTTCCATTTTCCTATTCACATTAAGGTGGTCCTTCACCTTCTTCACCAATATATATATTGTGTGTGTGTGTGTATATATATATATATATATATATATATATATATATATATATATATATATATATATATATATATATATGAGTTTTTCCATTTTTTTAGCTTGCAGTTAAAGGGTAACTCCACTTGCATTGATGAAAAATGAAATAGCAAATAAATAAAATATAGCATATACAATTGCTAAACAAGTCCTATTAAATTTGAATGTTAATGAAAAATTACTTTTTGTTTTCAGTCTGCAAATTTCTGTAAAATGCAATGCAATATGGCAACCTGGGGGCTTTCTTTACAGAGATGATGTACACAATGCCCCCCAGATATGCCATTTCTTGCTTGTGTGATTGGCTTACTGATTTTCTCAGAAGTCTGCACTAAGATACAAATCAGATTTTGGGCATCCCCTGCAACAAAAATTTCATTTTTGCTCAGACACTCTCAAAGGGAAATCACGTTTAAAGGGATGCAGGCCCTGCCACTTTCCTCATTAAAATCCTGCAAGTGCAGCAGCTGATTGATAATGATAAATTCACTCTTGTTAGATTCACTTCCCACATGGATACAAAGAAACAAACAGCTATTTCTTTAGAATAACAAAAGGTAGGAATCTGCAACAGTGTGTTAAAATCCCTGCAATGTACATAGATCACCCAGAGTGGAATATATTTTTTGCTCAACAAAAGTGGAGTTACTCTTTCAAGGCACTTTAAACCTTTCCACCTGCACCTGGTGTTTTTCACCTGCATTAAAAGTACATTGATCATGTATTTCATAATGTCATTTGATACCTTGTACACACAGCTTATAGTAGAATATATCATTGTTTTGAAAAAAAAAAAAAAAGTACATCTACAGATTCCAGTATCAGAAGTTTCTGTTTGTGTTCAAAGGTAAGACATGCGGCTTAACACTGCACAGTTTAATGTATGACCTCTGTTTGTAGGGTGAGAACTAACCTTTCCTTCGAAGAAACTATCCCACAATCCCTGAGTCTCTCAGTCTAACACTGGTGCAGGTGAGCAGTGCTGCCCACCCCTTGTCCCGGCCCTGCAGGTGAGAGATAAACAGTAATTAGTTCTGACACAGACACAAACAAGCAGAGCAATTAACCAAGAGATTGTTATGTTAGAAAATATGTGTTTTCATCACATTAGCCTTCCCACGTTTGTAGTGAGGAATGGCTAGGCATGGATTGGATGCTGTGTGACCCAGAACAAGAAGTTTCCTATCCCTTTAGTGAATAGGGACAAGCTAGGTGAATAAATACATAAACATAGGGGAATCAATCAGCCAGAACACTGCAAACTACAACATGTGAGCCCATCATTACAATCAGATCAGACAAAAACACAGGGAAAATGAGCACACTAAAACCTAGCCAAAACAACTAAAACATTTGAAAATGTACAATGCCTTTAATGCTGGTAAGCATGAGAAAAAGCACACAGAGCTTCACCTGCTGACTGGAAATTCTAATTATAAAATCTGCATATGGAATGTTTAATGTTTAGCTCGTTAAAACATTCTTATTGAGAATGTTTTTAATTGTGGATGGATGGAACGTAAGTCAAACTACTGGATTCTGCATAGGACAGTAGTTGGTGTCAAGTGATCATATACCATGATGTGGTAGTATAAACTCTAGCATTGGCTATCTATAAGAGCTATTTGTATACCGTTAGAATAGGCTTTATCTGCCTAAAAATCAGACAATTGTTCACCATAATGAAATCTGAATGTTTAAGCCCTGTTAACACAGGTTGAATATCAGGTGGTATCAACTGGTTCAATAGAAGCCGGACAAAATTCAGCCTGTGTGTATGGCACCTGGTTCAACAGAAGTGGTCCGAACATCCGGCTTCTGTTGAAGGGGCATGCCTGATAAACATCTGCTGATCAACGCTCTCAAACAATGGTTGACAGATGGGTTCAGGTAGGGACAGAACACAATAGCTCAGCTTGGAGATTGATGTACTAACATCAGATTGTTAGTACAGGATCTCCTCACAAGCTCTTCAGTTTTTTTTTGTTGGTTCAACCTGCTGGGTAGAACCAAAAGAAAATTCACAGTGTGTACAGTATTAGGCTTTAGACATAATCTCTGGTAGTGTCATCGCATCATTTTACTAATTAGGAGCTTCAAATGTCTTCAGCTTCCTAAACCTGGTCTGTTCTAGCATTTTTATAATAGACATTTTACATTGAAGGAAAATTGTAATTGCATATTGGTTGGTCATTGCAAAATATTCTTAAGCCTTGCAGCCACACATCATCATTTCTGTTGCTTAACTTCAGATTCGTAAGAGGTCCTGGATTGCAGCCATTTAAAAATGTAACATGTACAGCCAACACCATAAACAACTTCTGTTCTGGAGTGTTGACTTTGCGCTTTGGTTATTTGAGCTTCATAAGCAAGAGCAGTAGGAAACCTATGTGAAGGGCAGGCCTTCTTGTTTTTGGAGTTTTCAATTCATGTGTACACCTGGATGATGTTGAAAATGTTAACAGCGATGCGTTATACACCTTAAGGTTTGATCATTGAAACAACCACAGAGTGGGTCATCCACCCATATTACCAAGCTGGTAAATATAGCCTTCGATATTAGATGGTGGTCAGAGATGGAGATGAACTCAGACCACTGATCGATGTCTGTTTCAAATGATTGTGGCTTTAACATGTCTACTCTTATTCCAGCAAAGTTTCTCAATGGATTTGAGGACAAACAGTATCTACTGCTATTTGTGTCCTCATTGAGGAGATTTGCCCTCACCTCCTATCACGGTGACTGAAGTAACTAAGTACCTGCTTCCCCAAAAAAATTCTAAAGGGGAGGAGACAGAAAAGTGGAACTTAACCTTTTGGGTTAAGTTCCACTTTAAGAGCCGGTTCACACGGGGGCGACTTGTCAGTCGCCTCCCGTTCTGTACAATGGAACCGTTCTAATCGGAGTGACGCAAGTTGCTCCGACTTAGAAAAAGGTTCCTGTACTACTTTGGGGGCGACTTGCATAGACTTCTATACAGAAGTCGTTTTGCAAGTCGCCGTGGCAGTCGTGTGCAGGTCGGTGAGGCGACCTGCAAGTCGTGCCGCCCCTAGTGTGAACCGAGCCTAAGGATCACCGTACCTCCAACTGACAAGCATTTCTATGGAGAATTGGGAATCATACAGAAAAAAGTGGTGGTTTCTGGTACTTTAGTTATGAGGATGGGCAAATGTTTACCATTCATCCTTCTGGATGAGACATATTTCTGTCTATGGAAAGCAGACTCTGCTCATAGTAATTTTTAAATAAAGTGTACTATTCAGCTTGTCCAAGCATTATCGTGCTGGTACAGTAATGACAGTAAAAAATGGCTGGTGCGCCTTGTATTATGTACTAAAGAGCAGGACAGGTGGTAATCTGTCTTCTCTGAGAAGAGACAGCTGGTATTTTTCTTTGGATGGATCAGTGTTTTTCAGTCTAGGCTTCCCTCCCAGCTGATGCTTTGCTTGTTAACATATTCAAAGGTATAAATTATTCTGGCTACCAATTTTCTGATCTGGGCAGAGACCAGCATTGCTGGCTATTGAATATGCATGTTTCCATTTACATAGAAGATTGCTTTATGCTTTTGTTTGTTACATAAATTAAAAGAGAGGTTAAGGATATTACTGAAAGAAACATGGTTCAAAAAGCTGTTCTTTATCAAGTATAAAAAAAAAATTGAGAGGAAAAGCTAATTAGAAAACTGTTGTTATTTTAATAATATATGACTAATTAAAATTATAATTTTATAAAAAGAAAAATAGCTGTCTGATTTGATTTCAAAATAGATACGTACTGAATTGATTACTGTGTGTCAAGGCAAAAAAAATAATTAAAAAAAATATATATATTTAGTACATCTTTGGAATACATGCACATTTCCCCATGTTTTATCTATTTAAACATGCTGTAAGGACACAAAGATAGCCATTGATGTGTCAAAAATATCGTATACTCCTACCTTCCTCTTTGATATGACGACACAGCATGTGGTGTCAGCCCTGCCTATTTAATTTCTGATGGGTTATAAAGAACACGGACCTCTCTCCATCTCCTCCACCCTCCTCATCTCCATAACTCCTCCTCATCATCTCCACCTTTCTCATCACCATAAGACCTCCTCATTTCCATAACTCCTCCTCATATCCATAAGCCCTCCTCATCCTCTCCACCTTTCTCCTCTTCATGACCCCTCTCAACACAAGCATAGAGTACAGGAAGTTATCAGCTCACAAAAGGTACATTTTTTATTTATTGAACAGGGGTTGTTTCAGATTATGCAGCTGCCTCCTTTTCTGGATAGCAGTTACCTGCATATTCAGTATCGTTGCAGAATTCCCCAGGAGTCTGAAATCATGTGTTCTATAGGAAAATTGTGCCCAGCTGATTGCCATATAACTTCACCCATTCCTACTGCCAATTGGCCAGAATGCCATAGAGCCAATAGAGTTTAATGCATGTATAGTTGCTCTCAACATGAGATCAGAATGAATTTTTCTGCACCAGATACAGGGCAGGTGATTTGCAGATGTTTAGATGTAATAGTCTATAGTGATTGATTCACCAAAGGCAAATAAACTGTTGACTTTACAAGGGAATCGTTCCTTAGGTTAGTGAATGTGGGCATGCTTCACTTTGCACAGAATACCCAACCAAGGAAAATTAAAAAAAAACCTGTATTTTTGTTCGCACAGGATTAGATGATGGATGTCAATGCCAGTGACAATGACAATGCCAGTCAAGACTTTTGGTGAAAAAAGTCACTGAAAAAATTAGAGAACATTAGCTGAACATTTTTGATATCCACTGGTTAACCAGATCAATGCCTTTGCAGTTACCCTACTTCCTCCCCATCGGATAAACACAATTGACACAATCCAACAATTTGTGTTTAGAGGTCTGCTGGCCAGAATAGATGCCCTCATATTGTGCCTGCTCATCCAATGTCTATGGCAGCCTTTAGTTTAGGGATTCCAGTTCATAGTTGTTTTCAGTTCCATCAGTTGTTTTCAGACCTTACAACAGTGGGGCTATTTTTACCACCAGTAGGTACTTTTGTTGACTAAATGAAGGTATTAGCAGATGAATTACACACCAGACACCCATTTGTTATACATTTTCATAGCTTTGGAACCTACCTGGTCAGCTCAAACCAACCTCATCTTCCTCTCTGGCAGAATTAGATGTTCAAAACTACAAAATATATTTAAGGCTATAAAAGTCACTCCAGGTTCATTTCTCTTAGAGAGCGCATCTGCTTGGGTGCCCCTAAAGCCAGCTATAGCAGAGCATTCAGCAGGGGGGAGGGGGGAAAGGTTTTTGAACAATCTATTGTATTCTTGGCTATTTTGTTGGTCGTCCATGGAACTGTAAATTGTTTATATTTAAGTTTTAAAGTGAACCTCTGGTATGCAACAATTTCACTTACTTCCCCAAGCAGGACATACTCATTTTTCCTTTGCTACCCTGTGGCACAGTTCAACCTCCAGGAACAGGAAAAATTGTCCTGTATAAAGCAGCCCATAGAATATACAACTTTCTTTTGTGGTGGAAGGAAAGAAAATCCCTTGATTCCCCTATTAACATAGTCAGTGTTGATGGGGGAATCAGTCCCATGGTTCTATTGTATTCTACCAGCAGGGAAGGCCTTCCAGGCCGGTAGAACACAATTATCACTGCCAGCAGCTAGAGCCACCCGCAGTAATTCCATGTAAAAAATACAACAGGCTGGTTTTACCCAAGTCAATCAATGGGTTACCTTGGGTACAACCAGCCAGCACATAGATGGATCGAATCTCGGTCCCTAGATGGGCAGGCTGGTTGTACCCATCTGTGGTCAGCTTAAGCTACTGGTCATGCAAGTTATAGCTTACACAGGGCTATGGACTCCTCCAATATAACTGCACTGCTGCCTTGTGATTGATCCAGGTGCTGCCTTGTAGAGTAAACCTGGCTCCATACCTGAAGGTACCAGTGGAAGAGATTAACGGCAGACTTAAGAAAGGGAATGTGCTGCTGCTCTCTGCAAATTCTCTCCTCTGATCCAACGTCCACAAGGTCCCTCACCAGCGCTGGCATCTAGTCCCAAACTTTTTCCAGGTTTAGGGCCTTTGGCCGTTTTGATTGACCATTGCGGGATGATGTTAGTCCTGTTCAACTGCATATTCATCACAACACCAAGGAACTATGCCGATAATGTACAAAGAGCTGTGCTTGCAAGGCTGAGTGTACATTCTAAAGAAGACTGTCAACAGGTAGGTAAGTTTGTTTTATTGCAGAAGAGACATAGTGGGGATTTACTAAAATTGTTGCACACAGAATCTGGTGCAACTGTGCATAGTGTGCACTGTGTTATACTTACCTGCTCTGTGCAGTGGTTTTGCACAGGGCAGCCCAGATCCTCCTCTTCTCAGATCCCTCGTTGGAGCTCCTGGCCCCACCCTCCTGATGAGTGCCCCCACAGCAAGCAGTCAAACACTCAAGCCAAGCCGCTGCTTTGTGTGTCCAATCAGACATGGAGCGGTGGCTCAGCCCCTCTCTCTCCTCATTGGATCACTGACTTTGATTGACAGCAATGGGAGCCAAATGCACCAGCTGCTGTGTCTCAGCCAATCAGGAGGGAGAGTCGCGGACAGCCTAGGCTCTTGTGCAACATCACTGGATCGAGATGGGGCTCAGGTAAGTATTAGGGGGTCTGAAAGGGGCTGCTGCATACTGAAGATTTTTTATCTTAAAGTGGAACTTCAGTCATTTTTTCAACTTTCATCTATTAAATCTTCTGCCCTTGTTGTTTTAACTTTGGATAGTAAAACATTTTTTTTCTGCCAGTAAATACCTTATACAGCCCACTTCCTGTTTCTTGTCTCGAAAAAAGCCTAGGCTTATGACATCATGCGCAGCTCTCTCTCTCACTCTCGTGAGAGTTTGCCAGGAAGAGAGGGCGGTGAGTCATAAGAGGGCCAATGAGAGCTGCAGAGCTGGAGGTGTGCCTCTGTGTGTCTGTGTAAATCCAGGAAGTGAACAGGCAGCAGCTTCAGCTGCCCACAGTTAAAATGGATGCAGCCAGACTCAGTGGAGGGAGATTTCTGCAGCATATTTGGCAAGTACAGAATCACAGTATATATAAAATAATATACAAAAGTGGTTGGAGGGAAGCTTTAGAATGGCAAATATGTTTTTATTACAAATTATCTGAGCAGCTCCTCTTTAATGCATAGAATGCAGTAAGAAAATAACCTTCTGCTTTTACAACCACCTTAATTGACAAGTTTGAGTTAGAAGCTGATTACTATGATGAGCTGCACCAGATTCGGTTTGCACCAGTTTTAGTAAATCTACCCACAGTTTGTCTCCTCTCTCTTCCGCAATAAAAATCCTGCCAGCTCATTTTTTTTCTACTTAGTTCTGCTTTAAGATTATGATTTGAAGTATTAACTTTTGGGTCTATTTTTATTTTTTGCCTAGATTGATTTTTTTTTTTACTCCTGCCTTCATTACTATTTACACAATGCAGCCTATTTACCTGTAAATGAAGGTGCGTTGATTTGCTCCAGTAAACCAAGTCCTCACTGCATATACAGGACAGCATTACTTCACAGAATACAGAGGAGGATGTGTATAATCTTTCAACACTGCAGAGATCTCTCTACTTCAGCCGTGACCTGATACAATCTCTCGTACATTTAACATTCTTAGCGAAGGTGTAATGGTTTGACACATATGCATAATAAGCCATGCTGTTCCCCATGACTGAAATAGACCTTCAGCCTATTGGCTTCTCCCTATATGTATGGGATTCATAATTGCTGATATGTCTATTTCATACAGTCTTTGCCCAGATTTTCTTTCTTGTGGTGGTGATGGTGGGGGGAATACCTGATCGGTACTTGCCATGCTGTGCAGTCTTTTTTGTTGTCTTTGGATGTACTTGATCTTTTGGCCTGTAATTATGTGTGTGGTTTCTCCAAATTTATTTTGAGTTCTTTTTTTTTCTTCTTCTTTTGCTTAGCCAACAGGAAATAAGCATTTTCCATTTCGTTTTCAGTTTAGTAGTGCACCGGCCCAGTTTTTAGGAAAAGTTTCCATATCCAAATTTTCCATTTAAAAAAAGAAAACACGTTTTTTGCCATGCCCAACATTTATGCAACAGACATGTGTGCACATGGAAATACATGCATCATATACCTTTCGTATATCTCTTATGCTCTGTACACACGGTCGGATTTTCCGACGGAAAATGTGTGATAGGACCTTGTTGTCAGAAATTCCGACTGTGTGTGGGCTCCATCACACATTTTCCATCGGAATTTCCGACACACAAAGTTTGAGAGCAGGCTATAAAATTTTCCGACAACAAAATCCGTTGTCGGAAATTCCGATCGTGTGTACACAAATCCGACACACAAAGTGCCACGCATGCTCAGAATAAATTAAGAGACGAAAGCTATTGGCTACTGCCCTGTTTATAGTCCAGACGTATGTGTTTTACGTCACTGCGTTCAGAACGATCGGATTTTCCGACAACTTTGTGTGACCGTGTGTATGCAAGACAAGTTTGTGCCAACATCCGTCGGAAAAAACCTAGGATTTTGTTGTCGGAATGTCCGATCAATGTCCGACCGTGTGTACAGGGCATTAGTTTTGATGGACAGCCCCTATTTTCTCTTATGCTCTCCCACTTTTAGGTCTTGTTTGCTGACCAGTACACATAAAGGTTCTATATCAGTGCTAAGACCCCTTTCACACTGGAGTTTTTTGCAGGAGCTATAGCGTTAAAAATAGCGCCTGCAAACCGCCCTAAAACAGCGTCTCCATTCACTCCAGTGTGAAAGTCCGAGGGCTTTCACACTGAAGCAGTGAACTGGCAGGGCGTCAGAAAAAGTCCTGCAAGCAGCTTCTTTGGAGCGGTGAAGGAGCGGTGAACTCACCGCTCCTCCACTGCTGCTCCCCATTAAAATTAATGGGGCAGCGCAGCGATGCCGCCGGCAAAACGGCGATCCGGAGGCATTTTGCGGGCGGATTTAACCCCTTTTCGGTGCTAGCGGGGGGTTATAACCACCCCGCTAGTGGCCAAATAGTGCCGCTAAAACAGCAGTAAAGCGGCGCTAAAAATAGCGCCGCTTTACCGCTAAGGTTGGTGGCGGCACGGTGTGAAAGAGGTCTAAATGTATTTATTAAGCTGACATTTATTCAGCTTGTATTTAGTCTTAACTGATTCCTCCTTCCCCCCTCATTAGTATGCTAAAAACATTTCTAAATAATACCTTTCAGTTTTTATGACATACCTTATTTTAGACTTAGTGACATCATCACTGGGTCTCTGTGCTTCAGCGTGCAATGCAAGCAGATCCTGAATGGTAGGAGGCATCAGTAGTGAGCTCTATATGGCATATCAGTACTCCACTAAGGAGCCCTCATCTCTGGTGCAAGAAATGGGTTATCTTTTTGGGTGGGTATGAGTCTAGAGCAGTGTTTCTCAACCTTTTTTCAGATAAGGCACCCTTTAAAAATGTAAAAATGATTCTAATTATTTTACATAATGCAGCTACATCCACAAGTCCAAGTAGGGCACCCGATGTTAGAAGTGATTTATGCTTCCAAAGCAAATACACTTTTGCAACTTGGTACTAGTATTCTAGTATAATAACTAGTATAACTAGTATTCCAATGTTTCTCTTGTCCCTCAATTTTTCTCCATCACTCACCTAATGTGACCCCACCACTGATGGAGAAGGGCAGGGGATGGTCGAACAAGGATGCTATGCAGGTGACTGACATCCTCCTTATCAACTGATGACGCCATTGGTCATTAGAACAACGGTAGCTAGAAGTTTGTATTGGTGCACAATGAAAACCCGTGACTTAGTGTAACTAAAAAGGCAGCCTTCATCCACACCTCGGCTTATGTACAATTTTGTGCAATTTTTAGGCATTTTGCCAAGGCACCCCTGAAGAAACCTCAAAGGCACCCCAGGGTGCCTGGGCACCCTGGTTGAAAAACACTGGTCTAGAGAAGTGAGTATTCTTAGTTAGACCATCCCAGCTAACAGCCACATGCTGAGCCTCTTTGGGTGAAAGAACTGAAATCCAATGAAATGGAATGAATGAAATGAGCAGGCCAATGATAGTTATGCCCCGTACACACGGTCGGATTTTCCGACAGAAAATGTGTGATAGGACCTTGTTGTCAGAAATTCCGACCGTGTGTAGGCTCCATCACACATTTTCCATCGGATTTTCCGACACGCAAAGTTTGAGAGCAGGCTATAAAATTTTCCGAAAATCCGTTGTCGGAAATTCCGATCGTGTGTACACAAATCCGATGGACAAAGTGCCACACATGCTCAGAATAAATTAAGAGATGAAAGCTATTGGCCACTGCCCTGTTTATAGTCCTGACGTACGTGTTTTACGTCACCGCGTTCAGAATGATCGGATTTTCCGACAACTTTGTGTGACCGTGTGTATGCAAGACAAGTTTGAGCCAACATCCGTCGGAAAAAATCGTAGGATTTTGTTGTCGGAATGTCCGATCAATGTCCGACCGTGTGTACGGGGCATAAGAACTGATGGTGAGGCTGGAGTTCAGCTGTATGCATTAAATTGTTCAAACCTTTACATGTTGCACCAGTGTTTTTTTTTTTCAAACGCTAATACAAATAAATATAGTGGTAAAAAAAATAAAAAGTCAATCAATTTAACTGACCATTTTCTACACATTACTTTTGTGTGTACTACATCAGTGGTCATCAACCCTGTCCTCAGGGCCCACTAACAGGCCAGGTTTTATGTATTACCTTGGGAAGATGCAGACTAGAATACTGCAATCACTGAGCAGCAAATGATATCACCTGTGATGTATTTCAGTTATCTTGCAAACCTGGCCTGTTAGTGGGTCCTGAGGACAGGGTTGATGGCCACTGTATTACATGACCGGAGATGTGTTTCGATGCTTGGAAACGTGTCAACTGCACTGTATGCATGTTGCAGTACATATTGAACTCTACTGTAGAGTGCGTTGGGGTGCCATTCACAATAAATGGCAACGCAACACTGTGGACACAAGCAGGGCCATTGCCATGTGCTGTGGGAATGCACAGTAGTGTTTGCATTTTTTTTCTAATGCAAAAGATCAACCACACAGTATTCTTATGTGCAACATGTTAAAATGTATTTAAAATTAGAATGGTGGAGGAGCAAAAATCACACCGTCTAATTAAAAATGTCTAATGTGTAATTAAATTTGACTGTAAGGCTGAGATCGTTAACGCACGTGTCTTAACCAACACTGTGTGTTGATGTGCATTCTTTTAAGGTAGCCCATTCAAAATGAATGGGCTGCCAACTCTCCCCAGTGCACAAGAAACCACATCTGGCTCTTTTTTTGAATGCAATGCAGATCAATGTCTTGCCAATATGTGCTTGCTGTATATTTATTATTTTATTTTATATTATATAAAGATATTTGGAGATTATCCACTAGAGGGAGCTCTCCTAGGGTTATTGCCATTAATCTGTCTCTTATGTCCCTTTCACACTGATCAGTTTTTGATGCACTTTTTATGCCTTCCTATTGATTTACAGTGGAAGGTGCTTTTGAAACATTTCACCAAAGATGCAGCATGTAGGACTTTTCAAGGTGTTTTTTTTATTGTTTTATTGTTTACTTTCTGTTAATAAACTTATGCCAGGACAATGCAAACACCCCCAAAAACAGGCAGCCCAAGGTGATCTAATTTGTTGTCAAAGGTTTTGGAAAATAAAAAAACCTGCTAGTAATGAGGGGGTAAAACATGGAGCTTGGTGATGGTGCACTAAGATACCACATATACAGGTCATACACAGAAGGAGGAGGAGGTATAGGGGTTAATGCACAGGTTGCATACGGTGGAAAGGGGGCTAACGGGCAGATGTGCAGCATAAGGAAGTTGAAGAGATAATATACAGGTCACATATGGAAACACTATAGAAAAAACCTGTATAGCAGAGAACGAAAGGGAATGAAAGGGTTAAAAAAAACTTTGCAACTGCTTCTCCCCTGATCTGAACAGTGATTCATGAGTCATCCATTAATTAGCTCCTGTTTCCTTCCATTCCTCTGGTACAGAGCTGCTCAAATCAGCTCTGTATACGTTGCTTGTGAATGCAGCTATCAGAGGATGGCTCAGTTAGTCGACATTACTGGATGCAACGGTTGCTTGATGGTGCTTTATCCAATACCATTTATAAACAGCACTGGGTAAATAATGGTTCACCAGTCCAACTTTTATAAACATATTACAGTAGAAAAATGGCTACGTTGGGTGATTATTCACTTGCTGAGTGAACAGTGTCTGCTTCTAGTAAATCTACCTCAAATACTTGCAAAGTGAGTAGAAACAGTAAAGCATAACCAATATGCAGCGCAGAAATAGTTACATAGTAGGTAAAGTTGAATAAAGACAACAGTCCACCCAGTTCAACCTGTGTTGGTGTGTGTGTGTGCGTGTAGAAAATCCTTTCCCATATCCCTGTATTTTGTTTTCACTAAGATTCAAGTCTTTTAAATCTAACTATACTTTCTGCCAACACCACCTATTGTGGAAAAGAGTTCCACATTCTTACTGCCCTGACCGTGAAAACCCCCTACGCAGCTTAAGGTTAAACCATTTCTCTTCCAGTCTCATCGTGTGGCCCTATGTCTTCTTACACCCCCTGGGACCAAAAAGTTTCATACTAATGCAAGGATCCCAGTTATTTGTATAGTGCTATCATATCTCCTCTTAAGTGTCTCTTCTCCAGGGGGAATAAATTTAGCGCTTGTATTCGTTTCTCATATATGAGGTCCTCTAGTCCCCATATTAATTTAGTTGCCCTTCTCTGGACTCTTCCCAGTTCCAGCACATCCCTTCTGAGGATTGGTGATCAGAACTGGACTAAATAATCTAGATGCAGCCAAACCAGAGAAATGCGCAACTTACAGTATGTATATAATGACCAGGACCACTATGCATTATTACAAATTTTACATTGAATCATAATTTCTAAACAATAACACATAATGGTAAGTTAAATTACACTCATCACTTTTACATAGTAATGTAAAACACTTTGATAAAACTACACAGATCCTCCTTGATTGCTGCTTTTCACAATGCCTCTCTGTGTCTAGTAAAACACAGCTGAACATACACATAATGCATATTTTGTACCTGCAGAATGAAATGTTAATATGTTAGAACCGGCGGCACTGTGTTGAGTGTGGGGAAAGTTGATATACAATACTGTTCTAGTAAATTGCACTTTCTGTGACAGGCTGGAATAAAGAGGATCAATTGAATCAGCCATGCTTTATGATTCTCCTATCCATCACCAGGGCTTAATATATTCAACGTTAATTGTTATCTCATAGTTGGCTCTAATCTTGGGCTGCAGCTTCTGACAGGAATCATCAGTTATCTGCGTTCCATTGTGCAAAATTGCTAATTCTCAACATGCTTTTCCTTCTACTCTGGTTATGTTTAGCATCTCATTAGTTCTTCTGCAATGACTTTTACTCACGGGGTATTAGGAAAGTAAGGGGGTAATGAGAACAACTGATTGCATTGGACCTAGTGTGGTTTCTTCAATAAAAGGCTTGTATCCAAACCTCCTCTAGCCCTCAGGGACTTACCAGATTATTTCTATGTATATTTGTGTACTACACTCTTGGCTGTCATCATCATTTTGAAGAAGTCTACCTAAAACACACTCAGTTGATTGGAATATTCACAGTAGCATGGAGAATGTTTTGCATTAGTGGGTACAGATGTCATCTGTGATAATTATAACAGGTTATGTAAAAAGTTAAACTTTTACTTCTTGAATTGAAGATGGAAACTTTCTAGAGCAGTATTGATGTCAAAATTCCACTTTCTGAGAGTAGAGTCTTGTACATTGTTAGCGATCGATTAATGCAGAAAGTTTGGTGTTATGAAGTGTGCCCAGGTTTCTTATCTCCTAATCAATAACATGCCTAAGCCCTTATCATTGTCTGTACAGTATATCCTAACCCTTAACAAATATCATTACCACTCAAGTGTCTTCAGAAAAAATAATTGTATCAATGGTTGTATTTCATCGCTTCTCTTTGTATCTCTGTAAATAAATGTGGGTTTTAGAACCTTTTACAGAATTCTAAAATAGCCTCAGGAAAGAACTCAAGAAAGGTGAAGAAAGTTTGTACATTTAATAACTTAATGTGGCACTAAACAAATACCGTATATCTGCTTCAGCAATGCAACACCAGCAAGCTCCCTCACCAATGCTGACGCCTTCTTCCAAGTTTGGCATCTTTGGCCATCTTGATTGGCTAGCCAGGGATGACATGCACATTAAAGTTATTTTAGCACCTTATTGAGGCATGCTGAGAATTTAATTTCAGATGTTAATGCACATTTCTTTGTATATTCTAAACAAGCCTGTGAGCAGACAGGTAAGGTGCCTATATTGCAGAAGGAACATAGTTATAGAAGGAACACCCTCTGCATTTAACAAGCCTGGATAGTGTACTCGCAATTGTTTTACTTTGTTAGCCAAAAAAGGGTATTACTTAAACTCTCAACTTTCTGCATTTTCAGAAAGTGCAGGGATAAAATGTGCTCTTACCACCACATCCTCCCCACCCACTGATGCACCGCCGTTTTCAGATTTCTCACGCAACTTCATGGTTTTCCAAAAAGAAGGTTCCAAGAGGCAGCCAAAAACAATAGCCGGTGCTGAATAGTAGTAGTTTCAGAGCTGCTTATCATTGCCGGTTAATCTACTGATTGGCAAAGGTTATGAGTGGAACAACCCCAATGGATCAGACCTTTAAATGTCTTCAGTTTTCAGAGAGCTCCCAGACCAGAACAAATAATGCAGAGCCTTAAGTCAGATCACTCGATCTGCATAACTTTTCTGGGTCAGCAACTCAGGGGGTATTAAAACCAGAGGATTAGCATGTTTCCAAATGAGTTCAGCAGTAGCTATTTGTTTTAAGAAGTTAAACAATTTGCAATACCAAGGGATGTTTCAAATTTTGCTTCCAGGGCTGTAATCTCTCTGCCTTTGCAGTGTTGTCAGAAAGCCCTCAAGGTATAGACTGTTTAAAAATATCATAGCCTTAGGAAATATATGTGTGAGCATCACATAGAGAATTGGTTGAATAATCCTAGTTTTTAAGTTTTGTGTCATGTAGTGTTTCAGCATGTGGAAGATAGTGACCTCACCACAGAGGCAGCATCCAGAAGGACGGGAGACTCAGTCCTGATTTTACCATTTTCAGAATAATACGTGTCCAGGTCAATGAAATTGTGAATAAGACATGACCGGATAGGAGAGTATAGCTGCTGTTTTTAAACACTACCTCTAATCTTCCTTAATTGATTAAATTAAACCTCAATACACTTCTTACATAGTCCACAGATAATTATTCTTCAGTTATTATTTTAGAGATGTAGTATTTTTCCAAATTCTCCTTTTTGGTGTTCTTGTAGAAAACATTAGTCTATCATCTTGCTGTGTGTGTTCTCCAGTAGGTTTGGGTGCCCTACATGATGGTGGCGTTATTTAATATCTGAGGCACTTCCTAACACATGGTCTTTCCTCCTGGGCTTTTTCCCTGTGAGCATGTTGTGGTAACATCTGTCTTGTCCTTAGTCCTTTCGAATCTAGGGATGATGGTCACCCCTTCTGGCAGGATCCCTTGAGGATAATCTATAAACACACATTTAAGAGGCACTGAAGTTTTAACGCTTATTCCATTAATACAAAAGCAAGGAAATCCTAAAACTAGCTCACTGGTCTTGATGTGGCAGTTCTCAAACACACAGACCTATGGGTAGCCAGAAGCAACTCAAAGTATAGGCATACAAATGGGCACCAAACCGCAAAGTGAACAAGCAAATAGTGTATTTATTATTTATAATACTTGCACATTAAAACAGCCAACGCATTTTGGGTTTATCAAAATTTTCCCTTGATCAGGGCTTAGAAGAATATACTAAGGACAGTATCTCCTTTTGCTGCTGATTAGATTGGTATTATTCATGTAATTCGTTGGCTGTTTTCATATGTCAGTATTATGAACAATTAAAGGCCCTTAGACAAATAATGGCTGCCATGGAGTGCTACTTTTGACCTTGAGGAAGCAGACTGCAGTTGTCCCCCACATGAAGGTGGTGTGTAGAACTGACTGAATAGAAAAGGAACAAAGGGACCCTTTCTTGCTGCCCTGCCTTGAATTCTAAGATTAAGATACCACGAGAACCCGAAGACTGAGTTACCTCTAGAACCACTAGAAAGTTGTCAAGCAGCCACTTTAAAGTATAACTAAAGGCAATTTTTTTTTTTTTAGCTTTGGATAGAGTAGAGAGGGATTAAAGTGCTTGTCAGTTTTTATTGTTGTCAGTGACCCCATTAAGAAGATTCACCCTCTCTATTTGTCCTGCTTACCATTTTTATTGAAATACAAAGTAAAAGAAAACATACATTTTGGGTTGTCCCCAGAAAAGTAATAGAGGGAAAATCTTCCAATGGGGCTGCTAGTTTTGGTGACCTTGGGGTTCCCAAGGAACTCCTTTCATTTGCAGGGATTTCCTCTCACCTGTTTGGCTTTAGGACAGGAAGTAAAAAAAGGGGACACAGATGGCGAAAAAAATCTGATGGGTTATAACCCTCCCTTGCTCTATCCAAAATGAAGTTCAGCCAGTAAAGTTCCGTAAGAAACTGGCCAAGAAGGTTTAGAAATACATGCAGAAGACCAAGAACTATGTTTTAACCAGAATCTGCATCTTGTTCTCCATCCATGGTCCTTCCTACTTCTTCATGCACTAGTGCAATAAAATCTCAACTAAGGTGACTGTCATGTCCATCATTCTAAACATCCTTAGAGAATTTCTACCTGAGAAGAATGCACCTGGGAAATTATTTGCCAGGTAGGTGATCTTGGATATTCACAATGTAGTGAGCTGAGGATCAACATTCTTGCCAGTCGTGTTAGTTTGGTTACCGTTAGCACTACAATTTTATTCATTTAACAAATCTGGGGATTTTTCAAGTATGCAAGATGCATACAAATTCATACGGTATATGACCAAATCAATACAAACTTAGTCACTTGAGATTTGATCTATGCAATAGCCCAATTTTTGGTCTGCAGTTTCAAGCGTTCATATATAAGCGCTAAACCAATGCCCTTAAAATTAGTTCATCTTAGTGGTTGTTGGGATTTTGTTTTGTTTGTATTTTTAAGTAACTCTGTAGAAAATAAAAATGTGGCATATCTAAAAACAAAATGCATAAATTATCAACCGTATCTTACAATTCTAGAGTTTGTATCATGCTTCCCAGCAGTGTGTACAACAATCCCTGTTGCAGGAACATACATTTTTTTTTCCGGCAGCCAGGATTTAAAACATATGTTTTGAGGTGTCCGCGTGTATAGAGTTACATGCTGCACAAAAAAAATGCACTTCCCAGTGTGTGGAATAAAAAATAAATAAAAAATTGCACTTATTCTGAGTTTTAATTTTGTTGTCATTTGAAACTGTGCTAAAAAGACAAATGTGGTTTGAAGCTAATATTGGGTGTTTGGGGCGGGAAGGGGGGTCTGTGTTTTTACTCTTACATTTTTTTTCAATGGTTTTTGGTCAACAGGGGTTTGATCAGAGAAATCACCAGAGGTTTGTGTCTAATAGGAAGGCCGCATAAAAGGAAGGCTGTTATAGAAGTTTATAAATAGGACTTAGAAAACGTATCTGCTTAGCTTTAGCCGACACCGCTGAATGGGATTTTCACCACGCAGGAATGTTTGACGGCAGACGGGCTTCTCTGCCTGTGTTGTAAAGCAGACTTGTGATTAGCGATATATGCCTTAATGAACCTCTGATATTTAGGTAAAACGGCTTAATAAGAAGGATTTATGCTGTAATGGTTTCCATCAGACCTGCCACAGCATTCCACTGTGCATCAAAGCATCTTAATAGGGGCCTGTAAAGTGAAGTCATTTGTTTAGCCTGTAGAGTTACAAATTATAGAAAACAAAGAAGAAATATAAAATAACTTTGCTGCAACATAAATAGGTTTCATGGCCCGTTCATACAAATGAGCCACGCTGACCACATGGCTGTTGCTGTGTGCTGGGAGACACTGTGCCAATCTCAGCACATTGCACTGTTTAATTTTCCCTTCAGCACAGTTCTATTTACTGCAGCGGAGGTGCAATGCAATGGATCACATCCCAACCCACTGCGCTGAAAAAAGTACTGCATGCTGTACCTTTTATCAGCATGAACATTCTGCCTCACTTCCTGTCTTGTAGACACAACAGGAAGTCTCTCAAATGTGAAGGAAATGCCCTCTTAGACAGTTGTCATTGTAACAAGTTTCCCCGTTGGTGTGAGCTGACACCTTTTGGCCTTGTCTATGTGTAGGGGCTGCACTGGAAATTGCCACCAGCATGGGCCCAGCAGATCTGGTGTAAACTGACTCTCCCATGTATCTTAAAGTGGTTCTAAAGCCTTAAGGTTTTTCACCTTAATGTATTCTATGCATTAGGGGAAAAAACTTTCTGTGTTGCAGCTACCTCCTAGACTCCCCCTTTTTCTTACCTGAGCCCGATCCAATCCAGCAATGTGCATGAGTGCAGCGGCTCAAGCCCCTGCTTCACTCCTCATTGAACAGATTGATAGCAGCAGGAGCCATTGGCCTCCACTGTTGTCAATCAAATCCTGTGACACAGGTGCTGGGAGGGGTCAATGGACGCAGCAGCCGGACTCAGGAGCGAACTTTCCATGGGGGCACACAATGAAAAGGAGGGGCCTAGAGTGCTGGTGGGGGACCCCAGAAGAGGAGGATTGGGGCTGCTCTGTGCAAAACCGTTGCACGGAGCAGGTAAGTATAGGTATGTTTGTTGTTTACAACCACTTCATATGTTTTTCTTCTAGTTTTGCACAAAACGTTGGGGGCTAGGACTGCTATCAGGGTTTAATTGTTGTCTGAGATAAAACAAACTTTTGAGTTGTCACCAGAACCAGAATAGAACATACATTTTTCAATGGGAAAGGCATTTCCCTCGCAAAACGAGGAAGTGAAAGAAACTATGATATGGTAAACACTGATGGCTTTTCTTCTCTAAACCTATATGCCACCCTGAAGAACAGATACTGCCCACTCATCATCTACCGCAAGGCAATTGATGTGAAAGCACAACAGTCCAGGCCTGTCCTTCGCATCACATTACTATATAAGTTCAGCAATAAAAGCCTACATACTAAGATCCTTGTGTTGTTGTTAATTGAGTTGCTTGGTATAAAACAGAGTCACGCTTAACTGACATATGCAGCATCAAACATTTAATAGTGAACAGTCCTTCTTATTAGAGAAGAGTGATATAAAAAGCAGGGTGATAAGTAGACAGTAGTGCCAAAAAATCTTAAAGTTGAGATTCGTAGTCCATATGCAGACTTCAGTAGAGTCCTCTTCAATCCCCTGTGCAATGAGAACCTCCACCGGTGATAAAAAAATGCCTGTTTACCAGATGTACTGGACCCTAAAAAAGGCCAGTAACGCTTGTGGCTGATTACCCCGCCAGGGCCTTTAGGTTGCAATCCGACCAAAGATCTGTGGTTCTGTAGGCGATGTCTCTGGGATGCTGGTGGCTATTTCCAGTGCAGTCCCTACACATAGACAAGGCCAAAAGGCTCACACCAATGGGGAAACTTGTTACAATGACAGCTGTCTAAGAGGGCATTTCCTTCACATTTGAGAGACTTCCTGTTGTGTCTACAAGACAGGAAGGGGATTTAAGGGGACTATGTCTGGAAGTCTGCATATGGACTATGGATGCTTTTTATATCATTCTTCTCTTATAAGAAGGACTGTTCACTATTAGATGTTTGATGCTGTATATGTCAGTTAAGCGCGACTCTGTTTTATACCATGCTGGTTTTTGTGATATTACACATTTGAGTTTGCTGCTTTTTATCTACCCTTTACCTTTTGTCATTTGTAAGCGTGGTTTTTCTCCCACATAAATTGAGTTGCTTGGTTTGCCTCATGCAAAAGAAACTCAGAAAGTACTAGGGTGTGGGTGTCAGCATGACAGCCAGGCAACTAGTGTTCCCAAAAAGAGATCATCAATGACATTATTTTCATAGTACAAGTTTCCACATAACACAAGGGGAATAAAAAGACACAACAGCACAATCATATAAAACATTAAAAATAGGAACAATATCCAAACAAGCTCATTGTCTAATAGAAAAATATAAATATCTGATATCAGCACATATTCAGTGATTTACAATATGTACTGTATTTGTTTTCTGTATTACTATTGGCCCTTTTGCCTATTTCAGTCATACTTTTGTATTTCCGGTGTTTAGCAAAATAGTAAGTTGAAAAAGGACAAAAGTCTATAAAGTTCATAGTCATCCTTTAAATTCCATCAATATTAACCCAATATAGCAGTGGTCATCAACCCTGTCCTCAGGGCCCACTAACAGGCCAGGTTTTATGTATTACCTTGGGCAGATGCAGACTAGAATACTACAATCACTGAGCAGCAAATGATATCACCTGTGATGTATTTCAGTTATCTTGCAAACCTGGCCTGTTAGTGGGTCCTGAGGACAGGGTTGATGACCACTGCAATATAGGGAGGCAGTGCCAGGTAATAAAGTTTCTCCTTGACTGCATACGTTGTACTAAGATAATTTGCCTGGATCAGTCACTCCACAGATTTAACTAAAAATACTTCTTCTAGATACGGGAGTGGTCAAGACAGCTACGTAATTACTGACATACTTATATTATATAGGTTCTGTGGTTCAGTTACTGTCTTATTCAGATTTAATGAGCCACATAACCTCTGCTATTCATGTGTGTCAGTAATGAAAGGGATGAGCTGACAACCATGTAGGCCATCCAGTCTATATTCAACTCACTATTACCGTTTGCCACCAGCTCTTTTGGCTGAGAATTCTGTTTCTATCATATCCTTAGGAACATCTGTCAATGCTGATAAGTAGACAGTGTTCCTTTCTTTATGCTTCCTGTTCTTTCTCAACCCCAATGGGTGCCAACCTTTTAGTATCTAACCCAATCACTAAGGTTCACCTTTTTTAGTATTAGATCTATTCCTAATTTTATAGATTACTGGGAGACAATGTAATAAATCCAGAAGCAGTTAGGGTTCAGGAAGCAAAAAGTTAGCCTATGCTGTTGACAGAAGGCAGTAACTGTATAAATATAGTTCCCTTGATAGGGGCTGCTTTATTAACATTTAAGGATGAGCATTAATTTGCCCACACCAGTATTTACAGTAGATAGCAAGGATTTTTTTGGAAGTGGAGTTTCAGACCTTAAGACCTTAAGAGGAATGGTGGGAGTAGATAATACCATTGGCTGGAGTTGTGTTTTTTAAAAAAAACTGATCAAATTGTCCCAATGAACATCTGACCATGCAAAATTAATCGCAAGATCTCTGTTTTCTACATAAGCTGACAATATACATTGGGTGTTATAATACCTATAGCTGCAGCAGTTCTAGTTAACATCACAAAAGAATTGCAAGAAATGGGTTCAATGTAACAAAGTCTAAAGTGGCCATATACTAGTAGTATGTTCTAAAGCAGAGTTCCACCCACTTTTGAGAGGTGGTCTTAAACGAAAGACCACCTCTCCACCCCTCGTTTTTGGATATTAAAAATGTTTTTCTTTTCTTCTATAGTACCTTTTTATGAAGTACATAGTGTACTTCTGATCCATCTGGGCCGCGGCGCAGGACGTCATATCATTTTGTGTGGTGAGCCCCCCCACTGTCTTCTGGGACCTATGTGTGTCCCAGCAGACAGCTGGCCATTCACAAAGCACCGTGCAACTCACGCATGTGCAGTAGGAAATGGGCAGTAAAGTCGCAAAGCTTCCTTGCATCCGATCTGATGGATGGATCGGCCCCGGGGGGGGGGGGGGGGCACCGGCTCCCTGGACAGGTAGGTGTCCTTTTTAAAAGTCAGCAGCTACAGTGTTTTTAGCTGCTGACTTTAAAAAAAACACCGCTTTAAGAACATTAGTTCGATCTACTAACCATTATAGTGATCAAATTGAAGTTTGTCTCCAACCGTAGTGATAAGAAAATTGGAAGGAGCGAGATGAAAAATGTTTCTCAAGCAACTTTCTTATGCCCTGTACACACAATAGGATTTTCCGACAACAAATGTTTAATGGGAGCTTGTTGTCGGAAATTCCGACCATGTGTAGGCTCCATCGGACATTTTCCGTTGGAATTTCCGACAAACAAAATTTGAGATCTGGATCTCAAATTTTCCAACAACAAAATCCGTTGTTGGAAATTCGGATTGTGTGTACACAATTCCGATGCACAAAATTCCACGCATTTTCGGAATCAAGCAGAAGAGCCGCACTAGCTATTGAACTTCATTTTTCTTGGCTCATCGTACGTATTGTACGTCACCGCGTTTTTGATGCTCAAAATTTCCAACATTTGTGTGACCGTGTGTATGCAAGACAAGTTTGAGCCAACATCCGTCGGAAAAAATCCACGGTTTTGTTGTCGGAAAATCCTATCGTTTGTACGGGGCATAATGGTGAATGTGTTTTTTGTTCAATAAACAAAATTCATTCCAAAATCAAATCTTAAAAACAAACAACATTTTGAAATACCTTGTAAACGACATTCATCATCTAACAATTTCTAACAGTGAATGTGTCGTATAAGAAAGTCCATTCCTCCAAATAATAAAAGCAAAAGTTTTTTGAAGTGTGCTTTCAAAATGACCATTTTAGTCATGGAATGTACTGATGAGAATTTTTTGAATGAATGTTCGTACGAACATTTGTTTGAAAGTCTTTTAGTGTATGGTCAGCTTAAAACAAGTTTAAAACAACCCAGTTTTACATTGTTTAGAAGAGAGGGGTAAGTGAAATAAAAAATACCCCAGCTGTTGTATGCACAGATTGCTGTAGATATTTGTACATGCTGTCTTTCCAGCTTTATTGATTCACAATGTTTAGACAGTAACAGGCTTTATTGTCTGGCTTTGAAACCAAGCCTTATACTGTGTTACAGTAAGCAGAGCTGACAGTTTAACCTGACATTAAACACTACAGGGTACTTCAGAAAGATGCTGCTTAATTCATTATTTTATATGATGGCTTAATAATCTATTTCCTTCATCATATTATGAATGAAACATAGCTGTAATAAGAACTATTAAAGTCCGCTGTTACCCAGATGGACAAGCGTGCTTATCAGAGAGATGTAGGAGAGTTTACAATCATCATCCAATTACTCAGGTTTGACCGTAACTGAACATGTATACAGTAATCACAATAAGGTAATGTGCACCGCCATGCGCTTTTTCAGAGGTCCACGTTCCATTAACAAAGGTAAGAATAGCTGTGCACCAAAATGCAACATGCAGGGTTTTTAATTCACAACAAATCAAAACATAGAGTATCATTGAAGACATATACAAGTGTTTCTCGAAGTGGGCGACACCGCCCTCTGGGAGTGCTGGAACAATTCAGGGCAGTAGTAGCCTCAATTGGGGGCATTGAGTAAAAATAAGGGGGCAGTGGAGGCATAAAGAAAGACAAAAAGAGAAGAAAATTTTGAAAGGACACTTGAAAGGACGCGATCTAGCGGTGGACTGTTCCTGGCTTCCTCATGCCCGGAGCAGTTTTATAGAAGCTGCCCTGGGCTTGATAATGTCAGGACTCAGGACTGCTAGAGCCCAGGGTTGCAGGAGCTGCAGAGACCAGTCTTGTGCAGAAAAGAGCAGAGGAGACATATAGATAGACATATAGATACTGTACATAAAAGAAGGCAAATTTGTCACTGCATCTTTCTGTTTGTTCACTTAAAGAAGGTAGATTTCCAGGGGGGCACTGAGTATTTTAAACTCTGAAGAGAGGGTGATAGACCAAACAAGTTTGGGAACCTCTGGTGTACACTGTTTCTCTGATATTCATCTAAAGCTTTCAGGATGAATGAGCCCTGACTAAAGCCAGCCATACATGGATCGAAATTCAGGTGGAACCAGCCCAATTTCGATCCATTTATAGGCACTTTCGTTGTATAAAATGAATCTACCAATTGACTTCTGTACAACCACCCTTACCAAACCCTAATTTCTTTTTTTAAAGCTGAGCTCCAGGAAACTTGAAAATTCTCCCCTGCAGTGGAACTGTGCCCAAATTATAGGGGTTGACTGCTCATTTAGGGGGCATAGAAATATAGATGTTTTACAACTGTAGTAATCAATGCAGATTGGATCCCTCAACAGTTGGTGTGTTTATGTAAGGGCATTACACAATGTACAATCAATGTAAAGTATTTCTATTAAGAACAATGAATACATGATGTAAATGAATCAAGATGTTCTCACTCACAGAATTGCGCCCAGTGCTCCTTCCAGCAGGGATAGTGAAATAAACCATACACCACTCTGTCAGTTCATCTTACACTTACTTACTTTGTCAGCATTGGCTGCCGTTTTCCTAAATGTGCTTTCCATTCTGCAGGTACATCTAACCTGCTAAACTGTTCTAAAAATCAACAAGGCTCTTATACAGATATTTGTATCAATTACATTTCTTCCATCTTGGAATTATTTCTTTAATTTAATTATTTATAAAACCCCACCTTTGTATCACAACCACATGCACTAGCCTGCAGGGCATTCGTGGTGCACCCCCATTCCACAGGACGGGGGCGGGGAGGGATCATTTTTTCCACAATGAAATGCAAAAGCATTACGGCTGCAAGAGCTTAAGATGGATCTGCTGGGGGGTCATCCACATGTTTTCACTAACCCACAACTACAAGTGTAAACGAGGCCTAAGGGCTTGTTCACACAAGTGGCCAGGGAGCAATAAAGCAGGCAGTGTTCATACAGTCGGCCACCTAAACTTAAAAATGTAGCCATTCGGGGTTTTACACATTCTGCGACCACAATTCATGGCACAAAATTCAAAAATTAAACGCCATGTCACATTCAGCAGGCGGTACTTACACTGAGCATGACCCATTCTAGTGCAATGCAGTTGGTCACATTTTGAGGGCTTAACAAGGCAATAAGGAAGTAACGTAACACCTGCTGAACTCCTTCCAAAACGTGATTATTTTTAAGAGGGGCGGCAATAATAGCCACTTGTTTAAAAAAAAAAACCTAATCCCTATTTACATGGGTTTCACATAGGTCCATTTTTTTTACTTGTAACTACATGAATTAAAAATGGACTGTTAAAGCACTGATCATGGTTGCAATGCTCTACAGCTTCCAATGCAAAAAATTCATAAGTGCACATTTTTATTTTCCCAATGCGGGTGCATTTACTAATTTTGTTCCAAAGGGTGGACTATGTCTTTATTAGGCCTGCAGATTTAAGCACAGTTGCAGTGTTTATTAGATGCCATTAGCAGTTAGTGGGTGATTTCATTAGTTGTCTAGTGTAGCTTTTTGAATACTTTTCTAACCACTAGCTTCTGGAAGATATTTTTTTGCATCCTGCTAGAAAACATCACCTGTAAAACAATACTTAGGTAATGATTTCAGAACACATCCACTGACGTCACCTGCAGCTGCTTAAGCAATAGGAGATAAAACTTAATCCCAGCAGCTGGGAAAATCACATCTGACACCATTACAGCAATCTCCCAAGTTCGATGATTTTGCACCTGGCTTTGGCATTTCGTCTACATAAGGGTCACAATCCACAAAGGAGTTTTCTTTCTTGAGTACCTTTAGGCTCGATGCACATCTATGCATGTTGCTTTTGAGCGTTTCTGCAGTGCTTTTTGCGGTGCTTGTCACGTTTTTGAACACACGTTTTTACCCCAATTTTACCACAATTTTGCCACGATTTGCATTTTTTTTTTACACTGTATATAGCTGGTTGCTAAGGAGGGGGCCAGGAAGCCGTCCGCCGTGTCCATAATAACCGATGAGTCATCAGTTGTCAGTGGGCTTCCTGTTCAATGTAAAAAAAAAACAGGCCCTTGGGTCTAGTATGGATTTGGAGGGGACCCCCATGGCAAAATAAAAAAAAATGGTGTGGGGGTCCTCCCGAAATCCATACCAGACCCTTATCCGAGCATGCACCCCCCGAACCATATCAGGCCGCATGCCCTCAACATGGGGGGATGGGTGCTTTGAAGCAGGGGGCTCTGCGCCCCCCCACCCCAAATCACCTTGCCCCCATGTTGATGAGGACAAGGGCCTCTTCCCGACAACCCTGTGGTTGTCGGGGTCTGCGGGCGGGGGGCTTATCGGAATCTGGAAGCCCCCTTTAACAATGGGGCCACCAGATCCCGCCCCCCTATGTGAATGAGTATGGGGTACATTGTACCCCTACCCATTCACTAAAAAAAGTAGTTATGCCATTGTTTTGCAGGTTTTTTTTTTAAAAGGTGCAGTTTACTACCGCTTTAAGTATTTGCACAACCTTCATAAATAAGCATTTCTTATAATATTCAGCGCCATCTAGTGACCATAATGCAGAATTATGTGAGCATGTGAACACCACCCCTGTTTGTATACACCTGTAATCCCAGCTGAAAGAATCTGCCAATATTTGCTGATGGAATCCAGTTTTTGCCCATAGTTGCCTGTGTTAAGCAGGCCTTTAAGCGGAACTAAACCCATCGATTTAATGGTTTAAAAAAACTGTTAACTTCCGGACATGCCGGGAGTGCTAACCGTCGCATTTGCTTATGCTCGCAACCAATTTGTCAAACCATCACATGGCTGATGTTATAATTGATCACATGTGCAGCACTATGGCATTTGCAGAGCAGAGGATGGCAGCTTCCTTGGCTGAAAAGAATAGAGTGAATGTACATGTAATTACTCCCCTCTCACTGTTTTTGCCTCTGCATTTTGGCAGACTCATAAAGGCCTCAGGCACTTGGACAATGAGAGGCAAAAAAATTGCAGGGTAAAAAAATTCAGGAGTTTTCCCGTACCCAGAGAGCAAGTGAATTGCTGTATGAGCCGTAGTCTTAGAAACACCATTGAATGTTCCACATTCTAGAAATATATTGCACATGCGCAGGTAAATCCCGAATCCCCCAAAAAAGAAAAAAAAAATCAACGTTTACAAAGGTACAGCCACATACAACCTGTGGCACATGGGGCTCCCCAGGTGCAGGAAAATGCCGGGATTTTTAGGCCCAGTCTTTTCTCTACATCTCACTGTATATGTACAGTAGGCCTTAGGGAAATTTAGTAGATAAGTATGCCAACAATCACATGAATTTACCTAGTACCGCATCAAGCTGCCAAACGCTAAGATAATAATTAGGCAGGTCGCCTTTATCCAGTCCGGTTAAATAGGAAATGTTTACGTTACATTGGAGCGCACTTTTAGGAATATGCTGAATCCCACCTCTTACAAATAATTAGATATCGTTGATTCATACAGAGCCATTCTAATTGGAATTAATTAAGAGCCTCCTCGTGTATTCATTTCTATAAGCAGTCATTCACACACAAATTAACTTCACAGCAAGCATTGTGACCATTATTTAACCACTTCCTAGAATACTCCCTTGTGTTTCTCTCTCTGAGTTTTTCAATGAGTTTAATTAATCCTTTCTTATTTCCAGCATGTATATTTGAAAAGTTCTTTTTTATGTAATTTGTATAGCTTTTATATATAATGAGGCAAATTGGTGAGTCACTTTTTTTCAGTAGTCTGACTCACTATTGGAGCCTGGAAATGTCACTGCTTTGTTGTAGGGATCTCAGCCATATTTGCATGGAGCAAAAAACAGATGAGCCCTTTGGCCTTAAAGTGACACTAAAAAAATATACTTATTCTCAAAAAATAATCCATACACTTCCACTACTTAATGGCCCTTTAATCTATTTGTCATGAAATCTTTTTTTACTGCGTTTCCCTGCCTCCTTGTAGAGTCCTCCATGAGCTCCCAAACCTCTCCTTTAACTTGCTTTTTCTGTTTGGAACAAGCAGTGCACGTCAGTTGGGGTAATCCATAGTCCATCTCAAGAGTGAGCAAGAGAGGGTGGCTACATTCCTATATACAGTGGAACCATGGAGAACAAATGTAGCCACCCTATAACAGAAAGTCAGATCACAGCAGCAAAAAAAAGTAAAAAAAAAAAAGAATTGGGAGATTTGGAGGAGGCTGAGAGCAATAGAAGTTACTTTTAGATTTTTTTAAACTAGATTTTAGTGTCACTTATAGTAGAACTTCAGGCAGATCTGTTTTAATGCAGTTATGTATCCTTCAAAGTGATCATCAAAGGTATCTGTTTAATGTAAAAATTAATACTTTCCGCGCTTAGGTGTAGGTTAGGCTGCAGCCTCCCCTTAAGAACACCAGAGCCTGTAAGTAGAGGTAGTCACCTGAAGAATGAACCTCCTGTGTGAGTCATTCCTCTCAGGTGAGAATGAATTTTACCAAGTGACTATTTAGATCCAGTGTAATTAGAGGGGTTCTCACCCTATAACCTAATGTGTATATTTAGTGGTCTATCACATGTTAAACTAAAATGTGCAGGTTCCTTTTAGAGCCGTGTTGCTCAAAGCCTCTGATTCAATGTGTGCAACACAATGTGCATAAAACGTGTAAGAAGCTCTCATCAAAGTTCATCAAAAACACACAAGGGAGGAGTTCCTCCTAAATACTCCTCACAGACAGAAGTGTGATGAATAAGTAAACAAATAACTATATATAAAATTAGATTGAAAAACTAAAATAAAAACTAAAACCAAAAATAAACAGTTCAGTCTTTGTAGTGCAAAATGGCAGAATTCCAAATGACTTGTGCTGATATCCAAAGAGACTCGTGCATGAATATAACCACAATTCTTGTGCAAAGATAGTGAAGTGACTTCCGTCTCCCCTTCAGATCCTCACTCACCAGATCCTGGCACCCCCACAGGGGTAAAGCACTTATAGTGAGTGTGTGGCAGTTTCCAGAGCAATCACCTGCTCTTTGGCACATCCAATCTTGGGGTATCCAGTTCCTTGTATCCCTCTGGATATGGATATGGGGCATCCCCTTCTCCGTGACTCCTCTGAAGGAGCGTCAGTCCACCTGTTGTGAGGCTGATGGAACATCCACCTGAGTGTTTTCAGGTGACGGGCAGTGCCACTACCCCTATACCCAACATATATCTTCTTTTATTTGTTTAACCACCTAAGTACCGAGCCTCTTTTTGAGAATTGTTGTTTACAAGTTAAAAACAGTTTTTTTGCTCAAAAATTGCTTAGAACCCCCAAACATTATACTTTTTTTCACCCTAAATAAAATGGCGGTTGTTGCAATACTTTCTGTCACACCGTATTTGAGCAGCGGTCTTACAAGCGCACTTTTTTTGGAAAAAATACAAGACAACAGTAAAATTAGCCTATTTATTTTTATATTGTGAAAGATAATGTTACGCTGAGTAAATTAATACCCAATATGTCACGCTTCAAAATTGCGCCGGCTCGTGGAATGGCGACAAACTTTTACCCTTAAAAATCTGCATAGGCAACGTTTAAAAAGTTCTACAGGTTTTATGTTTTGAGTTACAGAGGAGATCTAGGGCTAGAATTATTGCTCTCATTCTACCGATCGCGGCGATACCTCACATGTGTAGTTTGAACATTGTTTTCATATGCATATGCATTTCATATGCGTATTCATATTTTACCTTTTTATTTTATTTATACACTGTTCTTAAAAAAAGAAAAGAAATTGTAATAGAAAAAAAGCATGACAGGACCTCTTAAATATGAGATCTGGGATCAAAAAGACCCCAGATCTCATATTTACACTAAAATGCCATAAAAAAAAAAATAAAAAATTGTCATTTAAAAAAATTCACAAAAAATGGTCCTTTAAGAGCTGTAGGCAGTAGTGACGTTTTGACGTTGCTTCCGCCCTGCAATGGTATGGAGACTGGTGGGGGCCATCTTCCCCTCACTTGTCTCCATACCCAGCAAGGAAGAGGATCCAATTGCCTCTGCTGCTCTGGTAAGCGGCGGAGGGCACCGGTGCGCAGTGGGAGGGGGGCCCTCTCCCACCGCCGATAAAAGTGATCTGGCGGCGAAACCGCCGCAGAGACCACCATTATCGGAAACTGGACCGCTGGCCGAAGAAGAGGCTACTGGAGTTATGGCAGCTAGCTGCTGCCATAACGATATTCCTCTTCAAATTTAGGATGTATATCGGCGTGCAGCGGTCCAGAAGTGGTTAATGTGTTATTAAACCTAAAACAAAAACTCCACGATCAAATAGCACCTGTCATTAAATGTATTTGAAAAAAAAAGCTTGGCAAAAATAGTGGCACACACTAGAGGTCTGCTATTACATTTTTCAGCAGCAAAACCCTCCACTTTGTGCTCCTCTAAAAACTAGTTCCATTTTGTTATGGGGGTTTAACAAATATGGGCTAAGCCCTGCTAGTTGCCTTATTGATTGTTAGGACTTAGTAGAACTATAGGTAAAAAAAAAAAATGTCATTTTGGATTGAGCAAGGGAGGTTTATAACTCCTGTCTGGTTTATTTTTGCCATCTGTGTCCCATTGGGGAAATTTCTTTTTCACTTGCCATCCTATAGCCATAACAGGAAGTGAGAGAATATCCCTCTAAAGTGAGAGAATCCCTGGTTGTCACCAGGGTCACCAGAACCAGTGCCTCCATTTGAAGATATCCCCACTATTCCTGTTCTGGGGACAACCAAACATTTGAGATTTTCTTTTACTTTTGCTTTCATTGATGATGGTCAACAAGACAAATAGAGAGGGTGAATCTCCCTAATGGGGCACAGACAGCAATACAAATGTGACAGGAGTTCTAATCCCCCCTCCACTCCACTAAGTTTTGCCTTTAGTTTTACTTTAATCCTGAATTTCCCAAGTAACAAAATTAAACTAGTTTCAAGGGAAACACACGCTGTGGGTTCTCTGGCTCACAACGGTAGAAAGCAGACACTTTGGGGTCTTGGCAACATTAACTTTTAAATATTTAAATAGGCTAACAAGTTCACTTTATCAAATTCAGACCTTGAAAAGTCCAGAAGTCTAAAACAGTCTGTTAAAAAGACAGTCATAACAATGGAATAAAATCTTTTGTTGGGACCATTTGACATTTTGCAAAAGAAAAAAAGGAATTGAACTGAAAAAAAAAATTCCTTATACTAGTGTTACTAGTATTTAGAAATTCCATGTGTTAATGTTAACACTATCATGTAGTGCTCTACTCTAGTAGCTGTAAAGTAATTGGTGCTACCTAAAATGTCTTCAAATATTTATACAGGCCAGTCAGTCCATGTTTGCGTGACGATCAATAACCTTTGTTTTCACTTATGTGAAATTTTCCTACTAAGACGTGAGAGATTTTTCAAAAATATTACCCAGATGGACGTGTTGCTTGTGTTGATCCGCTGTTAAAAGGCTGGATTTTATCCGTGTAAACACAAGCCCTTTTTAGGAAGTGGCATACAGTGCAAACCAAGCTACTTTCAAGCCACAAACCGGCTTCTGGACAGCACAGCGATAAATCATTGACTTGTTGTAAACTGTATTTTTAGGGGCAATCTCTCAACATTAATGAGTGTGTACTTTCTGTGACATGGGATTATTGAACAGACAATCACACATGGAAATAGCCTTGACTTGTCCAGATGGCGTAACTCAACAAGTTGTAGATCTATTTTTTTCATTTTTCAAACAAAATGTATGTGTTTTTATTATTTGGTTATTTTATATATTACTACCTAATAAATTAAAATGATTTGGAATTTCAAAATGTGACTCTTGACTTTTGTGGTGAAGGAAACCAGAATTAACCTCAACAGTCCTGTATATAGAATGGATGGGCAATGTGTCAGAAAGAAGACATGACCACAGTGTTAAAAAACAGACCTAGTAAAAAATAAAGAAAATCTGCCCCGGGGGGAGACAGTTATGGGCATCATGCCCAAGTATATGACCATATATAATGCAGACATTAGCCAGTGAAAGAAACCTAGTTAAAACTTGTTTCTCATATTTCAAAAGAAACACAAGTCTCTGTTTCCATATGTTTATGTTGGTGTCTAAGCTTTCCGCATGATCTATAGGAGCACCAATATATATATATATATATATATATATATATAGTTTCCACAGTTCCTTCAGGAATGTACACACAGACCGAATAGTGACATTCAGCCCATGTGTACGGCAGCCTGTCCGACAAAAGTCAGCCATCGAAGGGGCATGACCGAACAAGATCTGCCGATCGGTATCTGATCAGTGCTCTTAGCCAATGGCTGAGAGCACTGACAGGTGTGTTCTGTAGCAGGGGGACCATCTTCCTGTCAGAACACAATAGCACAGAGGGAGAGATTGCTGTACTTACATTGCATAGTTAGTACAGCGGCTACACCCCAGCTCTTCAGTTTTTTTTTTTCTTTCAGTCCGCTGGGTTGACAAGAAAAAAAAAAAAATATATTGTGTGCCAGGCTTTAAGCCTACCATACACCACTTGAATTTGGGTAACTCTTACTAAATATGTTGAAATTTGAGCCATGGTTGGTCCAGTCAGCACCACCCAGTTTAACAAAATTTGACTGAAAAATTTACAGAACTAGGTGGAAAATTGTTGGACAAACAGTAACTGTATGCAATCAGATTTTTGTTGGTGTTGGCTGTTACAACAAGAATAGCATTAAATTGCGTGACAGTGGATAGTATGATGTAGAAAGGCTTTACAGCTACTTCCAAGTATTGCTCTGGACATTTTTTTTGTGCTTACCTGGTGAAACAAGTTTTACTCACCCAAGTCCCCCATCCAGGTCCCTTGCCACTGCTGTTTCCAGGTGCGGGGGTACACTAATCCAGTACTGCAGATGTTCCTTAGGCGGCTGATCCCCAACAGTCCTCTTGCAGTGATATTGCCCTCTTCTGGATCCTGATAGGACCCCACCAATGGACAACCAATAGGAAGTGTCTATGTATTGTGGACACCTGATCAAAGACCCCGTTGGAAGTAAATAGGAGAGGTGAGGTTCATGTGTCCGCGGCTTTGGTTAAGCAAATAGGGCATTTAGTTTTGTGTTTTTTTTTACAGAGCTACTGGTTAGAGGGATAGGAGGGGGTTATTTTTATCCTGGAGATGGGCTTTAAGTTAAAATGATTCATTTTGGCACAAATTAATGGAAAACCATAGCCTGAACTTCAACGGTGTATGCACTTTATACATTATCTTTGCTCTTTCTCCTATCTAACTGTAGTCACTACTTTTTGTCATGGCATTTTATTCTAATAGGATGATTTTGGTATCCTTGTAATAACCCCTCTAAAGAAAGAATTTGTTAATTTGCTTCTTTAAAGCTCTCATCTCATCACACTCATTTCATATGCTGAATGGTTTTATACAGTTTCACAGCATATTGGACCAATGCCAGGTTAAAACAACAGTGCACTGTACAATTACCACATGAATAGAAAACATTTAAAAGTCTAATAGCGTTGTTAAATATTTTGGTGCCCATAAAATAAAAGTCTGCTATTACAATAAATATTTCCTGCTGTATATCTGCTGTGATTTGTTGTTTATTCTAAAAAAAAGCCTCAAGATCATAACCCTAAACTTCTTCAAGACTCAGCAATGAGGTTGAAATAAGTTCACATATACAAACATCAAAGGACAGTGCAAATCCTTAATTGTAAAACTGAAAGTTTTGGATGGATACAAAGATAGATGATTGATAAATATATACATACATACAATGCAATTTTTTTTTAGACAGTTCCTTCCCTATGAGTGATATGAGAGAATATTTGTATGCCCCCATCTGCCTGCCCACTGACTTCATTTACAGTGATTATTGGAGAAATAGAGGGTCTGCTTTCCTATTCTCTCCGTTCCTATTCCCCCACTCTGGGAATTAGTGCCAGAAAGTGGCTTAGCACTGAGGACAGGAGACAGCTAAAATACATACTAGTCTGAAACATGTGGAAAAGACATACACAAAGAAACACAAAGTTGTTTCTTCTTTAGATAAAATATAGATCCATGCCTTAGACCCTCGCAGACAACTAGTATACCAGAGGAAGAGGTCCCAGGTAGGGTCTCTCTGTTTATGTTGTCCAGATGAATAAAATTTCCAGCCTTTGCATTTTTAAAATTTCCAGCCTTTGAATTTTCTTTGGAGGGCAGCTGGTCTTTTCCTTTAGATGTGTGCAATCTGTAGAGCATAGGACAACCTTCTGCTGGCAGTGAACACCCAGTCTTCCATGAGGATGACTGTATTCGGGGCTTGGGAGCATATACCCTATAATTCTACCCCAGTATACATTGATTGTAATATTTTAAACTAAAGTTGGCCATATAAGGCTCAAATGTCGAGGGATTATTTTTGAATCTGCCAAAATTCGATCTGTGAGTGGGCCTTTTGGCACCACTCAGTTCGACTCTTCAAACCACTTTTGACAAAGGAGGTGGGAGGAAAATTGTTGGCCAAACAGTGACTGAATCCAATAAGATGTAGTCACTGTTCTGATATTCAGCATTAGACTCCGTCATCCACTGAAGAGCAGCCATCAAGGAAGATTCTTCCATCTATGCTGCTTAGTGTGGATGGAAGAATCAATTTGATTTATCTTGTTCAGCTCTTTCTGTGTATAGTGAGATTAGGACTTTGGCTCCAAATCTAAAAAAGGGGGCTGATCATTTCAGCACATCATGTGAATCTCTATATCCAGGGAAAGCCCTCTTAGGAGATTTCTTCAGTAGATGAAAAACATTTGGATACTGGCAGAAGAAATTGCTACAAAATGTCATCCCTCAGTTTGGTCCTTCTACTGCAAATATCAGATGGCAGAATAGGATTCAACCCTGTTAACCCTTATAGAAGGGTAAAGAAAACTCTGGTGACTTAGAATCCCTGTGTATATGAGCAGACTGTGGGACATTCCTAGTCTGAGATGTTGGCTCACAACCATGCCAATCTTGGTGCAGCTTTTGGATGTGTTCAGAAATGTACTCTTGCCTTATGACTTGCTAAAAAAGCTACAGTGTTAGAGTCTCATCACTGAAGGAGGGGAGACTGAGGAAATGAGGAAATACTTCCTTCTACCTGCAGCAGACTGATGACATCATATCAGCCTAAACAAACGCACCTGACTAAAGCTCATTGACTTTTTTAATGATTAATTAAAGGTAGATCTTATTGAAAAATTATAATGATTCTGTATATTATGATTATAATGTCATGAATTTATACAAATATATATACAGTATATATATAAATGTAGACCTTCCAAAAAAAAATGTTATGATGGAGGGTTATGGACTCGATTCACATCAATGCATGTGGCTTTCCAGTGTTTCAGCTGTGCTTTTTGCTGTGCTTTCTGCATTTTCGGGGAACACGTTTTTGACACATTTTGCATTTTTTATGTTGTTTTTTTTTTTCTTTTTATTTGGCCATTTTGTTGCTGGGCAGATTAAATATTGCTAATCACAAAACGCCTCAAAAACGCAGCAAAAATGCGCTAAAAATGCACTGCATGCTTTTCTGCAGCATCTCCATTGAAGTCTATTGAACCAAAAAAGGCAAAAAAGCAACATTTTGCATTTAAAAAAGTCCCTGACCCTTTCCAAAAATGCAGAGGGACAAAAATGCATTGGTGTGAATGTGTTCCATAGGAACATATATTAAAAAAATTTGTCCTGCATTTCCACAAAAAGCAAAAAGCATGAAAAAACGCATTGGTGTGAATGGAGCCTTAAGTCACAAAAAAGGACTTTAAATGTTGCAACAGGACATTTATTTGTAATTTATGCCTCATGTTAATACAATGAGCATTTCTAGTTTTCTTTTCGAGGTTGATCTGTGCACTTTCCCACAGTCTGTACATGTGGGTTGATCAATAGATATCACATTACTCTACCCGTGACTCAGAATAATATGCTTCTCCGGATTTGTCTTCCTCCCTTAATTATTTGTGAGGCATAAAGACCTATTTAATTGCTATCTATTTTCCCTACAGCAAGTTTCAGGCCGCACAACCCGCTGTTCTTTAGTTGGATTTTGAACTCTCATGCTTACATTCATCAATTAAAAATAAGGTCATTCAATTGACAGGACTGTCAATTGTGGTGAGCAATGATAAAGTTGTTTTCTCCAGCATGGAGGAATCCAGGGGTTGTGCTGGCTCTGTGAAATTTTGGGTGATCTAGGAATTCCATTGAGCTGCGTTTTCAAGTAAAACTGCTAGCCTTTCCACATTCATCATCTCTGCTGTACTGTAGTATTTCGTCCTGCTTCAGCAAAACAGTGCTCCTTTCTCCAGGAATAAAAACCCTAGAGAACAGGTTCTCATCCAATGGCATGCATACCCAAGGGGGTATTTCTGAATCAGGGGCAACTTTTGCTTGTTGAAACAGATGCATCATTCCAATTACACGTATAGTCAAATGTAAATGTGAAATACAATGCAAACCACTTTTGCTCGTGCCAAAAATAATTTTAATTTAAAACTCTTAACTGATGCTCAAGTGCCAAAAACAACCTTAACAGTTTTTAGAAGCCAAAAAAAAATTGTATACCAACTTTTTTTCTGGAGTCTCCACTACCTTTTTTCCAATCATATTGCATAATTGTCACTGCCAAAAATACAGTTTAACTGTCAAACAAAATATTAAAGGGTATGTCAAGGCAGAACTTTTTTTTTTACTTCTGGAGTTGGGAATAGTTAAAACTCCCGTAGGGTTTTTACTGCTGTCTAGGGCTCCTTTAGAGGGATTTCCCTTTAGTTCCTGGCCTGCTGACAACATTTTGCCAGACATGAAGTGTGATGAACCCTATAACAGCAACAGCAGCAAGCCCCTCTTTACACACAGGGCAGGCTCCATTGGAGTCCACCTGCTCAGTGGGGAATCTGTCCGCTGATCCCCGCTGGGCAGGCGGATGGCTGTTCTGTGTCTGCTTCGCTTATGCAGAGTGGACACAGACCACTCTCCTCTATCGGCGTACGGATGTAAACGGACCGACTGCCATCTGACCCGATCCTCCAGATGGATGGGGTTTAGATCCCCATTCATCTGTTTTTAGCAGATAGAGTTGGATCAGATGTTGACGGGTGTCAACGGACACATGTCCTTTGACACCCACCACTCCATAGAAGAGGCTGGAGGGTCTGCCTGAAAAACTGACAGGCAGACCCAAACAGTCCGCCCATGTGAAAGCGTATTTGTATTTCTTTCTGTGTCCCCATTGCAAACTTTTCCTAACTTGTTTGGTGAAACTGTGAGCAGGACAGGAAATTAAGCAAAATTCTCTACTGGAGATATTATTGCTTCAAAGAAGGGTTTTAATTTGAACAAAATTTTTGTGAGGTTTATTGACAGGCAGAGTGGAGACTGACCAGTGGCCATGTAGGGTCTATATCATCCAGCAGGTGAAATCTAGCAATGCATATACCTCTCAGTCCCGGAACAAAGCATGCTGTAGAAAGGCAGCTGAGAATACGTAATAATGGAACCACATGTAGCAGATCAGCTTATGCCCTGTACACACGATCTGGATTTTCGTCAGAAAAACCTTGGATGATTTTTCCGACGGAATTCCTCTCCAGCTTGGCTTGCACAAAAGTTCTCTGAACTTTTGACCATCAAGAACGTGGTGACGTACAACATGTAAGATGGCACTAGAAAAGGGAAGTTCCATACGAAGCGATGATTCTGAGCATGCATGGTTTTTTGCGCGTCGTAATTGCATACAGACAAACTGAATTTCTGATAGGAACTTTTTGCGACCGAATAATAGAGAACCCGCTCTCAATCAAAGTCCAATGGAACTTACACAGGGTCGGAATTTCCGACCGAAAGCTCACATCGGACTTTTGCTGGCGAAATTTTTGATCGTGTGTATGTGGCATAACTGTTTATTTGTGATGGCACCTTTACTTTAGTGAGACTCTCAAACCAATACACAGTTCCCTTTTAAACTGGATAACAACATTATCATGCTGACCGAGTTTATGATATAGCAAATGATAATGTAAAATTTTTATTTCTCAGCAAAATTACTGCTGTATAAAAACAGGAATTTACATGAGTCGGACAGAAGGCAGCATAATCCGCACCCTATTGAAGGATAATTAAGCCCTTGCGATTAAGAGGGATTAGTTCTCTTTAAATATGAAGCAATAAAGTGCAAAAAATCTTAGTGCAGTGAAAGCACACATTGTTGGTACATGTTCCTTCGAAAAATGGTCTACGTCGTCTGTATATTTCATGGTAAGGATCACAGCCTTGAAATCCAGTCGTTTCATATCTGGATTATCATAGGGGCCCCTGGAATTTTTGTCTATTTGGTTTCAATGCTTGTCAATCCATATATTACAGATCTGCGATATTCAATATCCTTAATGTCTCCCATGAATGCACAGCAATGACACATATTGTGGAAAAGATACAAAGAAAGCATAGATGGAAGCTGTGGAATAAGACATTCTTTGTTTTTGCGTCTTCCATACCTGTTTTGGCATTATTACAGTTCATGCCAGAAGTGGAGCAAGCTCCTAACAGATTAAAGGGTATCTGTGCTAATAAACCTGGATTTCCATTGCATGATCAATAGAAGTCAGTCAATAGGCTACAAGCCGTGTAATCTGTTGAGATGTGCCAATATCTATGAATTGGAAACACAGCATCTGAGACAAGCAAGCATCTAAGGGGGTGATCATAGAAGTCACATAGAAGAAGAGAAGCTCTGAGAGGCCTTATCTTTTTGATGTTCAACATAGAGATAAAAATAACAATATGACAATTATTGTGTTATTTTTGTGCACAGCACTGCATTCTTGTGATGGATTTGAGACCTATTTCATATGTAGAGAGAACTAGATAGATAGTTGAAAAGGGCTATTAGTTATCTTAGAAATGATTGTGTTTTCTTGTGCAGTGTTTACCATGCTGTGGTTAGAATCTATATATTCAAATGTTATTTTTTTTGCTCAGCTCAGGCTTTATGGGCATTGTAGGCCTCAATTTTGTGGGAGACCTTGTATGTGCTGAAATACTTTTTAATGTAGAACTAAAACTTTAATTTTAGAGAAAGTAAGGGAGGTTTTTTTTGCCATCTGTGTCCCATTGGGGAGATTTTCTTGTGCAGTGTTTTGCATGCTGTGGTTAGAATCTATATATTCAAAAGTTATTTTTTTTACTTAGCTTAGGCTTTATGGGCCTTGTAGGCCTCAATTTTGAGGGAGACCTTGTATGTGCTGAAGTACTTTTTAATGTAGAACTAAAACTTGAATTTTAGACAGAGTAAGGGAGGGCTTTTTTTTGCCATCTGTGTCCCATTGGGGAGATTTTCTTGTGCAGTGTTTTGCATGCTGTGGTTAGAATCTATATATTCAAATGTTATTTTTTTTTTGCTTAGAGTAGGCTTTATGGGCCTTGTAGGCCTCAATTTTGAGGGAGACCTTTTATGTGCTGAAGTACTTTTTAACGTAGAACTAAAACTTTAATTTTAGACAGAGTAAGGGAGGGCTTTTTTGCCATATGTGTCCCATTGGGGAGATTTCCCTTCACTTCCTGTCCCATAGCAGAAAGTAAGAGAAAATCTCTCCAAAGGGAAGGAATCCTTGATGGTCACCAGGGTCACCAGAACTAGTGTCGCAATTAGAAGGTTTCCTCTTTATTCCTGTTCTGGGGGCAACCCAAAAGTTGGGATTTTTTTCACTTTCACTGGTAAACGTGACAAATAGAGAGGATGTGAGCAGAGATGTGCTGAAGTACTTCTTAACGTAGAACTAAAACTTTAATTTTAGACAGAGTAAGGGAGGGCTTTTTTTGTGATCTGTGTCCCACTGGGGAGATTTTCTTGTGCAGTGTTCTCCATGCTGTGGTTAGAATCTATATATTCAAATGTTATATTTTTTTGGTTAGCGTAGGCTTTATGGGCCTTGTAGGCCTCAATTTTGAGGGAGACCTTTTATGTGCTGAAGTACTTTTTATTGTAGAACTAAATCTTTAATTTTAGACAGAGTAAGGGGGGGCTTTTTTGCCATCTGTGTCCAATTGGGGAGATTTCTCTTCACTTCCTGCCCCATAGCAAAAAGTAAGAGAAAATCTCTCCAAAGGGAAGGAAGCCTTGATTCTCACCAGGGTCACCAGAACTAGTGTCCCAGTTAGAAGGTTTCCTCTTTATTCCTGTTCTGGGGGCAACCCAAAAGTTGAGATTTTTCTTTTATTTCACTGGTAAGCGTACTATAATATAAATATAGCACTAAAACAAAAACAAAGTACAAAATGTGAACAGATGATACAGTGGCCAGTGGATATAGCCCACTGGGACATAAAAGCAGAAGACCAAAGTGATGTGTAAAGTTCAATAGTTCATGTATATTATAAACCCTTTTGCTTTGATATGGCTTCTATGCGGGTCAGTAAGGTGGAAAGGGATTTTGCTTTTACAGCTTCTTCCTGTAGTAGGTTTCCGCATCTTAAAACCGGATGATCTGTAGAGCTCTTTAAAGCATTTCCAGCAGGTTTCTGGGAGTATTTTGAATGCAGTTTTTCTAACAAGACTTTTCTGGAAAACTTCACTGAAGCCCTGTCAGTGATCCTCCTTTCTTGCTGATGTTCAATAGGAGCAGGAAGTCCAATTGAATCCTTCTCTGTAGGAGACCGATATATTGATCACATTCGTGTGTAGTAGCTTCACTTTTTATATTGGGTTAGCGCAGTGTTAATATTAGTTTCACTGGTAAAAGTGACAAATAGATAGGACGTGAGCAGAGACAGCACTATTGACCCAACAGGTGTTCTAATCCCTCTCCACTCTATCCACAACTAAAAAAGAAACCAAAAAATTGGCTTTAGTTATACTTTAAGTAAACAAGAATGTTTCAAACACCCTTTTTTTTTGGAAACTGCAGTTCCTGATTTTCAAATAAACCTATTTCTTTGGCTACAAATTGCTAAATAATAGTCTACTGAAATGGCTGAAAGACTATCATACCCATAGAAAACGATGATCTTCCTACTGTAACAGCATAAATAATGATAATCTAATTTGCAATAGCTGTCATTTGTAAGGCTTATAATATAGCAGCAAGCATTGTCATTCTCCGATACAAAATATTTGATACGCTTTCCTGAAAAGAAATTTGAACACAGAGGGAAAAATAAAAATCAATATAGAATTGGCTGTTATTAGCTCTTTGCTAATCTTGTCATTTCTACGGTGCATTAGACAAAAGGAGCAAAATAAAAAAAAAAGGCCTGTCTTCACAAAAGTGCCATATCATTCCTTTGTTCTGTGTTTCCCTGTAGGCTCTCGTGCAGTAGGTTGTGCAGTTGTCTGCCCGTGCTCGAGACAAGTTAAGCTCTATGTAAATGAAGGGAACTAAAATCTACAGTGTAGCACGTTAACGTTGTATTGAACAGATGTCCCCGTTTTATGTTTAAATGTGTCAGCATTAATTGAGTGCTACAAAGGAGCAGCGCACCTCACGGTAACAGTTTATGGTGTTTCTCTGCCATTGAGGAGCTATTCCACTAGTGACACTTAAAAGCCTTCGCATCAGTGTGAGTGAAGACATCACAGAGAAATAGAGCATTATCATAAATATCCATAATAAAATAGAACAATGAAGAAAAAAAAAACACAACAGAAGACTGTGGGACTGTGCACTATCCTCCAGTGGATCTTCCACAAAGCCTTTGTGCTTTAATTGGGAACAGTTATAGCCCGGCATTAAAGGAATGGTTACTGAAGAAGAGGAATCATAAATGACTGTCAAAAGTCTGAGCCTGGAGCAAGTCATTTTATCTTCCGCTGTCTCCTGTACCAATGGCCACAACTGGCAGGTTTTCGAGGAGAGGAACTTCTAGCTGCATTATTTCCTGTTCTGTTTAAAGGGTCATTTTATGTGATATTCCAGTTATGGGTGAACCCTGGTGGCCTGAATTACCCCCTGAATTATTATATCGCTTGGCGACTCCTCTTTTCCATCTGAATTGAATCAGAAGTCCTTGGGATTTAAAGGAAGCCTGAACTGACAGGAATGGGTAGTCTGCCATTGCTAATCTTCTTTCTGAAAATGCTTGTTGTGAAAGTACTATGTTAAAAGATACACTATATTACCAAAAGTATTGGGACACCTGACTTTACACGCACATGAACTTTAATGGCATCCCAGTCTTAGTCCGTAGGGTTCAATATTGTGTTGGCCCTCCCTTTGCCAGACATGGATGAGTGAATTTGGGGTGGAGGAACTTGACTGGCCTGCACAGAGTCCTGACCTCAAACTGATAGAACACTTTTGGGATTAATTAGAGCAGGGACTGCGAGCCAGGTCTTCTCGTCCAACATCAGTTGCCTGACCTCACAAATGCGCATCCGGAAGAATGGTCAAACATTCCTATAGACACACTCCTAAACCTTGTGGACAGCCTTCCCAGTGTGTCTATGGGAACGTTTGACCATTCTTCCGGATGCGCATTTGTGAGGTCAGGCAACTGATGTTGGACGAGAAGACCTGGCTCGCAGTCCCTGCTCTAATTAATCCCAAAAGTGTTCTATCAGTTTGAGGTCAGGACTCTGTGCAGGCCAGTCAAGTTCCTCCACCCCAAATTCACTCATCCATGTCTTTATGGATCTTGTTTGTGCATGTTGAAAATAGGAAGGGGCCATCCCCAAACCCGAATTGGGAGAATGAAATTGTCCAAAATGTCTTGGTATGCTGATGCCTTAAGATTTCTCTTTATTGGAACCAAGGGGCCAAGCCCAACCCCTGAAAAACAACCCCACACCATAATCCCCCCTCCATCAAATGATTTGGACCAGTGCACAAAGCAAGGTTCATAAAGACATGGATGAGCGAGTTTGGCGTGGAGGAACTTGACCTGCCTGCACAGAGACCTGACCTCAACCTCTCAAATCTTTGGAATTAATTAGAGCAGAGACTGCGAACCAGGCCTTCTCGTCCACATCAGTGCCTGACCTTCACAAATGCGCTTCTAGAAGAATGGCCAAACATTCCTTATAGACACACTCCTAAACCTTGTGAGCAGCCTTCCCAGAATATTTCAAGATATTATAGCTGCAAAAGGTGGGCCAACTCAATATTGAACCTTACAGACTAAGACTGAGATGCCATTAAAGTGTGTGTAAAAGCAGGTGTCCCAATACTTTTGGTAATATAGTGTACCTAAAGTGTGGAGAAATGGGTGTCAAACTAAAAAGGTGTGTGAGTTCAAGATGTCTTGGATAAGTTCACCTTTTAGAGAAAAAAAAAGCACATCTTTTTGCAGGTAAAAAAAAAGAGCATTAATTATTTTTTTACTTGGAGCCTGTAAAGCATTGCACCCATGATCAGTACGTTGCAGATGCCATGTAGCAGTACTGCAGACTCGTCAGTGTATCTCTCTGCTCGTACCTTGTACGGACAGGTAGATACACACTGACAGGAAGAGACAATGAACTACCAGAGCGCTCAAAAGAGCCATGGTAGTTCATTGAGAACTACAAGCCAGCAGCCGCAAAGGGTGCCAGTACTTGTAGTTTCCCATTCACAGAACTCTGTGAAAGAATGACGCGGCTGAGCAGGTGGAGCTCCACAGGGCTGCATTTTTTTAAATAGTGACAGCGAGCGAGGGGAGAAAATCCTCTGCTTGCTGTCACTAGAGACAGCAGAGAGGGCAGCGGCTTCAGGAGTCATGTTACATGTTCCACCCTAAAAAATGGGTGGAACATGTAACATGTTCCCAAAGGTGAAGTTATCCTTTAATTGGTTTTAATTTGATCATATAAAAATGATCTAGCACATTTCAGGGTAACCAGACTCCCTTTTCATCAGGGCTACAAGACAGACATAAAACATAATGAATAATGCCGCGTACACACGAGCGGACTTCTCGTCGAACTGAACTCTGAAGGACTTTTCGACGGAGTTCCTGACGAAACGGACTTGCCTACACACGTTCCCACCAAAGTCCGATCGTTTCAAACGTAATGACGTACGACCGGACTAGGAAAGGAAGTTCAATAGCCAGTAGCCAATAGCTGCCCTTGTGTCTTTTCGGTCCGTCGGACTAGCATACAGACGAACGTTTTTTTCGATAGGGATCGAGTCCGTCGGAAAGATTTGAAACCGGTTCCACTTCTAAGGTCCGTCAGATTTTCGACAGAAAAGGTCCGATGAAGCCCACACACGATCGGAATGTCCGACGGATTTGTTACGTTTGACCTTTTCTGCCGTCTGAGACTTTTGGCCACAGATGTATAAATATAGAACATTATAAAAGGCATACAAGGTTAAAAAACATTAATGATTTAACATATAAAGTAAACGAAGTTATAAAGTAAAAATAAAAATCTTTTGTTCAATTATTGTGCATTTTAGCCACAACATTTCATTTTAAGTCAGGTCAGTGAAAGATGAATCATTGCTTGCCATTACTGCACTTTGCACATTATTAATTATCATATTGGATCTGCAGTTACTTAAAATGAAGAATTTTTAGTACTGTTTGTTGCTATCAGTAAGACTTCATTCACACCTAGGCAATCTGGATCGCAGATGAAATCGCTGTGGTTCTGACCGCGATTCCAAATCACGGCAAAATGCGGGATGCGTTTGCGATGCCATTACTTCTTAATGGCACTCCAATCGCACAGTATTCGCGGCAAATTGCAATGCACGATGCTGTCGCCCAAAAGAAGCATTGTGATTGGGGTGCCATTAAGAAGTAACAACATCGCAACCGCAGTCCGTGTTTTGCCACGATTGAATGGAGCCTAAGACCATCAGCTTAGAGCAGTCAGAACAGTAGAAACTGATTTCTGATTTATTTTTATTTTTTTATTAGCTGAACTGGATGGACTAGTGTATTTTCAATCTAGCTATGTAACTATGCAATTGGTTGCCATGAGTTACAGAACTTTGAACACTGGTCTTGGCTTATTTATTTTATTTCTCAATCGCTAAACTTAGCTTTGGCAGGTGCAATGTTGTGTCATCCATCACCAACAGCTGCAGAGTCCACAGCTTTCATTAATAAAAACCTTAAATCTGTTAATTGAGGGCACAGGAGACTTGTAAACAGATAGTGAGCTGCTATTTCCAGTAGCTACTGACTTTTTCCATTTTCAATAAATCAAACGCTGAGAGATTAACTCACGTTTCACCAAATGGCTTCCAAATATGCATTTCAGTGGATATGTTTCATCTTTCTGATTATGAGTGACATTTTCCAAATGTGTACCATGGACTCTGTTTTAAAAAAAATGGAAACGTAGTTGTGTAGTTGTGAGAGACCCGCAAGTAACATGGTCAGCTTTGATTATTTAGCGAAATAATACAAAATAACATAAAACATTAAAGTGTTTCTAAAGACAGAAGGTTTTTACCTTAATGCATTTTATGCTTTAAGGTAAAAAACCTTCAGCATGCAGCTTCCCCCACTTGGCTCTCTCCCTCCTCATTGGCTCAGAGACAGCAACGAGAGCCATTGGCTACTGCTGCTGTCAACCACAGCCAATGAGGAGGAACACAACCAAGAGAGCCGTTGATCTTGTGCACACCGCTGGATGGATATCGGAATCACAGAGAGTGGGGCTTTTTTTTATCTTGAACAAAAAAACGATCATAATCATTTTGGCCACTAAGTTGCAGTGCAGGGCACTTCTACTTTTTTCCTGTTAACTGTTACACAAATTCAACAAATTCAACACAAAACTGACGGTTTGCATTACATGTTAAAACCTAAGTACAGCCAGATCACAAACAGAAAAATTAACACAATGGACATAACTTACAGTCAGTAGGGTGTGTCTCTTGTGCTGATTCCTCTTCTTAGTGAAAATCTTCCTCCATCCTGTCCCCTCTACCCTGCCGCACCTGAAGGTTGCACCGGTGGGGACGTTAATACAACTCTCTCATCAAGAAATCCCAACTATGTCTACCTTTTTTTTTTAAATACCTTTATTTAGAGTTTGTATATTACATCAAAGCCAAAAACAAAGAGATTTGGTGCATACTCATCAAATAATGACAGATACAGAAGTGTCGATCTAGTAGGCCAAAGTCATAGAGCGTGACAAGAACAACAACCAGAAACTATATAATGGTTGACCAATATACGCAAGGGCATCCCATAGGTTCAAGGTTGTCCAAATAGTAAGTAAGAACCGAGAAGCGTGAATGATAAGGGTGTCTCCGTCTCATACCGTACCACAGTGAAAGAGAGAGCAGATTCTACTTGCTAAAAAAGATATCACATACATTGATTACATTTTTAACCAGACTAAGCATAAGTGTAAGTAGGCCTGCACAGGATTTTCAGAGTCATATAAGTGGATAGAGATGTAAATGGCACAGGGGTGATCACAGGGTGCGTTTACATCCTTCAGAGGATAGGTGTATTTAACCCCCTCCCTGGGATGAGGATGTTCACAGCCCAGAATGAGAGTAGGGCATGGTAATTTGAGTTTGTCCAGAGTATTGATAAAATTTGCTTTGGCGTACCAGGCAGAAAACTGAAAGGTGGTCATGAGTTGTATTTTGGGCAAAGAGAAGGAATGCTCAATGAAGGTTTTCCAGCGAGTGAAGAAGCGTTTGTTGGGTCCAAAGTTTAGCGTCCAATTTTTTCAGGTATAAAAGCGTTTTCAGCTCCTTCTTAACCATAGAAAGTGAGGGGCCATGGGGTGATGTCCAGACCAGAAGTATACTGTAATCCTCCTGGCCATTAGAAGACATAGATATATCTATGGGATCAGGGACAATGATATTCCAGTTGCCCACCCTTTAAATCCAGAAGCTCCATACATAGAAGCCATGCTACAGCTTCCATGAATGAAACAGGAGCTATGAATGGAGAGGGCAGACCTGTCAATCAGCCACCCATCCTACATTAATAGATCCTGTTTCATTCATCAGTGACTATAAGTACCAAGTGTATAAACGTATATGACAAAACATATTCTACTTTTATTTATTGATTATATGCACATTACTATTTTATTATATATATATATATATATATATATATATATATATATATATATATATATAGAGAGAGAGAGAGAGAGAGAGAGAGAGAGAGAGAGATATTATATATATATATATATATATATATATATATATATATATATATAGTGGGGACGGAAAGTATTCAGACCCCCTTAAATTTTTCACTCATGTTATATTGCAGCCATTTGCTAAAATCATTTAAGTTCATTTTTTTCTTCATTAATGTACACACAGCACCCCATATTGACAGAAAAACACAGAATTGTTGACATTTTTGCAGATTTATTAAAAAAGAAAAACTGAAATATCACATGGTCCTAAGTATTCAGACCCTTTGCTCAGTATTTAGTAGAATCACCCTTTTGATCTAATACAGCCATGAGTCTTTTTAGGAAAGATGCAAGTTTTTCACACCTGGATTTAGGGATCCTCTGCCATTCCTCCTTGCAGATCCTCTCCAGTTCTGTCAGGTTGCATGGTAAACGTTGGTGGACAGCCATTTTAGGTCTCTCCAGAGATGCCCAATTGGGTTTAAGTCAGGGCTCTGGCTGGGCCATTCAAGAACAGACACAGAGTTGTTGTGAAGCCACTCCTTCGTCATTTTAGCTGTGTGCTTAGGGTCATTGTCTTGTTGGAAGGTAAACCTTCGACCCAGTCTGAGGTCCTGAGCACTCTGGAGAAGGTTTTCGTCCAGGATATCCCTGCATTTGGCGGCAATCATCTTTCCCACGATTGCAACCAGTCGACCTGTCCCTGCAGCTGAAAAACACCCCCACAGCATGATGCTGCCACCACCATGCTTCACTGTTGGGACTGTATTGGACAGGTGATGAGCAGTGCCTGGTTTTCTCCACACATACCACTTAGAATTAAGGCCAAAAAGTTCTATCTTGGTCTCATCAGACCAGAGAATCTTATTTCTCACCATCTTGGAGTCCTTCAGGTGTTTTTTAGCAAACTCCATGCGGTCTTTCATGTGTCTTGCACTGAGGTGAGGCTTCCGTTGGGCCACTCTGCCATAAATCACCGACTGGTGGAGGGCTGCAGTGATGGTTGACTTTCTACAACTTTCTCCCATCTCCTAACTGCATCTCTGGAGCTCAGCCACAGTGATCTTTAGTTTCTTCTTTACCTCTCTCACCAAGGCTCTTCTCCCCCGATAGCTCAGTTTGGCCGGACGGCTAGCTCTAGGAAGGGTTCTGGTCATCCCAAATGTCTTCCATTTAAGGATTATGGAGGCCACTGTGCTCTTAGAAACCTTAAATGCAGCAGAATTTTTTTTGTAACCTTGGCCAGATCTGTGCCTTACAACAATTCTGTCTCTGAGCTCTTCAGGCAGTTCCTTTGACCTCATGATTCTCATTTGCTCTGACATGCACTGTGAGCTGTAAGGTCTTATATAGACAAGTGTTTATAGATAAGTATAGATAAGTGTGTGGCTTTCCTAATCAAGTCCAATCAGTAAAATCTAACACAGCTAGACTCAAATGAAGGTGTAGAACCATCTCAAGGATGATCAGAAGAAATGGACAGCACCTGAGTTAAATATATGAGTGTCACAGCAAAGGGTCTGAATACTTAGGACCATGTGATATTTCAGTTTTTAATAAATCTGCAAAAATGTCAACAATTCTGTGTTTTTCTGTCAATATGGGGTGCTGTGTGTACATTAATGAGGAAAAAAAATGAACTTAAATGATTTTAGCAAATGGCTGCAATATAACAAAGAGTGAAAAATTTAAGGGGGTCTGAATACTTTCCGTCCCTACTGTATATATATCTATATATATATAGACATATATATACTGTATATATAATCTATTTTGAAGCTTCAGCTTCAGGAATATTTCAGGAATATTTTTCCAGAAAATTACAAAAAATATCAGAAGATCAAATATTTTTTTTACTTATACCAGGCACAAATTATCATCTTGAAAGTATCTCATTTTAAAATGATGTTGAAAAGTCGATCATTGTAACAGAATTAGTCCATTAAGTTGCAGTCTAGAAAATTGTTTATTTGTGGTCTGTCACAGGTTACAGAACGCATGCTTACTAGGGTCACTTGATGTGTTTGGATAGTAATTTGTGATATAGGCCTATGTAAAAAAAAATATATTTAAAATGGGTAACCAGAGTTGAACCTTCAGCATCCATGAGCTAATGCACACAAAGTTATCTTTGATGTCTTATGTTTATTTTCGGGTTCCTGTCGCGTTACTCACCAGCACGCAGGCAGCTGTTGTAGCAGCCCATCTCTTCATGAGGTTAGGACATTGGATGGAAAGCTCTTCTAACTCTTTTCATTTCAGCTTTTTGGGTGGCCTCTGTCTGTCCTCAATTTAGGGTTATTCTAGTACCAGAAAATGCTTAACGTGATCATTACTGTACCATATAATAACTATGTAGGCTGCGTGCCAACTGTGTATTCCATTATATTCATCCATTAAACCAGCTATCCACCACTTTATGATCTATGCTGCATAATGTGCAGTTAGTGTGCTGCGGGATATATAATGTTAATAACGGTTTTCAACTTGCCATTGAATTTATATGGCACTAACTCACATATCTTTCAGGAATGGAATTTTAAAAGTCCGGAGTTTCTGAATGGTCACAAAAAAAGATTTTTTCCCTAAAGCTCAATGCAAGTCAGAGAAATAGATATCCTGCAATTGTACGGAGCATATCGTTTTAATATTCTTGTTTCAATTTCCCTGCTATGAGAGTTACACAGCATGATTAAATATAACTTCACAGTCCAATAGAAAGCAGAATTTGACCATACTACCCAGTGCGCACCATAATCCCTAATCAGACACAACATATGCCTGTATATACATTCCACATTTTAAAGTAAAACTAAATCCAACTGAACACAGCACTATCTGCTTGGGGTTTGCATGTTCTCCCTGTGCCTGCATGGGATTTCTCTGGGTACTCCGATTTTCTCCCACATGCTGGTAGGTTAATTGGCTCCTGCCTAAATTGGCCCTAGTATGTGTATGTATGAATGTGAGTTAGGGACCTTAGATTTTCAGATCCTTGAGGGCAGGGACTGATTTGAATGTACAGAATAAAAATAACTGTTGCCTTTCTGTCATCTCAAACCAGTCTGCCCATTCTCCTCTGACATCAACAAGGCATTTTTGTCCACACAACTGCCACTTACTGGATATTTTCTCTTTTTCTGACCATTCTCTGTAAACTCTAGAGATGGTTGTGTGTGAAAATCCAAGTAGATCAGCAGTTTTTGAAATACTCAGACCAGCCCCTCTGGCACCAACAACCATGCCATGTTAAAAGTCAATTAAATCCCCTTTCTCCCCCATTCTGATGCTTGGTTTGAACTTTTGGAAATCGTCTTCACCACATCTAGATTCCTAAATGCAGTTGCTGCCATGTGATTGGTAGATTAGCAATTTGTGTTACCAAGCAATTGAACAGGTGTACCTAATAAAATTGAACGGTGAGTGTATATGTAAAGCGCTGTGTAAATTGGCAGCCCCATATAAGTACCAATAACAAATAAATAAATAAATAAATAAAACTGTCATACTGGCCTGTAGGTAAATTCATCACAGGTCCACTTTAAATGTTAAGTTTACCTTTTCCAGTAAATAGACATTGTTGTCAAGGGGATCCAGTAGGTATTTTGTCTGATTGGATACCCATTAAACTGATTGTTTAGGAATGCCCTACATTACATAATAGTAGTAAATCTATAGGAGATTGCCCAAAAAGACTATAACTTGCATGGGCGGCTTTCCACGATTCGCACCAGCTGCATGCTAAAATGTGTACATGCTGTTGTGCGATGTGTAGAGGCAGTGAGAGGTGACGAGATTCCTTGTTGCACATATACTTTTTCCCTTTTTTTTTTACTTTATTGAAGTGTCACAAAATAACACTTCATTCAAATCAATTACTTCAATGTGGTGCATTGACTTGCGATGTGATGAGTGGCACTGCCCCTCAATTCAGTGTTATGGTGTAAACAGGGTACATAGACAACAATTGTTACATTGCAGTTCAACACAGCTTAACGGATATGGAGTTAACAAGCCCTAAATGGTCACAGCAGTCCCTGTTTAGGTTTTTATCTCTTATCAGGTAGTAAGGAAATTGACACATTACTGGCAGTAAATATCTAAACATTTCAAACAGACTGTCATCCTTATGTACAATTGTTTGCTCAAAGTTTACTTTTAATATATTGTTTCCTGCACATCTGTATAATCCAGGCTTTAACTTGGTTTTTATTGGACAAAAAATGTCCACATATGGTCACTTTTAATTTAGTAGAAAATATGATTAATTGGCCTTCCTTATCTCTTATAAAGAATTCTCCATCTGGATTGGCAGACAGACAGTAGTATATATTAGAGGTCTGACTGTAGCATTTGTAAGCTCCTCTAATATAATCTTGTGGCTTTGTCCATCTGGAAATGGGAGATGGTGAACAGTGAAGTATCCCGAGTCTTTGATTCACTTCCTGTAGTACAGATTTGCTCACACTGACGTTTGATGTGGCAGACTGAGGTAATCAGTCAGATACTTTCCAAATAAATTAGGTGTTTTTAAGTAATCAGCAGAAATAGACCACATTTAACATACTCTAAAAGTATATTGACTGCTTCTACTATAACTCACTGTGTCACATTTATTTTTGTCAGAACAAATGCGAGACACAAAAGCTCAGTTACTCTTTACTAGTTTATATTTACAACATATTAACAATACTTTTGGTAATCTACTAAGAATTCCTTTGGTTGATGGTTCCTGGTTTAAAAGGTCAAGGGTGGCACATAAATGATCCTTAAAGTAGTACTAAAGTCTCAATGTTTTTTTACCCTAATGTTTTCTCTGCATTCTCTGCAAGTTTAATGGATACAGCATTGTCTTCTTCCCACACCACTCTCCTTCTATGACTAAGGGCCTAAGGTTGGGGCAGAAATGTGGCGATTCTTTTATATGATGAATACTTTTATGTCTTGATGGATACTTAATAAAGCTTGAACCATTTTATCATCCATCAGGTCGGTGCCGGGTTTCCTAACTCTCCGATCTTTGTCTATAGTATATACAGCATATATTCTGGCATAGACTATTACACCTGTCTCAGTGGATATTAAATTTAGGCGTTTCAGCAACACAAGTTTTTTTTTTTTCTCACTCTTTTATCTTTTAGGTCCTGTCCCATTCCACTATCTTCCTCTTGTATATCATCAGGGGCCGGCTATCTTTTCCAGGTTCTTGCAGCCAGCCCCTGATGATGTGTTGTGCAAATGCGCATCTGTTTTAGATGACCCTAAAGCGTCCTAGCATGGGTGATATGGGTATTCTAGGAGGCTTTAGTCAGCTAGGTCTTTGCCATTTCTCCTAGGCAAGAAAAGAGAGAGTGCTGGCCATCCTAAAGTTAGTCTTTTATGTCATGGCTCTTTTGAAAATACTGGTAGCCTGGCTGTGTCTGGCTAAAATGCCTGGCATTGTTGAAGCATCTGTTGACAATATGGAATTGGCATAAAATCCAGTTTGAAGAGGGATAACCTAAAAGCCTTCATAAAAATTCACTAATGGCATTTATGTAATATCTAGCTAAGCTCACGGAAATTAACTCCTTCATTCACTCTGGTAAATGCATATGATGTCCAGTGTACAGACTGAAGATGGTCTGTCCATTCACAAGCCCAATTTCCCCAATTAATTTAATTAACTTCACACAAATAAACCCCTCAAAGCAGATGGATCACTGATAGTATAAGGCATTGTGCAGGCAATTCCACCACTGTGTAATAATTTCAGGTAGGGATTACATTAGGGGTTTTAGATTAGGGCTTTTAGGGCTTACTTTCTTGGATCTGCTAAACTAGGAAAAGTACAATAAAAGTAGCATTTAAAATGTAACTATAAAGAAAACAATAGATATTTTGAATCTGTGAAAACATGGTATCAGAATTAAACAGTAGCAGCATTCTTCCAGGGACATATCATGAGACCAGTGGCATAGAGGGATTGACATTCAACCAGAACTAGGCAATCATTAACTGTATCAATTATGAACGTTGTGCAATTTTTACTAGATGGGGTAAACTGGAACAAAATCAAATCCAAGGCGCAAACCTATACAATTACTTAATGGCAAGCCATTTCATTAAATACCAAACCCTAAATCTATCCCTAACTTTTAAGGCATCACTTCATACATTACTGAATATGCCTTTTAAATAATTTGTGACAACCACACTCTCCCTCCCAATACTCAGCATACCTATTGTCATTCCTGGCCTCAAATCACACACTGGGAGTCTTTGGGAATAAGAACAATCACAGAAATTATGATAGGCCCTCCCAAAACATTCAGATCTATTCAAATAGAGTTTGGTATACCAACTCCTGAACAATATAAATACCTCCAAATTACCCACTTTCTCCGTTGCAACCCCAACTCTGAAATTGCATTGCTCTGGCAAATAGTCCAATTCTACACTAGTCCTAATACCAATATCAAAGGAATATCACTATTCTATAACACACTGCCTAACAATCTGAATTTACCAAAATAACAAATATTAAAGCGTGGGAACATGACTTAGGTAGGAGTTACACCCCCACTCAATGGCAAACAGCACTTAAAACTAACTACAAGGCCACAAAGAGTGCCAATCTATGGGAACTATCGAAAAAAATATTGCTCAAAGGGTACCTAACTCCCTATAAACTTGCCAAATTCTCACCCCAGATGCCCTCCCTATGTTGGATAAACTGTGGAAATGTAGGCACTCTATTCCACATCCTATGGTCATGTCCAGCCATATCCATCTTCTGGACGGCAATTTTCAGGATCCTCTCACAAGTTCTGGGGATAATTGTTCCATTATCACCTGGACTAGCTCTCCTCTTCTTAGGGATTGAATCAATTCCAGGGGACCTAAGAGCCATAGCAATTCCTATCCTTTTAGGAGCTAGACTATCATTAGATAGAAACTGGAAAGATTCTACAGCCCCCTCTATTAGGGAAGTGACAAATACAATTCATACACATGCAACGTACAAAGTGTTGCTTGCCTTCTCCTTAGGAAACCATCAAAGGGTCAACTTGAGATGGAAACCATGGTTTGACTGGTATAAGATAGCATATCCAGTTTATCCTATTCTCTGATATATAGCTTTCTTAATCATCCCTACTTGTGATTGTGATGTTCTTAGTCCCTTAGCTTCTTTTCTTTTCTTTTATCTCCTTTTTATTTTTCTGTTTATCTGTTAACTACAGTTTCAGTTATAGAGAGGAATCTCCATATTTTCACAATTCAGTTTAAATGAGTATATTGCTAATTAACACGGTAATACCTGTTTATGAACAACCCTATATGGGTCTGAACTAAAGTCGTTGAATGATAAAATCTATGTACGACTTTTAATGCTTTATACTTTAATAAGGAAATACTGAAACGGATGTTGTGCAATTTTTTTTAGGCTTGATAATTATTGTGATTTTATCTTTGTTCAGTTTTAAAATGATAACTGGCAGTGTCAGTTATCAATACCAGCCAATCAGCTGCTTGTTTACAGCCACAAATCAGCTTCAAGTTTGCTACCATTTGTATCTAATTACCTTTTCTCAAGACTACCAAGTTCCACCTCAGAAACCCACTGAAAAACAATTCACCAGGTACTTTGTATGGCACTAAAATATTAAAGTGGATCATAAGGTTTAGTACAATCTGTAAAGTAAAAGCCTTTTATCCCATTATTCTACACAAATTGCATACTTCAAGTCTGGACGCTGTAAGCCAGAAAACCTGCTTTAATCAGGAAGCAAGAAAACAATACGGAGACGGTAAGCATTAAAACCATCCAGTGTCGTGCTACTGCCTTTTTGATCTTTAGTATCTTTCTTCATCAGTGTTTCATCTCTCTGTTTGAGAGGCAAATAGAACTGCTCTCTTCTGGGATTAATTTGCAGCAGCCCGCTAAAGCAGCATGCACTCACTGGCAGCAGTTCGCAAACTGAGTAAGCATCATTTAAGCATCTGTTGACAATATGAAATTGGCAAAAAAGCAAGTTAGAAAAGAGACAACCCAAAAACCTTCATGACTAAAGACAAACATCAGAAATTCGCTAATACCTTTTGTAGTTGGGTTTGGGCACACAGTTTTCCAGTTTCTGGCAGCAAAGAACTCTTATTAACTCCCAGCATTTATTCACTTCAGTCTGTGGACTGGGCAGAAAGGAGGTAGTGGTAATCATAAGTGACATCATATGTAGGATTATTGACATGGTATATTTATTTGGGCCTAGTCATGTGGGATTTTCATGGTAACATGAGAACTAGAGTGAGTTTTTCCTAGCTAACTGAGTAAGTTCCTAACACCAAAGTCATATTACTAGTTGGCACACTAAAAACCTAAATTCTGATAAAGGGTAACTCCACTTTGGTGGAGAAAAAAATGGCAAATGAAGAAAAAAATGATAGCGTATACATTTGCGACACAAGTCATATTGTAATTGAATGTTATTAAAAATGACCTTTCCTTTTCAATCTGAAGCTCTGTAATTTTCTGAAAATGCAATGAAATATGGCTGCCTGGAGGTGTTCTGTACACAGAATGTGTACAGAACGCCCCCAGAAACATCATTCCCTGCTTGTGTGATTGGCTCACTGATTTTCCCAGAAGTCTGCATTAAGAAACAAGTCAGATTTCAGGCATTCCTTGCAACAAAAATGTCATTTTTGGTGAGATACTCCCAATAGGAAATCACGTCTAAAAGAATGCGGGCCCAGCAACTTTCCTCATTAGTGCTCTGCAGGTGAAGCAGCTGGTTAATAGTTACGAAACCACTCCCATTAGATTCACATGGACATAGATCCACATGGACACAGACAAACACACAGTGATTTCTTCAGAATAACAAAAGGTAGGAATCTGCAACAAAGTTTGTTAAAATCCTTGCAATGTACATAGATCACCCAGAGGGGAATGTTTTTTTCTCAACAAAAGTGGAGTTACTCTTTAACCTGTGATTTGGTTAGCAAAATGGCAGGTCTCATTATGGGTCACCCACATGCTTCATAATGAAGACGGCAGTTTTGGAATGTGTGATTAGCCTAAAGTTAAAGTAGAACTTTGAATCACTGGTTGGCTGTCCCAGAAACTTGTTCTTAGCCTTAATAAATATTTCCCATTGACCAAGTGTGTCCTCTCTACTTCTTGCTGATCTGTCACTATCCCTCAATATCTCCAAGGTTCTTTTCAGTACCCAATTGTATACAGATCTGAATCTCTGTTTACCACAAATTTTTTTTTCTACGGTATTATTCAGAATGTATGCTTGTCGTAATTTGACAATGATTCTGTCAAATGATGTCTGTATTCCATGGCTAGAATAGGATGAACGCTTTCTTATAATACTTTTATAAATTGCTAAATTGTTGATTTTGAGTTAAGTGTTTCCACACTACACTTAGTAGGCTCTGCTTCCTTTCCTGTTAATTTTTCTTGTTCCATACATTCTTGTTCTTGCAATTGCAGAGTTCCTTCTAGCTCCTCTATAGCGGCTGCCATCGAGTTGTTTTGGACATTTTTGGGCTGTTTATTATTTAACTGAATTATTGTTTACCTGGATTGACTTTTGGGATTGATCCTTTAGTGCACCGGACTTTCTTTTTTCCTGCATTGTATTCCATTTTCCATTGTTGTAAACCTTTATCACGCTTCTCAATAAAACACATTTGAAAAGTGAAAGTTAACGTAGCACTATAGGCAACCTTTTATTTTTTTTCTCATTTTGGAATTTTGAATAGAGCAAGAAAGGGTTATAACCCTTCCAGTTTTTTTTTTTTTTTGCCAAATGTGTCCCACTGGGGAGATTTACTTTCACTTCCTGTTCCATAGCCAAAAAAAGTTAATGAGAGGAAATCCCCACAAATGAAGGGAATCCCTTGGAGCCACCCAGGTCACCAGAACTAGCGCCCGCATTGGAATATTTCCTTTCTATTACTTTTCTGGGTACAAGCCAACATTTTGGATTTTATTTTACTTTTAATTTCAATGATAATGGTAAACAGGACAAATAGACAGCAATAAAAACTGACAGGTGTTATATTTTTTGTAGACTTTATCCAAAACTCTATAAACCTCAGTAGTGGATTGCTTTTCAGGCAGGTAGTGCCATGCCCCCTGCAATGTCTTCTCTGTGTAAGCAGGCACAACCTAGATGGGAATGACAATGCTGCTCTGAATTCAGGAGCAGTGCAGCAATGTTGTCACTCCCATCACAGGAAACTGCATCTGAAGGACTTCACTCCAGTCTCACAGGTATTTGTGAGACTTCGCAGTTGGGCTAAGGAAGAACCATAAGAGAGGATACATTTACAGTTAACTTCTGCCATTCTTCTACAACAATTTATTCCATATGGGCTGTAGTTTAATGATTAGCAATGACATGATGAGCCAGTAATTAATGTGACTGTTAATTTACACCTACTCTTACTCAACAACTCTTTCTAAATCTGGGGACTGCTGTTTATCTGGTGGATATATTTTCATATTGCTTTTTTATTATAAAGGAAGGAAAATTCACAGTAACAGTGTGATTTGTTGGCATGGACAACACAAGCTCTCTTTCCTTTCAGACACTGTTTGAGGCATACTGTTCTTTGTTTACAGTAGTGAATGATAAAACCGCCAAAAGAATGCCACCCCTGTCAATGTCTTCTTGATCATTTTTCTGTATTTTTTTCCTTGCTTTAATGGTAAGGAGCATGTGCTTCCACATGTGAGCACAAGGAGCTTCCCTTGGTTTAATCCCCTAATTAGACTGTCCAGCACAGATGGCATTCAGACATACTTTCCTTGTAGGAAGGCATGTGCTAGTTATAGTCATGAATTTTTATAAGATCTTACATTTTTGAATTTTCCATGTGGGATAGAATATGATGTGTTTATATTCTCCCTTAAATTTCTGCTTGGCAATCAAGTTCATAATGAAGGAAAAAGGCTTCCAATTAAAAACGTTATCACTTTTCTTTTAAGCTTTTCACTCAAGGCTGTTTTATGTCTCATACGAAAGAAGAAAAAAAAATAGATTTATTTTTTTGCTGCATATTAACATTTGTGTATACAAGTTGGGTTCATTGTCCTTTGCATGCCTTTAGAACTACTAATTACAGACAAGGAAGAGCTCATTAATTTGAAGTTTTGTTTACTTTAACACAGACATTGCTTTTGCAACATCTGCTTCCCCTTGGAATACTTTTAACTTTAATCCAGTTCAGGGTTTTTTGTTTCTAATTTTTTTTTATGTTCATCAAGGTTTTAGAGTACACATAGGCATAACATAATTATTATCCGATAATGGTTGCTTCAGAGAACAATTATATTTTTGTGGGTTACATCCCCAGGTTCACTAATCTAGTGAGCTAAATAAATCAGACAGGATGGATATTCTCCAGAGGTGACACCAACAAGAGGGTCAAGGGTGTAAATATACACACTTAGCCAGTGTGATAATGATTGCTTTGCAGAAGCGTTCTCCACAGGTTGTGTTTTCCATCCACTATCTTGGGTCCATTGGTACCTCTAGACTAGAGGCTCACTATTGCCAAAGCTCAAGCACTCAAATTCTCACCAAGGAGAATTTGACGTAAAAAAAAAAAAAATAAGGTTAGGTTAAGGTAAAGTAGTATCCCCTGACCCTTGACCTAAACTTAGCCTTTAAAGTATATCAACTAAATTTACCTGTGCATAAAGGCTGTTGTAACCTCATAATTCCTCCTTCTCCCACAGCTCTCATACAATCCCTAGGCAGCAGCTGTGGAAACTCTGTGTAAAAAACAACTTTACCTTCAAAAGTCAGATGTTCATAACTAAAGTGTGAAGTCTCCCAGATACAATGACATCATTCCCTTTCAGCCAATTGGATTGGTTTTTAAAGCATATTTCTAGGTATTGCTGGGGAGCTATGACATGGATACGGAGAAATAAAGAGCTTACAATAGCCTCTATGCACAGGTACTGTTAGAAGGAATAGCATGAGAAATAGCAAGGGTTACTTTTACCTGTCAATGAAAAAAATGTACCTTTAATAAAGATGTCCTTTAAATAACCATCTCCCCCCAAACCGAGTGAAGCCATTCTGACAAAATACTTTCCTTCCTTCCTTTATGTGAACAATATATTAAATAGTGCCGTGAAGTATTAGATAAAATAAATATTTAATGAACATATATAATGCCACAAGAAGTCCTTCAATTATCAATGTGTGCGTCCATTATCATTTTCTTCACTTGCACCATTTTTGTGAATCATTCAAACTTGTATTGTGTAAAATCACCAACATTCCAATACTCTCACCTTGTGGTTTGACCAAATAAAAATCAGGTTTCATGCGCTTTCATTTTTAACAGGGTATGATATACCAGAACTGTTGTTCCCCTCTGCTGTATATACTGTAGATGTCATTCAATCCATCTTCATCCACTGGAATCCTTCAGTGGTCATATATAGGAAGCTCAAAAAAGAAGAATATACAGTATATAGTTCTTTCCATATATTTAAGAATATCTTTATTAAAAATGAAGCCCAGGATCAAAAACGTTACTTAAAAAGTGCACATCAGATTACATGCAAGTACATGCAGTAGGAATGGTTCACGCAAGATGGCATCTCGTATACTTCATGTTTGCAGTGTGAGGTTATAGGCTTCTCCCAAACGTTGCAGAAAGTTTACAGTATTTATGACACTAGTGGAAGAAAATGATAATGGACCCATACATTGGTAATTGAAGGGCTTTTATTTCATAATTATTGTGGACTTGCACAGTTGATTTTGGTTTTGTTCGGCACGATTTAATATATTGTTTGCATGTGGAAACACATAGAGTTTATGCAGCAGTATCTGGGTGTATAATCAGATACACATCTTGTTTGAGGCAATTGCATGCTCATACACATATTTTTGTTTTTTAATAAATTTGGTGTCACTGCTCTTACATCATAGTGATTGCGCTGAGGTCTTTGGTACCTTCCTTCCTGTTCTAGCGATCTTTGCTGTGCTGTCCTGCCCAGAACTGCACAGCCTTACAAAAAAAATGTTCCTATAGAACTAACCAAAATTTGTTTGGTGGTTGGCCCTTTCAACCAACTTACACCCAACATTCCTCAATTGAATACAATCCTATTAGATTGTAAGATCTTCTGAGAAGGGCCCTCTTAATCCTCTTGTATTTTATTGTATTATAACTGTAATGTAAAAAGCAAAAGAGATATACAGCGCTGTGTAAATAAAGGTAAAGTTAGAAGCCAACACAGCTATAGACCAAAAAGCAATATGTGTGATTGTAAAAAAACGTGTAGCGCTAAAAAAACCTTATAAAGAGTATGTTATATATACTCATTGAAGTGTAAGTAACATCAAGTACAAAAAATCCCCAAAATGAATACTGTATCCACAATCTGACTGTGGAAGGACCAGTAAAGTGAGAAAGCCACCACCAATGGACAAAAGGGAGGCTTACCAGAGGTCCACGACTTGGAGAGGCTTATACCATCCAAGTCATAAAGGCTTTAAATCAAATGGTTTGAAGAATATTCCCGATATTCCCAGTTAGTCAGGTACAACGTATCCTAGGGATGGATCAGCAGCTGGCCACAACCGTTATCAGGCATCCGTGTATATATAAAAATCCAATGGGAGCCAGAGACTCAATATGCATAAACCATGCGGAAAAACAAATAAAAAGCTTGCATAGTGTAATAACATTTAGCAAGGGATTTATTAAGAATAAGAGTGTAAACTCACATTTTAAAAGATCATCACAGGCTTCATATAGTACAAAAAAGCAGGAGCAGTGAATGAAAGTGGGTCCACCAGCTGCTGATCTGTCCCTAGGATTCGTTGTACCTGTCTAACCGGGAATATCAGGAATATTCTTCAAACCATGTAATTTAAAGCCTTTATGACTTGGGTGGTATAAGCCTCTCCAAGTCCTCAACCTCTGGTAAGCCTCCCTTTTGTCCATTGGTGGTGGTTCTCTCACTTTACTGGTCCCTTTGGAATATTGGCGTGCGATGAATGTCCGCTCCAGTGTATATCTGACTACTCTTCCATCTATGGACTCTATTAGTTCACACTTTAAGTCATAAGAGAATATATATTTTTTCACTGCTATTTTTCTCACCGTTTATATAATTTTTGTCACTGAAAATATTTACATTTATTTTATTTTATTTTATTTTGCATTGTGGTTTATACAACATGTTGTTTTGTTTACACAACTCAGATTTAGTTTAATCTGCAATTTGGGTTATTTAGATATTCCTAGCGCCAGTATTATTATCCATATTCAGATTGTGGATACAGTATTCATTTTTGAGTTTTTTTGCACTTGATGTTACTTACACTTCAACAAGTATATATAACACACTCTTTATAAGGTTTTTTTAGCGCTACACATTTTTTTACAATTATTATAACTGTATTGTCTCCCTTTTATATTGTAAAGCAATGCATAAACTGTTGGCGCTATATAAATCCTGTATAATAATAATAATATGCACAGATTCGACCATTTACACTACATAGCGTGGATGGAGGAATCTGTGAGATTTCTTTTTCTTCAGCCTCCCGTGTAGACTCCAGCACAGACTTTTGTTTAGGGATAGGTGTGTGTGTATTTTGTGTGTGTCCTTCACAGCACAAATGTTAACTCAGTATCTGGTTGTAAGGTATAAGGGCTAATCTGTCTCCTGCCTGAGCTTACAGCTGATAACTGACACATTTATTGGACTGCTGGAGCAGGGTGAAACTGTCAATGAAAAAAGCCTATACCACTTTTATTTCATGCAATCTTGAAGGCACTTTTTATGACAGTTCCTGAGTGTCTGTTATAAACACTGAGCTCATATACAGATAAAACAACCACTGTTTTTTTTTTTTTATGAAAAATAACATTTGTGTTGTAATATATAAAAAACATTTGATATTCTAAAATTGTTTAAAATACCTACAAGAAAAAGTAAATATATAAAGTATCTCAGCCTACATTCACCTCTCGTTAATACATGCATGTGTTGGACATATTTTATGTAGATTTTAGACATGTAGTCATGGACCATATTCTGAAATTAAAAACTAATTGGAGTTGGAAAATTAATGTCAATGAGCCAAAAATTCCACATGCTGTAACATTTAGCTGTAATGGATGCATTTCCATTATGTGCCCCTTAAGTTTTTTATTGGTGTTGCCCCTATGACCGCAAATCATTGTGGTTACTCAGTTTTCTTTATGCTTGCAGACTTACAAAAAAACTGTAGAATTCATAAGACACGAAGCTTCCATTTACCCCAAATGTCTAATGCCAAGTTTGTGTTTCAGGCATTACTGCTAGACAACACAGGCTGGGTCTAGACCTGGCACTGTGGCAGTAGCACAGTTTGGTTAAGAACACCCCCATCCCCCCCCCACCACCCACCACTGCTTGTGCTGAAAACGATTAAGATTACAGGAATAAGAGAGATAACCCTGTCAACCTGTTGTTCCTCTTTCAAGGTTCAATCACAGCCTGGAGGCATCGAGTTGACCTAGCGGTGTTTCTTAAAGTGTTTCTAAAGGCAATTTTAAAAATAAAAAAAAATCATGTTATACTCACCTGCTCTGTGCAAAGGTATTGCACAGGGCGGCCCTGAACCGCCTTTTCTTTGGTCTCCTGCTGATGTTCTCGGCTGCTCCTCTTTTCTGTATGACCCTATTGCAAAACCCTATTGCAAGCTGCCTACTATGTGGGCATATGTGTGGGACTCTCTCTCAAGCCGGGCTGTATGCATCCATAGACACACACAGTGCGGTTATTCCCCTCCCCCCACACTCTCTGCTCACAGTATTTTACTTTCATGGCTCTTGCTGCTCTTAAGCTGGCCATACATTATACAATCTTCCTTTAGATCTACCAAAAACATATAATATGAGGTCTAACCTAAACACTTTCAATTTGTATGAAATTGGCAGTCCCTTGCACTGCATAGTTGAAGGTAAAACTAGTAGCTAGTGTCAAGATCGATTGAATGCTCACTAATTCGATTGAATGGATGATCTGTGGTTTTAACTGCATCAAATGACCAATTCAATGATCATATCAATACAAATGGGGCCATTGCTAGTTAAGATTACACTATTTAGCGACATTTCTCTGACAATATGAAACCCTCATAATGCTCCTAGTAGCCAGAGATAGTGTGATCTTTAGCTACCACTAGTCCCCTCAGTATAAGTATATACTGTATGTAGAATACAATTTTGTTTTACTTTTTATACAAATTTTCATAGACCCTGCAAGGTACATGTAATGTCCTACCTTTTTCTGTTCTAATATAGTCCCCTCAGTAGCAGTGTTATTTTTTATTCATAGAAAGAAAAAAAATTCTAATTTTACTTAATACCGACATGTGTCCTATTGATTTTTGTGACGTGAATTTTAATGATAAATCCACTTTAAGCTCTTTTATATAGCTGTTAATTTGTTGGCTGAACTAATTATAATTCTATAATAGATGCATTGTCTGAAAAGAAGTACAGGCAACCAGCAAGCTCTTATAATATTTATTGCAGATATTGCTCTCCTTTCTTTTATTCAGAGGGATAATTACCTAAACTGGAGGCAGCTTCTGATGTGCCAAATGTTCCTTTTTTTACCATTTTGCATAATTTATGGGAGTTTCTTTCCACCGCCAGCTCAGGAATATTTTTTTTTTCAATCATTTTAATTGCATGACTTCTGAAAAGTCAAAGAATCATGTTCATGTCAGAAGAGGGCGAAGATGGCAAAGAATGAAAGAGATAAAATGATCTCTCTATGATTAAAATGGTGTTAAATCACTCCTTTTTTTTTTTTTTAGTTAACAATACAACACGCCTTGATTACACAAAAAGCTTAATACAGCCCAGCAGTTTTCATCTAAGGAATGACATTATAATGGAGGTTAAGAATCATACAGTTGTCTTATAAGATCAGACGGTTCAGATTTCTTGGTCTTTAAAAGGCAACTCCAAGCAACTACTTAAACTTACATTTGGAATATATAGGAACTGATTTAAAGGCTTTGTATAGGAATGACTGCAACTTACCACTAAAAACCTCTTCCCATCATTATTTTTGTTTTACCTTGCTACTGTAGTGAGAAATAGCTTTCATTGCTCCCTGTGTGATCATCGCCAAGCTGGTCAAATTTTTGAATGGGCAGCTGTTGGTAGGTCAGTCCTTATTGATCTAGGCATGTCCCACCCTGAGAACGACATCTACCAAGAGCTCTATCCTTAAACTGGTCATATAGGGCTTGCATTTCAGCCATCCACCCCACAAGAGACAGAGAGAAAATCACTTGATTCCCCAGTATATGCTAACAGCCACAGTCACTGTTCGGCCAATTAGTTTTCACTGAGCACATTCCATTTTTAAGAAAACATCAAAGAAAAATTACCAACTCACTTACCAATCAGCCGGCAACAAACCAAATTTCCCTGCCTGCAGGGCCACTTCACGGCACCTCGGTGTACTGCAGTCCTAATCCTATAAATTTTGAGAGTTTCCAAAGTTGGAGCACATATATAAAAATGGTTAGATTGAGGGCAGGTCCCCTGGAGGGAGCCCACCCCTCCTTAAAGGTATAAAGATGCACTAGATGCCCAGAAAAAGCACAATGGCAGCAAAGGTATCCAGTGCATCCCCTCACCAATTAACAAACAGTACAAACAAATGGCAACCACCCAACCTATAAATGGCCTTTGCAGCAAGGAGCACATGGAAAGGCGACGCATGTCAACAAACAACAAAAAAAAATTCCCAGCCCACTTACCAACCAACCTGCAACAAACTGAATTATCCTTCTTATGGGGCGTACACACGGTCGGACTTTTCGACTGGACTGGTCTGACGGGCGCCGACGGACCGAGTACGGCGGACAATCCGATCGTGTGTGGGCTTCAACAGACCTTCAGTGGACTTTTCCAGTCACAAATCTGACGGACTTTAGATTTGGAACAGGCTTCAAATCTTTACGTCGTAACTCCGCCAGACCCAGAAATCCGCTCGTCTGTATGCTAGTCCGACGGACAAAAACCGACGCTAGGGCAGCTATTGGCTACTGGCTATCAACTTCCTTATTTTAGTCCGGTGTACATCATCATGTATGAATCCGTTGGACTTTGGTGTGATCGTGTGTAGGCAAGTCCGTTCATTAGAAAGTCGGCCGGAAGTCCGTCAAAAGTCAGTCGAAAGTCCGCTGGAAAGTTTGTCGGGCCAGTCCGGTCGAAAAGTCCGCCCGTGTTTACGTGGCATAACAGTTCACATTAAAACCAGGGGTTTAGTTTGCACACATGTGCTAATACAGTATATAAATAAGCTGCAGGGCCACTTCACAGCACCTTAGTGTACTGCAGTCCTAACTCTATAAATTTTGAGAGTCACCAAAGTTGAAGCACATATTTAATAATGGATAGATTGAGGGCAGGTATGCTTGGAGGGAGTCCACCCCTCCTTAAAGGTAAAGGAACGCACTGGACACCCAGCAGTAGCAGTCCATTTTTAGGTCAACTTTGATTGAGCTAGATGGTGCTTGAAGAGCCACCCATGTTTCAAATTTAAGCCAGTTCTACAGCAACCAAACAACATTTGAGACTTGTATGTTTATCATAATTCTAAGGTTTTTCACCATTTCAGCAGGTAATGGCTGAAAAAAGAACCATCTCTGGTGGCCTTTACACAGGCCTTTGAGAGTCAAGACAGCAGCACTGTTTAGGGAAAGAAATCAATGTATGTATGTGGAGGAGGATAGAGAGGGATACAGATACCAGTGACCAGTCCTGTGTACTCTCCCTGATTTTTTTGGGGCTCAACTTTCAGAGTTTAGTTCCTCTTTAAATTGTCCCCGCTACTCTGAAAATTGATACTGAATTTGTTGGTTCTCAATAATTTAATAAAATAAATAAAGGTAAACCCAGGGGCAGTTTATAACATTTTCACTGGGTGTTCAAATCTGCTGCAGGTGTCAATATGATCCTAAAAACACCCCAAACACAGATCGCAAACACAGTGCACTACTTTTGATGCAATCCAGTGCAATTTCAGCCCATTAAAAGGAATAGGCTAAAAATCACACCACACTGAGTCGCAAAGGAATGTGCAATTCAAGTGTGAACCAGCTCTAGAAGTTTTGATATAAATAGCAATATAAAGAAACACATTCCATTTAAAAGAATGCAAAAATTAAAATGTAAGGCATTCAGCAGTTTTATGCAACTGTCTCTTGTTAATCTCCTGCAGAATACAGTAATCATTTCTTACCTTTCAAATGACATGCATTAAATGGGTTGGAGCAATTGAAAACAGACATTACCAGAAAGTGCACCATTTTACTTAAGTACTTGCACATTAGGCCTTGAAAGTAATGGCTGGCTTCACATTTTATTATTTGTCTTTTTTTTTTTTTTTTTTACCTGATGTCTCATCGTAATAGAGGAACAAAGAATGAAGGTATCAGCTACATTCTTACCACTATTCACTCTTCTGAACAGAATGGTAGGGGACATTACAGTAAGAGTGGAATGACGCCTATGCACATGCCAGTTTGATTGCACAATCACTTTCATTTTAATTCAATTGGAAATAAACAGAAGCATGTGCAGTGAAAATAAAAAGGCAAAACGTAAAGTGTGACTCCCACCAATTTTTTTATTTTTCACCTTTGGATAGATTGTGGATGTAATAACACTGTCTGGTAGTACCTATTGCTGTTTGTGTTCCCCTTGGGGATATCTACACTTATCGGTCCTGGGGAGCAATGCCACTGGGAGAGAAAGTGAGGGGGGAACCCAAAATGTTATTGTTGTCACTTCAACAAGAGTAAAGATGACATCTTCTAATAGTTACACTGGTTCCAAAGGTAAGTATTTGAAGGATATCCCCTTAATTTGGAGAGATTTCCCATAAATATGCTGACAGTGTATAACCCTTTACTACTATATTCAAACTTAAAGTGGATGTAAACCCATTTTATATATTTTTTTTTAATGGAGACTTCTACCTGGTAGAGTAGAGGATGTCAAGCCATCTCTGCCCAGTCTTGCAACGAAGAGTTAATCCAGCTCTGAGCAAACCGCTTGTGTTTTTTTACTGTGATAAAAAAATGACACACAGAGAAAACTGTGTCGCTACTTCCCCCACTGCTGTGACTGACATCCTATTTCCTTATCTCATGCACTAGTATGAGAGTAGAGTGTGTCTACGGTACCGAGGGTGTGACATGCGCAGGAAGGTGTGCAAATGACAGGGGGCCGTGAGTGCACTCTCCTCCAGCTGTGTGCACGCTCTCCTTCACTCTACAGGCACGAGGTTCAGCCTTGGTATGCTGCCTGCCCAAGAGGAGTGTAGAGGTGGGCGGGGAGCCATGTGACGTTACAACTCCACCCACCGAGTTACGGCAAATAGACCCGCCCACCAATTCTGGAGTTTTGCCAGGCTCCTACAGATGAAGGGGGTGACATTGCTAAGGTATTGATACATGCGGGAGGCTCCTATATGCATAGATTTATACTGTGTCATTAGTTGATGCAGGGTGAGGGGTGGGTTTACATCCCCTTTAAAGAAAAACTGTTTTAATTTTTGTCAAACTTAGGTAACTGTTAGCGCTGTACATAATCAATAATTGCAACTGTTAAAAAAAAAAAATAGGTAACTGTATTGCATGAACTGTAGACTGGAAAAGTTGAAAAACTACTGACTTTTTTCAGTTAATGATATAAAATTGAACCCATCGCCCATAGCAAATCATCCATATTTACTGTGCTAGAAGCACACCAGTACAGCATTAGTTCTTACTGGTTGCTTTGTAAGGGTACTACTTTCTTTCATTTTTGACTTACAGTTGAACCACAGGGTGTCCTTGCTGGCTTTGGATTATATAATTTTTGTAAGCTTTGACCCTAATTGTTATTATTCCAGAGTTGGCATGTATTTTGATGGTATTCTTAAAAGTCATTTTCACACAGGTGGTCATATAATTTGATGACATCTCAAGAAAATTCCAGGAAAAAGTTATATCAAAACCTAAGTTCACCTTTTTTATCAATAATATGTTTGCTCTGCACGCTTTATTTTCATAATTATAAGTATCCATTTACCTTTTTAATTACTGTATTTGTTACTCTGCTTTGTTCTGCTATCCCCACACACTTTTAATGTTGTTTGTTGATATGAATATTTAGAGGGAGCATTTATCCCTTCAGAAAACAAAACTAGTACACTCTAACTTGATTATAACATTACAGATGTGGAATAAAGAATATCTATAGCTGTTTTTTTTTTCTACTTTTGGATGAAGTAGGGAAGGATTAGAACCCCTGTCATTTTTTCAGCTATCCAGGGGTTTGTTGGAGATATTTTCCATTGTTGCCTGCTTTTTTTAAAATCTAGGTAGGGAAACAATGGGAGCCATGTTAGCTTATTGTTGTTGTCTGTTACCCTGTTGCTGATTTGTTCTTTTTTTTCTCACTTTTTTTCTCACTGGTGAATTACGGTGTTATCAGGACAAGAAGTGAGAGAAAACCTTTCCATTGGAGCATAGGGTGGGAGTAAAACCTGACCGGGGTTCTAACTTTTCCCCACTTCATCACAAACAGAAAAAAAAATGTTTTGGCTATCGACATCATTTAAAGCAGGGGTGTCAAACTCAATTTCATGGCAGACCACATCAGCATTATGGTTTTTCTCAAAGGGCTGGTTGTATCTGTAGTGCTATATAAATGTATCTACTCTCTATCCCCACCACCAGAGGTCAAGAGTCCCCCACCCTCCCTTACATCACAGTTCACCCCCATTAACTTGGGCTGCTGCTGGGAAGAAGCTGGGGGTGGTGCTGGGAAGCAGAAAGAGCAGGGTCTGGAGGAGGACCAGAGGAGTCCTGGAGTGCACTGCTGGAGACTGCTAGATGCTGAGACCAAGTGAAGGTAAAGATGAGGGGGTGCTGTGGCTGCACAGAGAGGCACAGGATTTGTAGGAGTTCCGTCCTCCTCTCTGTTGCCGACTGCTGAGTGGAGGAGAACAGAGACAAGCCTCTCTAGGGCTGCATGGAAAATTGAAGAATCTAGTAGACTGTCCTCCTCTCTGCTGCCAACTGCTGAGACAAAGTGGAAGCAGAGATGAGGGTGGTGCTGCAGCTGCAGGAGAGGAGGGAGGGAAGAAAAAGCCTGGTGGGCAGGATTTAGCCCACGGGCCTTATGTCTGACACATGCTCTAAAGGAATTAAAATGATAAATACTAGTAATTTCTATAATGAAATAAAACACATTTGAAGCACAATTCATCAAAGACTGGAGTATCATTTTAAACAGATGTATGAATAATCAGAAAAATGGTTGCATTGCATAAAAGTCTCAGTAACTAAAGGTAGCGTAAAGACTCCTTCAGCAACCTGTATAGTTGGCAGCCAATCAGATTTTCCTCTTCATGGTCTCAAACTGCCCAAGCAACCTGAAAGTGAGAATGATCAGTGGAGAATAGGGCTTCGTTGAGACATAATTGGATCTTGAGATTTTATACACAGTGTATGGTTTTAAGAAAGACTCCTGATTTGAAGAATGTCTGATGGTGACACCTTATACCCTGTCCACATAAGTGGTCTTTAGGTCCCGACATGCAGCAATGATAAAAATATCCGCCGGCTTACTTATGGGAATGTCATAATATTGTACGCTGCCTAGCAACCCCAAAAGAATTCTTGAAGTCAGCAGGGAGTTGTAGAATGCTCAGAAGTTAGAGCAACATTCCTTTTCACCAAACCTGTGAAAATATCTGGGGCATCACCGTTATATAATAAGGGCTCACATCATGCCTGCTCATTGGGAAGTAATGAACAGCAGGCTTTACAAATTTGCTGTTACTGTTGTGGCTTGGCTTACCTTTGTTTCTTTGCATGCTGTGGATGAATCTCAAAACATATCAAATGGAGGCATACTCTTGTTTAGAATGTTTGTGAACCTGAAAATTGGAAAGAACACTAAGTTAGTGTTTACACTCTCAGCCTCTTGGTGCCCCCTCACAGCTCTTATTCATTCACCACCTCATTACCTCTACAAAGAACATCAACTGCGCAAGCACTTCTTGCACTTTGTCATGTCAAAAACAAATAGGGGCACAGCTTACCACCTGCTCGTAACTTGCCTAACACCTTAAATAAATGGTCAACTGGCTGAACCGCTTGAGCATATATTTAAACATAGACTGTCAACAACTTGAATACAAATGGTGCAAGGTGTACTTGGAGTGGCCTCCTGTCTGTCTGCATCTGTATATGCTCAGATGTTTACAGATAAGGCAACCTGTCCGAACATTGTTAGCAATATTCCAGTAATGTACCAACTCCCTTGAAGGTTATAACAAGCTGCTTCATTTTTAGACGTCCCTAGAGTCATCATTTGTGCTGCATTGATACAAAGAATATTGCACACCTATGCCAAGAATGATACTATTTATTTAGGTGCTTTGCTGCTTTTGAACAACCTGATCTGTTAGTTTATAGGCTTGAAAATAAATAATTAACTTTTTTAAAGTTTGGTATAATAATTAGTTACTTTTTGTGGTATAACGAACGCTTGTTTCTGCATTACCAGTTTAACAAAAAAAAAAATACATTCTTGTTTATCTTTGACTATTTTGGTTTAGTTGCACTTTCCAGTGTGATAAAATGTAGGTAAAAACATTATTGTCAGTGTGCAGAATATTTGATGTAGCAGTCTGAAAAGCCAGCGATGTAAACAATTGCAACATGTTATATATCTGTCTGGAAATACTGGTGTTGAAATGAAATAGTAGCTGTCAGTATATTGTAAATTTAAACTTTTCTCCTTTTCAGAGGGCTTCCATTTTCTGCACAGCACTTTATTAAACTCTTGGTGGCAGTTCAAATGCGGAGCATTCTAATCGTTGATATAGTTTGTGTACATGACAATATACAATGAAGTGTTGGTTGGGTGGTGATGAAAAAGTGCTGGAATACTTTGAAAGGAGAGACAGATGACAGGTAATGTGGGTGTGAGAGCCTCTCTGGATTGACTAATCTTGTCTCAGAAGGTCAAGGGATGTGTAAGGGTCGCTGCCTGTCAGGGAAGATAAAGACATGTGAGGTTTCCCCGTCTTCTGACTGCTATGATACTTTAAACAAACAGTCTTGAACTTTACATGCCCTTTACCTGGGCCCTGTAGTCTAACATATAAAGGAGGTATACCCTATGCATGTCCTATGTGATTTATACAGGATTAGGGCACTCGTCTCTGATCCTTCATGTCTAGGGACAGTTGGTTGAAGAATATTAGATCAAAGAATAACCACAGAACTGAGAGGGCAGTCAAAAAAATATGAATGCTTTTCATTTTCGTATGTGAAACAGTTCCAGCTCTATCACTGTCATCCGAACACAGGAGCCTACCCCAATGAATCCATATCTGCCTTCTGGTGGCCCACAGAGCTCTCATGCAAGCCTGGATTCACCCTACTCTACCACACATAACTGCGGTGAAACAAGCTCTGATGGCCCTATTCACCTTGGAGAAATTGGACAATATGACTCAGAACTTTAAATCCATGCAGTCCTTTTGTTACACTGATTGGTACCTGTGTGCAGAGGTCACTGACTCTTTGGGCAAGCTTAAAGTGTGTGACGCTTCTGATCTTGTGTCCCTTTCCATTTCCTCCCCTCTTGCCATTTCAGAGATCCCCTAATGTACATATTGTTATACTTTGCTTATAGTTTCCTTTTTACAATATGCCTTTGTCTATGCAACCTAGATCCTACACCTGGTTGGCAATCTGATAAAACTGATTCCACTCCTCAGGTTCTACTGGCTGATTCTGGGTTCTTTGCACGTGCTCATTACTAGCTATACACCTCACTTTGTATCCTTCTAGTTGAGTAATATTCTTTGATCCATCTACTGCATGCTGTTTTTCACTGCTCTGACTTGTGAGAGCGTTGTTGCCTTTCTTTGTTGCCTTCACAGGCTCTTTGTGCTGTTATTCTTTTAAAAAACAAAACAATAAACATACTTAAAAAAAAAATATGTAGAATGCACTTTGTTTGCAATTGATTTTTCTATTAACACAATCTGAGAATTATCTAAACATCCTACCCCATTATAATGGTACAGGAAAATGTGTGTGGCACATTAACCGAAAAGATAGACCTTTTTCAGATCTATCTTTGCCACCTGTGCCAGTTTTTATTTCAGAGTGGAAAAAAACTAGCGCAGGTCTGCACATGATATCCAGACAGAATGCGGCAGTTTTCCATATAGGAAACTTCTGCAAATTCCTGCCAGGTGCAACCTTGTCATAGGGGATGTGAGCTGTCAGCAGATGCATGATTACACTACATAAGCAGAGCTTGCACAGGTTTAACACCCCCTCCTGCCTCCGCTCTGATCTAGGCCGGTGGGCGGGGACAACCAGAGAGATCGGAGCTGGCAGTACCACCGGTCTGTTCTGTTGTGTGTGCTGTGCCTGTCTGTCCACAGAAAGGAGAACCGGTAAATTAACTAAAGGTTTGTGCCCCTTTTAGTTAATTAGGAGCAGGATCTGCTTCATGCCCTAAATTTAGAAGAGTCTTGTAAGTATGGTGCTTGCACAACTCTTTGTTAACCCCCCAATAATTTTTAAAAACTTAAGTTAGCCAGGTGATTTCTGAGTGTCAAAGATAGGACTTTATATGACATGATTGTGTTTATTATTTGCTTTTCTATGCCTGCCCTTCATTGTGTATAGTCTACTGCAGATCCCTGACATTTGCCAAACTCCTTTAAAATCTCTATCATATAATCAGCTGTTAATTGACTGAGAGCATTGTAAAATGTATGGCTTCACTGATATTCTCCATGTGTATCATTTATATATTATATTATGTATATATTTCAATAAAATTACTACTCTTTAAAAACAAAAACAGCCAGTAAAGGGTATAACTTAAACTTTCTGCATAAATCAGTGGCTAACATGGTACAACACTCTACCACCACCATAAACAAGATCAATAGTTTTTACAGAGTGTACATATGTATACAGTGAGCAGTGTTCTCCTTCTTTTGGCCTAATTTTAGGGAAATTATAGCAGTGATTTGGAGACTTCCATTCTGAGCAGTTGATTTTTTACCCCCATAGTTAGGGATGAGCTTCGAGTTCGAGTCGAACTCATGTTCTACTCGAACATTGGCTGTTCGCAAGTTCGCCGAACAGCGAACAATTTGGGGTGTTCGCGGCAAATTCGAATGCCGCGGAACACCCTTTAAAAGTCTATGGGAGAAATCAAAAGTGCTAATTTTAAAGGCTTATATGCAAGTTATTGTCATAAAAAGTGTTTGGGGACCTGGGTCCTGCGCCAGGGGACATGGATCAATGCAAAAAAAAGTTTTAAAAACGGACGTTTTTTCAGGAGCAGTGATTTTATTAATGCTTAAAGTCAAACAATAAAAGTGTAATATCCCTTTAAATTTCGTACCTGGGGGGTGTCTATAGTATGCCTGTAAAGGGGCGCATGTTTCCTGTGTTTAGAACAGTCTGACAGCAAAATGACATTTGGAAGGAAAAAACACATTTAAAACTAGCCGCGGCTATTGCATTGCCGACAATACACATAGAAGTTCATTGATAAAAACGGCATGGGAATTCCCCACAGGGGAACCCCGAACCAAAATAAAAAAAAAAAAATGATGTGGGGGTCCCCCTAAATTCCATACAAGGCCCTTCAGGTCTGGTATGGATATTAAGGGGAACCCCAGCCAAAATTGAAAAAAAAAATTGACGTGGGGTTCCCCCTAAATTCCATACCAGACCCTTCAGGTCTGGTATGGATTTTAAGGGGAACCCCGCGCCAAAAAAAAAAAAAAAAACGGCGTGGGGTCCCCCTAAAAATCCATACCAGACCCTTATCCGAGCACGCAACCTGGCAGGCCGCAGGAAAAGAGGGGGGGACGAGAGTGCGGCCCCCCCCCCCTCCTGAACCGTACCAGGCCACATGCCCTCAACATTGGGAGGGTGCTTTGGGGTAGCCCCCCAAAACACCTTGTCCCCATGTTGATGAGGACAAGGGCCTCATCCTCACAACCCTGGCCGGTGGTTGTGAGGGTCTGCGGGCGGGGGGCTTATCGGAATCTGGAAGCCCCCTTTAACAAGGGGACCCCCAGATCCCGGCCCCCCCCCTGTGTGAAATGGTAAGGGGGTACTTACCCCTACCATTTCACTAAAAAACTGTCAAAAATGTTAAAAATGACAAGAGACAGTTTTTGACAATTCCTTTATTTAAATGCTTCTTCTTTCTTCTTTCTTCCTTCATCTTCTTCTGGTTCTTCTGGCTCTTCTGGTTCTTCCTCCGGCGTTCTCGTCCAGCATCTTCTCCGCGGCGTCTTCTATCTTCTTCTCCTCGGGCCGCTCCGCACCCATGGCATGAGGGGAGGCTCCCGCTCTTCTCTTCATCTTCTTCTCTTCTTCATCTTCTTCTTCTTCTTCCTTCTTCTCTTCTTCTCTTCTTCTCTTCTTCCTGTCTTCTCCGGGCCGCTCCGCAGCCATGCTGGCATGGAGGGAGGCTCCCGCTGTGTGACGGCGTCTCTTCGTCTGACGGTTCTTAAATAACGGGGGGCGGGGCCACCCGTTGGCCCCGCCCCCCTCTGACGCACGGTGACATGACGGGACTTCCCTGTGGCATTCCCCGTGACGTCACAGGGAAGTCCCTCAAGTCACCGTGCGTCAGAGGGGGGCGGGGTCACCGGATGGCCCCGCCCCCCGTTATTTAAGAACCGTCAGACGAAGAGACGCCGTCACACAGCGGGAGCCTCCCTCCATGCCACAGCATGGATTGCGGAGCGGCCCGGAGAAGACAGGAAGAAGAGAAGAAGAGAAGAAGAGAAGAAGGAAGAAGAAGAAGAAGATGAAGAAGAGAAGAAGATGAAGAGAAGAGCGGGAGCCTCCCCTCATGCCATGGGTGCGGAGCGGCCCGAGGAGAAGAAGATAGAAGACGCCGCGGAGAAGATGCTGGACGAGAACGCCGGAGGAAGAACCAGAAGAGCCAGAAGAACCAGAAGAAGATGAAGGAAGAAAGAAGAAGCATTTAAATAAAGGAATTGTCAAAAACTGTCTCTTGTCATTTTTAACATTTTTGACAGTTTTTTAGTGAAATGGTAGGGGTAAGTACCCCCTTACCATTTCACACAGGGGGGGGGCCGGGATCTGGGGGTCCCCTTGTTAAAGGGGGCTTCCAGATTCCGATAAGCCCCCCGCCCGCAGACCCTCACAACCACCGGCCAGGGTTGTGAGGATGAGGCCCTTGTCCTCATCAACATGGGGACAAGGTGTTTTGGGGGGCTACCCCAAAGCACCCTCCCAATGTTGAGGGCATGTGGCCTGGTACGGTTCAGGAGGGGGGGGGGGCCGCACTCTCGTCCCCCCCTCTTTTCCTGCGGCCTGCCAGGTTGCGTGCTCGGATAAGGGTCTGGTATGGATTTTTAGGGGGACCCCACGCCGTTTTTTTTTTTTTTTTTGGCGCGGGGTTCCCCTTTAAATCCATACCAGACCTGAAGGGTCTGGTATGGAATTTAGGGGGAACCCCACGTCAATTTTTTTTTTCAATTTTGGCTGGGGTTCCCCTTAATATCCATACCAGACCTGAAGGGCCTTGTATGGAATTTAGGGGGACCCCCACATCATTTTTTTTTTTTTATTTTGGTTCGGGGTTCCCCTGTGGGGAATTCCCATGCCGTTTTTATCAATGAACTTCTATGTGTATTGTCGGCAATGCAATAGCCGCGGCTAGTTTTAAATGAGTTTTTTCCTTCCAAATGTCATTTTGCTGTCAGACTGTTCTAAACACAGGAAACATGCGCCCCTTTACAGGCATACTATAGACACCCCCCAGGTACGAAATTTAAAGGGATATTACACTTTTATTGTTTGACTTTAAGCATTAATAAAATCACTGCTCCTGAAAAAACGTCCGTTTTTAAAACTTTTTTTTGCATTGATCCATGTCCCCTGGGGCAGGACCCGGGTCCCCAAACACTTTTTATGACAATAACTTGCATATTAGCCTTTAAAATTAGCACTTTTGATTATTCATGTTCGTGTCCCATAGACTTTAACGGCGTTCGCGTGTTCGAACGAATTTTTTTCCTGTTCGCATGTTCTGGTGCGAACCGAACAGGGGGGTGTTCGGCTCATCCCTACCCATAGTCAGTTGGCCTCTGTGTTCACAGAAGATCCAATGTATCAATTGTATTATTATAGGACTAAATCGGGCAATAATCATCACATGTTCATGGTTAGACTGACTAATATGACCCTCCTTTACTTCTTTTGCAGCTTTCTGTGTGCCTGAAAGGCAAGGGCCGAATTATCATTTTATATAGTCAGTGAATATTACAGCTGGCTTAACACTGGCCCTTACTACTGAAGATACCCATAAAAGACATCATTCCAGCTGGAACAATTAGGCCCTCACACAAGCAATCATTTTTCCATCCAGCATTTGTGTCTGCTGGACAGTGTATGTTGGATGAGCTCTTTACAGTAAAGTGCCAATGACATATTTTTGTGTAATCAACAGAGTATCTTACATCCTATCCAATGCAACTCCGGATATTTGTACCTTCTTTACTGCAACTGCATATTTATATATATGGTAAAAACTGACAAATCAACATGGATGTCACAACATTTCCTCAAATGAAATCCGAGTTTGTAATATCCGCCCCCCCCCCTGTGCTCTCCTCCCTGACTTTTCCATAAAGATGAATAATAGAACGATCAGTCCCTCCCCTCACACCAGGGTACTGGATGTAATCATAGACTCTGACATGGCCTTTCAGCCTCAAATCCAATCTCTGTCAAAAGCTGGTAGACTCCACCTCTAACATCTCTAAAATGTGCCCCTTTTTAACTAATCAAACCACCAAGTTACTCATTCACTCCCTCGTTATCTCTTGCCTTGACTATTGCAACTGCCTTCTCTTAAGCCTACCTCTAAGCAGGCTATCCCACCTTCAGTGTATCATGAATGCAACTTACCAACTACTCAGTGTCCGCCACCCCTCTCTGCCAATCCCTCTACTGGCATATGTTTGCTCAATTATTTTAATTCAAAATACTAGCAATAACATACAAAACCATTCACATCACCCACATGCATTAAAAAATCACCCAGACTGTCTTCTCTGCTCCTCCCAAGATTTCCTGCTCTGTAGCTGTCTTGTATTCTCCTCCCATGCTTGTCTCCAGGACTTCTCAAGAGCCTCTCCCATCCTTTGAAACTTTCTACCTCAATTAGTCTGGGTTTCTCCTACTCTAACCACCTTTAGGTGATCTCTGAAAACTCATCTCTTCAGGCAAGCCTATCCCGCCTCCATCTAACAAATGAACTTGTAATTCTTCAATCAGCTCATTCCTCACAGTCACTTACCTTTTGTACCACTTACCCCACACTATTAGATTGCAAGCTCTTAAGAGCAGGGCCCTCCTAACTCTTTTGTATTTGATTGTATTGTAACTGTATTGTCTCCCTTTGTATTGTAAAGCACCGCACAAACTGTTGGCTCTAAAACTCCTGTATAATAGTAGTAATAATAACACATTTTACCCTGATTTCTAAATAAGTTGTATTGTCTGGTCATACCACTCCATGCTGGCATTCTTTTACAATTTCTTGTACCCAATTTTGGGAAACTATCATGGCAACACTTTCATGTCAGTATGCTACATAGGCCTATAGGTTATTCTCATGTCACTAAACAATTAAGAACCATCTGTATAATTCATGTTAAAATATCCTCTACTAGAGCCCATAAGTCTTGTAGCCCCATTGTTGCAATAAAGATGCTCTTCTTGATTGGCGGATGTGACCAGGATTAGAATCTTTAACATATAAGAGCATTTTAAAGATTCAAGGTAGCTCAGTGGTCATCTTGTGGCGCTGATTGTGAAAGCAAAATATACAATTTTGACTTACAGTAAAACAAGGGAAGGGATAAATAGATTTTATTTAGCTTTTTTTAGCTGGTTCTCCAAAAGAGTTGAAATGTTAACATGCCCTGGAATGGTACCTGTGTGATGTTTATTGTCTAAAACCTGTGATTTTATGGGCAACAACTGATAACTGACAGTCTACCATTTTAGATTTAGATTGTCGCCCCTTTAGACATATTGGGTCTTTGAAAAGACCCAATATATTTACCAACAGTGCATAGCCATGTATCTGAAAAGCACCTTAAAAGGACTTTGTCCTCAAAAGAACAATATTCATGGCAATGACAATAAGAATCTGATAGCTATAGGCCAAACCTAAACTCTTGTTTCCCTCTGTTATTGAGCAAAGGCTCTTTGGAAAAACCTATACAACTACAGTATATGATTTAACAAATACAAGGTGTCCTAAACAATACATTTCCTAGACTAAAAGAGATACAAAGCAATCCAATGTTACAATGATCTTGTGTTTTTTACTGAACAAAATAGAAAACATGTATAAAAATATTGGTTCTTTGATAAGAAACATGAATATCAAAGTGTGAAATAAACAGCAAATTTAATTAAATCTTGCTTTGTGCATTACTGAAAAACTAATAATGCTTGAAGGCAGTGATATGAAATTATATCAGCAAGATAACTTCAATAGCATGTTGAAAAGTAATTAAAACCCGGTAATTCCCTTATCTTGCAGGATATACAGGTCCCATTGTGTTTCATGAATGTTCCTACTACAGTCTGAAAGGGATGTTCTCGGCAGTATAGGGTTTGAACAGCAAAAGGTTCTTAAAGTGCATAAAGCCACCTACACCACTAGATTAACAATGTAATCTATGAATTCAATGTCAATCAACCAGTTTTGTCACTGAGCTAAGAAGCACTTGCTGCTAGTGACTACAAGAGGCTTGTGTTTAATTTTGAACTGTGACCAGGGCTGGATTTTATCATTTATAACCTCTAGACTCTTGCATTCAGACAAATATCCCTTGATCCAGAGGCATACTTGAAATCTACAGGTCTATAGACTGAAATCTGAACTGACGTTTCCTAAAATATGTAAAGAATAACTTTCACCAGTTCATTGGATAATTTTTATCATTTTATAGAAAAAATAATACCTTTTGCTTCTAAACCCCAAAACGAAAATTTAATGCAGCCTTTTAGTTCTAGGATGACAATGCTCACTTACTTTTTCACTCTCTAATTTTAGTAAATCAACCCATTTCCTCTTAGGGTTTACAAAGATAGGCCTCTTGCACATGGACAAAATAATTTACCAACATTTATAAACAGGATGTTGCTGGCAGAAAGATCCTGAGTAAAAAAAGGTATGTTCTGTTAAAGGAGAAGTCCAGCCTAACACTAAAATTGCTATACCTATAGACATCCACAATCTAACACTAACCTATCTAACCCTGTAAAGATAAATCAGTATACTTACCTTTTCTGAAGCTGATCCAACCTGATCCCACACTGAGTTGTCAGCGGCGGCTTCGCTGTGGAGGTGAGTGTAGAGGAGGAAGCCGACAATGGAAGCCCCATAGTAACTTTATGGGTGACATCACTTCCCCTTCATTTCACAGCCGTTGTCGGCTGTGTCCTTTGCAGAGCTTCTGCTGCTGGAGACCGGACCAGAGCGGCTTCAAAAAAGGTATGTATACTGATTTCTTCTTTACAGGGTTAGATAGGTTAATGTTAGATTGTGGATGTCTATAGATGTAGTGATTTTAGTGTTAGGCTAGACTTCTCCTTTAAGACCTTGCCTATGCACACGTAGAATTCTTCATCCTCCTATGGTTTCCATTTACATGTATATACTTGTATGTATTTGCATATACACCAATATAGGTGTAAATTACTGCACCAAATGCAACATTTTATATTTCCTTTTCAATCCTCTAAACCCATCGCTACATTACAGATCCTTACACAGCTTTGTACATTGTCCAGTAGACCACAATGCACCTGTGTTCAGGACCATAACAAAAAAAAAACCACACAGCTACATTTGTATCCTTTTTTCGCCTGTAATAAAGAGGCCCTAGGGCTTTTTGGTAAACTTGCTATTGAAAACCTACCAGCACTTCTAGGCCAGGAATATATATTTAACAAGGGAATTTGGCCTAGCTGTGAATTCTGCCTGCAGCTTTAGTTATTTACAAGCCAATGGAGGATGCCCTTGACAATCCAAAATCTTGGCTGAACCCCATGAAAACTGGCCCACAGACAGACCTGGGCAATACTGCAAAATATGAGTGAGAAGGAGGAGTGGTGAGACACAGGACCTGTTTTGTTAATTCGCCCTTGTACATAAGGATATTAGAGTAAAGCTGGCCATAGATGGGTAGAATTTCAAACAAAAATTCTAAGGAAAATAATGTTCTAAGACATTTTATTTGTTTTATTAATCATTAGTGGGTCAAATTAATGTTTGTTTTCCACCGCAGTGGCAAGAAAATTTAAAGGAGCAGGATGGAAATTTTTTCTTGAAGGAACAAATGTATCAGTGTATGTGGTTTTCATTTGGTAAAGTCCATTCATACCAAAATCAAATGTTAAAAGCAAATTTAATATTTTGAATGACATTCCTTTTTGAATGACATTCCTAAAATTTTTCATTTTAAATTCTATCTATCTATATCCTGGTTAAAAGAGAAGTATGGGTTGTTAGAAAAATAAACATTTATACTCACCTAGATGGATGCAGCATTGATCTGATGCTGCATCTATCCCCCCCGCCGCTTGTAAGACTGAGAACTGAGCGATCAAAGACCGCTGATCACATGGTTCTCAGTCCTCACTGAGCAGAGAACTGCTGGTTGTCCATCACCAGCTCTCTGCTCTGCCCCTCAAGCATTTACTAGAGTGCTGAGCTGTGGACAGAGTGGGAGCAGTTGGCTCAGTCTCTCAGTGGCTCGACCAGTCTAGGCTGCCTGGCTGTCTTGGCATCTGGGAGATCCAGAGTCTGGACCAGTTGAATGATGTCAGCTGACAGCGGACTTCAGCCTGTATCAGATGAAAATGGGTCAAAGGACTGCAGAATGAAGTGCCCCCCTTAATATAGAGAATATCCCCATTCCCCATACTTCTGAGGAAGCAGACCTATTCTGAGAAATACTTCAAGAAAAGCACCACCCTTCCACTATCTTCTGATCATCAGCTATTCTGGAAGGAAGAAGCATTGCTCTCAGATTGTAATAGTAGGTGTACTGCTGTTGGTCTTTTATTATGTTATTGCAGTAAATAAATGAAAATTATTTTATATACTGTATTGTCTTGTTAAAGTCCTATGGTATCGGTAATATATCGATAATATGAAATAGGGATGAAGATTCAATATAACAGTTTAGTACAACCATATTATTTGGATATTTACAGCTACAGACACTTTATAAACAGTGCTTTTTTCACCATGGAGGAAAAAAAAGGATATTTATTTATAAAGTTAAATACAAACAGTGCTTCATGGGTCTACAAGCTCTTAAGAGCTAAATCCACCCATTCCTCATATTATATTACAGCTGATGCTATTTGAGTTTCCCAGTGGCAATAGTCCTGACAGGCGTATAATGCTGAACAAAATGAAGGACAGCGCAGTACAAAATCAAAATATGAAATCTTTGATTCTACAAAAATATTGCCTTCAATAGTTAATTCAGTTAGATGTACGAGCCTTGTATCAGCAGCTGAAAAGAGAGCTCCACATGTAATTCTGAATACAGCTAACTAATGCTTTGTGAGGCAACGCAGCATAAGCTGAAGAAAAAAAACACCGTCAGGAGCCTGCAGAAAACCGCAGGGAACAAGAAAAGCAAAAGTCATTTGCAGATTTAGAAATAGCTGCTTCCTCCCATGATTTATGAGTTGTGTGTAACATGTAAAATGACAGAAGGAAATAGTTTACTAGATGAAGTGATGGTGGAGAGGGACACTAATATGAGTTCAATGTATTAAATTTGAAGCTGTTAATAGGCTGTCTCCTGCAGTGCATTCTGGGACGGTTATGGGCTAGGGCAGGTCTCTTGCTGTAGATGTGCCTTTGTCATTGCATTTCACTGGAAGAAATTGTGTGGTTTTATCACTGTTACCACAATAGACTTATTATAAGACTAAAGTCTTTCATTTGCTGCTGGTCACATTGGGCACCATTTTTGCTGTCTGTGTAACAGTTGCTGGTTTTTACAGAGGCGGGTTGCAAGTTTGGCATCCACCCCTACTCCTTTCTCAGAATGGACTCGGGATTGGCAATGATGGAGTAAAAAATTCAGAAGCATGCCAATTTCATGAGATGCCAGATTTCTTTCTAGTATATTTAAAGTTGAACTAAAGGCACAACTTATTTTTTTTTTTTTTTATATCTGTGTTCTATTGGGGAGATTTCTCCACACTTACTGTCTCATAGCCAAAACAGGAAGTGAGAGGAAATCCCTCCAAAGTGAGAGAATACCTGGTTGTCACCACAACTAGCATCCCATTAAAAGATATTCCCTCTATTACTGTTTTGGGGACAACCCAAAACCTGATCTATGGCAAACAGGATCTGGCAGCAACAAAACACTGCAGCAAGAGGCACTTAATAAGGGAGGACCTAAATACCCTCCAAGCAGCCAGCATCAGTTGGAAACTGATTACTGGGGTCTGCCGGGAGACCCTCGCTGGTGGAAACTGGAAATACAACCCTCCACACAGGGTACCACAGTGCCACCAGCAGATGATCCAGGTCTTGACAGTGTTATTACTGTACAAATCTGGGAAAAAACGGATAAGAGCATTTTAAATTAGACTACTTATGTCATTTGTGTTTAAAAAATAGCAACTGCATTGTCACTTTTCTTGGCACCAGTTAGCCTTCGACAGGAGGTAGTCGGTGAAGCCTGCCCAGTGCTCAAGCCTTTACTTCACCAAGTTCACAGTGACTTACTAAGTGCTACTGCGTATGTGCTATTTGGATGAATACACCTCTTAGAGGCTGACATCTGGGTAGAACTTGGATTTCCATTGCAAATCACATGAACCTAATTTTTTTCTAGACTTCTAGTATTATTATTTTACAGGATTTATACAACAATTTGTGCAGAGCTTTACAACATCAGGACAGACAGTACAGTTACAATACAATTCAATACAGTAGGAATCAGAGTAAAAGTGCATTCCCTCTTTACTTAAAAAAAAAAACTTAATCTGGAATGTGTTGAACATGGGATGCCAGTTCATTGCTTGGATACAAATGAAAAAATAATTTTGTGGTCAAAGAAAGGAATAGTGTGTGTGAATCTGCAGGAATGTCTGTCAGGAGGATTTTCCTTTATGGCATTGTGCTGGATCATCGACACTTAATCAAACTGTTTCAAAGAAGCCTTGTAAGGAGTGATTAAGTGGGGAACATGAAACTAATTTTGCCACACCCAGTTATGTCTCATACAGCTCATTATTCATGGTGCTGTGTCATTCCTGTGTATTAAAAGAAGGTAGACTTTTTGAGGAAATAAAACATGGATTTAGGCAAAACTACAAACCTGTTGGTCTTTATTCAAAGGCCAATTCCACCTATAACCGATATTTTACAGAAGCAAATCTTATATCTTGAAGGGGCTACAAATGTTATGATTTGCCCACATTAGTTTGGTTCTCCACTTCTTCCGTAAGGCCATAATGGAGGTGTCACTTCCTGCAGTGAATTTGTTCCATAATATAGAGAATCCACTAAAAGGGATTGATACTATTATTATTATATAGGATTTATATAGCGCCAACAGTTTACATACTTGAGGGTAGACAGTACAAATACAATACACTTTAATACAGTAGGAATCAGAGGGCCCTGCTCCTTAGAGCTTACAATCTAAGAGGGAAAGTCAAGAGATACAAGATTGTAATAACTGCGGGCAATCTGCTGATTGAGAAGATAAATGTACAGTTGTTAGGTGGGGGCCATATAGGCTTCTCTGAAGAGATGAATTTTCAGGGATCGTCTGAAAGTGGATAAAGTAGGAGAAAATCGGACAGATTGAGGTAGAGCATTCTAGAGGTTGGGAGAGGCTCTGGAGAAGTCCTGAAGGCGAGCATGGGATGATACTATAATTTTATTTAGTAATGGCCATAGTTTTTGGACTAGATTTTGGTCAATTTGCTATTGCATTTCAAGAATTTCTAAGAATTCAGCTTATGATGCCAGCAACTTGAATTAGTATAAAGAGCAATGTGCATTAACTCATAGAGGCCAGTTTGAAATCATCCTTTATTTACCACACCACATCTAACTAATCGAAGCTAATGATCAGTTATCTTTGGTTATTGTAAATAATTATTGTACATCAAATTGTAGGTCCAGGATTTCTATACAGAACTGTTTTGTTCAAAGTTTTGGCTACCAGACGAATAGACTAGGGGACATGATGAAAATTTTAAATGGGATTGGAATATGTTGGAGAAAACAATCCTAATTAGATGCTAGTTTTAAAGTGATACTAAACACACACTGTTTAATTTACATTGTTCCTTCTATTTGTGTATATGGCTGGTTGCACTGTAATTACTTTAATTTTAAAAAATCCACTGTAAGTACCTTTTTCCTAATCTATATACAGCTGTCACATGAGCCAACTCTTTCCCAGCCTGTCTGCAGGGAAACATAAGCAGGAAGAGATTCTAGTCTTCTGCTGCTGGTCACATGTTCAAAATAAAACAAATAGCATTTGGAATACACAGTAAAAATAAATAATGAATATAAATAACTTGTTTTAAATTGTCATACAAATATATATTGGAAATAAAATCCTATTTTTTTTCTAATAATAACAGGGCGTGGGCTGATTCCTGCCAGTCACAGGCTGTGTCACTCCTCTCCAGCCTGTGTCTTAGATTGAGAGGGAGGTGAAGCTTCCATTAATCTACATGTAATATTCCACCTGCATTGTGTTTAGCTGTGTCATTTACCGCTGTGTATACACTCACATGGGCTGCTCAAAATGTGATAGGGAGGAAATTCTCAGTATAGAAACTCATTGAAAACTGAGCATGTGCAGAGTTGCCACCGTAGCTGCAAAAAAAATGTGGTTATTTTGACAGACGCTGGTGCCAGCTTTCAGAATACAACACCTTTGGTGCCTATTGAACTGCACAGACATGGACACCCTGTAAAACTGCTGTAATATTATTATTATTATTATTATTCAGGATTTATATAGTGCCAACAGTTTGCGCAGCCTTTTACAACATGGGGGCAGACAGTACAGTTACAATACAATTCAATACAGTAGGGATCAAAGGGTCCTGTTCGTTAGAGCTTGCAATCTAGAAGTGAGGAGGACTATGGAAATGGGTTATATTTGTACAATTTCTGTCTTACTACCTATTTATTTCAGTAACTTCAGTTTGGCTTTACATGATTGCTTTGAGCTTGTAATCAAGTTGTTTTATTAATCTATGTTTTCCACATTGTAAAATTAATCTATAGCAATATGGTACAGAAGACAACTAGATTCTCTTTAATCTTCCAGAATGCCGTTCATTGTTTCCAGAATTTACATTAGACTGAAATATGTTAGTTGTTGACCTTTGCGTCTCAATTCGAGCGGCTGTCTGTTGTGTTCTCTCATCTGTTGTATTATTATCACCAATCTAAGCTGTCATTTTTATCCAACAAATGGCATATGACAAAACCGTTCTCCCTTAATGTTTCCTCAAGCTTCGTGTAGCTATAATCCACATCACATGATCTATAGGAACTGTACAGTGTAAAAAAAAAAATGGAACTCAATTTTCTATAAAAAGATTTTTAATATTGCAGGGGGCCTGAAGTGAAAGAAGATTAAAATTAAGTGTCATAGGGAAATTAATGACAGTGCATGCGCTACACGTAAATAGCATGCAGACAAATGTTTATATGGAAGCTGAAAAGCAGCCTTTGGTCACGGCTGACCAGTAATGACCTGCTAGAAAGGAGAGTGATCCATCTGTTGGGCTTTTAACCCACCAAGTGTGCAGCAACAGGGGATTATTAACATGAAGCAATGGACTACACTCTAATATTATGGATGTCATATATTTTCACCACCATTAACCACTGAAATAATAAGCATACTCCCAAGTAAAAATATAGATAATGCCTGTGTCACGACTTTCCATTGTGATAGATATATTTGGTTACTGATGCTTGAACACCCCTCTTATCAGGGAGACAGATGTGGGTGGAATGTTCTATTTTTCATCAACTTATTGGGCAGGCATTCTTGCTATATTCAGACGAAGGTTGATGACAGAGAAGCTTGGCAATGGCAAACAAAGGTTAAGAAGACAGTTATATTTTCATTATATGAATATTGGATTTAAAACTATTCATGTGCATCTAAAAGGCAAATAAGAAGTCACAGTTATATAATAATAAGGAAAGGATTTATTTTGGTTTATAAAGAAATTGCAATGCTACTGTAACAGAAGAAGTAATCCGCCAAATGATCAGACAGAAAGTAACTGTAACTTGCAGTTTACTAAACAGGTGCAAACTCAGAATCAATAATGCAAAACGTGTTGACAAAGAGAATGCATACACTGAAGAATAATACAAAACAGATTATGAAAGTTGCACAGACATCTCTAGAAGGCTCAAGCTGAGAATCACGACTTATGTAAAATAGCTCAGAACACAGCTTTGTGCGCTTATTCTCATAAACAGTACAGTGAAGTCCAAGGTAGCTCTGGTAACACAGGTGAACAGCTGGAGCGATCCAAGGCCCTGAGGACACTGAGGGTGACTACACTTCAACTGTAGTACTCTAGTAGCAATTGTGAAGGTGCCCCCCACAGTGGCTTGGTCATGTTAGGCTTCTACCCGTATGCCTACACATCAGTTCAGACAGTGAAGGACCTCCCACCTGGTTGCGGATCACTTTCCCAGCTGATCAGGTGTGGCCTCTGAGCTGCTGAGGGAGGAATTTATACTCCCTGGGTGTGCAAGGAAACCAGGGAGTTGTGCGAAATTGAGTTTATGGGGACAGGGCCTGTGTCTGCTTCTGAACATGGTGAGTAAATGGGCATTCCACTACACTGCCATACTATAAAAGCTGGGATTTTGTAAAGACATTAAGTATATGTAAATCAAATCACTACATTTTTAATCTGTTTAAATCTGCAGCTTTCATAAAAAATAACACCTGGTGATTCTGCCATGAAGGTCCTTATTTAGGCACTATTTTAGGGTGACAGTGCTTTGTCTCTGTCTCCACTTTGCGCTGCATTATTACCCTGTAACGCAGACCTCCAAAGAAGACTACCAGTGGCTGTTTTAAGACATGCTATGTAGACACGTTTCACTGTTCTCACAATCAGGAAACCCTCTATGAAATACCATGAATCTATTGCTTATGTCGACATGATGTAGCTGCAAAGAGGCTGCAATTAAAAAATGATGAAAAAAAGTTGAGAAAACTATTTTATTTACAAAGAGGTAATTGCTTCTCATGCACAGTGTTTAAGCAAACAAACAGCCAATTAGTTATGATTTTAAATAACCTAAAACTTACATTCAGCTAGGGGATAGTTAAAAAGTTAAGTTCCAGCCCCCTGCACAGCCTAAAAATAAAAAAAGCAGCTCAAGTTGTTATGCTCACCCTATTGTCAGCACTCATCCCCAAAGACTCACCGACCTAACGATGTGGCACCAGTCCTCTTCCAATTTGAATGTCGCTAGGCATCATTTAACCACCTTTCTATAAGCCCAGGGCATCAGGAAGCCCCCCCCATCCCCGCCCTTGACTCAAAATAGAATGCTTCAGAGAGTGATGTTATATCATTGATGGTACTGGCAAGCCTAAATTTGGTCTTTAAATTGGAGTCCTGTTAAATAATACCAAAACTTTGGTATACAAAACTAAATGATACTCCAATATTGGTTAAAGGGAATATACAGTGTTTATATTTTAATTTATTATATACAGGGTTAAGAATTGCTCTTTATTTGGACATATACATGTCGCACCCTGTAGCTTAGGCAGGGAGCTCCTCACAAATTTACTTTCCAGGAGTAGTTATCCTGGTTGATAGAGATCCGTTGTTTTCTCCCTAAGTTTGGCCTTGTTGCACTTTTCTCTTCTACCACTAGGTGGCCGTGTACTTGGTACCAGATATGAGAAGGGCAACCCAAGGTCAGGTTATGGGTATATGGGGTATCCCAGCCAATGGGCAGGGGTTTTCTTGAATACCTTGGCCTGCCGGGAGCACCTATATATTTGGTTGGAGTCAGGTGATCTGTGTTCTGTGCCACCTGGACAGCTGTCTGGGTGGACGTGTCTCGAACGCCCTGAGGTGCTGGACCAGAGATTGGGCATATCCCGGGGGGCATCTGGCTGCCGGGCTGTGTGAGGGCCTATCCAGATGTAAGAGGGCAGCGCAGGATTGGGATTGCAGCTTGCAGTCCAACCAGTAAGGGACGGTTCTGCCGGCCGGAGAACCTGTCGTGGTCGGAAGTAAAAGGGAAGCTGTCGCCATTAAGGTGCCAACCACCTTTACCAGGGACCACAGTGAGTAACTAAAGTAAGTATCAAAGCAATATTCTCACCGAACGGGCACAGTGGAGAATCAGGAAGCTTCAGGTGATTAAGTCAGGGAGACAGCCAGCTTAGGTGATGTTTGCAGAGCAGCCTTGTGTGTCAAGCCAGGGACCGAGCCAGTCAGCAGGGGTGAAGCTTGAGAAGCATCTGGAGTGCCAAGCTAGGGACCCAGCAGGGAAGCGTGGGTGACACTTTAGGGAGATAACACCGCAAAGATTGGAGGAGCTCAAGGGATTCAGAGTCAGTAAATCAGAGGGTCTAGTGAGAGACCGGAAGCTCAGTGTTGAAGAACTACAAGAGGCATTTGTAGTGAAGCTGAAAGAACTGTTACATTTGAGTTAGGAACTGTTAAAGACTGTTGCCATAGAAGACAGCATTCCTGCATGTGCAGATGTGGGGCCTTTCCCTGCACAGCTGTCCTCCTATTGAAGTCTCAGAGTCTGCCAATTGAATCTACAACTATTTAAGGGTGTCCTGGCCCTAACCCTCTTTCCCCCAAAAATACAAAAAGGACTGATAAGAGAAATATAACCTCTTTTACATCCACAAAGTGTCTGGCGCCCAATGACTTTCACCATCTTTGCACCCTCTATGCCTCACAACTCATTACATATTGAAGGATGTCAGCTATCTTTGGCCTTAGAGGCCCTCATTAGACTGGAAGAGGGTAAGACTTTGCTACATATAGTATTAGTTATTACATTTTAATGATTTATTATTTAATATTTGTGGCCAGTAGGTGGTGCACTCTGAATCACCACCTAAGCAATTTTACATATACCCCCACCTCTCCAGTTTATTAAACTTTTAGTGAACATATATGACCTTAAATAATAACTTATTGAATTAGAAATGGAGTGCATTAATCCACAAACCAGGCAAGAGGTAGCTTTTAAAAATGTTTGAATAAGCAGACTATTAAAGCTGATTTCATATTGGCATGTCATTGTTTTCTTAAGTCATTGTTTTTTAGTTTTCGGTCAACTTTTGATTTAACTTTAAGGGCCAATGCCTAAACAGTCTGTGTCATTTATTCCATGTGTTACTTATCAGTGTGCAGAATGTCCTGCTAACTATTACAGACATTTACCTGTGGAATTCCCAAGACTATAAACTGCTGAACGCCACAAGAATGTAAACAAATCACTGGCATCCACTCAGTGTATAAACATACTTTACTAGCGATTTTACAATGTTTGTGACATGGAACCGGGAGATACGGAGATAAAACAATGCACTTAGCATGAAGAATTTTTAACGTTAAACTTGGACAACACAGATATGCTTTAACTAGAGAGCAAAAGTCAAGATTCCCAATAAACCTAGATAACCATCTAGGGCTTTATATTATAGTGCTTAAAAATAAATATGCTGCAAACATGGGCAATTCAGACCGTATGTATGATGAAAAATACATTTGTATATGTTAACCACATATCAGAATCATCAATATATAGAGATATTTGTAGCTTGTAGTAAGTTCTACATGCAAATCTCAACTTTTTCTGTAAACTTGAGCTTGCTCTTACTTCTTCCTAAGCCTTCACACTTTTAATTTAATGAACAACCAATAGGAGGTGGGTGATTGAAGGAGGTGCCAAGTATTAGAACAATCAAGTGACAGGCTTTCTTAAAAGAGCAACCCCCCTTCTCTTATTCTTACTTTTGCCATGCTCCCCATCACACTTTTCTCCATCACAATCCTTATGAAGTACCTCATAAAGTACCGGGTGCTTCTAAGTATGTGAACTCTTCCAAGTCCTCCAAGGATGCAGTTCTAAGACCTGAGAAGCCAATTAGCAGGCCTAAACACGGTCTCAAAAGAAGGTAAAGAAAGTTATAAAGCTCTTGTAAGATGCAACACAGAGCTTGCGCAGGATTTGGAACCTTAACTCGGAGCTTGACAGTGGAGCAGAGTGGAAGGGAAGCACGGGGTGGTGAAAGGTGGTTGTTTCCAGTCAGATTTTAATGTGACTTCTGCTGCTTATATCTTTGAACTTCTAGTCTCTAATGATAGCTTTGATATGTATCATTCTTTAGAGTGTATGTAAACCCCCAGCAATTACATTTTCATATTTGCTCCTTTTTGATCTAATATACTGTTGAAAGAGTTTTGTTATATCTGTTTAAGAAATGCAAAAAAAAAAAAAAAAGGTAATGTAGAGGTTTCCTTTGCAAACTTCCAAGGTTATCAAAAAGAGTTCTTTTAGTTCTTATGTTGGACTACAGACTGATTAGCTTTTATGTTGTGATCTGAGATTAGGCATGGTTGTGGAGTATAGCAAAAGACAATTGGGGTTGACAACACTCAGTCCACAAAATTGCTGTGCGTTATCAACAGAGCTTAAGAGTTCAGTGCATTTTTGACAGATGAACAGGTAGTACTTCTGCCTTGCAGCACTGAGGACCTTGGTTTGAATTCCAACCAGGACACTATCTGCATGGAGTTTGCATGTTCTCCCTGTGCCTGCGTGTCTTTCCTCCCACATTAAAAAAAAAAAAAATTGCTGGTAGGTGTTGATATATTTTCCATTACTTTGCCTAGGTTTGTGACAGGTTTACTCAAATGTTCTATCATGTGTGCAGTGTGTATTATCATTTTTAAAGTGGCTGTACAAAGCCAAACTAAGGTCTACGGTCTGTATCATCATTCCCAATTTGGATCTACAGGTCCACACTATGGTCTGCAGTCTGTATCATCATTCTCAATGTGACAGTACAGGCCCAAACTTAAGGTCTACAGTCTGTATCATCATTCTCAAGGTGGCTGTACAAAGGCCAAACTAAGGTATGCAGTCTGAACAATCATTCTTAATGTGACTGTACAGGGAAAAACTAAAGTCTATGATCTGTATCGTCATTCTCAAAGTGACTGTACAAGACCAAACTAAGGTCTGCAGTCTGTATCATCATTCCCAACGTGGCTCCAAAGGGCCACACTATGGTCTGCAATCTGTATCATCAGCTGATCATACAGGTCCAAACTAAGGTTATAAACAAAAAAAGTCAGTGCTACTACCCATACATCACTTAGAAAACAGAGCTCCTGGGTGCTCGATCCATAGTCGCTGGCTGAGTAGAGAAATTAGAAAAAGATGATCCGCACTCCGCTGATTGCTCTTAGAATATGTTGTATTTATTGTCAAGCCACAGTGACCAAATGCAAATGAGAACAGTTGACGCGTTTCAGCCTATAAGGCCTTAGTCATGAACTAAAACTAAGATTTACAGCCTGTATCCTCATTCCCAAGGTTAGCATACAGGCCCAATCTATCAAGAAGTCTGCATTGTTTTAAAACTCTGTAGGACACTTTCTGTTTTCAAGGCCAGTAGTCTTTACTGGAAAGAGGGACATAGCTGTACAGAGCCACTTTGGAGTAAAAAAAAAAAGATTTTTGTGTGACCCTGCAAGGTTTGGTTGTTATCTGCATAGAATACCTGCATCTCCCGGTTTTATCATGTGGTCTGTCAAATTTGTTGCAAGTCCAGCCATCTGCAGTTAATGGAGAAGTCAAACATAAGGATCCTTGTGTCTTTGATAAACTGTGTATCACTTTAGTCAGAGATCATTATAATTGATAATATCAATTGCTATCATGTAAAGAACTTAACATACTGCCAACATCAAATCTGTGTTGGAAACTCTGAACTGATGTCTAAATGCTGAATTCCACACAATTGTCATTTCGAACGTGATGTTTTTCGTCTATGGCTCAGCACGAGTTTAGGATAATACTTTGTTGTCAAAGACAATATACAAGCCTTTGTTGAAGTATCTCTGTCTATTCTGGGAACAGTTTCATGTACACATTTTTCAGTCTGAGGGGCGAAGCACATTATCGCCTTCTCCATCATTGTTGAATGTGTTAAGATCTGAGCGGACCAGCTGGAGCAGCTGTGTTTCCCCTCAGATCACCAAGCTCCAAAACTTTCATCTCTATTGCTGTCTCAGCTGCTCATCCAAGGCAGAGGCCGTCCCATAATTCAAACTCATTTCAAAGCAATGGAAGCCCAGTGGAATTCTTTTACCGAGCTAGACTTTTCCCTAACAGGCACAAAAAGATCATCTGAGTATGAAACTGTGTCTATCAAAAAATCGAAACTGCTGAACAATTGGTTCTAAAATTGCATTTAAACCCCGAAAATAACCCAAACAAGCTGCTTCATTGAATGAATCATTACAAGATTGAGTGGATTAAAAAATTTTCTGTAAATAATTGAAGATTTTTTTTTGTAATATGTTGTGTCCTAAGCTCTATATTGCACTAGTGATTCTGTTGTTGGTGGCAAATCGCTGGCAGCAGAATTGTTAGAGAGACTAATCACTTGCTTCTACTACATTGCTCCTTTGCTGAATGGAATGCTAAAGAACCTTGCTAAACAAGGGAACAATAGCATATCAATACCTTACTGCAGTGGTCATCAACCCTGTCCTCAGGGCCCACTAACAGGCCAGGTTTGCAAGATAACTGAAATACATAACAGGTGATATCATTTGCTGCTCAGTGATAGCAGTATTCTAGTCTGCATCTCCCCAACGTAATACATAAAACTTGGCCTGTTAGTGGGCCCTGAGGATAGGGTTGATGACCACTGCCTTACTGGTTTGGCCGTGGAGGGAGCGATGCTGTAGGAAAAGGTAAGTATGCTTGCTGATGTGTAAGGGCTTGCCCCCAATGGTGTTACATATTCCGTGCTTTCAGATGCATTGAAAATGCTCTTTTTTAAATGTTTGAAAGTATTTGCTGAACTAGTGTGATCACCTTTGGGTTAGGAAGTTGGAAGGGTGCCCTTCTTAAATGCCTCACTCCGCACCTATTATTTGCATTGTCACAGTTATACCAGATTTTTGTGGCTGAAAAAAAAGCCCAAAAACTGCCCTTTTAGCTACCACCCTTATCAAGGTTGCTGTTGACAAGTTGTGGCCTTTCTTAGGATCTATGGCATGGGCTTTAGGTGTTATATTCACTAAGTATTGCATTTAAACTGAGCTGGCTTTACAAGATGAATAATTGTCACCTTGTACTAAACGTGGCATTTACTGACCCCTATCAGGAGCAGCACTAGAAAGTGTACACCCAGGTCTATGTACCATGCATTGAATATAATAGACTATCCCCTATCCCATTCTGTTTGAATGACAAAGGTGGTTGTTACCTTTAGTATTCAGTAGCAAGCCATTTTACTAGTCCTTTCAATACCTACTGGCCTTATCCATGTAAATCATATTTGAGTTGCAGAATGTATGTACAAGACAATTTGGAAACAAATTCCCTGTGCAGCTATAAACTGCTGATTTTTACCTCTGCACACAAGTATATTGATCTGGTTACTGGCAACTGTAGTGGTGAAAGAGTTATTTCAAAACAGTGATCCTTTGACCCTGTAGTAACATTAGAATCTATTGAAGATATGTTAGCAAATATATTTTATTTCACCAAGGTCACAATGGTTTGTTTGAGTGTATTTGGTCGGTCAATCAACTGGTCAAAGGTTGTAAGAATAATACTGCTGCAGGCTGTCATTCACTGTTATATTTTGTACAGACTGGCTAAAGAGACCCAGTCACCTGAACTGAACAAAACTGGTCATCTAAACTGAACAAAACAACATCTTTCCTAGTACTCAATGTAATGTAACCTGGATGACATTTAGTTAGATAGATCACAGTGTGTCATTATCAATTGGTTTTTTCTTTACATTTTTTTCATTTTTTCATTTTTTTCTTTCATTTTTTTCATCCTTTGTTGCACCTTTGCTCTGCTTTTCTCCAGCAACCACTTCCTGTCTACATGCACTCCAGCAATGGCTGCATTTCAGGGCAGGTGTCCTGATGGTGACAACAGTGAAGCATGCCTGGCTCTACTGAGAGAGCATGTGACAGAGTGACAAAACCGAAGCACAGTTTTAAGGCAGGGACAGAGATTTGTCACCTTATGACAGAAAGGGCCTAAACAAAGTTCTTTGTGGTAGGATCGCCAGTTACTATTTTAATGTAATCTGTAGGATTAAACATATTACAAATTACTTTTGAAATTACGTTATTGCATTAAAGCTTATGTGATATGTTAGTGATATACGTAAATCTTAAGCCAGCCATATATGGATCGAAATTTGGTTCAGCAGGGACCGGCCCAATTTCAATCCATGTATGGGCAGGGAGGTTGTACAGAAGTTGATCTACCTATAGCCGGCAGCGCTAATCAGTGTATTCTGATGGAAGGGACATCTCCCCGCTGTCAGAATACAGTGGCTAATCGAATGTGTGGGTCAAGTCTTTTTTTTTTGTCCAATCCGCTGGTTGAAAAAAAAAATATTTATATAATATATGACTCATTTATGGACTGTCTTAGATAAAAAGATTTCTATGTGTGTGTAGGACTGGGTGAAGGCTTTACATTTTTGTCTAAATTTCCTCTCTAAAACAAAACAGTCATTAAAGAAAAGATGCCATGAGAGACGTATGTGTACTATAATGGTTGACCCTGTTGAAAAAAGTGCTAATTTTTTGAGCTGTATTGCTGATCTCCGGCTTTAGTGCTGATTCATTCATTGACCCAAAACAATTATCCAGAGCAAAGGTTTCTAATTCACTTGTTGCATGCTTGTTCTGGGTCAATGACTAAGAAAATGTTGACTTGTTGAAACAACTAAGCAATTAGCATTTTCAGGAAGATGACAACCCTATACTGCTCTCATGACAGGTCCTCCAATCATTATAAAGGCATTCATTCAATTGTCCAATGTATTTACACATAACTTGTGGCTGAATCGGTAAACTAAATATGGCTTGAGAGTAATATAGAGTCACGAATAAGACAGTCAAGGTCGGCAGGAAAGCGCTTACTCCCCTGGGACACTATAGTTTTCTTTTTTCTTTTTTCTTTTTTCTTCATGTAAATCGCTAGCTTACTGCCATAAGTTGATGTAAGCAGTCATTTTATCATTTACATCTATGGCTATCCTGAATCAAGATCAGACTGCTAAAATCATGGCTGCCTCTCTGTTCTTTCCAATAATCCTTTATTATTACAAACATGTAAGATAATGTAACATGTTCCTAAGTTAACATTGATAATTGTTACTGGCTTTCCACCTAGCCCGAAGGGCATAGCCAACCAATATAGGTTCATATGACAAAATAGGCAAAAATACCCCTCTCACCACTTTTTAGCTGACTGGCGGCATTTTCTTGTAGAAGATTTGTAAATCGACATGTCATTTACATTTTGTATAGAAAAGAGCAGGAAATAGTAACTTGTAATTATTACCACTTAATAGCTACCCATACTTCAAAGGGATTCTTAAAATGTCCCTTTTTCACTCTCTTTTATGCAAATCCCTTTCAAGAAGGGTATGGTGTGGTGATTCAAGCTTTACATCCATTTCAAAACCAACATGGTAACAATCATGTAGGGAGTTTAGTGGTTTTGACCTGTAAGAGTTAAACTTTTTAAGTCAATATAACAGATAAACCAGTGTAAACCTGTAAAAAAATCAAAGGCACACACTGGGTAATGTATCCAGTTTACTAGCAGAATGGCTGTTTGTGTTTAATAGAAAACTAGAGAATTTCAAATGTTCAGTCTGTAATATTCTGCAGAAGCAGTTTCTTGTTTTATGATATATATCATAGCTACTTCTGGTTTGGGGACATTTTTTTTTACTTTTCAGGAAGAAATAAAGGAAAGTCTATAGGGAGTGGGAATTTAAAGGCACATAAAGGACTAAATAATAAGTTAGAAAATACTACAATATTCTACATTATCAAAAATTCTATTCAAACCACGTGAAGAAAAAAAAAAATCACATAAAATAAAATAAGAATGGCTGATCCAAAAACAAATGCACTCTTATTGCAAAAACCTATTAAGGTTCTACCACTTCTGTTCCCACATGGTACAATACAGCGATGGCTGGTGGATTTTTTTTTGGGGGGGGAGCAAACAATCCACCCGCTGCCCCCCTGCACCCCAATCCCATCCTTTTTTGAAGCCTATTAGAGCCTCTGGCTCTAATAATGTGCTTCAACCCCCCCATTGGAATCCATACTCCGGTGCCCTGTATGTAGAATAGGGCGCCGGACGCATGGATAGGGGGGGTGATGCCCATGCGCCCCTAATGGACGGGCCACCACTGGTACAATATTCTTGTCAGATCTTGTGTGAGTCTCTCTCAGGGGTTGGGGTGGTGACATATCTGTAAATACACTATAAAGCTTAAATATGCATCCAATATTAGTAACAATTACATCAATTAATCTTCTAACAGAGCAAGTACATAAAAGATGCAAGATTAGAAAAAAAAAATTAGCCATATACTGTAGTTAAATATATAGGTCCATGCCTTCACTAGACAGTCACTGGATCCCGCAAAAACCCACCATTTTTGGTGTTTTATAATATTGTAGTGTTTTCTGACTACAATTAGTCTGTCCTCTATGTACCTTTAAAACCCTATTCACTATTGTTTTTTCTTTATTTCTTCATGCAACAGGGATGTTGGCACATGGTAGCATTGAATATTCCTTCTCATTATTGTATAAACTTTGACTTATCAAGTATTCAGAAGCAACATCTGCCCAGCAACTGTGGTCAACTTTAGATAACACTCTCTATTGGGCTAGTAATTATATTACATCATTGATGGTGCAAATTTAAAGTGTATCTGAATGTGCATTTCCAATATCCAGTGAGAAAATCAAATTCCTGTTTATTTATCTGCATATAATTGGTTAGGTAAAGTGAATATTCACTTTTTTTAATGAGCATTTTCAGCTCCTTTAATCAACCAGCCTCATTACTTCTGGACTTTCTAGTGACCATTGTCATTGAGTTATGGGAAATCAAAAAGTTTACAGTTGTCACCAAAAAAAAGAGGTGTGGGTAAATTGTCCATTGGAAACACTTGTTCCATGGACAACTGTCTAAGGGGAAAACTCCACTCCCTTTACATTGCATCTTAATGAAGGGACATCTCCCCAATATAACACAGACAGAAAATAATAAATACCGTATATACTCGAGTATAAGTTGAATTTTTCAGCACATTTTTTTGTGCTGAAAGTGCCCCCCTCGACTTATACTCGAGTCAAGCACTTTTCTGCAGCAAAAAAAATCATTTTCCGAACCAACTTTGGAGCCCTGTATCTCAGGGCCACTTGGTGATAGGAACCCCAAATTTGGTGTACAAACCCAGTGGAACTGGTTCCACAACATATCCAAAGCTGAAGTTCCTAGCACTAAGTGGCCCCGAGATACGGGGCCCCAAAATCATTTCAGAGAATGTCATTCTCTGCTGCAGAAAAGTGCTTGACATTTTCTGAACCAAATTTGGGGCCCAATATCTCAGGGCCACTTGGTGCTAGGAACCCCAAATTTGGTGTGCAAACCCAGTGGAACTGGTATCATAACATATCTAAAGCTGGGGTTTCTAGCACCAAGTGGCCCTGAGATACAGGGCCCCAAACCCGGTTCAGAAAATGTCATTCTCTGCTGCAGAAAAGTGCTTGACATTTTCTTAACTGAATTTGGGGCCCTGTATCTTGGGGCCACTTGGTGCTAGAAACCCCAGCTTTGGAAATATTATGGTGCTAGTTCCACTGGGTTCGCACACCAAATTTGGGGTTCTTAGCCCTAAGTGGCCCCGATATACGGGGCCCCAAATTCGGTCAACTGTGAACATCTGCAGCAATGTCATTTCGGGACCCTTTGGGTTCAGAGACCCCAAATTTTGGCTGCAGCTAGGGGGCATCTAGGAACCCTTAACTACCAAGTTTGAAGTTTGGGGGGCCTATGGCTGCAAATAGGCACAGTGAGGCATGCAAATGGGCACAGTGATGCTGCAAATGGGCACTGTTGACCCTCTTTTCCACTTACAGTAGCTGTGCATTTCTCACCCTCGTCTTATACTCGGGTCAATAAGTTTTTCCCATTTTTTTTGTGGTAAATTAGGGCCTCGACTTATACTCGGAACGACTTATACTCGAGTATATACGGTACATAAATTGACAGTGATTTTAATAATTACCTATACAAAACGTTTTGGCTATAAATACACTTTAAAAGTCAAGTTTATTTTTAGATGTGAGAACCTTTTAATATATATTTGTAAATAAGTTTATATATCCCAGTTTAGTAATGTCTCGTAAATTTGGAGTAAGGTTCCAGTAGCCCTTTCTGAAAAATGATATCGCTTACCAAATTCACCTCTATTCGGACAGATGATCCACTGTGAGTAATCACACAATGTTAGTGAGACTTGCTAGCCAAGGCAAGTATGCACAATGAGAAAAGCAGATGTGCCCCTCCATACCGCCAGTTTGCATACCCCTGTGATTTTTTAGACCACTTTAGTTTTTCGTTAAAATGCCCAATCGTGTCATTGTTTGTTTTTGAAATGTAGTGGTTATTAAGTAATGTTGAACAATGACAGCCAATCAGAGTTTGCATTCTATTAGTAGAACTGTTGGACAAATTAAATATAATTACATATTGGTTGCTATGAATTGCTATACTTTTCACATCATTTTAGTCCTATAAAATAATGCCATTAAATGCCTACAGATAAAATATGGCATATGTCCAAATGTAATGCTCTGTTACATCATGCTAAAAATAATGTTATAAACAATTCTGAGTAGCCAATGTAAACTAATAGTGTTGAATCATGATATAAACTAATACCTGTGATCACTGAGAGACCACCATAAATATACGTTCTGAGGTAAAAGCTTGATACATAAATCTAGCCTTCTCCAACAAATTATGAAACGCAGGTCTTGGAAATTCAAAAATCGGAATTCCACGGTCAGTTTACAGGTATAAAAAATAAAATGGGTTAATCCATTTTGCTGAAGTAGTGAAATGATTTCATAGCCTTGTAACCGTAGCCAGTAATTCCCTGAGATGGCTCAAAATGCTTAGTAATCAAGATTGCATTTTGCAGTAGTCAGTGGACCAGAATAAATTGGAGGACCAATTGATGTTGGTTGTTAATTAACAATGAAAACCTTTCTGCTTTATTTTGGCTTCAGTTAAAAGTCTGATAGCTATAAAACATGTTACATTAGACAAAAGGGCAATGATAAAACAGCAGCATGTGCACGTGAAACTTAGATTTTTTTTACAGTTTCACATATTTATATACTTTACTAATATGGGGCATGTTCCTGAGTCAGCCTCACTGTTCCCCCATGGCTTCCATTTTAGGCTAAAAGAGGATAAAATATTGGAATGCTTTGTTATTCTGTTTGACTGATAACCAAAGTCAAATTTGTAAAGGAGAGTATCCCCCTAAAGAATGAGTTTATCAGTTCCCAAAACATCATCCCCTTGTGTTGTATTATTAATTAATTATAATTATTAATTAATTCATGTTTCTTTAGCAATTTTCTCCTTAAGGACTCAAAGCACTTTATCTGTTGTTGGGGCAAAGGGTGAGGTCATATTGGGCATGCTCAGTAAAATACTTACTTACATACTGGGGCTACTTTTAGACAGGAGCCACTTTACCGACCAGTTTATATTATAAGTGCGAGAGGAAACCCATGTAAGCACAGGGAGAACATGCAGACTCAAGGGGATAGTGTCCTAACCTCAAACCAAGGGCCCTATTTGCTGCAAGACAGAAGTGCTAACCACTGGGCCATTGTGCCTCCTTTATCTCGTTTAAGCAAGCTTTCATTTATAATAGTGCTCAAATGAGATCAATACATGTGAACAGTCAAATGGTAACACACTGATCCATAAACATGTTGTTCAAGGTGCTGTATAAAATTGTGGTAAATTGTCTTCTCAGAATGGGGGGATTGCAGAAGTGGCTTGATCCACAGAGGGTTAACATGCAGAGGTCTAAATTAAACTTAGCCGATCCTAAAATGAATAAAATAATTATGTGCATCCTGTTTGATGTCTGAGTTTTAACATCTGCTTTCTTTGAGAGGAGAAAAAGTTCCATAGGAATTAAGTTAACTATTGGCCGATTGCTAGATTTGGCCAATTGCTAGTTTCCGCATGAGTGGTTATTTTTAAATGTCTACTGATACCCATAGATATAAGGATTTCCTCACAAATATTGATGGTGTCTTATCTCATGCATAGCTCCAACCTGTACATCATTTGGAAGGACTGTCTCTTTTTGGAACCAACTTTCTCACTTGTTTCTCTATTTGGTCCACTATAGACCACTATAAAAATGTTCTATTTAACTACCAGAAGTGTCTTACATTAAACCTTTCATCCAATCTCTAAATCAGTCATTCTCCTCCAGGGTTTCATAGAAGGTTGCAAAGGGTTCCTTGACCTGTGTCTGATTGATGTCCTATTTGATGTTGCCAACATAGTTTCATGGCCAAGACTTCTCTGCAAAACCAGCAGCATGACACCAGTTATATTTTTTAGCTCTCTGTAATGCCTGGTACACACATTCAGTTTTTTTTCTTTTAACCAAGTGGGCTGAACAAAAAAAAGCAGAGAGATCACTATACTAACTAATTGTTGTTAGTGCAGCAGTCTCTCCCACTGTGCCTTTGTGTTCTGACAGGAGGACTCTACTCCCGCCAGAACACACTAATAACCACTCGCAGCCAACGGCTGATCGAATGCTGGTTTTCCAGCATGTGCCTTCGACGAAAGCCAGTCTTTAGACCAGCTTCTGACGGAAGGACAGCTGTACACATGGTCCGAATGTGGACCAGTTCCTGCTGAACCGGCCGATATTTGGCCTGTGTGTACCCAGCTTTAGAGTGGCATTCTGTACACCACAATATAGTGGCTATTGTTCCATTTGGCTACCAATGCAAGCCATGCAAGGGGGCATTTTTCCAACTGTAGCAGGGGTTCTCCAAGACTTGAAAATGTATTCAAGGGTTCTTCTGGAATAAAAAAGATTATGAAAGGTTTCTCTAAATTATTGTACTTTTTTATTTAGTAAAGCCAATAAAAAGGAGAAGTAGTGGATGAAAAAAAGCTCTTGTGGGTTTAACAGTGTGTGTATTAATTCTTCATGACCCATGTTACTGGGGCCGTAGAGGTGTGTCCTTTTGTGTAGAAAGCTGTCCCATTTTCTCATCTCTGAAGTGGTAGGTACAGTATGTCTCTGTGGATATATTAACATTTACAAATCTGCTAAACCATGAAAGGCTCTGATAAAAGCAAAGGCCCAGCTTATCTATTAACTTAATAAAATCTGTTTTGGCAATAAGCCACATCAAACATCATCATCAGTATTGCTCTGTTTCCTTCAAACGTACGCCTTTACAAACATCAGCTCCGAAAACCAGGCCTGGTATTGAAAACATATCTGAAGTATCTTGATTAAAGACAGCAGGATTGGGATTTTGCCATTAGAATAGAAAGAACAGATTGTTACTGAAATCCCATGGAGTAGAGGACTCTGGTATTTGTGGTGAAAGGAAATTGAAGAGAAACAGAACATTTTGGATTCATATTTCATGAAATAATGTGTGACAGAATAGAAAGGCAGACTGGGCAAAATTGACATAATTTTTTTTCCCCTCCCCTTTCGACTGGAGAAAGACAGATAAATATGTCAGTGTTAACAAATGCGCTATTGTGCTGGTCATATAATGCATTCTTTTCATTGCGTCAAAGAACGAACATACTTGGTGGAATGCAGACATTGTCAATACATATGCTTCTAATACCAAAATCTTCCTTGTTTATATAAAAAATATATAAACAGCTAATAAAACAAACACCGGCTATGTACAGTATGCTCTCCAGATGTAAGTTTCTTTTCAGTTTACATCCTGTTCCACATCACTCTCATAAAGTAAAGGGGGGAAGGGAAATACCCCGTATGAACAGATGTTTGATATTTTTACTAAAATGTTCCATTTCTTGTGAAATGTGTTTATAAATATTGCTTTTGTTGTAAATAGCTGTTGTATATTGCTTGGGGACTCTATGATGTTAAAATACTTAGCTGATGCATGGAGAACCTAGAGAGCCGCACCGCTGTCCCTGATATACAAGTGATATTTTTCCTGATTGCAGCGGTAATGGGGATATATGCTGATGTGTAATATTTGGAGAAGAGGGCCAATAACGAAGTAAGAGTTGCTCAATAAAACAAGTCAGATACTTTCTCAATCATCACACCTCACAGATCTGGTCTAACTTCAATCTACATATGCTTGTTACTTAGCCAAGAAGAACTCAATGTTTTTGAAAGACTAGGGTTTAAGAGCCATGTGACATTGTTCTTGTACCCAGGTTCGTAGCTAGAGATCATGAGGTCCTATAGAATTTTTTTTAAATGGGGGCCCTGGTGACTTCTCTTTATGCCACTCGGAACAATCCAAGTTAAAGTTTGCCATGCACAGGCAAATTTCAATCGGTGTAGCCAGCTGTGGCCAGCTCAAGTACATTTGTTCCCAGCAGCTCTCTAGTCTGTTTTAGTATATCAGATATCTGGACCTTAAAGGCTATGTTCACCTTTGGAACATGTTACATGTTTCACCCATCTTTAGGGTGGTACATATTATATGTTCAAGCTCCTGCCCCCTCTCCCCTTGATGCCCCCTCCCTGTGGCAGCAGGTAGGGGTTCCTCTCCCTGCACCCACTCTCACTTTTTAAAAAACAGCATGACTGTGCAGGGCACCATTCAGTAACAGATTCCTGTGAATGAATAAACTACAAGTACCATCTTCCACGGTTGCAGATGAATGGAATGTTACACATTTTTATAAGTAGATCCAGTTTGCCTCCCTCCCTCTCAGCATCCCTTGCTGTTGGGGCATACATATACATACAGTATATATTTTTTTCTGTTATTTTTTTTTTATTAAAGGTTGTGTGCATTCATATGTGAACATTTGCCTACCAAACATCACCCCTACTGTTTTATTACATCATGCAGTGTTTCAGTGCATATCAGCGTTTATACTAATATACCTTTTTTCCCATTCATATTCGATTGTATTTTTGTTTTAATAAGCATTGATTTTATTTGATTCATTCTGTTATTATATTGTAAGTTGTTTTTCATGGGTTTTCAATGCAAGTTTTGTGACTTGGATCATCAACACAGATTAATTGCAGCTGAATCAAATAATCGTTCATTAGAATATTTAAAATGGAGAATTTCTGGGTGCAATGCGTAATGATTAAGTGCCAGTTGATATGAAAAGCGTCAATACTTGCTCTCATCTTTTTTATTTTGCATTACATTTTTGGGTCTTATATCCTCGGTGTGCAGTCATCCAAGTTCCACATCTGATGTGTTCGTGATATGACCGGACCAGCACCTGATTCTTTGGAGCTGAATGAGTTGTGGCAGCATCACCTTGAGCAATGTATGATGATTGGACTGTGGCAGACAGACTTTTAGTTTCAATAGGCTACAGGGGCGCTGATGAGTGTTCTTGTAGTCCACTGATATGTCTTTCGGCTTTAAACAGAAAGCCAGTACAGAAGTACAGGTTGAAAACTGGAGGACATGTCTGCAGGAGCGTATATTTCACCCATGATGTACTGATTGCAGACGCAATGCTTTCCAGGCTCGCTCTGATGCTGCATCTATCCCACAGTGCATCTACACTGAGGGACCGAGCTAACGAACATCGCTGATGGCTCGGTTCTCACAGCTCCCTGAGCAGAGAGCTGCTGACTGTCAATCAGCATCTCTCCGCTCTGCTCCTCCACTCTCACTGGAGTGCTAAGTTGTGGAGGTCCGGGGAGTGTCCGTCTCAGGCTTTCAGCGAATCGATGAGCCTGAAACTGGTGTCAGTCCAGGCACCTGGAGGATCCAGACTTCCATTGTCGGGATGACGTGGTGCCTGGACTGATTCCTGTAATGTCAGCAGAGAGCTGACTTCAGTATGGTCTCTGCTGAAAACAGGTCACAGGAGTGCAAAACGAATTGCACTCCTGTGACCCATAGGAGAAGTCCAGCCAAATGAGCCCAGGCTGGACTTCTCCTTTAAGATAAACATTGCAAGGTTAGCTTGGAATGAGCACTGGCTGAAAATACACAATAGCTACTCTTAAAAACATTTAACAATCAACGTATTGATATATTCCAGTAGAACAAAGAATAATGAGAACTTGCTGCCTCAACAATAACATGTAACTTTAATGGATACATAATCCAAGGCCAAATGGTAAATCATTATGATACGTGTTCGCCTGAACTCCGTGTGGGTGATTCATGAATCCTGCTGAGGCTTCGTCTCAGCTCTTTCAGAACAGAAGTATTGACAGTCTTGTACTTGCTGTTTAATATCATGAATTATTTAGCCATCCCTTTTGACATAGTTTGTTAACTTTCTTTTGATACGTTTGGAACAGAATAAAACATCCCCTTTGAGGGCTTTTTGTCAAAACGCCAGAATTGCAATGCCGAAATGTACCTTTGGCTCCTTACTGGTACTTGTCAGAGATGACATCAGTTGCTCCTTATGGACCACTGACATCTGTGTGAATGTTATAGAAATTGTATAGATATGAAATCACTGTTAACATATTGGATACACACCAACATTTTTTTTGTTTTTGTAAAACTCAAGTTCATCAATTAGCCTTTGCTTGTATGACCAGGCTTACTCAGTAAGACAAGAAGCTACATATAACATGCAGTAACCCACCGCAGCCAGACTTCATCATGAGCACCATCTTGACTTTGTTGTTAGCAGTGGGGCACATCAGCACTGCAGTGTAGGTTTACTTGTCATGAGAGTCAGCAGCTTTAAAGAATTGTATGCTTTTTCTGGATTTTCTATGAGTGTTCTCAATCCAGAAACTGGTCATTTAATTGGCTTTGACAAGCAAATGCTTGTGAGCTTGTATGACAGTGGTAGAGAGTAAATTCCTGTGGGGGCAAAAAACTAATATGTAGATGGTCTAGTCACTCTATCAAGTGTTACAGAATTCGATTGTGCGAATAGGGCTCATCCATGAAAACTTGCAAAGAAAAGCAGAAGCGTTGTCTAGAGAAATCTCACCTGGACCAGAATATGAATATTTGTATTAGTAAATAGTAAATTGGTAAACTTTTCCTTTCCTCCAGTTGTTGTAGATTATTCTAGGGACTGTTGCTCTCTATGGCAACATTATGCAATTATACATTATGCAATTTTCTTTCCTTCAACCATGGGTTTAAAGAAAGAAAATTGCTTGATTCTCCCATGAACACAGTTAATGTTGATGGGGTAATCCCTCCCACTGTGCTTATGTGTTCTGCCGGCAGGGAGCCATTTCCACCGGTAGAATATAAGTGATTGAGTAAAAAAAAATGACAGGCTGGTTGTACTGAAGTCGTTCGATGTATCTCCTCATCAGTACAACCAGCCTGCCTATTGACGGATCGAAATTCAAATTTTGATCTATGGCTGGCTTTACATGTGTCTGGTAGAGATACAGTTGATTGTGCTGGATTGATCATTAGATGACTTCACAGGATTTATTATCTTTTTATTTTATGTGAAGTGAAAGGTCATCTAGAAAACAACTAGCACTAGGTTGTCACATGCCTGAAAATGTCTGTATATTTGTACTTCCAGCCATAAACAGCTAAATTTTATAAGCAAATGATCTCATCAGTCTTGGACCCCTTTGCAGACTTGCAGCTCGGTGCATTGCTTTACACATCCATTGATTGGACAGTTATAAGGGCAGCAGAAGTAGGCATGAGTAGGTAAGCCCTGACCGCCCTCTCTAAGCATGTCCGTAGTGTTATACTGACAGGGAGAGAGCACTGTGCTAAGAAATAAAACTCCAGTTGTCTCTTAGTGCTGCCACTTATCTCAGTCAAGGGGATTTCAGTAGATTAATATTAGAGCATGTTCTTATATGTATAAAATATATAACTAGACTGGTGCTTTTTAATCTGCATGAAGTTCATTTAATGCCGCCATAGGAAGTTGCAAACAATGCTTTCTGCTTTTGCATTACTTGCAGGTATTGATCCACATATGGTTACTCTTGCAGGCAGATCCCCAACATAAATGAAACACTAAATGCACATGGTGGTTTATACAGGGGCCCATTTGTTTGGTCCTGAATGATCAGATTTCCCCATGTACAGCTGTACAGTACAGCTCCTACTTGCTGTGTAATAATTACCTTACATTGGACAGAGTGTGTGCCTGATTGGAATCAACAAAGAAATAATCTAGCTGTCTCTGCTAGGCCAGTAGCATGATATTTCTCAAAAAGACTTCTCTCGAATAAGATCTCTCAGTTAAAACGTTATCAGTAACATATGTAATCATTTTACATATTGGAAACACATTTATTTTCATTATCCTCTATTAAGCTCTGAAATTACCTCTGAGAACATTCTGCTATCAACTTTTTACTTGGAAGATTATAGCATAATTTGAATGTGATTCCTGGGAGATACTGGTTTATCTATGATGTGAATTTAATTCAGACTGTTCATTGTAATCAGTTGGATATAAAGAAGAATATGATGTAACATATAAAGGTCAAGGGGAAAAAAATCCAAAAGGTATGAAAAGGCTCCTTTTCCAGACAATGTGATTTTAGACTCCATCCAACCAAAGGTGATGTTTTAGTTTCTGGTGGGTGTCCGTGGGTTGAATTACTGGCCAGGTTCTTTCAAGGATTACAGTGGTTAGATCTTTGATCTATCAAGACAAGGGAAGTGGAGGTCACTTATATGAGTTAAAAAGCAAAGCTTCAGTTTTACAAACAGCACTAGATCATTAGTTTGACAGTCCAACAAGTGTAGAATTGCCTAGCTCAGCATGCACACAGGATTGGCAATATACCTTGCCACTGGGAGGGCATTGATAGGTAGCATGGGCTTATCTATATAGGACAATATAAGTGAACACAGTCAAGACCTATACAGTATTTACATGTGTCTTCTATGTGCTAGCATTTCAATGAGATCCTGGATGACGATAGAAAAAAATGGTGCCTGTCTCAGGTCTGGAAAGAGTGAGGGTGAATAAAGGATAGAACCATTTTCCAGAGCATTATTATTATCTCTTTAACATGTAATACAACCTGCAAATGTAACTCTTCCATATTAATTAGCATATACGCCCTTAACGTGAAAAAAAAAATATCTAAAACTAGGTTTACTTTAAAGAGGAGCTCCAGGCTCCTTCAGAAAAAAAATAAAAGTCAGCAGCTACAAACACTGTAGTTGCTGATTTTTAATATTAGGACACTTACCTGTCCAGGAATTCAACGGTATCCTCACCCGAGCCAATTTTTCAATCGGCTACCAGAAGCTGCCGCTGTCATCACCACTAAGGAATGCCAGCAGTGAAGCCTTGCAGCTTCACAGCCAGTTCCTAACTGCGCATGCTCTGTGAATGGGCCAGCTGTGGGGGACTGAGGAGGGGGGCCGAACTTGTCCTGTCAATCTTTCAAAACCAGGGACCTGCTTACCCCTTCCCCCCAAAGGTACCAAATGTGTCAGCAAAGGGGGGGGGGGCAGACAGGTGGGGCTACCCCTTTTGGGTGGAGCTCCGCTTTAACTAAGGCAGGCTATAGATGATGCATTTTTTTTTCAACCATTGGGTTGAACAAAAAAATTTGGATTTGATTCCCTCATCAATGCATTCAATGTAGATGGGGGAATCCCCCATGGAGCTATTGTATGCTGACAGGGATAGTTCCCTGCTGTCAGAGTACAATGATCAGTGTTGCAGACTATAGTCAGTGGCACTGATCGAGCAAAAAAAAAAAAAACACAAAACTACAGGCTGGTTTTACAGGAGTAAATCAAGAGATTGACTTCTGTACAACCGCCCTGCCCACTGATGGATCAAAATTTTGCCCACCCCTGCTGACCAGCCGATTTTCGATCCATCTGTGGCTGGCTTAACTACAAAACTCTTTTTGAACATGGTATGAATGAGAAAAAAGAGGTATTTGTATATTATAGCTGTGCTGGAGCATTTAGGTCCTCTCAGATGACAGGTTATCTGTAATGACATGTGGTGAATAACACAATACCTTACCATGTTTACAGCTATATAGCTGTTTCCTAGCATAATGGCTAACAAAACTGGGATCTATTGCGCAAACTTACAACATATCCATAAAGGCCTGGCTAATTGATACCACCATTTACACATAAGATAGCTTAGAGTTCGACTAGGGTTACGGTCTTGAACTAATTAGTAAATATCTTCAGTAGATAGACACCATTAAGAAATGGAGATGGTTGACTTTCAGAAAGGAGAGGGTTCAGCAGCTGAATGCAATGTGTCAGCCTTCTTTGCTGATAACAGTATCTTTTGATTAATGGCAATGCATTCTTCAAAGAAGTATTGACTACATAAGATAAGTCTATGTGAATAGCTGTGTGGTCCTGATTATGTGCACATGGAAACCTAAATAGAGGGAGTAGCTTGGTAGAAAACTAATGTCAAGACACTTATCTTAAGGTGACTTTCCTGAATGGTACAAGGATTTTGGTGTGCGGGCTTGATCCAAATACCAATAGGCACTTGCAGGGACTTGACCACTTGATGTAAACGGGAATGTTCTTCTTGGGCAAAGGTTGCTGGTAATAATGTCACTGTGGTGGCAAAGTAGGAGGTTGAGGGTGACATTGGCATATGCTACATGATAATCAAAGGTACAAGGGACAGACACCTAATAATAGATACAATTGATAAATTGGGAGAAAATGGGTGTACTGCCGCTTACCCATAGGCCCACCCCATCACCTTTCCCCCTTCTATTTCTACTTTTCTGGTTCTTTTCTTTCCCACTATGTTTATTCCCTTTCCTTCACCTCCCTTTCCCTTTCCTCCTACCCCTTTTCTTTCAACCCCTCCCTCCATTTCATCTTTGCCCTTCATATACCAGCATACTTATACATGTATACATATATCCCATTTATCTACTGCGGAATATAAATTCATTCACTTGCATATATCCCCCATATCTGCCGTGGGGGAACGTTGGCGGTGCCTTGTGTGTGGGCCTATGGGTAAGCGGCAGTACACCCATTTTTTCCCCATTTATCAATTGTATCTATTATTAAGCTTTTGTCTCTTGTACCTTAGACTATCATGTATAATTTGTTATTTCATTCTATACATTATCCTCCTGATCCTTGTGTATAAATAAAATTACAATTTTTACTCAAATATGTACTTTGTCCTATTGGTACCAAGATAGTCCATTCCCTTGTTCTTTGGAGACTAGTTTGGGGAACTGTTTCCACCCCAAATTTTTATTTACAGGTAAATAATGGATTCCAAGCAGAAGTAATGTGCCATCTTTGAGTTACAATTGCTGTCGATTCATATCAGTGGCTGCAGTCGATGGACGCCCACTGCCTGGTTTGTCTTCAATGCTGGTTTCCTCTTCTTTAAACTAGCATAATCTCTGTAAACATTCTGTAACCTTCTGCGAATGTCGGACAGCCTGCACCCCTCCTGCGTCAAGAACTCAATATTGGCACGTTGCTTTGCTTGTAATCCATTATTTAACTGTAATGAAAAAAAAGAAGGAGAAGAGTAACTATAGAGGAGGGGTTACTCTACCAACATGTACCAACATTACTCAACCAATTTGAATGACCTATGTTAATAAATGTTAATGTTAATAAAAAGTTATGCCCACTTTTGAATTACGTTCGGTACCGACTTCTTGGATTAAATGATCAGAAACTTATGAGAGCCAAATGCCAGGCATTAGATACGTCATATCCTTACTTCACAAATAAATTCACCTTCTGAGGCCCTAAAATAGCTCTTTAAACCCTTGACCTGCGCATGAGCCCTAAAGGAATGTAGGGCCCGTTATCATCACTTTTTATGTATCTGGAATATTTATTATCCTGGCTGCGGGTCAGGTTGTTTTATCTTTTAATATAAAGTTCAGCTGTGTAATTGAGAATGTCAGATTATAATGACATTACACAAGATGAATCGTTTTCATTCACATCCTCAGAAACAATAAATGAATCTGATGACGGTGATTACACATATCTGATTAGAAAAGCACTTATCATTTGTATTGTCTAGCAGGTCCTAATGACTTACGAATGTCTTTACATTGTTGGGATAACTTTGGCTGGCAGTGGATCAGAAGGCATGATGAAATCTCGTTTGATCCTACTGGCTGAGCACATCTGTAGAGATTCGTGGGCCCACTGACATGTGGTAACAATTTAGGTTTCTGTGTCTGCTGATACTGTAAAGATGTGTCTATGGATTGTAGAAACATCTGCAGGTTTCTGCTGGATACATTTTAACAAGTTATTGAAATGCCAGAACATTTATTTGCTTTTAATGCTTACTGTAAACTGGCCACTAGTGGCCAAGTACTAGTAACTGTTGATCAGTCAATGGAATTGAAGCACCAGGTCCTCTTTTACTAAAATGGATTTATGGGAGTATATACTGAAGTGGCCTCTATATTGGTTCAGCTGGTTTCTTTTCCTGCATGACAATTATATTAACCGCTGACACCTCTCCTGAAAAAGAAGCCTAGTGCCAGCTCTTATTTTTAAAGGTGGGGAGTTGGGACAACACTATGTGCCCCTTGGAGACCCTTCCCTGACTGTACTGTGATGGAGGTATATTCAGGATACCGGTCACACCAAATACATTGCCTAGTCATCATGTGGACCACAGATATCACATGATCAAAATGCTTAAATACAGGGCACGTTTACCTCCTTCCTGCCCAGGCCAATTTTCAGCTTTCAGCGTTGTCACACTTTCATGCAACGCTGAAAAAAATGAAAAAACACAGAAAATTGTGGGAAAAATTTTTTTTTTAGTTTCTGGTAGAAAATTAGTATTTTTTCTCCTTCACTGATGTGTGCTGATGGGGCTGCACTGATGGGCATTGATGAGGTGTACTGATGGGCCCTGATAAGACAGCACCGAAGGGCACTGATGAGGTGGCAATGATGAGGGGGCACTAATATGCATATGGGTACTGATAGGCAGCACTGATATGCCACACTGATGAGCACTGATAGGCGGCACTGTTGGGCACTGATAGGCGGCACGGATGGGCACTAAAAGGTAGCACTGATTGTCATCACTGATGGGCAGTGATTGGCAACACTGCTGGGTACTGACTGACATTACTGATGGGCAGTGACTGGCAACACTGATGGGCACTGTTGAGGCTGCACTGATAATCAGCGAACTGATTATCTGTGCAGGTCTCCCCTATGAGGAAATGTCACTGATCAGCTCTCCTCACCTTACCTCACACGTTAACAGCGTGAGGGGAGGAAAGCCAATAACCGGCATTTCCTTGTTTACATGTGATCAGCTGTGATGGGATACAGCTGATCACATAAGTAAAGAGCCACGTCATTGAGATCAGGGATGCGCTGTGTCGCCTGCTGTTGATCGCCACCCTGACTGCCCCCACAGGGCCGCAAGCGCAGCGAGAGTGGGACGACGTTGTCCAAGAACCACCCCGCAGCCATCATTTCCCTATATAGCGAGCGGGGGTGGTAAAAGTAGGCATCTTAGATCAAGACATTTCATCTTGTGTTATAACCCACAAAACCCATCTCTGGCAAATATTAAAGTCTAAGTTTAGCTAAAATTAAAAACAGAAAAACCAGCACAAGGGACATAACTTAGTCAGTAGAATGTGTCCTTTGTGCTGATTCCTCTTCTTTTAGTTAAAATCCTCTTCCATCCCAACTATATCTGCTAGGAGCTATCAATCATCTGCCCATTCTCGTTTTTTAGATGCCATTTCATTCATAGAATAGCATAGTGCCGCTGAGGAGGAGGATCGGGGCCACTCTGTGCAAAACCAACTGCACAGAGGAGGTACGTATGACATGTTTTTTTTTTGTTTTTTTTTTTAAACTGAAGCTTTACAACCCCTTTAAACTAAAAGGAGAGGAATCAGCACAAGGGACACATCCTACTGGTTATACACTATGGGGTTTATTTACTAAAGAAAAATCCACTTTGAACTACAAGTGCAGTTGCTGTACATCTGATGGGGACATGGAACGAAAATAAAAAGTAGCATTTTTGCTTGAACATGATTGGATGATAAAATCAGCAGAGCTTCCCCTCATTTCAGATATTCCCCTAAGATCTATAGTGATTGCACCTCCAAGTGCACTTGTAGTGCAAAGTGGATTTACCTTTAGTAAATCAACTCATATGTCCATTCTGCTAATTTTTCTATTTTAAATTTTAGCTATGCTTAGTCTTCAAAGCCCCTTCCATCCCCTTCCAACCCAGCCGGCATGTTTTTTGTGTTTTTTTCACCTTGTTAAACAAGTTATAATTACCTAAATCTGCAGTGTCCCTCACTAGCACCGTTTCTGGGTGCAGAGGACCTCTAATCCACCTCAAATCACAATCCTTTTGTGCGGACATCACTCCTTTTCAGGAACCTCAAATGACCCTTCCATTGAATATCTATTAGGAAGGGTCCATATCACTGCCTTCATGACATAGACACCTGAAGAAGAAGCCCACCTCATGTAAACAAAGAGGAGAGAAGACTTGTAATTGGAGCACCATGTGACTATAGGCTATAGGTAAGTAATAAAGGCAACTAGTTCCATCTGCAGTTAGTTAGAGTAGGCTGAGAGGAGGTTAATAATTGCCCAGAGATGAGCTTTAAAAAAACTAAGCTGTGTTGTCTAGCTATGCTGATAATCATAAAAAATAAAAATGACATACTTAAACTCAGACTGTCTTGCAAGTTGTCATTTTCTTAGAAATGTAATGTTTTGACTGCCATACATCTGAAATTAAGTTTGTTAAGATGTTTACATTCCCAACTTTGGTAACCCACTCTCGCTGTAATGAAGATAATATAAAGAACATTTTTTTAATAAGATTGAAAGTTTTATCTATGGACATCTGTTGATTTCTTAGCACGCAAAAGTATGACAGTCTGTGTACATCTATTGCTAACCCAGGGTGTCAGCCATCATTTTTTTAAAATCTTCCAGAAACCACAGCTAGACCTGTGACCTAACCAAACTATCACTAGACCTATGAAAAAATCTGAACCCAATTGAACTTTGAGTTTGCCTCAGCTAAAAACATTCCAGGTGCATCAACACAGAAGGTGTGCAAAGTCTTATGCCACGTTCACACACGACTTTCCGACGGTAAATGTTGAATGTGAGCTTGTTGGCTGAAAGTTCAACCGTGTGTATGCTCCATCGAACATTTGTTGTTGGACTTTCCACCAACAAATGTTGGCTAGCAGGTTCTCAAACTTTCCGCCAACAAAACTTTGCTGTCGGAATTTCCGATCGTGTGTACACAAGTTAATCGCACAAAAGTTCACGCATGCTCAGAATAAAGCAGAAGGAGCCGCACTGGCTATTGAACTTCCTTTTTCTGTCCCTGACATAATACTGGGAATACTGTGTGGAAATAGTGGTCTTTCTGTAGGGGTCCAATACACTCCCTATGGAGTCAGACCTATAGCTCTGCGATCAGAAAAGCCCATGCTTACTGCTGATCAGAGAGCTCTGGCTCTGGCTCTGAAGGACCAGGGGATCTTCTCAGGCTGTGCCTGCTTTCTAAATAAAAGAACAATAGTACTTTGCACATCTTTTGTTTTGATGCACCTTGAATGTATTTGGCTGTTTTAAGCTTGAAGTTCAGTTGGGCTTTAAGAACAGACTCTGCATGGCAATCTGCTAATCATGGCAATAGCTAGAAGGCTTGGTGTGCCTAAAACCAACTGGAGATGGTTGAAAGTTGCTGTTAAAATGTTAGCCTGAGTTGTTCTGTCAAGAGAGAAAATGCTAGTTGTCTCGCTGTGTCTGACTTAAAGCAGAATGTGGCCTGGTACACCCAATGATGTGCCTTCATCCCTTAATTAATATATTCATACAACCAATGTATTTGACATGGGACTTTAAATGAGGAACAACACATAAGACCAATGAATAACTAGTTTCTAACATTGTTGTTTAATACATGAAAAAAATTGGATACAAAAAGAGGGTAAAATGGTAACAAGCTGACTTGTAATGAATCCATATTAATGCATTTCATACATAATTAAATAATATTGACCATATACAATAGAGGTAGAGGTAGTATAGTATCTGTAAGATAAAACATCAGGTATGTAGCATACCTAATGGTATCTTGTAGCTCTAATGCCCCGTACACATGATTGGATTTTCCGACAACAAATGTTGGATGTGAGCTTGTTGGCTGAAAGTCCGACCGTGTGTATGCTCCATCGAAAATTTGTTGTCGGACTTCCCGCCAACAAATGTTGGCTAGCAGGTTCTCAAATTTTCCGCCAACAAAACTTTGTGTGTACACAAGCCCGACGTACAAAAGTTCATGCATGCTCGGAATCAAGCAGAAGGAGCCGCACTGGCTATTGGACTTCCTTTTTCTCGGCTCGTCGTACGTCTTGTACGTTACCACGTTTCCACTTTCATAATTGTTGGCCAACATTTGTGTGACCGTGTGTATGCAAGGCAAGTTGGAGTCAACATCCTTCGAACAAAAATCCAAGGTTTTGTTGTCGGAAAGTCCGATCATGTGTACGGGACATTAGAGTAATTCCAACCTCAAAAACCTCCTGAGGGGCTCTAATACTTACAAATCAGCTAAGAATGGTTATGACAATATTTCCAAATGGTGATTGCCAGGGGAGTCTTACCCGGGAGCTGTGGAAGTGTGACTTCCCTTGAGTTCTCACTTCCACAGCTCCCAGATGAGGCTCCCCTGGCAATCACCTTTTGGAAATATTGTCATATCTATTCTGATTTGTAAGTATTAGAACCCCTCTGGTAGTTTTTGAAGTTGGAATTACTCTATGTACAACGAGATACCTTTAGATATGCTACATGCCTGATATTTTATCTTACAATTACTATACATGCATCTAAATCCTAAAGAAGTGAACAAAGAGTCAGGAACGTCTCAAGTTTTTGGATGCAACTTTTGTTTTAATTATGTATTACCAGTTGGATCGTATTTGGTCAACATTATATAATTATGTATGAAATGCATTAATATAGATTAATTACAAATCAGCCTGTTACCATTGTATCCTCTTTTTGTATGCAATATTTATTCATTCATTAAACAACAATGCTGAAAACTAGTTATTCATTGGTCGTAAGTATTTTGCCTTGTTTAAAGTCCCAGGACAAATAAATTGGTTGTATGGATATATCACTTAAGAATTTAGGTTCCCCTTATCTACTCCCTCCTTTACACACCAGCATATAGTTTTCGGACATTTGGCAGAATGAATACTCTCATCTAGGCAAGGATGCTGAGTATCAGTCATACATCCCAGGATGCAGTGTTTTAGCGAGGGACAACTATTTAGAACCTGGCAGAGCATCCTGCAGCATATTTGCACAGAATCCTGTGCATGTGCAGACTTGTCGCAAGGCTCTGTTTAGTCCTAACTACTTGCCAGAAACTGGCAGCATGTCTGAGCATGCGAGGAATCAAAATACCAGAAACAACAATCTACAAGAAAAAAGAAATGTAAGATTGTGGCATGGTAACAGAGTACCACGGCTGCAAGGAAGACAACACTGGACTCTATAGACCAGTGTTGCCAACCTAACAGATTGGAATTTACTGACACGACACCCAAAATTTGCTGGCACAGCCAAGTTTTTACTGACATTTCCAAAAGTTACAAAATTACAGTTTTAAGTACAAATTTCACTATTTAGGCTACAAACAAGTACAATATGCGATTAGCAGTGTGATTTAAGGTAGATAATATGGCAAAAAACATATTTCTTATTTTATTTTCGATATAGTAAGTAAGTAGCTCAGGGACAGGACTCAGGAGGGAAAGAAATTAGAATGGGCAGCACACACATGAAATTGACTCTCACAGTGATACTGACAGCAGTGTGCAGCACTACAGATTACCGATAGGACACATCCCCTCCTGAGTCACAGTGACAGTCTCTCTCCAAGCCAGGTGGTCCCTCCAGTCCAAACAGCACTGATGGTCCCGCTCCTGGCCTGCCTTGCTCCCATTGCACAGACCCACACACAAGGCTCTGGCCGCTCTGCTTGGCTCCCTTGCACCATGACATCCCAGGACATGCTCAGGCACCGCCTGTACCAGAGCCGCCCGAACACACTGTAACAGGCCCTTGTATGGTCTTGGCTGGCTCCGGGCCAAGTGTCACAGCCATATTTTTTACTGGCAACCTTTTCTTTTTACTGGCATTTACTGGCAGGAGAAAATTACCTGTTTATTACTGGCTGCCAGTAAAAATACAGATGGTTGGCAACACTGCTATAGACTAGAACTACCTTTATCAAATGTAGAATTTAGTAATGCCAGACTCTTTTTCTCATTACAGAAACCATTGCAATAACCTTGTTGAGTCTTCACTTGAGCCCATAGTTCTAGGTTTCTGTTCCATACTAAGCTGCCAGTTATAGGGATCTTCACCTATTTAGTCTGTTCTTTGGTTGTAGTCCATCATGGCAGTGACAAGAATAATTGTTGATTGTCTGTAGATTGTCCTGTTTGATTTTTCTCTGGAATACTGCTTCTATAAAGTGATTTTCTCTTTTGTTGTCCATTCTCTTTCTGTAAATCTGTAGTCATTTATGCATAATTGGTGAACCTCTGTCTTTTTTTTTTTAGAGAGAGAGTTCCGTTTAACTACGTTATTGGAAGATTTAACTTTCCACCCCCCCCACCCCCCCCACACACACACACACACTCTTATCTCTAAAATGTCAGTTTGTTCAATTACTACTGGCATGCTTCTCATGTATTACAAACAAGGAAATAAGTTCAGGAAATGAATAGCTGTCTATAAACTTCTGGCTGAAGTTATTACATGGATTATTACACTAGTGAACTTGATTGGCAGACTGATAACTTCTCTCAAATGCAGATCCGTTGGCATGATGCTTAAAATATGTTGTTGCTGTTTTTTTCCTGGAATGTCATGATTAATGAAATAGGACACATTGATTGCAACCTAATTCTAAATATATGACAAAAAAATCAATACTGTGCCTTGCATTTCAAATACACCTAATCTTAAAAAGGGTTATAATATGTGAGGGAGTTGTCTAATGTCTAAGAGCTACAGATCACCTACTTCAAGACCCCGGTTTTGTTTTTTTCAGCTGGCTTTCTCATGAAAGCGTTCTGAGTGGCTCATGAGCCACTGGAATGCTTTCAGAAGCAGCGTGAGGGGACTTTACCCCTCCCTCCAGTGTTTCTCTGGCTTACCGTTTCCGCCAGTTTGCCCAAGAAACAATCCGATGGTGTGGCCGACTAGTCCCAGAGGCGATCAAAGAGTTTTGATCACCTCTATGGCATTGGAGGACCAGAGTAACATCATGACATCACTTCCTGTCCAGGCTGGACCTAAACATTTTTTCTTTAAGCAAAAGATCAAAAAATGTTTTTATTTTTTGCTTTTAAAGGTAAAAGAGAGATTTGGGGTCTTTTTGACCCTAGATCTCTCCATAAAGAGGACCTGTCATCATTATATCAATAGAAATGATAATAAAAATATTAATAAATAAATAAATAATACATATAATATTATAATAAATATAATATTAATAAATAATAATACAAATAATAATAATAGGTTTACATTCCTTAGACTAAGAATGAAAGTGATTAAAAAAATAATAATTAAAGGGACAGTGTAAAAATAAAAAATAAAAGTAAAATAGATAAGAATTTTTTTTTTAAAGCTCCCCCATCCATCCATGCTGGCACGCAGAAGCGAACGCATACATAAGTTGTGCGCGCATATGTAAACGGTATTTGCACCACACATGTGAGGTATCACCAGGAATGTTAGAGTGAGAGCAATAATTCTAGTGTTAGACCTCCTCTGTAACTCTAAACAGGTAACCTGTAAAGGCGTTTAAAACATTGCCTATGGAGAATTTTCAGTACTGTCGTTTGTTGCCATTCCATGAGCGTGCACAATTTTAAGGCATGAAAAGTTAGGAATCGTTTTACTCGGCGTAACATCATCTTTCTACAAAAAAAAAATGGGGTATGTATTGTGTTTTGTTTTAATTGATTAAAGTGTATTTTTTCCCAAAAAATTACATGTGCAAAACCGCTGCACAAATACTGTGTGACATAAAAAATTGCAACAATCGCCATTTTATTCCCCTGGGCAGTGATGGCGAACCTCGGCACCCCAAGGTTGCCAGCTACATTTCCCATGATGCTCAACTACACTGCAGAGTGCATGAGCATCATAGAAAATGTAGTTCCAAAACATCTGAGGTGCCAAGGTTCACCATCACTGCTAGGGTCTCTGCTAAAAAAAAAATGTATAATGTTTGGGGGTTCCAAGTAATTTTCTAGCAAAAAATACCGATTTAACCTTGTAAACAATAAGTGGCAGAAAAAGTCTGGTCTTAAGGTGGTTACATTACATAACATTGTGTGCGTTAACATAGAGCAGTAAAGAAAATATCAAGACATTATTTCAAAAAATGTTATCAGGAAGACTACAGAATGCTTCCCTCCTGTTGGGAAGAAGAGGCGAGGACAATGTTTCTATAATCCTGTCCTAGGGTGACAACGCTTCTCCACTCTAAGACAGGACATGTGCTACTGGCAGGGTCACCAGATGAAAATAAAGGGTAAGCGCCTGAAGAAAAATCATCGAAGGACTGGTAAGCTGTAATATATTAAAAGTTTATTCTCTGGTTTAGATACACTTTAATCTCTTCTCCAGCACTTCCAGTCAGTGCTGTGCATGTTCTGTTTTTTCTTATCTGCATTACCTTGGGGAAATAATTATGGCAGGTTCATGCAGTGTGAAGAAAAGTTTGCATGTGCTTCATATGTCTTTTTTTTTTTTCCGTCTTGTGGCATTGATCCCTTGCTTCTAATAGGGGGAAGTGGGGGGAGGCTTACTTCCCTGTCTTCTGTTATCCAGAAAAAATGTTAATAGGAGGAAACAGCAAAGTTCAAAATGTTATTATTTTTTAAGTTGTATATCAGTGGCTTGGATGGTACATACAGGCAAAGAGAATGCTTATTTAAAGTAAACAGGTTAAATCAATCTGACTTTTTGTTGCCTTTAGGACTATGTTTGTTCACTTTGTTCATTGACTTTTAATTGGAACAAATGTTTTGCATTTGGAGAATAGACAGCTGGGATGCCATGGAAACATATTAATTGAGTCAACCCTCCTAATAATAATACATTGTTATGGAGAGCCGTCTTACGGAATTAATCGTCAGCAAAGACATGACTGTTAGGAATTAGGACTCAGATAGATTGGTGGCATTAAAACTGCAATCGAAGGCACTCATTTATTTCTTCTGCTTCTCCAGAAGACATGTGGCAACTGCTTTCTTGTGACGGTATGACTTTAGCTATTTTTCTCAGGCTTCAGTAAAAGATAATCATATTTTGGCTAAACAGAAATACTTCATATATCGGATAAGGTTCACATTTTGGTGCGTCTGCAGGGATAGTCAGGGAAGACAGTCATCTTGATATAGACAATCTTATCAGTAATGTTTTAAAAAAAATGTTTCTATGTTGAAGTGGTTGTAAAGGCTAAACGTGTTTTACCTCAATGCATTCTCTGCATTAAGGTAAAAAACTTTCCAAGTCCAGCTCCCCCTAAGCCCCCCTCCCCTAAATACTTACCTGAGCCCGATCTTAATCTACTACTGTGTCTGAAAACAGAAGTGCTGCTCTCTCTTTTCACAGGATTCAGAGACAGCAGCGGGAGCCATTGGTTTGTGCTGCGCTCAATGAACTCCTGTAAAAAAGGGAGTGGGGGAGGCGAGATATGTGTGTCAATAAAAAACAAAATATAATAATGGGACTTTAAATGAGGCAACGGCTATAATAGACCATTGTCTCCATCCCTATCAGTTGTAAAAAAGAGGGAATTAAAGGGAAAGAAGTGGAGGTAAGGGGGAGGGGGGGAAATAACATTAGGAAGAACAGATAATATTGGGACCGTAAATGAGACGATGGCTAGTAATATATACCATGGTCTCCATCCCTAGAAAAAAAGGGGATGGGGGAAAAAGGGAGGGGAGGAAAGGATAAAAAGGAGGAATGTGGGACTTTATATGAAACACACCACCAGAATACATTGAACCAATTTGTGAATAGAAAAATAATTTATTGGATGCACTTGAGCATATTAAGCAATGAAATTCATCACAGTAGATATCATACAAAATATAATGAACATGATTGGTAAATCACATAATAAATCACATAATGATAGAATAATTACATAATATGCATCATAGTGTCCAAAATGTCGGTAAATATTGAAATAGACCCAATTATGTGTGTCAATAGACGCACACAGCCCTGCTCAGGGTCAAGCCAGCATTAGTGCCCCGATAGCAAGTGACTTCCAATGGGGGAACTCATAAGGGAGGAGGAGACGAGAACATGGCAGGGGACCCCATAAAGGAGGTTTGAGACCGCTCTGTGCAAAGCCATTTCACAGAGCATGTAAGTATAACATCTTTAAAAAATAAACCTGCACATGCACTCGAAGGTTGTAGGATGACCTCTAAAGCTAGTCATAAATGGTTTAAGGACTGAATGATAGAAAATCAAAAAACCCTGTCATTGCTGTTAAACAGCATGGATCAAGGACTGCCTGAAAACCCAAACAATGACTGAATTTGGTAGAATGCAGTCACAGTTTGGGTAATAATATTCTTTATTGAGCTGGGGAAGTGTTTGCAGGATCTCCAACGGTTCAGATTTTGGCCCATTCAGCAGAAATTGCCCAAAATGCAAGCCATATATATCCAACTACATTATTTAGGGCAGCCATATTGGTGATTACATAATCCTGATCTTCTACCTGTTTCGGAAAGTAACTGATTCATTTTCTAGTTTTCCTGGATATTTATATCATATGGACAAAATTGTGCAGAAATCTGTCAATCACACCCTTTTCAGGTTTTGGGACATACTATTCCAAAAGGGCGTCATCACCCCCTTGTTGGCTATACCAGCTACCACTCTTTCATGAAGACTTTTCACAAGATTTGTGTGATCAGGTACTGATGTTGGATGAGCTTGTTATTGGCTGTCCAAATCATCCCAAAGGTGTTCAGTAGGGTTGAGGAGAAGGCTCTTCACACTAAAATCATATATTTTTGGTCCTGGCTTTGTGGAAAAGGGCACATTTATTCTCAAGCAAAAAAGGCCTTCCCCAAACCATTGCCAGAAGATTGAAGACTCGCAATTGTCTAAATGTCTTTGAATGCTGTACATTTACAGAATTATTTACAAGAAACACCAAAACTCAAGCATTTTGAGGGGTGTACAATATAGTGTACACTTAGATCTGTCTGATCGGCAGAGGATCAGACTGTTTTGGAAACCAGACAAGTAATATGAATTCTATGTTTCTTGATAACCATTTCACTCACAACTATTAATAAAAGTGTTACTCATTTGTTCATATTTATTAGCAGAACACATGTGCAAACAGAAATGTAGTTAGTATTTCTGTTAAACAGAGCAACAGTTCATTTCAGGCAAACATCTTGTTAGCATGCCTGCTTATTCTTCTTTCTTTTCCTTGAGAATGTTCACGTATCGTTTCTGTAAAACTAATGGTATTCTCTGTACAAAAATGTTTATTCTATGACCTTGGAACAAAACTGATTTCGGTACCGCGCATTTGAATGCTATTATGTGACTGCAGGACACCCGCCGCCTCTAAATAAGACTTCCTTTAATGATTTTAGCTTGCTTTGCCATTCAAGAAAATTATATATCTTGTCAAACGCTATCTTGATTACCTAGTTATTTTTGCACTGTTCAATTACAAGCACATATTCACAGCTTTTATGTTTTAGCATTATTATTTTTTTTATCAGGCTGCTTAGAAATTTCTTAATACACATTGTGATTAGCAACCTTCAAAGTTTTGCAAAAGCAGCAGCTCTTTCAGACAGATAAAATCTTGATTATTTTGGGCATTCTGCAAAATACATTGTTGGTTATTACGATAATGGATGGATTTGGCAACCCTCAATTTAGAATATCAAAATTTCCTTTTCAATCAATAGTAAGGGCACAGTTTCACAAGCATCTTAACACTGCTTTGGGACTGTGTAAGTGGTCCTATATTTAGGGCACTCTTTTGAAGTGGTGGATTGTGAAAGGAGATGTCAACATTAACATCCTGTCAGTTTTTTGGGGGGGATAGCAGTAAAAATGATCCTAATGGTTAGGAACATCAGAAATAAAAAAAAAAGATCTTTATAGATGTGTGTATTGACAAAATACATCAATGCTTTATTAGAGAGGGCTCAGTGGTATACCACTATCATAGAGAAGAGGCCCTCAAACTAGCAAGCCTACCACCTAGGGTAGTGAGTATTCTTTATTTTTTTCTGATCTTATATTAAAAGAGTTGTGTTATTTATGTACATTACAGATAAGCTTGATTGATTATATCTAAGCTACTCAAGCTAGTTTAGTTTCTGCTTGTATTGTATGAAACACACAATTCCCATGTTTTAACTGTAACTAACATATGTGCATTGTTGAAAATAGTTGGGAATCTCTGTTATGCTGAGAATGGCCAACATTTGTTGCTTCCAATCTCTCACTGTTTTTCTTATAAAAGTGAAGGATTGGTCCCAAACTTTGATAGTTTAAGGGCACCTCTGAATTAATGTGTTAATGACTTTTATGGTATGGTATGGACTATCACTTAAAGTGGTTCCAAAGCCTAAACATTTTTTACCTCAGTGCATTTCCTACATTAAGGTAAAACATTTTTAGGTATCAGTATGCCCCCTCCCTTACACTTCCCCGAGTCCTCACTCAATTCATTGCTGTGGCCATCTTTCGTGGCTCTCCCAGCTCCCACAGGCTTTACTGAGGGAGGGAGAACCATTGACTCTCACTGCTGTGAGTCAAATCCTGTGACGAGGGAGCAGGAGGCGGGTTAGAGAGTTAGAGAATACTTTGCTGTCTACAGGGTCACCATAGATGGTATCCAGATTGGAAAATATCCCCTCTAGTTTTTTTATGATGATAATCTATGATTAAGCCCCACATGGACAAAATGCATTAGGAGGGGGTCTTCTATGGGTACCAAGCTGAAGCCTCATCATTTTTCACTGTTTTAGCTTTACAGCCTGCGGACAACAATAAAGACCTGACTGTGGGTCTGATCCTTCTTCACTTTATTAACACAACAACAAAAAAGTTTTTTCCTTAAGTTATATTTTAATTCTATTGAGACATTCCTGAGCAGGGGAGGAATTGTCCTCAGGGTTAAGTACCATATATACTCGAGTATAAGTCGTTCTGAGTATAAGTCGAGGCCCTAATTTACCACAAAAAAATGGGAAAAACTTATTGACCTGAGTATAAGATGAGGGTGAGAAATGCACAGCTACTGTAAGTGGAAAAGAGGGTCAACAATGCCCATTTGCAGCCTCACTGTGCCCATTTGCATGCCTCACTGTGCCCATTTGCAGCCATAGGTCCCCCGAACTTCAAACTCGGTAGTTAAGGGTTCCTAGATGCCCCCTAGCTGCAGCCAAAGTTTGAGGTCTCTGAACCCAAAGGGTCCCAAAATGACATTGCTGCAGATGGACACAGTTGACCAAATTTGGGGCCCCGTATCTTGGGGCCACTTAGTGCTAAGAACCCCAAATTTGATGTGCAAACCCAGTGGAACTAGCACCATAAAATATCCAAATATGGGGTTTCTAGCACCAAGTGGCATCCAAAATACAGGACCCCAAAAATCGGTTCAGAAAATGTCAAGCACTTTTCTGTAGCAGAGAATGACATTTTCCAAACTGGCTTTGGGGCCCTGTATCTTGGGGCCACTTGGTGCTCCATCTTTGGATATGTTATGGTACCAGTTCCACTGGGTTTGCACACCAAATTTGGGGTTCCTAGCACCAAGTGGCCCTGATATACAGGGCCCCAAATTCGGTTCAGAAAATGTCAAGCACTTTTCTGCAGCAGAGAATGACATTTTCCGAACCGATTTTGGGGCCCCGTATCTCGGGGCCACTTAGTGCTAGGAACTCCATCTTTGGGGTTCCTAGCACTAAGTGGCCCTGAGATACGGGGCCCCAAAGTCAGTTCGAAAAATTAAATTTTTTGCTGCAGAAAAGTGCTTGACTCGAGTATAAGTCGAGGGGGCACTTTCAGCACAAAAAAATGTGCTGAAAAACTTGATTTCTACTCGAGTATATACGGTATGTATAAAGATTTCTCAGACCTTTTTAAATATAACAATATACAGGGAGAAATTATACTTTGTTGCATATTACTTTTTTCCATGTGTTTGTGTATGTGAGACATACTGCTTCCTAAACTCCCTCTCCAATCACCTTGTGTCTTGTTGGTGAACATCACTCTAACTGGCTCTAGTCTGACAATGAACAACATTTCCCACATAGACTGAGAAACACTGAGTTTGATTTCTGTGTTCCAATCTGTTCTTCACACACATACAGCCAGAGAGTTGACCGAAAGGATTGTGATCATTCATATGAAACAATTGGTTGTGTGCTGCCTCTGTGACAGCAAACCTACTTCTGAAATATTTGTAAAAGATAAATTTGAGTTTTCTATACTCTGCTTAACTGATCATTTTGCTTAATTTTAGCAAGCTTAAATAATTTTATGTGAGAATATAAGAAACCAGGGGCAGACTTTTTCCTCTGAAATAATGTGGCTCATGGTGCCTTTTCACAATCCCAGGGCTACTTAGATTTTTTTTCTGAGAACTTTATTGTTGTATGTGTTGGAAGAGAGACCTGTCTGCATTGGTCTTACAAACCAATCAGCTTTTCTCATAAAGCACAACTAAAGGCAAAACTTTTTTTTTTAATTAAGGGATAGAGAGGAAAGGTATAAGAACACTTGTCAGTTTGTATTGCTGTCTGTGCCCCTGTTAAGGAGATTCACCCTCTCTATTTGTCCTGTTTACCATTATCATTGAAAGTAAACGTAGAAGAAAACTCCAAATTTTGGGTTGTCCCCAGAAAAGAAATAGAGGTGAAACCTTCAAATGGGGACACTAATTCTGGTGACCTGGGAGTCCCCAAGGAATTTCCCTAATTTGCAGGGATTTCCTCTAACTTCTTGTTTGGCTATGGGACAGGGAGTAAAGGTAAATCTCCCCAATGGGACACAGATGGCGAAAAATGAAAAATAATTTTTTACCTATAGTTATACTTTAAGGTTTTTAGCACAAACTAGTAAATTAAATGGAACATCTCACTGGATGTTTAAGGTAGCATATACACTTCACTTTTCTGGACTTATTCATTCTTGTTTCTCCCTTTTCTACCTTCTAGCCAATCTCTACTTATTTTGGATCAATTAGCTGATAGGGAAATCCCAGAACTTAGGGGTTTCCAATAACATTTTGACTGCTGAACCACATTCAAAAAGATGTAGTTTTAGCTACAGGCAGGAAGAACAATACAGTAAGTACATGGTGACATTCAATGTGATTGTTCTGAAATGGCTGAAGTTTTGCAGGAAGAGGAAGAAGAAAATTCCACAATTACACCTTCTGTGCTATTAAATAAGGAGATTAGTAGGCCCTATGTAGAACTCAGCCTGAGAACAGTTTTTCAGGCTGAGAACAGGAAGTAGGACTGTCTAATTAGAACATTTCCTAGAAGGTATATCAATGGTAACATTCTTACTGGCCAGTTACTTCAAATGGCTTCAGGATGTGTATCTTCTCCTGTCTTTTTCCCATATTCTTTGACAATTGCCTTATTCTCTGTGATAATATGATTAGCTACATCCTGGTGTTAACATGATGTTACTAGATGAATTTATGATACAGCATCCTAGAGCAAATAAGGCTTGGCTGAAGGTGAATGATATTTTCCACTATTTTCCAGAAATGATTTATTGCATTTCGTGCACATTTTATGATAGATGGAAAAGTTATCTCTTCTAAAATGTCTAGTTTACTGCAAGCATCACTATTGGCATTGAATTTATAGGTTACATGATACAGTGACATTATCACATCGTCAAAGAGGCTTTCAGTATGTGCATGAGATTGGGTTAGTAAGAATACTTATAGTACAACTGCTCTCTTTACTTGTGCTCTGTTGTGTGCTTTTTAAATCTAGGTAGTATATTTTTCAAATGTGTTGCATCTTATATGTTTCTAACATTCCTTAGAAAATAAAGAATTAAAAACTTTAATGGAATAGTGTTACACATATCTACTGTCTTGTGAATGGTAACTGGTACATTTTATTTCTCGGTAATATTAATTTTAGTCTATGGTTTACAATCTGTTACAACTTTAACCTAAAAACTGAAAAATAAAAAGATATGCTTCAATCAGTGGAATACCTAGCGTAGTTAACACCCATGCTCTTCTATATGTCAAAATTGTTTTCAGTACTAATCATTAAATTAAATAAATACTAATGATGGGCATAAATAAATGGAAATAGTGAAGACTTTTTCTTACTTTTAATAGCGGCACACATAATAACGACATGCGATAAAATTCAAGGATTTAATAGTAACATACATAGTGCGCCATGGCGAAACACAATGACTCTAGTGGCAAGCTTTGATAGTGACAGGCCTACATAGGATTAAATTATACTAATATGATTCTCAAAACATCAACAACATCACAATAAGACAATAAGACAGAGGCATAAAATAGCAATTCTGATAACAAATAGACAATTTTATACAACACATGGGTAGCGATCACTCAACTGTTACAATATGCAGGCAGCAAATAGGCAATCATGTATGACAATATACAGTATGGTCTAAAATTTCTCCTCGCTCCGCCTAAGTCTCCCAGACTCTCTTAGTTTCCCAAACTCACTTAGCCATCTCAGCTCTCTCAACCCAATGAACATGGACACTCTTCAACATGAAGTGCTGTCTCTTGAGTAGAGCACCTCTGTCTACTAACAGGAACACACATCTGTCTTCAAACAAGAGCACACCTCCCTCCCTGAGCTTTACCCAAGCCTTGTTTATAACCAGCATGCACACCTGCACATTCACACAACCTGCAGGTCTTCAATAACACCTGGATACAGGATAGAAGGCTTTGTTCAACCCAAGACATTTTGGAACATTCAAGCTCCAGACCCTAATACGGGATTTAAAAAATATAGAATACCCAGTTTTTTCTGCTTAGACCCAATACTCTGCATTAGTGCAAGCCCGTATCACTCTTTTGCAAGGCCCTGCCACTGTCACAATACACTTCAAGTGCTTACAAATTTCTCTAAATCTGCCTTGTTTGCAGGACTTTTGGTTACATTAAGAAAAAAATCATCCACTTGAATTCCCATCTTACACTTCTTGCTGTTTAGAAACAAGTTTTTGATGTAGCCTCATACCTCCCAATGTGGAGCAGGTCTGTCACTGTCTCGTTAGGTAACAGGCAAAGGCAAGGCTTATGCTGTGTACACACAACCAGACTTTCGACGGACTGCATCACGTCGGACTTTTCGATGGACTTTCATCTAATCGGACTTGTCTACACACAATCACACCAAAGTCCGACAGATTCGTCCGTGATGATGTACGACCGGACTAGAATAAGGAAGTTCATAGCCAGTAGCCAATAGCTTCCCTAGCGTCGGTTTTCGTCAGTCGGACTAGCATACAGACAAATGGATTTTTCAACCGGACTGGAATCCGTCAGAAAAATTTGAAACATGTTCTAAATCTAAAGTCTGTCACATTTTCGACAGAAAAGGTCCGTTGCAGGTCCGATGAAGCCCACACACGATCAAATTGTCTGACAAATTCATTCCGTCAGACAAGTTTGGTCGAAAAGTTCGGCCGTGTGTACACGGCAAAAGGCTAAGCCAGGTTAGAACCAGTAAAACAAATAAGTGTTTTGTTTAAATAATAAAAAAAGATGCTTCTAACAGCAGGTTGTTGCTTTGGGCAAAAGGTAGTTTGTCTACAGGCTCTGCAGAAAGCAAGTATTTGTCAATCTTACTTTTTTAACTGAAAAATGTTTGATTTTAGGAAGTGATTAGCTTTCTGGAGAGTGGTTTGTCTTCTCTCATTTCTTTTTGAGAAAATGAATATTTTACTACTGAATACGAAACTGCAATTTTCCACCCTAACGATCATTCACCCTGAGTGGATATCAGACACTGTTCTAGATGGCAAAGATGTAATTGTGAAAATACTTTTTTCTTCCCTTTGTTGATCAGTGTAATTTAGCGTACAAGGTTTGATTAGAAGGAACTCGCCAATGGGTGGTGAAAATGAAGAATGTATTAGATAACTTACCTACAATTTACCTTCTATTTCCGCAAGGCTGACGTCGACAGATGATCAATAAAAATAAATTCAAGTGGAATGTTAAAAACTAATTGCATTAAAATAAATGGACTTAAAACTAATAAAGTAGGATTTATGTTGCAGCACAGAAAAAGTTCTGCTTCCGTGCAGATGTACATTGTGTGTTCTCAAATATATCCTACGATTTTTACTAAATCATGGTCTTTAGCTTAATTTGGAAATTATATTGCTAGGCAGAACATATAATCTTTTATACTACAAAAATATTTTTAACTGAAAATGATTGGCTTTGTAAGAAGTCAAGGGCACAGGCTCATTCAGGCATGAATAATCAAAGAGTACAAAATAAAAAAGAGTATACATTTTTTTTCCATCGGGTTAAAGAGGACATTCCACCTCTATTGCAAAATTCAAATCAGACACAACAATAAATATTACATTTGACAATAAAAAAATATGTTTACAAGTCCATGGAGTCCAGCATTGTCTTCCTTGCTGATGCAGTTTTGCCAGCATTATTTAGATTCTGCAACACTATCTTGGATTTGAGAGCCAGCTTTAACTTTCTGTTATTCACAGACAGCTTTTTAGTGCAGTCTTTCAGCCTTTTGGGATGTGTGACATGTATCCAGGAGGCAGTTGACAAAGAAGGGCCTTTGTCGGATTTACCAGGGGCAGGAAAGGCACATACACTAGAGCGTATACATATAGGGTGAGCTATCAACAGTGTGTTGAGCTTGTACTTCTAGAGCAGCATGGTTTAATATTCATGTATTTGTTTTAGTATGTTTTGGTATGTTCCTCCAATCCCCTTGTCCTGTTTGAGTGTTGGTTTGTAGCTAGACCCTCACAGCCTTCCTTGACAAAAGTTACTTTCAGTTTTCTCCTTGCAGAATAAAATGTTTTTAGACTGGAATATACAGTATTTTCACCTACAAGTAAAACCCAGAAAAGCATCACAGGTAGCATCTCAGGTAATGTGTTAAGAAGGAATGAACAACTTTAGAGTCTACTTTTGAGTCTTCGTGGTGAGTTGACACTGCCTGTGGATCTTGTTATGTTGCCATACGGTCCATCCAGACTTGGTCACAGGAGGTATATCTATCAAATATATAAATAAATATTTAGTACAGAGCAATGCTTCCTAATAGACCAAAGAGCAAATAGGAGGCAGGACAGTTGCATCCAATGAAAAATGTCCAGCACAGTCACAGTAAAGCCACATACACACGGGCAAGGTTTTCAGCATCAAAGGTCCGACGGTCTATCCGACGGACTTTCGACGGAGTTACGACGGACTTTCGGATGACCGGACTTGCCCACACATTAATGGACTAAAGTCAGTTCGAAACTCCGTTGGTTTGAATGTGATGGCGTACGAAGGGACTAGAATAAGGAATAGCCAGTAGCCAATAGCTGCCCTTGCGTCCTTTTTTGGCCGTCGGACTAGCATACAGATGAACGGATTTTTCGACCGGACTCGAGTCCATCAGAAAGATTTGAAACATGTTCCAAATCTAAAGTCCGTCTGAAGGTCCGATGAAGCCCACACACGGTCAGATTGTCCGACGGATTTGTTCCGTCCGGCCAGTCCAGTCGAAAAGTCTGGTCTTTTGTACACGGCATAAGAGCTGTGAAAATGTAGAATAAGCTCCCTCCAGAGGTGGTTCTGGCCAGCTCCGTAGATTGCTTAAAGAAAGGCCTGGATTCTTTCCTAAATGTACATATTATAACTGGGTACTAACATTTAAAGGTAAAGTTGATCCAGGGAAAATCCAATTGCCTCTCTGGTATCAGGAAGGAATTTTTTCCCCTGCTGTAGCAAATTGGATCATGATTTGCTGGATTTTTTGCCTTCCTTTGGATCAACTGTGGGTAAAGGATTGTGTATATTTATTTTATTTATTTATTTATTTCAGGTACTTATATAATGCCGTCAATTTATGCAGTGCTTTACATATACATTGTACATTTACATCAGTCCCTACCCTCAAGGAGCTTACAATCTAAGGTCCCTAACTCACATTCATACATACTAGGGTCAATTTAGACAGGATCCAATTAACCTACCAGCATGTCTTTGGAGTGTGGGAGGAAACTGGAGTACCCGGAGGAAACCCACGCAGGCACAGGGAGAACATGCAAACTCTAGGCAGGTAGTGTCATGGTTGGGATTCGAACTAGCAACCCTTCTTACTGCTAGGTGAAAGTGCTATCCACTACACCACTGTGCCGCCCCATATATGGTATTGTATGATATTTAACTATGTAACAGTTAATGTCTTACTGTACTAATCATTTGGCAGTTAAAACAAATTGTTTTTATGTGTCTAATGTGCACTTAGCTGTTTGCTGAGTAATTTTTTTTTATAAGCCAGTGTAAAATGCAGCAATAATATACACAGTATAGCAAGAAACAGCAACATAATTCCGCCTTTCATTAGTTTAGAGATTTTAGAACTTGCTTGTTGATTGGTTGCTGTGAAATATGGTGGTTTACATTTTGCTTGTTGCACCATTAAATAGGTCTGGTAATCACTTGATTGTGTGTGCTTTCTTTGTATTAGTATGTTTGATCTGATCTGGGTTTTACATTATTCCACACTTACTGTGAGTAGCACAATTATCGTATATAGGTTAGATACTCAATCCATTTAACAAGCAAGATCAGTGTAGAGGTGCACATTTCAAAGGAAAACTAAAATTCTCCTAGCACCTAATTACTTACTAGTAAAAGCACAATAAAAGCTGCTATAGAAGAGTTCTTTGTAGCAGTTGTTCAAAGAGTATACAATCCATCATTGTATTTAAAGAAATCTATAGCATATTAAAAGGAAGCTAATCTGTTTCCATCAGTATTCATTTTCTTTCTTATACTGGTTAATGGAAAATACTTTTATGTGATTTTCAGATTTTGGTTGCTGCATTGTGTATATATATATTTTTATTATCTTTTTATATAGTATATATTGCTATAACGATCAGCCCTCTAGTGGCCATCTAGTGACATCCTTGTTAAAAGATTGCAGTGACAATAAGGCCTCACGCACACTGAGCTGTATGCCGCGTACACACGAGCGGACTTTACGGCAGACTTTGTCCTGAGGACTTTTCGACGGACTTTACGACGGACTTTACGAATGAACGGACTTGCCTACACACAATCAACCAAAGTCCGACGGATTTGTACGTGATGACGTACGACCGGACTAAAACAAGGAAGTTCATAGCCAGTAGCCAATAGCTGCCCTAGCGTCGTTTTTTGGTCCGTCAGACTAGCATACAGATGAGCTGACTTTTCGACCGGACTCGAGTCCGTCGGAAAGATTTGAAACATGTTTCATTTCTAGGTCCGTCAAACTTTTGAGAAAAAAAAGTCCGCTGGAGCCCACACACGATGGAATTGATGGACTCAGGTTCGCTGGACCAAGAATGCCGCAAAGTCTGGTCGTGTGTACGTGGCATAAATGTCACTTTTACAGGCGTTTGGTGTTTTTTTTTTTCAACATGTAAATGCACCTCTATATTACCCTGTGTGCCTATGTACACATGGGCATTTACAGGCATATTAGAAGAGGAGGGCTTAGAGGCTGAAAAAAACATCACCAGCATGTTCAGGAGAGGCGCATTTGATCAGAAAAAACGCTTAACGCGTGTAAACGCACTCAATCGCTAGACACGTTTAGAGCTTGAACTCCAGTTGCCGGAATAAATTAATATTCTGGCCAATAGAATCAATGAATGCCTAAACATGCATAAATGCATGTGCCAAATGCAGATATAGGCACGTTTTTTAAGCAGCTTTTCTCCTGCCGGGAGAAAAGGCTTTCAGAGGAGCTGAGCAAAAGCCCAGTGTGCGTGAGGCCTAACAGTTGAGGGTTGAGCTACTTAAACAATACATAGGGGTTTATTTACTGAACATGGAGAGTACAAAATCAGGCTCACTTCTGCATAGAAACCAATCAGCTTCCAGGTTTTATTGCCAAAGCTTAATTGAACAAGCTGAGGTTCGAAGCTGATTGGCTACCATGCACAGTTGCTCCAGATTCTGAGTGCACCAGTTTTAGTAAATCTACCCCAGTTTTCCAGGAAAAGTGCCACAAAAGCCTGATGTCTTGAACAGAATCTGTACTTCCACTGTATTATTGTGGTTTGGTGCTGTCAAATATAGTTGGGTGAAAGTGCATTTCTGATTTTAAAGTAGACCACTTTTGGTGATGTTTAGACATTTTGGCAAGTTCATTGGCATCGATAAAGTCTTTATACATCAAAAAGGTTTTTATATGGTTTCTAAAGGTTACAGAAGATCATCTCACCTTTCCCAAGCCTGTTCTTGTGCCATAAGTTAAAAAACAGACAATGAAAAAGTAAAGTAAAAATTTTAACGTGACAGTAAAAATTAGAGACAATTTTTGCCTAAACAGGTTTGGTGAAATTTTGTGGATGGCAAAATCTGTAATTCTGCATAAAAATCAATTTTGCCGCACTCATGCTTAGGCTGGCCATACACAGTTTGAATCTTGGCCGGGTCAGCAGGAACTGTCCAAGATTTGAACCATTAATGGGCAGACTAAATGTACCAAGTTGATCGATCGATTCTCTTACAATTATTGCTGGTGATGCTATTGCCACTAGCGATAATCACTGTCTTCTCTCAGCAGGAGGGATTCCCCTGTCAGCACTGACTGTATGATGGGGGAATCATGCAAAATTCCTTCCTGCAACCCATGGTTGCAGGAAAGAAATTTGCATCGTGTATGCCCTGCCTTAGTAGTCAGGCAACATGACAGTGCCAAATTATCAGGGTAGTCAATAGCACAGACCCACCTGGAGGAGTGACAGTATTTTAGCTAGAAAGGAATGAAGCTTTGCAGGGCTTGGATCCAATGAGTGGATGGGTGAGAAAAGCCATTAATGGAGGGGTAGTGTGTGAGTCAATCGGAGCAGGAAGAGAATAAACAGTTGCTCTACAGGGAGACGGAAACCAGAAAAAACTAACATTTCTCTTAAATATCTAGGACATATTTATATTTATTTTCCTTAAAGTATATATTTTTTTCTGTCATCCATTTTATGAAAATGTTCCATTTTAAGCAATGAAAGTAATAATAAATTAAGGATTTAATCAATAAAAAGAGTTGGAACAAGATGCAAAATCATCATATAATTACTGTTAACCTTCACCACTGAGTAAGTTAAACTGGCTAGAGTTCCATTGTCAGGGGATTTGCATTTAGTTGGACACATTTAATAAGCAGTAACACATATAGTACACACAGATGCTAGAGACATTGAATGCCATCTGTTTTAATAACTTTAACTAGACTACTATAAAATGCATGGAGAAAGGCAGCAGGATATGATCTATTTGGCTTGTGCAGTTTCTAAGTACTTCTTCTTCTTGTAGAACGACTATAGTTATCGCCTATTAAGCTGGCATGTAGTTTTACAGGAAAAGTTGCATAGTGAGAAGTAATGCTTTTTATGTGCTTCTATGTTTTTTGCATACATGAGGAACATTTGCTGAGATGATTTTGTAGCACTTTTTGAACATAACACTTTGTACAGATGTATGGGAGTTGTGCCAAAGGTCAGATTGGCTAAAAAAGTGACCTGTGTTTACAGCGGACCTCCCTCCTTCTTCCACATAATAAACCTGACTCCCTAAATAAATTCTACTAACTAAAAGAAAGATAGTAGTGTATACCTACCTCTTCCTCACACTGTTTCCGCAGTCTTAATGCTTGCTGTCCCCCACTGGTGGGAAACCAACGGCGCTAGTTTGGCGCATGCACAGAGGAGAATGAAGGAGCATTCTGCTGATTACATCATGCTCCTTATGTCGCACATGCATTGTACCACATTACCCTGCTGAGAAAAAAAAAGCTTTACTCTGAGATCTCTGGGGAAAGTCTTTTTTTTTTTAACAGACAATGTGACAATCTCTCTGGAAGACACAAGTGATGTAGCCTTCCCAGGGGGCATCTGTAAGGCCTGGCTACATCATCAATGCCTAAGAAGAATCAGGAAGTGGGATCCAGTACAGGTAATTGATTGAACATATATAATGGTTTCTATCACCATAGGATCATTTCATATCAGCATGCAGAGCTAGGGGTGTAAAGGTCCATTCTAACCACTTTCCGCCGACCTGGCGCATATATGCGGCCTTAAGGAGGGTGGGCTTTGACACTGAGCTGCCACATGTATGCATCCCTAGGTAAACACTTTACTGTGCTGAGAGCACGCAACCTTCACTTCCTGTGCGCTACAAGCACAGTAGCGAATGGGTACCAAATAGCTCGATATTGCATACTTGCGATCGGGAGCTTTCTGATCATGTGAGCGCTGTGACCAATCACAGCGGGTCACATGATCGGAATGCCTGCATCCACCTTCCGGCATTAATATCCACTTAAGGGGCTGGGAGGTGGAGATGGAATGGGGTTAAAGGGATTGTAAAGCTTAATTTAAAAAAAATAAAATTAAAAACATGTTATTCTAACCTGTTCTGTGTAATGGCATTGCACAGAGCAGTCCTAAACCTCCCCTTCTGGGGTCTCTTGTTGGTGATCTCGGCCCCTCCTCTTGTCCGAGTTCCCTCATAACAAGATGTTTGCTATGGAGGCACACATACTGGATTGCTGCCAAGCCGGGCTGTGTGCACCCATAGAAACACACACACACACGCTGTGGCTCGGCCAGGCCCCCTGCTCCCCCCTCACAGGATTTGACTGACAGCAGCGGGAAGCAATCAGTAAAGCTTGAGAAAGCAAGAAAAGAGGAGAGTATGTCTGCCAGGACAGTACTGGATCAAGACTGGGGTCAGGTAAGTGTGAGGAGGGAGTCACAGACACGTGAAGGTTTTTTACCTTAATGCAGAAAGAGCATTAAAGTGGTTGTAAACCTGAAAAATAAAAGAAATGAACTAAGCAGTTTACCTGGTGCAGTTAAATAAGAACTGCAGTCTGCTCACATAATTTGTAATAAAAACATCTTTGCCATTCTGAAGCTTCCCTCCAACCACTTTGCATATTATTTTATATATACTGTGATTTTGTACTAGCCAAATATGGTGCAAAAATCTCCCTCCCTCTGGCTGCAACCATTTTAACTGTGAGCAGCTGAAGCTGCTGCCTGTTCACTTCCTGGACACACAGAGGCACACCTCCAGCTCTGCAGCTCTCTTTGGCCCTCTTATGGCTCATCCCCCCTCCCTTTCTGGCAAACTCTCACAAGAGTGAGAGAGCTGTGCATGATGTCATAAGCCTAGGCTTTTTTTCCAGACAAGAAACAGGAAGTGGGCTGTATAAGGTATTTACTGGCAGAAATTTGTTGTTAAAACAACAAGGGCAGAAGATTTAATAGATGGAAAGATGAAAAAATGAAGTTTCGCTTTAAGCATCAAAAGCCATCAAAAGCCATCTGTCCCCAGTCTTGCAAAGAAAGATGAATCCCGCAATGTTAAATCCTCTCTGCTTTCTTGCAGAGTTAAATTACGACACATTAAAAAAAATTGTGTCGCCACACCCCCACTCCTTTGACCGACAGAAGGTAAAAACAGGGGCAAACATAAATCCAAGGGAAAAAGACCAAACTTACTTACCAACCAGCTCACAGACAACCAAATCAACCTGTCTAATAGTATGCGTTAAAAGCAGGGGTTTAGTCTGCACACATCTGCAAATGCATGCGAAAGCCACAGAGCCTCGCCACAGCACCCTGGTATCTGTGGTACCTAACACTAACTTATAAGTATCTCCACAGTGGAGGTACATGCATTCTGATGGATAGATAAGGGCAGGTGGATTGAAGGGGAGCCCACCCTTCTTAAAGGTACAGGAGCACACTGAGCACCCAGCATGTAGCTCAATGGCTGTGAAGGTGTTTATATTGGTTAGGCAACGCACTGACACCTTCACAGCCATTGAGCGACATGCAGGGTGCTCAGTGTGCTACTGTACCTTTAAGAAGTGGTGGACTCCCCTTCAGTCTATCATCTATCCATCAGAATGCATGTGCTTCCACTGTGGAGACACTTAAAAGTTAGTGTTAGGTACCACAGATATCAGGGTGCCGTGGTGAGGCTCTGTGGCTTACGCATGCATTTGCAAATGTGTGCAGATTAAACCCCTGCTTTTAATGCATACTGTTAGACAGGTTGATTTGGTTGTCTGCGAGCTGGTCGGTAAGTAAGCTTGGTCTTTTTCCCTTGGATTTATCCTTGGCCCTGTTTTCACTTTATGTCGCCCCTCAATGCTGCTTACTGCGATGGCCAGTTATAGATGGGGGCAGTGGCACCTGTTTTTGTATCCTTTGACCGACAGACTAGGTCCAGCACTCCCTAACAGATCGCTCCCCTTACTTCCTCAGGCTCATCCAGGATTGGCAGCTCAACACCTGAACATTGTTGGCCAAGCTGAAGTTGGGTTGTGCCTTTAGCATTTTCCGATTGGTTGGTACTTGTGAGGGGGATTGGCCAGCCGCAAGAGGTTCGTGCTATCCCACTGTCAGACTGGAGTCTGCAGGGGGGGGGGGTGTAGAGAAGAGAGGAGAGTTCAGTGAAGTCATCTCCTGAGCTTCGGCATGCAGATATGCCCACTGATCGATTTTCTGAGGGCTGAGATAGGTGCAGGGAATCAAAACTTAAGGTAATAGTCTAGTGATTTGCTTTTAGACTGGGGACCAGTTAATATGGTGCATTTCTTTTATGTTGCCTGCAATTGATGTTTACAACCACTTTGCTGTAGAAAAACTTTTCTTCAACTCTCGTTAATGCTATCTTACCAATGAAAACAAAAATGCCAAAGTACAGCTGTAGCACCATCTCCTATACTTAAAACCTATGTTTTTTGTCAAGCCATCATTTTTTGTCAATATTCTTCCTGCCCATTTGACTGTCCCCAACTTATACTGTGCCTGTTATGTAAATTGTTATCCATTTTGAGCTGCTGCTATAAAAAGACATACTGGGATTAAAGTAATACCTTTTATTCGCAATCTCAATAAATGTAAAATACAATCCTTGAAAACCCTGAAAATTTGCATTCAACATCTACTACAATCTCAAAATTCTGAATATACTAATGAGGTGCTTTCACTTCAAGGATCAATGCAAGCCGCTGAAAAGTGTAGATCCCTAGATAAGCAGTGAAAATGGAAGTTTTGGTGAGAAAATGATTACATTCAGTGTATGAAACTAGAGACTGGCTTGTACTTCAATTGATTTTTCCCAGCAGTCCTTCAGCAAGGATGCTGCTTGCATAGGCAGTTAATAGAGGGCACAACTACAAATTTATTGATAAAATGGTCTCCTCTCTGGGGGCATAACATGCTTTGTCAACATGACGTAGCATTCTGATTCTAGGGTATATTCAGTCTATACTGTTTTTTCTTCTTTTTATCATTTTATTTTCTTCAAAACAATAATGGTACTGATATATACATCTGTTATTAATAAAGATATACAAATCTACCTTCTTTATTAAGATGTATGTTGCGGTGGTTGATTTAAAGTTTTATTGTGTAGATTAGGATACATAGGAAGCATTTTACATGATTTACCAAAATGAGCTGGCTTAAAATATAAAATTAGAGGTAATCTTCTGTAAAAATCAGGGCGAAAAGCTTTCCATTCTGAATTGCATTATAATGTAAAGAGTCTTGATTATGTTGCATACTGAATAACTGTTCTTTTTACTTAGCCCCACGGCTCACAGTTAATCTTTTCAAATAGTCTTTTATTTCCCATTTTTGACATATCCACATTATGGCTCAGGCCCATTATTTCCACTCTAGAATGTCCCACAAGTTTATCAACAGGAAGTCACAAGATGGCATACAGTGTAAACATGACTGGAAATAAAAACAGCAATGTATTCTAGGCCTCGAGGCCTGCTCTGTTTTGATGGTGATGTAGTTTGGGTTTATTGATTTTGTCAGAAGCTGCAGAATGCAATGATAATTAGCATCGGACAGTGAAACAAATCCCTTTTGCTGCTCCTGAGCACATTGACAACACATATCTGTGGTAAAAGTTAAGTCTTTAGGCCCAGTCCAAAATGCCTTCACTGTATGACATTCCCCCATCTGTACATTGTTACCACTAATTAATGATTTCAGTAGGAGACAGGCTGCGAGCAGTAATCATATGCACCACTCGAGTCTAATCAAGCTGTATAGGCCACAGAAGGTCTTGTGAGGAACCAAGTAAACTGGCGGTTACCATGACAATAATAGATTTCAAAGCAAACATTAGACCTGAAATCTGTTGAAAATCTACTTAGAAGAAGTAGAAGAAAATTCCATGTAATTTACATTTTACTTTCTTTCGGACATTTGGGAACTGTAGGAACGTGAATATGGGACTCATACCAAACTATTGATTTCAGGTACTAATTTCTTGTGTGGGGTGAAAAGTAAAGTAAGACATCTCATAAGGTACACTGGCCAAAAACGTGTCTTTCCTTTTCCCACTAGACCCTAACAAAGGGTTTTCTATTTGGACTAGATGTAAGACTAGAGATGAGGAAAACAATTTGCAAAATGTAGTATTGTGCCAGCACTGGTGTCAGTTTGCTTCTTCAACTTAGAAACAAGCTTGGTTGAAAATTGAAAACACATATAGGGGTTTTGTAAACTCCTCCAGGGAGAGGGTAATACAGTTGTAGCTGTTTTACCATGTCCACTATACCACCACTAGCCTCCAAAAAATGGACCTACACTGCTATTCAGCTTGTTTGGATGTGGAGAAATGAAGATGTGGAGAAACTACTGATTTTTTCCATTGTCTCTGGACGTGTCATTATGTCCAAGACATTTGGTCAAAGGTCTTCTTGTCAGCCCTGGGACTCCCCAATATCTTCTCCCCCTAAAAACTACTTACTGGGTATTATTGGGGACCTGCAGAAAAAATTAAAACTGCTGAAGTGTTCTTGCGTGCATTTTATTTTTATGCTTATTCCTTTTAACTTGTAATGACTGCTCTTCCCCACCCACTGATACTTGGAAGAAACTAATTCCACTCTGCCCCTGTATAAACTTGCCTATGAACTCAGGAAAAGATCTCAGCTTTTTGATAAACTCTAGATGCCTTGGGTTGCATCTGTTGATACTCTCACTCCTCTGAAACCAGGATTCTGAACGTTAACCCTGCATATGTTTTACAGCACCCTTGTTATCGAATACTGTTATCACAACCCTATCCTATTTGAGTGGCATAGAGAATCTCCTGTTTATGCTTTCTCCCTTTCAACAGGGTTAGGCATTTAAAAAAAAACACTTTGAGCCTGATTTGTGTAGTGAAGTAAAGTGAACCTGTATTTATTTCAAACATTAAATTGTGCAAAGGGAATATGAAATAGCAGAGCTTAGTATTCTCCTTATTGGAGATTCAAAGTCACTTCACAGTTTAGCAATTCAGGTGTGTACTGAACCAAGAAAACTTCTGTTGTTCTGATGGCAGTAGGTTGAAACTGGTAGCTGGTTCTTTAGAAAACAGAGATGAGGAAAGGAAGGGGGTGAGGGAGCAGGTGCTCCCAATCAAAAACCAGAGAGCCTTACTAGAAATACATCTCCTGTATATGATATAATGAGGTGAGAAACCAGCTGTGGGTTCCCACCACAGGATGGTGCCGTGGAAGGTCATAAAGGTTGCAGATAGCTAAGGCCAGCTATGATGCCTTGTCTTGCAAGAATGTGCTTTACAAGCTGTCCTTTTTTTCTCCTCGCTGCTATGTATCAGATGTCTGCCTTTCCCTGACATTCAATGCCCGCTCTGCTTTGAAGGTAACACACGTTCTTTAGTATGCAAGAATTGAGATCAAATGGAAGGCATCAAAATAAAAAATCGAGTTGTACTTTTTCTACCCTTCTGGGGTCTGCTGTAGATAGAGCTAGCAGGTGACTGCAAACCATTTTTAAATGGCACTGCATTTTTGTAGCTTTTTCTGTTATTGATCATAGAAACAGACATTTGTTTGCCTATTTGCAGATAAAGCTAGATACCTTCTCTTAAAAGCCCAATTCCAGCCAAATTTGTTTTTTTACATTTCTCCTTGGACTACAAGCTGCAGTGGTGTATCACACTAGGGGCAGAATAAGTGGTTGCCTGAGGTGCCCATGACAATGCTCTCAAAAATGTCTGCACTATAGTGCTTTGCATGTTAAGAACATTTTAGCAATTCAGGACTTTAGTATTGTTTTTTTCATAAATGATAATCAAATAATTCTGCACAATGTGTATAAACACGCTCTATATCTGGAAGCATTATTCCCATAATATCTACTAGCATTATCCATAATTTGCAAAGAGTATTTTGCTGTATGAGATCCAATTCAAAATACTTGCACCATTTTCCAAATCTGTAGGAATTTTTCACAAACCCATGTGAGATACAATACGCAACTGACCCCTATGTATGTTCTAGTTAAACACAAAGGGGGGCTTATGAAGTAAAAACCGCCAGGGGCCCACAGTACAACGTTCCTATGCTAATATTGACTTTCTGTAAGTCAGGAACCTGGCACTGAATTGTAGGATGGGGGAGTTGGCATACATATTTGTTTTCCGGTTGCTTGGAAATCTTATTGGGATTGCAAATATACATTATTGCACCTTGGGGAGGGGGGGGTCTGTTATACAACTATAGTGTTACTTTGCTTACAGAGAACATGCCTAAAGGTTTACTTTAAAGTATAATGTTTCTGGAAACAGACAGGGATGTTATCTTTTTGTTCACAATGTTTAGGAATCTTTTAGATGGTAGTGTGGAAGGCAATGGTAGTCAGATTCCGCGTTGATTTTCTTATATCAAATCTCAATGTAAGATCAGGATTTGTAAAAGTATGTTAAACAAAGCAGTATAACCTGATATATAGTGGCTGTAAAGCTTTCTGTTTGTTTGTGGTATGAAGGGAAAAAACATCCTTTAAATACATTTCTGCTTGAATTACAGGAATATTTTGTTATATTGATCAGGGAAAATCATCCACAGTTGTTTGTTATAGAAACCCTGTAACTATGGTAGTCAGAAAACAGACATAGTACGGAGGAACTCCAGATTTATTCCAGATTCATTGCCTATGGTTATTTTCCATAGTGCAACAAGAGTTTTGCAGGCCATGACTCTGCATAAGCTATACTAAAGGTCACAAGAATGAGGTACATGCATGGACAGACATCTCAAGTTCTAAAAGAGGGGTGAAAGAGTTATGTTACACTTCATCAGGGACAGAGGGGCCAGACTAAGTGCAGAATTAAAATTGTGGGTTTAATGATAAAAAGCAACATGGCAACACACAAGATAAAAGACTGATAGATGTATGATCCAATTATGGTCTGAAATAGAAGCAGTTGCTTCGAAATGCATTACCGCTCCCTTTACAGCAGTACGCCAATCATCTTGTTCCTGTGACATCACGTCAGGCCCGGCGCCATTTTGCGGTTCACACTGGTCACGGCCGTGATCGGCTGCTTTCTGGCTCCTGGCTCCATCACAAACATATCTGTGCTCGAGGCTGCCACGGCTTTTAGGATGATTTGGAGAGACTCCAGGACTGGCGAATACTATTATACATGCTTGTATGATTCATCTATCATGTGAGTTGCCATTTTGCTTTTTATCATTAAACCCACGATTTGAATGCTGCACTTAGTCTGGGGCCCCTTGTCCCTGCTTTTACCCACAGAGTCCACTGCTTCGCTCTAAGGGTGCTGCCTCCAGGTGCTGATCGAACATTTATCATGGACTAAGTTTACGGACTATTAACATTTATATGAGTTTTTTAATTGTTTATTCCAGTTGTTAATTAATAATTTTTTACCTATTTACATCAGTCTAGCGCCACTGTTCACCATTGATTTTGTATGTTACACTTAATAAATGAAGATATAGTAGAGGGGTTGAGCACCAACACATTAAATAGATTTACTAAAACTGGAGAGTGCAAAATCGGGTGCAGCTGTGCATGGAAGCCAATCAGCTTCTACCTTCATCTTGTTCAATTAAAATAGTTTTTTTTTCTCAATTTTATACTTACCTAGGTAGATGCACCATCTGTCCGATGCTGCATTTATCCCACGGTGCCTCTGCACTGAGAACTAAGCAGTTGAACACCGCAGATCGCTCAGTTCTGACAGCTCCCTGAGCAGAGAGCTGCAGACTGTCAGCCTGAGTGGCCGGCTCAGGCTTTCAGCGGCCCTCTGAGTGGCTGAGCCGGATGTCGGCCCAGGCATGCGGTGCCTGGACTGACTTCTGTGACATCAGCAGAGAGCGTATTTCAGCCCGCTCTCTGCTGAAAACGGGACACAGGAGTGCAAAACGAACTGCACTCTTGTGATCCATAGGCGAAGAACAGCCAAACGAGCTTTGGCTGTACTTCTTCATTTAAGCTTTAACAAAAAAAACCTGGAAGCTGATTGGTTTCTATGCAGAGCTGCATTGGATTTTGATCTCTTCGGTTTTAGTAAATCAACCCAATTGTTTTTTTGTTTTTTTAGTGTCAGGTATTAAAGGAAAGGAAGAAGCAGCTTCCTATATGCTTAGGGGGATTAGTGTTCTTTAAAGTGAACCTGTGCTATACCCATGCAAAGAGTATACTTTGATCCACCACAGCTACATTTTTAGTAAAGTTAACCTACCCGGTAACATCGTACTTTCAATTATAGGATACCATGTTTTTCACTGCCCTTTCTCCCATGTGACACTGTTGGAACTTGGGGATTGACCACACAGGCTTTTAAAACAGTTACATGGGGCAGTAAAAGCCAGTTGGTGAGGCATGGGGATAGTAAAGCCAATAGGTACGGCAAGTTGCATTTTATGAAGGAGGTCAGCCTTCCAGTATCTCCCAGGTAAGGTCACTTCCTCTGAGTCTTGCCAGTCCAGTCTCACCCATGCACATTGGTAATTGAGAGAGGAAGAGGTGGCAGCAAACAGGGTCCTTTGACAGTATGCATCAGTACCAAAAGTGTAATAGGCTAATGAGGCTCAGGCTAATGAACCTGAAGCAATGCAAATGATTCCATAAAACTCATTATAAACCGAATGGACAGTAGCTGTGTTACCTGGATAGTATTCACAGTTTCATCATTTTAATGGAGAGGTTCTTGAAAGACTCATATCTAAATCTGTTCTGTACAATTTTGAATGTCAGCTAAGCTAAGAAAAAAAATAGCACAAGAGAAAAAAGGCATACTAAAATATGTAAAGAAAGAAATCTGGCTTTCGTCTACATTCTGAACTGACTTAACCGCATCCGCGAGTTTCCTTTTGTCTCGGTAGTCTTCTTTCTATCGGGCTACCATTATAAATGTGTTTGCTTGCTGCATGTCAAACAAGTTTAATAATATGAATCAAGAAAGGCAGTATGCTTCCTGGCAGGAGCAAAGTCTGTACAGATAATTGAATACATTTGTTTCTGGTTAGGAGTGTGTGTCTCCAAGGCAAATTGGCATTTTCCTTTGTAAGACAACAGACAGTCATTAAGTGAGTTTTGATTCTATATGTAGATAGATAGCTATTTTCTTTCTTGGAATACCAAGTTAGGATTATGAAATTCATTTTTCTTTTTTTAATGTGACATTTCATAGTATGTTGCTTGCATCCCTGTAAAAATATGTCGTTGTCCCTCCCGCAGCGTACTCTGTACTTTAGTCTCCATTTAAACCTAAAATTTAAGCATTTTAGGCTGACGTTCCAAACCTCATTTTGTTTTATCCTTCAATTACTTGAATTTCTTTAGTACAAATAAAAGTAGGACCAAGAGTTCTGTCACCACAGCTTTTAAAGGAATAACTAACACAAAGTTTTGCTAAACTTGAGCAATTTTTAAATGATCAAGTAGGAAATGGAAATATATAAAAAGCAGTGAACAGCGTTCACAGACATATGAAAAAAATATTTTTTCCAGTATCTCAGTACCTTAACGGAATTAAAGATACTTCAGATAAAGATGCGGTAAAAGGTACAGAATGTTCCTACATGTACCTGATTTCCCAGTTATCCAAAAATAGAATATGTATCTATATTCGGTTTTATTAAAGCTGATCTCCAGACAGGCAGCTAAACATACTGTACATAAAATACAAGGGAGCTATCTTTACTGCCAAAGGATTTAAAACTGTACATCCAGTCCTGAGATTTACACAGTACAGTTCTGGCAGGGCTGGAGACTTGATTTTTCTCAGCTGTAATTAAGTAATACTTACAAGTCTTGTCCTTCCCCTATGGACAGTGAACGGAGAAGTGACAGACTGATGGACTCTTCTCTTTGTCACTTTTAGGCAGTGGTGTCGTTAAGCGATGGCTATTGAGGCTGGAGCCCCGAATCTGGGGCCCATAGCCCCAAGACAAGGGCCGGTCCTTCAATGAGTGACCCGGGCTGTCTGACACAGTGCTTCCCACACAGCCGCGGCACTCTCACTGAGTACTTTGCTCTCGGTGCTTCACTGACAGCCAGAGAAGGGAGATTAGTGTGAGAGTGAGTCTCCTCCCTTGCTCCGCCCATATCATAGAGATGGGAGGAACTTTCTCACTCAGAGCTCCTGAGCAGCTGAGTGCAGACCGAGGGTGAGGGGGAAAACTCTGTATACCCAGCCACTCCCCTCTCTGTATACCCAGCCTCTCCCCTCTATGTATACCCAGCCTCTCCCCTCTCTGTATACCCAGCCTCTCTCTTCTCTGTATACCCAGCCTCTACCCTCTCTGTATACCCAGCCTCTCTCTTCTCTGTATACCCAGCCTCTCCCCTCTCTGTATACCCAGCCTCTGCCCTCTCTGTATACCCAGCCTCTGCCCTCTCTGTATACCCAGCCTCTCCCCTCTCTGTATACCCAGCCTCTCCCCTCTCTGTATACCCAGCATCTCCCCTCTCTGTATACCCAGCCTCTCCCTTCTCTGTATACCCAGCCTCTCCCATCTCTGTATACCCAGCCTCTGCCCTCTCTGTATACCCAGCCTCTGCCCTCTCTGTTTACCCAGCCTCTCCCCTCTATGTATACCCAGCCTCTCCCCTCTCTGTATACCCAGTCTCTCCCCTCTCTGTAGACCCAGCTTCTCCCCTCTCTGTATACCCAGCCTCTCCCCTCTCTGTATACCTAGCCTCTCCCCTCTCTGTATACCCAGCATCTCCCCTCTCTGTATACCCAGCCTCTCCCTTCTCTGTATACCCAGCCTCTCCCCTCTCTGTATACCCAGCCTCTGCCCTCTCTGTATACCCAGCCTCTGCCCTCTCTGTTTACCCAGCCTCTCCCCTCTATGTATACCCAGCCTCTCCCCTCTCTGTATACCCAGCCTCTCCCCTCTCTGTATACCCAGCCTCTCTCTTCTCTGTATACCCAGCCTCTCCCCTCTCTGTATACCCAGCCTCTCTCTTCTCTGTATACCCAGCCTCTCCCCTCTCTGTATACCCAGCCTCTGCCCTCTCTGTATACCCAGCCTCTCCCCTCTCTGTATACCCAGCCTCTCCCCTCTCTGTATACCCAGCCTCTCCCCTCTCTGTATACCCAGCATCTCCCCTCTCTGTATACCCAGCCTCTCCCTTCTCTGTATACCCAGCCTCTCCCATCTCTGTATACCCAGCCTCTGCCCTCTCTGTATACCCAGCCTCTGCCCTCTCTGTTTACCCAGCCTCTCCCCTCTATGTATACCCAGCCTCTCCCCTCTCTGTATACCCAGCCTCTCCCCTCTCTGTATACCCAGCATCTCCCCTCTCTGTATACCCAGCCTCTCCCCTCTCTGTATACCCAGCCTCTCCCCTCTCTGTATACCTAGCCTCTCCCCTCTCTGTATACCCAGCATCTCCCCTCTCTGTATACCCAGCCTCTCCCTTCTCTGTATACCCAGCCTCTCCCCTCTCTGCATACCCAGCCTCTGCCCTCTCTGTATACCCAGCCTCTGCCCTCTCTGTTTACCCAGCCTCTCCCCTCTATGTATACCCAGCCTCTCCCCTCTCTGTATACCCAGCCTCTCCCCTCTCTGTATACCCAGCATCTCCCATCTCTGTATACCCAGCCTCTCCCCTCTCTGTATACCCAGCTTCTGCCCTCTCTGTATATCCAGCCTCTGCCCTCTCTGTATACCCAGCCTCTCCACTCTCTGTATACCCAGCCTCTCCCCTCTCTGTATAACCAGCCTCTCCCCTCTATGTATACCCAGCATCTCCCCTCTATGTATACCCAGCCTCTTCCCTCTCTGTATACCCAGCCTTTCCCCTCTCTGTATATCCAGCCTTTCCCCTCTATGTATACCCAGCCTCTCCCCTCTCTGTATACCCAGCCTCTCCCCTCTATGTATACCCAGCCTCTCTCCTCTCTGTATACCCGGCATCTCCCCTCTCTGTATACCCAGCCTCTCCCCCCTCTGTATACCCAGCCTCTCCCCTCTATGTATACCCAGCATCTCCCCTATATGTATACCCAGCCTCTCCCCTCTCTGTATACCCAGCTTCTCCCCTCTATGTATACCCAGCCTCTCCCCTCTCTGTATACCCAGCCTCTCCCCTCTATGTATACCCAGCCTCTCCCCTCTATGTATACCCAGCCTCTCCCCTCTCTGTATACCCAGCCTCTCCCCTCTATGTATACCCAGCCTTTCCCCTCTCTGTATACCCAGCCTCTCCCATTTCTGTATACCCAGCATCTCCCCTCTCTGTATACCCAGCCTCTCCCCTCTCTGTATACTCAGCCTCTCTCCTCTCTGTATACCCAGCCTCTCCCCTCACTGTATACCCAGCCTCTCCCCTCTCTGTATACTCAGCCTCTCTCCTCTCTGTATACCCAGCCTCTCCCCTCTCTGTATACCCAGCCTCTCCCCTCTCTGTATGCCCAGCCTCTCCCCTCTCTGTATACCCAGCATCTCCCCTCTCTCTATACCCAGCATCTCCCCTCTCTCTATACCCAGCATCTCCCCTCTCTGTATACCCAGCATCTCCCTTCCCTGTATACCCAGCATCTCCCTTCCCTGTATACTCTAGCCTCTCTGTATACACTAGCCTGTCTTCTATATACACTAGCCTCTCTGTATGTAACAGTCTGCATCTTGTGGCAGGTAACATGACAAGCTCTGTGGTGACCCCAATGTAAGGGGAGGCTTTCTGGGGACTCTGATATCATGAGGGGTGGCTTTGGGTACCCTGATTTAATGATAATATATAATGTTACACACACACACATTATATACATGTGAATGCCCGCCCAAGAGTATGACTTTCTTTACTTCGCTGCTATGGGCTCTAGCCCCAGATCTTTTGTAGACCTAGCAACACCCCTCCTCTTAGGGATTGCAAGATATATATATACAGGTATAGCTATGTAAAATATTAAAAATAAGTGCCCATACTGTGTAAAAACCAGTAATGCATTGTCTCACCCAGCTCTGCATATTATTATTATTAATAATATTATTAATATACAGGTTTTATATAGCGCCAACAGTTTATGCAGTGCTTTACAACATAAGGGCAGACAATACAGATACAATACAATTTAATATAGTAGGAATCAGAGCATATTCTCAGCACTGTGTCTAAAATCAGAGTCATTATGCTGCCAGGGAGACACAAAAGAATACAAAGATATAATAATGTCTTATCTTATCTCCCTGATATTCTATCCTTTCTCCCTCATTGGCATCAATGTCAGCAATTGTCAGCCTTCCCCTCTAGCTGAGCCAAGACATACAACTAAAGCCTGGTACACACTATGAGGTTTTTTTCGTTCAACCTGGTGGGTTAAATGGAAAAAATAATTTGTCAGCGCCAGTCGGAGCCACTGTACTAACTATGCGAAGTTAGTATAGTGATCTCCCCTGCTGAGCTGTTGTGTTCTGACAGGGGGATGGCCCCGCCAGAACACTCCAATCAGCTCTCTCCGCCATTGCCTGAGAGCACTGATCGGGAGTCGGTCAGCTGCTGGTTTTCCAGCATGCTGGGTTGACAGAAACCAGCCAAACAGCCGGCTTATATCAGACCAGCTGATATACACTTGGGCCAAATATCGGCCAGTTTCTATTGAATCGGCCGATGTCCCCCAACATTCGACCTGTGTGTACGGGGCTTAAGGCTGGAAATGCACACATTTTAATTATAGAAAGTGACATATAGTTTTTGAGAGCAAAGAGAGGGGGAAAGTTTCCAATAGGAAGTGACTGCTCTGGGTGTCAACAAAATGGGGACCTCCAGCAAGAAAAAACAGGAGCAATGCTGGATGCAATTTACAGCATACACTAATATTGGCAGTATAATTATTAACGTGGAATGTATGTTCTTTTGTTAAAAAACATTATTGTTATCAAACTGTTATGGGCAAGTTCCACTTTAAAGAATACAGATCTAACCCCACTTTAAATAAAAATAGTCAGAAAATAATATAAATTGACTCCTGTTTGCTGTAGCCTAATTACCAGTATTTTGCCAATATCTTACTCTTTAGAGTGGGAAAGTTAGAGGTCACCTGAAGTACGATAGTTGTTACTTCATGACCTCCCATTGTCTCTAGTATGGAGTGGTCTTTGTAGAGGGACAGACAGTTGACACGACTAGGATAAAATGTATTTCTATGAAGATGGGAGGGGGCAGAGAGAAGAGCAGGAGTTCGCTTATCAGGAGCAAAACAATGGTGATCAGTTTCCCACCTGCCAAACGACTGTTTAACCGGCAGTGGGCAGCTGGCCAGCTACAGAGACACCCACAGACAAAAGGAAAAAAAAGTAATCTCAATTCTTTAGGTACTTTATGGTTGTCCATGAACAATCCAATTCTGCCCTCTTTCCAACACCCATTACAACATTTGGATAAGAGTCAGTCCTTCCTTGGGTACACATTTGTTGGTGAAATTGACAGCTTCTAACACAGGAAGTGAACATATTTTTATGAATATTTTTTAGAAAATGTTGGAGAGACTAAGCCAACTCTTCCCTCTTTGTAAAGCCGCAAGCGTGCTGCATCTCATCAGTGGAGTACAATGGAGGGGGGCCAATATGATCAGGGATTGGGAGATGTTTCCTTGCCTGTCATTCCCACTGAGACATCTGCCCATCTATGTACACACACTTAGAAAAGCCAGGCATTGAAGTTTTACCTCCTAAATGTGCCTGGTTGTTAGAGTCATGAGAAGCCATTGACATTGGGGTCATGTGATATGCTCCGGGCGGGTGCAGAGTTGTTTTGAAAGAAATATCACATTAAATGTGTATTAAAAGTATTAATAGAAAGTTGTTATTTTTCGAGATGCCTAATAACCTTTAATTAGCAATATATTAACTTGTTTCACAGTGGTCTTTTGGGACCAGTAAGCAGCTGACACTGCAAAATGTTTTTTTTTCTAAATGTCAAACCCATTTCAGTGTTTTTCCAGGATGCCAGAGAGCAAATGGCATGTGCTATATCAATGGCATGACTTGTGAAAAATCAGGAGTGATGGCAAGCATTGCTAAATGGACTCGGCTGTATATTTATTTTACACAGAATAGTGGCACACCAGAGCGAGTCCTGCACCTGTGTTTACATTAGTCATCATGCTGCTCAAAATCACATAAAAGTAAATGTAGCATTTAATCTTGCACACATAATATTGTCAACTTCTCAGAGAATATAATAAATTAAGGAAATGTTCATATGTGATATGTTCAGATATTGATCTTGGAGGACATGTCCAGCTCTAATAAAACCTAGTGCTATTTGCATAGGATAGCTCTGTAAGACCTGGTTCACGAGGTGTTTTAAGTGTACTGCCACCAGCCGAGTGAGTTTGGGTGTGAGAATAACTATGAATGTGAACTGGTTTAGTATATCCCACCACTAAAAAAGACTATTTTGAACATCATTGCTCAGTGTATAGCATTTGCTTTGCATTAAGCTATCCTAAACATTGCCTGCACTGTCAGTCCTGCACTCTGTCTCTGTAGGACCCATTGACCTGTATTCCACTTCTAAATACATACCAATAGACTACTAGAGCAATGAGGAATCCCATCAGAAGTAAGCAGACAAATCTTGGTCAAGGCCTAAAGGTCCACATCAGATTTACTGAGGGCTTTATAAAGGAAACCTCTGCCATTGCTGACCTCTGTCCAAGAATTTAATTTGTCTGGCTGTCGAAAACACCAATACTTTTTGAGTCACTGATCATGAACAAGCTTGAGGATTAGAAAGAATGATGTCAGAATTCTCAATTTGCTGGCTTGTTTAATGTCAATGTCTCAAAATGACTGGAGCCCATAGTATGATTTCACATACAAGCCAATAGCATTTTCAGAAGGAGAGGTCAGCAGTGGCACCATTCATATTTTCTCTGAAAAGGTTTCCTTAAAAAAGTGCTGTGGCACTTTGGGTTATAAAATGTTACTTTTCAGACCAACTGCAATGAAGTATTTTAAAGCAGACCTTGCATAAAGATGCAGTACTGTGGGTATAAGCCCCCCAAAATAGCTTAAATTGCAATTATTGATCATTATTGGTCATCTTATTGGTTGCTTAGGAAGACAATTTGAACTGCACAACCTTTCCACAATGTCATCATCTATTCAGATATCATTGGGATGGGAAATTTAATTTCATGGTGACAATATCTAATCATGGAAAAAGTCAACATGTGACTTTTCTGCATGCTGAATGATTTTGCAGCTAACAATGATGATATTGATCTAATTGGTGTACTCATTATTATTTATTTTTTAACAAATAAAGTACTCAGATATTATACGTGTATGATTTTAGAATTTTTGAAGAACATCAGCATGCCTCATTTTGAATGGCCTTGTTCTAGAGATATACTGTTTTCGTAGAACTTCCTATGATAATTGATCACAAGTTAATGACTAGTAATGATTTTCAAGTAAATTTTCCAAGATCACCATCTCTCAACTAAAGCGCAACTTTGTTTCTGAATTCCACTATATTAGCGGTTAATTAATGAATGGCATAATGTAAATTGTCAGCAAACTGCAAGAATGAAATATGAGGCAAAATAGAACATATTTGGCAGCGCCAGTTGGCTTCCTCCCTCTCACTGTAATATATCATAGTGTACATGCATGGAATAATTTCATCAGAATTCTAATTAAACAGTTCTCGTAAATTACCGTACTTTCTCTGCATTGCTTCAAGGTGATTCTGTATACAAATGAGCTTTCTGCTCATCTTCTTTCTCCACTGGTGGATTTGGCTGAACAGAAAGCAAAATGGCTTCCTCTTCTTTTCTGATCTTAATGACCATTCACAAGGACTGGAGATGGTCCACTCACCTACTCACCTTTATTTTTCAAAGCTGCATTAAAACCACTTAAATTTGACCGATTGCCATAGGGAATATGGACTGTTCTGCATTTTAATAATTAGGACCCTAATTTTCTCCCTCTGACATATGCTTATTTTTAGGGATTGTACAGATGCAGATTATTTGCATCATTACCAGATGTCTACTAATTCACTGTATTGAAGACAAATAATAAATGAGGACCTGATTTCCTTATTATCATTTCATGCTATAAATGGATACTGACTTTTTTTTTTTTGTTTTCAAAAAGTTTTTTTATTTTATTTTTTAAGAATAACAGAGAGAGGGTTACAAATCCAAGACAATCAGTGGATTGAATACAAGGGTGTAAGGATACAAATTATATGAAAAGACAAAGTACAAATATATGCTGTTGAGTTATACATATCTGTTGGAGCTATTGAGCTATTCTGAAAGTCTGAGATTTAGCTAAATAGAAGAGACATATCTAGAGACTAAATCGAGGGAAAAGAAAAAAAAAAAAAGTCCGAAGCGAGAAAAGAGAACTTACAGAATCAAAATGAAAAGAAAAGAGAACCATAGGTCAGTCAGGTTTGGAGCCTAAATAAGAACCAAGGGTTCCAGATAGCATCATGTTTAGGTATAGTGTCATGTAGGGTGTGGTAGATTTTATCTGCCAACATCATGTGATCTATTCTTGCAATAACTTGAGAATATGGTACTGAAGCCGATTTCCAGTGTAGAGCAACCATCCAATGAAAAGCTATACAGATAGAGTGGATCAGTTTAATCAAAGGTTTAGGGGTGTCTGAAGGGGATTGAAATAATAAGCAGTGTTGGTATGAGATATTAAGAGGTTTGCCCGCTAGTTTGTCCATAACTTTAAGGATCTCATTCCAAGTTGGACGTAGTTTCTCACAATCCCAAAATATGTGGAGAAATGAGCCTTGTTGCATGCATCCCCTAAAACAGAGAGGGGATGATTGTGGGTAGATCTTGTGAATTCGCATTGGGGTGTAGTACCAGCGTGTTATTAGTTTAATAGCAGTTTCACGGACCATGATGGATTTAGTGCATTTGCGTAGGTTCTGCCAGCCCTTCACCCAGTCAATGTCATCTACCTCAGAATCTAGTTCCGATTCCCATTGAGATCTATATTTTAGGGTTGTACTCTCTGAGTTAGCTTCCAGATTGATATAGACTAGTGAAATCAGACCTTTTTGGCGGGGTGAGTCGTGACATATGTCTTCATATAGAGTGGTGGAGGTCGCCACAGGTCCAGTGTAGTGTTTTTGGAAGAAGTGACGTATTTGTAAGAAGTGATAGAATTCAGTGTTTGGAATCTGGTATGTGGATTGTAACTGAGAAAAAGAGATAAAGTTTGAGTTTATAAAAAATTTATCTAACGTAATTAGTTTTAGGTCAATCCAGAGTTGAAAAGAGGAGGGTCTGTCAAAGGCTAATGGGAATCTAGAATCTCCTAGGAATGAGGCACCTAGAGGGACAGCTGAAATGAGGTTGTATGTTTTTTTATATGTGTCCCAAAGTTGAAGGCCGTCTTGTGTGATCAGATTTTTAATGCCTACTTCTGATCTATTTTGATTGTTTGACCACATAAGGCCAGGGAGATATAGAGGAGCAATGGATTCGCTTTCAAATTGCACCCAAGGGACTCTGGAGTTATGAATATTCCATTGCGCTTGTTGGGTATATCTACTGGCTAGGTAGTAAAGCCATATTTGAGGAACCCCTAGACCACCCCTTTTGGAAGAACGGTAAAGGACTTCTTTGGCAAAGCGTGGGGGTTTGTCTTTCCATATGAATCTATTAAGCAACACCTGAATAGTATGGAGGTATGTTTTAGAAATTTTAAGAGGCAGGGATCTAAAAAGGTAGAGGAGTTTAGGAAGAATAGTCATCTTGAGAGCAGTGATTCTGCCCAGAAATGAAATGTGAAGGTGTGACCATAGTTTGAGGATACCTTTTAATTTGGAAACCATAGGTGGGAAATTTACTTCAAAGAGTCTGCGGTAATCCTTAGTCAGGTTGATTCCCACATATTGAAGGTGAGAATCTGCCCAGATAAAGGGATAGACTGACTGAAGATGTTTGATACTGACTTTTTTAATATCTTTTATTGGTAGTATCATCGTATTTCTTAGCAATTTAGAGTTGAGTATACATTAAAGCTATATGCAGTATTAACTATACAGAATTTTACAGGAAACAGATGATAAGTTGGTCATGCTTATTAGAGATTACAGTCTAATAGCCTGTTGACATTTCTGAAGGCACCTGTTAAAGTTCTTGTGAACCTCTATAACTAGTCAGGTGGTTTCAGCACTTTGACATTAGCTTGAGAATTTGACATTAGCTTGAGGGGGGGGCTTGATGCTTGGTTAAATACTGTACATGCTGCGTTTTAATCACACGTGAATGTAAAATGCTTTATCTGCTTGGTAGACACCTTGGACACTACACCAATCCCACTACTGTGTGTAGTACTTATATATAATTCTTCATGAGCACACCTTTCCTCTGAAGTTAATTTATAAAAGAAATACAGTAGTCACCAATAGCGATCCAAGTAATCCAATTAAGGTTTTGGAACCTTAAAGTCTTTGCCTTGATAGAGTAACCATAGACAGTACTCTACTTTTGATTTGATATTCATGCCTACTAGGTTTTTCAATACATTTATTTCTTTGCATGTAAGGAAAATGTGCTGGTAAAGAGTATGTTATTAAAGCATCCATAGATAGAGGCTCCTATCCTTTTTATGATTAAAGATTCTCAATAGATGGCCCATTAAGTCCCCTTCCTCTTCACCAGACTATTAAAATCATCATCATCACAAGTCCTTCACAAAATGTCAGTAGTTTGGCTTATATTATATTTTTATTTATGGATAGCTAGAAACAGAAAACATAAAGATAAATCATATTAATTTGATCATAGAATAAATAAAGAATACACAATCTAGCGACAGCTAGTGAGATTTTCATTGTCGATTTGGTGCAATCAATACATGAAATCGAGGTCTAGCTAATGACAATGTTACATGTCACCTGCCACAAATCAATTTCTCTGCTTTGATTTCAGGTTCAATAATGCAGAGATTTTCCTATACCCCCTCATTTGGTTCTCCTACTCCCTGCTATAAACCATCAGACATTGTGCATTGACTTGTGCACCCATTTATTTTGAATTACATGTCTGTTACACCTTCGTGGAAGCCCATCAAGTGCACCTTCAGATTAATCAGTCTCTGAAATGTCTATGTACTCATACATTAAAACATTTTCTTTTCCTATACTATCGTAAACCAGTAATAAGAAACAGTGTGGGTTATTAAAGAAAGGCAAATCCACTTTGCACTGAAAGTGCACTTGGAAGTGCAGTCGCTGTAGATTTGAGGGAAAGATCTGAAATGAGGGGAAGCTCTGCTGATTTTATCATCCAATCATGTACAAGCCAAAATGCTGTTTTTTATTTCCCCCTCTCTGATCTACAGCGACTGCACTTCCAAGTGCACTTTCAGTGCAATTTCAAGTGCACTTTGCACTTGTAGTTTGCACTTGTAGTGCAAAGTGGATTTGCCTTTTGTAAATAACCCCCAGTATGTCAGTTTAAATTATGAATAGATGGACAGTGATACAAAAAACAAGTTTGTCCCAGGATTTCAACAGTGAACTTTAGCTATGATTATATCAGGGTTGTAATAACTGACCACAACTGTGTGTTGCATGTGGCAAATTAAAATGTGCCTTTTATCTTATGGACATGCCAATTTTTGTTTCAGACTTCAGCTACTAAATTAAAAACACACATAGATGGCAGTTATCTCAAAAATCTTAATTGTGCTGCTAGCAGAATGTTACAGCAATGCTAATATAATTTTTTTTCCTCAACAGTTTTGAGAGATGACTTCAGACAAAACCCTTCAGATGTGATGGTAGCAGTGGGAGAACCAGCCGTCATGGAATGTCAGCCTCCTCGAGGTCATCCTGAGCCAACAATATCATGGAGAAAAGACGGGACGCCAATTAGCGACAAAGATGAAAGAATAACAGTAAGTAATATAGCCTGTATGCTTCAGTTTTATTGTCTCTAAGATTTTTTTTTTTAAAGGGTAAGTGTAATGCCTCCACTTCAATGTTTGAGGCTCCCTAAATGACAGTGGCGGCTGGTGCTCCATTTTTTTGGGGGGGCGCAAACAAAGCCCCAACCAACCCCATACCACCCCCCCCCCCCCACCCGTCACTCGCCAGCATTAGGGCCTACAGATAGATAGACACTGGGTGGGAGAGTTAGACAGACAGAGACTGGGTGGGATAGATAGATAGATAGATAGATAGATAGATAGATAGATAGATAGATAGATAGATAGATAGATAGATAGATAGATAGATAGATAGATAGATAGATAGATAGATAGATAGATAGACATCTATTCCTATATACTGATCTCCAAGTATACACCGCTGGGATCTGTAGTAGGATTTTATATAAACCCATGTATTTCATATTATTCATATTTATTTTTATGTGTTATTAATACCAGTAGTAGTAGTATCAATATCAATAGTAGTATCAATAGTAGTAGCAGTAGTAGTAACAGTAGTAGTAGTATCAGTAGTATTAGTATCAATAGCAATAGTAGTAGTAGTATCAATAGTAGTATCAATATCAAAAGTAGTATCAATAGTAGTAGCAGTAGTAGTAACAGTAGTAGTAGTATCAGTAGTATTAGTATCAATAGCAATAGTAGCAGTAGTAGTATCAATAGTAGTATCAATATCAAAAGTAGTAGTATCAATATCAATAGTAGTAGTATCAATATCAATAGTAGTAGTATCAATATCAATAGTAGTATCAATATCAATAGTAGTATCAATATCAATAGTAGTATCAATAGTAGTAGTAACAGTAGTAGTAGTATCAGTAGTATTAGTATCAATAGCAATCGTAGCAGTAGTAGCATCAATAGTAGTATCAATATCAAAAGTAGTAGTATCAATATCAATAGTAGTAGTATCAATATCAATAGTAGTAGTATCAATAGTAGTAGTAGTATCAATATCAATAGTAGTAGCAATATCAATAGTAGTAGCAATATCAATATCATTAGTAACAGTGAGATAGATAGGGAGAAATAGATATAGATAGAGAGATATAGATAGAGAGATATAGATAGAGAGATATAGATATAGATAGAGAGATATAGATAGAGAGATATAGATATAGATAGAGAGATAAAGATAGAGAGATATAGATAGAATGTGTGTGAATCCAGAGAGAGGATTAGACAGATAGAAGTGTTGGGGTTCCCCTCCATCCAGCAGAACTTTTCCTCCCCTCCCCCCCAGCACTCACCTGGAAGACAGCCCAGCACAGTGAGTCTGGCTCCATCCTTCTCCCCGTACATTGAGACGGCTCTTGCTCTGACTCTGAGGACAAACTCCGGCTCTCTCACTCTCCCTATGGCTCCGAGGCAGCATTCTCTAACCTCGGTGTGACTGTGTAGTCACACAGCAGTAGAGGAGTCCGCTCCTCATGCTTCCTCTGCTCGGGCGCACTGGGAAATAAAAAGCGGAAGTGACATCATAACTTGAAGGTCACTGAAAGTCCCGGCCATCTAACACATATAATATGCGGAAACTACTCGGCGCGATGGATTGCGCCACAAGGCGGGTTAAAAGCCCGCAAATGAAGCGCCGCGTCTACAATCTTGTGATTGCATAGACGTGGCGCTTCCCGTAGTGCACTGCGCCCGCTGCCCGAACGCAGTGCACTTATGGACCTTTGTTCGAATTCTTTTCATTTTTTAAAGGGCCAGTTTTAAATTTTTTTTTTTTTCATTTTTTTTTGCAGAGGAGGGGGCGGTGCCCAGGCGCCCCCTATGGACGGGCCGCCACTGCTAAATGATGTAAGCTGGGTACATAGTTACATAATATGTACAACCCCAATTCCAAAAAAGTTGAGACGCTGTGTAAAATCTACATAAAAACAGAATGTGACCCGTAATGTCCTCTGTTTATACGCTTGTTATTACGCTGACCTCCCCACAAGGAAGTAGCTTGTAACTGTTTTCATTACATGCTTTCTTCCTTCTTAATTCAAAACTTAATCAAAAAAGAAAAAACAGAATGCAAAGATTTGCAAATCTTGTAACTCCATATTTTATTCACAATAGAACATAGAAAACATATCAAATGTTTAAAGGGAGAAAACGTACCATTTAAAAAAAAAAAAAAAAGGTAATTTTGAAATTGAAGGCAGCAACACATCTTAGAAAGGTTGGGACATAGCATACAGTTATCATTTTATAGTGGCAATATTACAAACTTGCTTACAGCTGTTTCAGGCTCTTTAGTCTTCAGAAGTGCAAGTGACTTTACTGGCTCCATGAAAAACAAAATCTTATTTAAATGCTTCTTGAAAATTAGAAAACACTAGTAGTCAAAAAGATGATTGAAAGCAAAACGATTGTCAAGTGTATGGTCTGCATAAAAAACAAAACATGTTTTTAATAAATAAAGGTTTTAAAGTAAACCTATAGCCAGGCTAAAGAAATTCAAGTATCTAATATTCTTTACAGGCAGTAAATAAGCTGGATTCACCCTTTTGTTTGCACACTTTCATACATTTTACATGTGTCGTTAACAATCATGTACAGTAAAAGCTTGGTTTGAGAGCAACTTGAGAGCATTTTGCAGACAAGCAACATTTTTAAATACATTTTGACTTAATATACGAGCGATGTCTTGATATACAAGTAGTGCCACATCACAACAGAGTATAAAACAGAACAGGGGCGCCTCTAAGTGTAGCAATATGGTTACATTTAATGAAGGTACAACATTTAGCAACTCACATGGTTGATGATTAAAACAGGCAAGTATGCGGGTATCCAGGGTAAAGCTGTCAACATAGATCATCCATCTACATCATCCCTTCCACACTGCGCTCCATTAAAGCTTCAAGCCTCGCTTTTAAATCGCTCTACTGCAGGGTAGTCTTCCCGGTCATTATTGCAGACGGACATCGGTGAGAGACGGTGGTGCGGGGGATGGTCTATGTGGACAGCTTTACCCCGGATGCCTGTATACTTAGATGTGTCTGTTTTAATCATCAACCATGTGAGTTGCTAAATGTTGTACCTTCACTAAATGTAACCATATTGCTACACTTAGAGGCGCCTCTCTTCTCTTTATATTCTGTAGCTCCTGCTGGATTTTGCTTCTAATCCCCTTGTGGAGGCTTCCATTTGTGGATGGACATTTTATGGTTACACAATCACATTGCTATAATCTTTTTATATGGACTATAAACTGAAGGACGTATGAATAAAAGGTTGTGGAAGAATCATCTGAGCTTCCATTATTTCTTATGGGGGAATTCGCTTTGATATACAAGTGCTTTGGATTACAAGCATGTTTCCGGAACAAATTATGCTCACAATCCAAGTTTTTACTGTAATGTCCTGCACTGTCTTCCCAGATAGCAAGGATAACTTGCCACAAATTGGTGGACCTGTTAAATTGTAAGTCTGATAACTTGCTGCACATTTTCACTGGCAAGATGTACACTTGCAGAGCACTTGAAGCTTTTAGCTGACACTTTTCCAATTTTTAGCAAATTTCCGTGGCAAGTCTCTAGCAAGAGCAAAGTTGCAGTGGTGAGTCTACAGCAAGATAAACTGGCCACACTAGGCACAAGAGCACAGTATGGTCTTTTTTTCTAGCTATGCTGGGAAGCCAGTTTGCTCTCCTCCAATGATCAGACTTGTCCTGACACCCCCCTGCCCCCCCACCCTGCACATCCTTTCACAGGGAAGGTCAGTGTATTGCTGTTTCTCCTTTCCAAGCTCTTATGTAGTTTAGAACAGAGGGAATGTGATCACTAAAAAAAAGGGAAAAGGTATTTATAATGTTTTTATTTGTGTTTTATATCTATACACAAATGTTTAGTCTTTGTTTCTATTTTAACTGAATAGGTTGTTTTACAAGGTGGGGGTTTACAATCACTTTAACCAAACAACTAAACAACAAGATCTAAAGGTTTCAGTATGAAATGTATGATAAGTTCACAATATTTAGAATAATAAAACTCCCCCCCATCCCAATCGATGCATCAAAGGATCAGCAGCATAGTTTTTCTCTGTAGAATTCATTGTATTTGCTGCCCAGTCTGTTCAGGTCTGACATAGAAATAAACAGCTGGGTCGCATTGTAGTGCCACATGAATCGAGTGGATGGTATATTTATAAAATGCGTCTGTAAAACCTTCCCCTTTTTATTTTCTTGATCTGTTTGGTAACCGATGGAATGGTAAATCCACAAAATGTAAAGCTACAAATGATTTAAAAAAAGCACAGCATCATCTTTTACATTTTACAAAAAAAAGGGATATATTGTTTGTTTTTTTTCTTCATTAAAATGCATTTTCCCCCAAAAAAATTGGGTTTGAAAAACCGCTGCACAAATGTCGTGTGACATAAAAAATTGCAACAATTGCCATTTTATTCCCTAGGATCTCTGCTAAAAAACAAATATCATGTGGGGGTTCTAAGCAATTTTCTAGCAAAAAATACTGATTTAAACTTGTAAAATTGTAAACAAAAAGTGCCAGAAAAAGCCTGCTCGACAAGTGGTTAAACTAATAGGCTTATTTATAAAGAAACTAAATAAAAATGTACCTCTTTTTTTTGTTGCTTTTCTTTTTTTCACCCTTTGCACCTCTTAAATAAAATGTCACAGTTATTTGATTTGCCTAACATTTCACTGCATTAAATTACTGCATATACAGAAAATACATCTTTTATTTTAACCAATTCATAAGCAGGTAGCAATAACTCCTCCAACAATAAACTATTTATAGGATTTATTAGACCACATACGTACTATAAAGCCTCAAGTTCCCCAATGACTTACCATCAGATCATAGATAATTATTGTAATAAGTAGATTGTGGAATCATGGGAGATTCCCACACGGTAGTTCACATGCTTACACTGTTATTTACTGCCACTTTTTAAATGTAAAATTGTCAATGTAATGGCATTGGATATCAGTTCACCAAGATGAGGGTAGCATTTTTATTCTACCATAAGACACAAATAATTCATTCTTGCATGAACTACAACTCTTTTTGAGGGAGTCTAGTACCCATCAGCCCTAGACTGCTGGGTTAAAAGACGTGGTATCTATATTTGTAATGTTTTTATGAATTAGTGCTCTGTTCAGCTGTTATGTGATATACTGTGTATATATATATATATATATATATATATATATATATATATATATATATATATATATATATAGCAGTAAAAGCCACAGGATTCCCCAAGTAGCACATATTCTAATTAAAATGATTGAGAAACTCCAAATCAGTGACTAGTCCCTTATCAGCAAAATGAAGTAATGCTGTTCGTAATTCCGAGACAGATGGTACAAGCAAAAAAGCACAGTATTAGAGTCTGAAATTTCCAAAGCATATGGATCAACATCTTGATGCACTGTTTCCGTATAATCAAAAATACTTATCAACAAATCAGCACACTTACACTTTTTCCAGTTTAATTGCATAATTTCCAGAATTGGTAATTGTTTGCTCAAATGAAGCATAGGAGATGATTAATGCCATAAATATATACTACAAATATCCCCTTAAAATTTTTACCTCAAATTTTTGTTTTGTTTTATTATTTGTAGTTTTCAATTTTGTTTTACTTTTTATTTTTATATTGTATTTGACTTTTTATTTTTTATGTTTACACTGTCTCTTTATTTTATATTTTTATATTTTTTAATCACTTTAATTCCTCTTAAAAGGAATGTAAAAATGTAAACATCCCTTGTAATAGAAATAAGGATGACAGGTCCTCTTTATGGAGAGATCTGGGGTCAAAAAGACCCCAGGTCTCTTCTTTACCTATAAAAGCAAAAGCTAAAAAAAAAATAAAAAAATAATATTTTGCTTTTAGAAAAAAAAAAAAATTACTTCCAGCCTGGACCGGAAGTGACATCATGACATCGCTCCACTCCTCCAAGGCCATAGAGGCAATCAAAGAGTATCTACTCTCCTTGATCACCTATGGGGGGTTGCACTCTAGTGGCTCATTAGTACATATTGCGATTAACAAGTGGTTAACTCTAAATTGTGGGGTACTCTTCAGTGTAAAAGCCACATTTTTGTTTTGTCTTGTTTGATCCACCTACATTTTAAAGACACCAGTAACAAACTCATTTACACAAGAATATGAATTTTCAGTCTTAAAACGCACCTCCTTTTATCCTGCCTCTTCCCCCCTACCTCTGTTTAAATTGGATATATTTTTTATTTTACTTTTTTTAAAACATTTATCATGCCTAGTCAAGAATGACATCTGGGAACCCCTCCCCCCCTTCCCTAATTCTCCTCATTCCAGGTCTTTGCATCCCGACAGCCTTGTGGCACTTCTGCGCACGTGCAAGTTTCTCCATGCATGAGCAAAAACAGGTAGCAAGGAATTCACAAAACTTCCCCACCTTTGTACATACGTGAGAAATATCCTGCACAGATATATATGAAGGGCTCTGCCAGGACTCGATGGCTGGGCAGAACCCTTTGGCATATTTGCGCTAGAAGGGGGCGGAGTGACTGAGAGAATATAAATTGATTCCCCATCCATGATAAACAACATGGGTGGAGGAATTTCCATTGTATCCAGGCTGGGTAAATTCTTAACATTGTCTGCATCTGGTAGAAGACAGTCACTCACTGTATAGGCAATAATTTTCTACCTGTCACAGGCTATTACAGGGCCACCCATTGTTTTGAATTTTGGCCGACTTAAAAAGAATTAGGTGATATTCAAGCAGTCGATTGGGCATTTTCTTTTTTCTACCCTGACACTTCAGCATGTATCAGGGTCAGAGATCACTGAAATTTTTACAGCTGCCATCTGTTAACTGCTTGAATTTACAGGGATAATTGACATGGAAGAAAGTGTCAGAAGTCTCGTGACTTCTGACCCACTCATACATGCTGAAGTGGCAGCCTGATGGTACCATCTACAGTATCTAGGCAAAAGACACTTGAGAGACAGTCCTATGGGAACACTATGGGGATTGGCATGGCATGGTCCCAAGGTAACTGTCCAATGAAGAGAGAGCGGGCGTGGGACCAAGCTGTGCTCTGTGTATGAATGGACACACAGAGACGGGTTGGGGCAAGTCTTCTTTAGTGCTCCCATAGTAAGAGGCTTTCTATTGAGGGCAGGGGGAGGAGGCAGGACCACCATCAGGGGACCCAAAAAAAAGGAGCGTGGCTCCTCTGTGCAAAACCTTTGCACAGAGCAGGTAAGTATATCATATATATATGGTCAAAATGTAAAATCTTATAATGATTTTCACATTTTATTTCAGCTATTTCTAGTCTACTCCTATTAATCTAAATTATATTTAAGTTTGTAAATTTACTTTGTGAAGATCCCCACAAATTTACTTCCTTGAATTCTGTGCCACATAATCACTATGCCCTGTGGGTAGGTACTGCCGTGTCACACATATTACAGAGCCTGTTTACTAAACATCAGAGGTGTTAAGAGGAGAAGTTTCAGGGGGTGGAGTCAGTACAGGAATCACTGCTTGTGGGTAGCAAGGTACCATGGGATATGTAGTCCTTAGAAATTGAAAGTTATCAGCAGAGGATAAGCTGTAAAGCATGCAGGGAGTCCAGGACATTGTGGAAAGAGATGGCCAGCAGACAGGAAGAACTAATCTTTCAAGTAAGCTTATAATGGATTGTCAAAAAAAAACCCAAAAACTATTGTTTGCATTACCATACCTCCAAACGTTCTGAGATGGGAATGACGGACACCTACTAGCAAAAGTATGTAGGCATAGGACACACCCACTACCACGCCCCCCTTAAAGAAGAATTGTACAAAAAACGATTGGCTAAATATGCAAGTGCTTAACCATTACTACTTCTTTCTATAGGAATTTAGAATTTACAATTGCAGCAGTTTAGAAATTGGATGAAAGGTTTAGCACTGGGAAACACTTTTTGATAGACAAATAGTGCATTTTTTATACAACTATATAGATCAGACCATAATGAGGGACAAATGAGGAGGAAAGAGGGACAGAGGGACTTTGCTCCAAATCAGGGACAGTACCTCAAAATCAGGGACAGTTGGGAGCTATGCTATTGCTATTACAATGCTAGTGTAATAAAATGAAAGTGTATGCTGTGACCGGAGAACTTCTTTAAGAACACAGCACAACACATTTAAAAACACACTTCAAACCACGTTAGTGTGTTACACTGTGAACGGACCATAAAAATGGCTTGGCCACATGAAACAGAAGAAGCAGGCCCATGGCAGAGAAAGTGTTAAAAATGTTGAAAAGAACCATTAAGATTAATTTTATGATAATGTGGGATAGTTGGCAGACATTCTATAGGCAAAAAAAAATCACTGATAAAGTAAAAAATTCCTTTGAAAGGTATGTAAATAAACATGTCCAGCCTCCATTTTCTCTAATGTGGTTTAGCGTCTCTGCAGTAATGAGGTTAAAAAGTGTTTTTCTCCCACCTGCTAGAACAAAGGCACAACCCAGATCAAAGGCAAATATGCCACGCACAACACCTGTAATGTTGGAAGAATGTAATCATCGGCTCAGTGTTCTAGTAAAAATCTGATTTAATTCCTTCAAATAATGGCCTTCCATCCTTTCCTTTGTTATAATGGACTTCTCCATTATTCCATAATCTTGTTTGACACCATGGGACATATTAACTAAGCGATAAGGCCCGAGACAGCAATCATCAGCTAGGAAGGGTTAAACAAATAGGGCCAAAAGATAACCCATTACAGACTGATTAATAAACTGGAAAGTCCCTTGGTGGCAGAACAAGCTCAGACAATACATTGTGGGGAAGATTTATACTTTGTGGAACCAAAGCTTGCAAAACGCACATTCTTCACGTGTGGGGTTCAAAATATGCTAAGACAATTTCACTTCTCTGTAAAACTTCCATGATGTCTGAAAGTATATCCAATCTTTACTGAAATTTTATCCAAATTTGTACTAAAATCGTGTGTTTCAGGTGATCGCTGGCAAAACAGAATACAAACATAGTGAATTGCAACACCTATACCTATAACAACTTTATAATAACTACATGGTGGATTCTAACACCTACATCTCTTATAATGAGTACACAGAGCATTATAACACCTATACCTATAACACCTATTATATTACCTATATTACCTATACCCATGAGTGGACATGCACCACTTGTCCTATACCTATGCAACACCTATACCTATAACACCTATTACCTACAGCAGTGTTTTTCAACTCCAGTCATCAAGGCGCCCCAACAGGTCATGTTTTCAGGATTTCCCTCAGATGAAATGGCTGTGGTAATTACTAAGGCAGTGAAACTGATCAAATCACCTGTGCAAAATAATGGTCAGCCTGAAAACATGACCTGTTGGGGCGCCTTGAGGACTGGAGTTGAGAAACACTAACCTACAGTATACCCATGAGTGCATTATAACACCTACACCTATTATAATAAGTACATGGTGCATTATAACACCTATACCTATGTAGGGGTCGTGCATCCTTATAGGGCAGCCAGAGCAGTATGAAAACTCCTCCTTCAAGCTTTAACCAGGCACTGATAGAAGTCATAAAACTGCTATATACTGCTGATGAGAAAAAGGTATTTAGCAGTTTATATTTACTAAAATAATTGCATTTCCATGTCCTGTGTACTGTGGGAGACCAGATATAGTGAATGCAGGGTCCTGGGTTCAGTAACACTTTAATACCGCTTTAAGCTGAGTTTCAACTTTAATGTGAACCTTGCAGTAACTTCATTAGCCTACATGAAAACATTCCTAACATGTCCTACATACAGACATACAGCAAAAATACAATTGAAAAAAATAAATATCCCAGATAGCAAACAATTGTGTTGCAGGTTTGAAAATGACTTGATAAGCTCTTGCTAGACTTGCCAGGCATCACAAGATTGTTGCACAATTGCAGCAAGTCAGCATTGCATGACTCCAGATCAACTTTCTTTGCAAACATTCTGCAAGTCTGCTGCAAGTTCTGGTTCAGTTATGTTGTGCAATAGTCATCCCACCACAGGGGGTCACTATGGCTGAATTTTCATGCTGTAGACTTGCAGAGCTCTTGCTGTAGACTCACCACTGCAACTTTGCTCTTGCTAGAGACTTGCCACGTAAATTTGCTACAAATTGGAAAAGTGTCAACTAGAACTTGTACTTCAAGTGCTCTGCAAGTGTACATCTTGCCAGTACAAATGTGCAGCAAGTTAACAGACTTATGCCGTATACACACGATCGGACATTCTGACAAAAAAATCCTGGATTTATTTCCGACGGATGTTGGCTCAAATTTGTCTTGCATACACACGGTCGCACAAGTGTTGTCGGAAATTTTGAACGTCAAGAACGTGGTGATGTACAACACATACGATGAGCTGATAAAAATGAAGTTCAATAGCCAGTGCGGCTCTTCTGCTTGATTCCGAGCATGTGTGGACTTTTGTGCGTTGGAATTGTGTACACACCATCGGAATTACTGACAATGGATTTTGTTGTCGGAAAATTTGAGAACCAGCTCTCTAATTCCAAAAACAAATTTCTGATGGAGCCTACACGTGGTTGGAATTTCTGAAAACGAGCTCCCATCGAACATTTGTTGTCGGAAATTCCAACCGTGTGTATGCGGCATTACAATTTAACACTGCTACAAATTTGTGGCAAGTTATCTTTGCTATCTGGGATATCATTTTAAAGAAGGCATTGAACTCCAGACAAGTGACTTTAATTAAGCTGAGTTGATGTAATCGGTCTGATACTGGGGGGAAGAAAGCTTTTCTCTGTTGTCTCTTCCACAGGGACTTTATATTGTAACTTTGCAGCAAGCCACAAGATAAAAAGGCAACTTCAGGGAGCTGATCTGTGTCAAACATTTGTGAACATGGGAAAGGAACGGTCCAGGCACCAGGATTTCCGCGACTGTGTCTGAGCCAGCATCCCAGTCCAGGATAGATCAGGAGTAGGCAACCTCAACACTCCATTTGTGGTGAATCTACGTATCTCTTCATGCCTCTGCCTCTTGGAGTCATGTCTGTGGCTGTTACAGTCTCACAATGCCCTATAGGATTTGTAGTTTCACCAGGGCTTAGAATGCCTACCTTTGAAGTAGATGCTGATCATAGTTCCTCAACAAAAATGGCACCATCCTTGTAGAGCGAGAAGCAGATGAAGGCATTGTCAGAGCATGGTTAGGCTTACACATGCACATAGTATAAAAAATATCTGATGGTGGGTCCACATTTTTATTAAACCCCTTTGACGACCGCCTAACTGTAAATGTACGTTACATTACTTCGATGTTGGGGTGCAGCAGCTAGCTGTATCTTTTTTTTTCAGTCAGGTGATCGGCCTTCATATAAAAGTGATCAATCCCTGAGCTTACCGGAGCCGGATTTTGTGCATCGGATTTGTGTACACACGATCGGAATTTCCGACAACGGATTTTGTTGTCGGAAAATTTTATAGCAAGCTCTCAAACTTTGTGTGTCGGAAAGTCCGATGGAAAATGTCCGAGGGTGCCCACACACGCTCCGATCGCACATTTTCCGTCGGAAAATCCAACTGTGAGTACGGGGGAAAACTCTAAACAGGTAACCTGGAAACATTTTTAAAGTGTCGCCGATGTAGATTTTTAAGTACCGTAGTTTGTCGCCATTCCACAAATGTGTCCAATTTTAAAGCGTGACATGTTAGGTAACTATTTACTCAGCATCTTTCAAATTATACAAAAAAATTGGGCTAACTTTACTGTTTTTTGTTTTTTTTCTTCAATTCATCAAAGTGCATTTTTTCACAAAAAATTGCATTTGAAAGACTGCTGCGCAAATACAGTGTGACATAAAATGTTGCAACGACCGTCATTTTATTTTCTAGGGTCTCTGCTAATAAAAAAAATATATAATATTTGGGGGTTCTAAGTCATTTTTTAGCAAAAAATACAGATTTTTTTACTTGCAAACAACAACAAGGGCCAATTCACACTATATGCGATGACAGACGTTTTTAAAACGTCTGTCACCTCTGGGACACACAAGAAACAATTGTTTCCCGTGTGTCCCATTCACACTGCAATGCAGCTTAGCGCTGCACTAAAATGCAGACATGCTGCATTTTATCGCAGTGCACCGGCAGTGAATGAAGTATACGTTCTGTACACTTCAAATAAAGCTTGTACAAATCTAAAAAAAGGGATGGTGCTGTGCAATGATACATGCCCCCTAGCCAGCCAGCAATGCAGAGCACTGAATCGCTCCGGCTGCACTGCGATTTGACTGAAGGCATGTGTGAATTTGCTTTAAATATAGAGGTTGCCGTTGTTGGCCTCCATTGTTGCCTCCATCTGAAAATGCTAGTTTGCTGGTTGTCACTGGCTTTATGACACAGTACTTTATGACACTGACATGGACCAGGTACCTAGATTAGGAAAATCACAAGTAAAGTCAGATCTGCCGATCAGCATAACACTTAAGTCAGTGCGTCTGAACATCCAAATAATACTTCTTATGTGCCTTCTGTTCCCATAAGGTGCGCCAAGGAATGCATGTATCAACATTTTACCTAAAAAAAAAATGTGTTCCCAATCTGCTTAAAGTAAAAAAGTCAATAGTTAGACAAGTAATATGCTTCCATTCAGCCAATCATTGGTTAAGATAACAGATGTGGTCATACAAGTACGATGACACATCAGACTGTATAGCGTATGGGACTGTTGTGTCTTAACATATGGGCACATCACTCAAAATAAATGGTGCATGTTATTACAGGCATTTATATAGCGCCAGCAATTTACATACTGTGCATGCACATCAGCGCCTGCCCTCAAGGAGCTTACAATCTACCGTCCCAATCTCACATATATACTAGGGCTAATTTAGACAGGAGACAATTATCCTACCAGCATGTGTTTGGAGTGTGGGAAGAAAGCCACGCAAGCACAGGGAGAACATGCAAACTCCATGCAGGTGGTGTCTTGGCTCAGGTTCAAACCTGGGACCCCAGTGCTGCAAGGCAAAAGTGCTAAATACTGAGCTGCTGTGCTATCCTAACGCGTAGTTTGTACTTGCTTTGCGCACTGGTCCAAATCATTTGGTGGAGGGGGGATTATGGTGTGGGGTTGTTTTTTAGGGGTTGGGATTGGCCCCTTAGTTCCAGTGACGGGAACTCTTAAGGCGTCAGCATACCAAGACATTTTGGACAATTTCATGCTCCCAACTTTTGTGGGAACAGTTTGGGGATGGCCCCTTCCTTTTCCAACATGACTTCACACCAGTGCACAAAGCAAGGTACATAAAGACATGGATGAGGGAGTTTAGGGTGGAGAAACTTGACTGGCCTGCACAAAGTCCTGACCTCAACCCAATAGAACACCTTTGTGATGAATTAGAGTGGAGACTGCGAGCCAGGCCTTCTCATCCACATCAGTGCCTGACCTCACAAATGCAATTCTGGAAGAATGGTCCAACATTCCCATAGACACACTCCTAAACCTTGTGGACAGCCTTCCCAGAAGTGTTGAAGCTGTTATAGCTGCAAAGGGTGGGCCAACTCAATATTGAACCCTACGGACTAAGACTGGGATGTCATTAAAAGAGAAGTACGGGTACTTTTTTTAGATTCATACTTACCTAGGTGAATGCAGCATCGGTCCAATGCTGTATCTGTCCCCCGAGGCCTCTAACACTGAGAACCGAGCGATCGAACACCACTGATCGTTCGGTTCTCACAGCTCTCTGCTTTGCCACCTCCCCACTCACTGGAGCTCTGGGCTGTGGAGGGGGAGGGAGCAGCCTTTTCAGGCTTTCAGGTCCTGTGCCAGTCCAGGGATCTGGGTGGATCCCGACTCGTGATGACGCCCGAGCCTGGACCGACTCTGTGACAGCCACAGGAGTGCACAACGAACTGCACTCCTGTGATCCAGAGGAGAAGTACAGCAAAATGAGCTTTGGCTATACTTCTCCTTTAAAGTTCATGTGCGTGTAAAGGCAGGTGTCCCAATACTTTTGGTAATTTAGTGTATTTTTAATCTGCTCCAGTCTAGTCACCTGATCCCGCAGCTCCAGCTCTTGTGTCAGTGAGCGCCTGCTGCAGGGGAGAGAAGGGAGGGCAGACAATGGCTGGACCATGGGAGCCTATGAGTGATGCCATGGCTCCTAAATTTCACGGCTGTTGTCGAACGCTCCTTTACATAGAGCTGCGGGATCACATGACTGGACCACATGCGTTGTGTGGACAGTTGCAGTGCAGCTCTATTCACTTTAATAGGTAGTGCCTACCAAGGGTGACATAAATGTTGCCGCAGCCACAGAGCACAGCATCACAGCTGCAGCATGTGTATACCCTTGGCCACTCCCTTCCCAGCTAATGGGGAGCAGTTGAGGGATGGTAAAAACGTGGCTCTAGCACATGGTTTTACAGTCCCCCAGCTGCAGGTGTAGAAGGCTTAGAAACAATGACATGAAAAATGGATTATAGTGCCATTAAAGCAGAGGTCCGCCAAAATGTTTTTTTTTTAACCACGTCCCGCCCGGCCCATAGCAGATGACGGCCGGGCGGTGATTCAGTTATCCTGACTGGGCATCATATGACGTCCAGCAGGATAACATGCCGCCGCGCGCCTGCGGGGGCGCGCATCGCGGCGATCGGTGGATCGGTGTGTCAGTCTGACACACCACTACACTGATCTTGGTAAAGAGCCTCTACCATGTGATCAGCCGTGTCCCATCACAGCTGATCACGATGTCAATAGGAAGAGCCATTGATCGGCTCTGACAGACGCGAGTAGAGGAGAGCCGATCGGCGGCTCTCCTGGCAGGGGGGTCTGCGCTGATTGTTTATCACCTCAGATCACCACACTGGACCACCAGGGATCGCCACTAGGACCACCAGGGAAGGGGCAACATGTGGACGGCCAGGTATGTACCCCATGGCCATCCACATGTGCCCAGTGTGCCCAGTCAGTGCCCAATCTGTGCCAATCAATGCCCACAAATGGGCACTGATTGGCACCATTATGTTGCAGTGATGCCCAGCAATGCCACCCTTAGGGACATCACTGCAAACAATCAGTGTCATCAGTGCCACCCATCAATGTCCATCGGTGCCACCTGTCAGTGCCCATCTGTGCCCATCAGTGCCCACCTATCAGTGCCTATCCGTGCCCATCTGTGCCAACTATCAGTGCCACCCATAACTACCCATCAATGCCACCTACGAGTGCCCATCAATGCCACCTACAAGTACCCATCAATGCCGCCTATGAGTGTCCATCGGTGCCACCTATGGGTGCCCATCAGTGCCGCATATCAGTGCCCATCAGTGCCACCTATCAATGCCATCATCAGTGCCCGTCAGTACCACCTCATCAGTGCCACCTCATTGGTGCCACCTCATCGGTGCCCATCTGTGCCGCTGTATCAGTGCCCGTCAGTGCAGCCATATCAGTGCCCGTCATTGAAGAAGAAAACGTACTTATTTACAAAAAATTTTAACAGAAACAAAGAAAAACTTGTTTTTTTTCAAAATTTTCGGTCTTTTTTATTTGTTGCGCAAAAAATAAAAACCGCAGAGGTGATCAAATACCACCAAAAGAAAGCTCTATTTGTGGGAACAAAATGATAAAAAATTTGTTTGGGTACAGTGTAGCATGACCGCGCAATTGTCATTCAAATTGCGACAGCGCTGAAAGCTGAAAATTGGCCTGGGCAGGAAGGTGTCTAAGTGCCTGGTATTGAAGTAGTTAAAGTCAGCAGCTACAAATACTGTAGCTGCTGACTTTTAAAATAAGGACACTTACCTGTACAGGGCGCCCGCATTGTCAGCACCCGAGGATGAACCATCCCTCGGACCTCAGGTGCTGCTGCCACCATCTTCGGTAAGGAAATCAGGAAGGGAAGCCTTGCGGCGAGTCGCACAGCACAATCCGAATGGTCCCTGCTGTCTCTGGGAGCTGTGTGTCTCCCAGCAGACAGCGGGGGGGACGGGAAGTGGCGTAGACCCCCCCCATCTATGCCTTGAAGTGGGTGCAAATACCTGTATTATACAGGTATCTGCACCCCCTTCCAGCCTGAAAGGTGCCAAATGTGACACCGGAGGGGGGGAGGGTTCCTGAAAAGTGGAAGTTCCATTTTTGTGTGGAACTCCGCTTTAAGTAGTGGATGTGTATGGATTATTTTTGGAGAATAAAGATATTGTTCAGTGCCACTTTAAGGGCTCTTTTTATAAATAATCCTCTGTGCGAATGCCTCAGCGTTCACAAAGCCGTTGCGAATGATCCTCATAATGTGTCTAACATGTGCATGTCTTATGATTGACAGCTCCATCTAGTGGACATAATGTGGTATTTTCCTGAAATACTTCAATCAGAAAAATACTGCATTATGGCCACTAGATGGAGCTGACGATCATAGGAAAGACACATAGTCTAACACAAATTAAAAACAACACTGTGCGAATGCTGAGATACTTAGCTATTTTTTTTTTTAAATGAATAAACCTTAAATGTCGCCTAATATTACAGTTAATAAATATACAGTAATAAAAAAAAGAGGAAACAACAAAGACTAATGCTGTACAGTCTTAAATGTCATATTTGGTCATTTGTAATACTCTGCTGGACTCTTGGGCCCCTTTATCTAAGATGAAAAGAAGCTTATCTAGAGAATCTGCCATAATTTGATGCTAAAACAAATGAACTCGTAACATTTTTTACTCATCATAAAAAAAAGGACTGCCCTTTGCTGTAAACCATCTCATTCTCTGTGCTAGGTGGCTGTTTAACTTTGAGTTTGTTCCCCTTTGCAGACCCCATTTTGCAGGCAGTTGGTTCCACCAGCGAAAGCTTCACACATGGGTGAATTATTTGATCTCGCCCTGTGATATCTGTGCCATGCTAATGGCTCCAGCGGTGCTTTGCATCCGACGCCATTTGAATTGGATCACAACCTGTACAAAGCCATAACCAGCTTTAGAAGAATCTGCCGGGGCCCTCTTCAAACTCGTTTCTCTCTTATCCTCTGCTCTCACCTTCTGATATGTCACTGGCTTATCTCCAGGACAAAGCCTATTAACATTTGAATAACTTTCATTATGGACTATAGGGAGAGATAGCATGAGCAGTTTAGCGGAGACAAAGACAAGATAGAGGAGTTTTAGCTCTTTGCAAGTGCAGTGAACTTTGAAACCTTTTTTTTTTTTTTGCACTATGAAGTAATGAATGTTTTGAAAAGTTAGCAGCCTAAGAAGTCCCTGCAAACAGTGTTTATCACAGCGCTTGCATGGGTGGCTTTTTTTTTATTTGTTATTATTATTTCTTTCAGATGTGAAAGGGAGCCTGTCATAATAGATATAGGAGTAGCCACAGCTGATTTATTTTGCAAGTTCCTGGATTGTCATCTCCATCCATTAGCTTTATGATTTAGACAGTTGAAGCTAGGCCTAACCCCAGCCAGCCCATAAACTGCATTTTGTTTTGCCAGTGAACACAGTGATGTAAAATCCAACAGGTTGGTTGCACCCAAGTCGATTGATCAATCAACTTGGGTACATTCAGCCTGCCCGTACATGGCTCGAATCTCAAACTGTCTATTTAAACCGTCTGTGGCTGGCTTAAAAGGTAAGCAGTATGTATAGTTTTTTTTAATTTCAGGTATAGTGGGAACAAATAAATATGTAGCAGCCTCTAGTTTAAGTGTGCTAGTGTATAGATTTTTGTTGTTAGAGTAGGTTCAATTTGTGCAGGTGTTCTGTCAGAATCGGCGACCCATCAGAATAGGTAACGAATGTGACGTTCCCTCACTACACTGCGACGGCCATCTTGCTACACCCCACACTCGTCTGCAGTAAGTCTGCAGTCAAAAGGCGGCAGCGGACATCTTTTTACACCCAGTCAAGTCTTGCATATCACACTTATTTTTACACGTAAACTGAGCTTATATAGTGAAATACAGTATTTTTAAATCTATGACACTGTTTTGATGTTGAATTGTAAAATCAGTGGCAAGCCTGTTGATCTCACAGATCTGACAGAACACCGCTGCTTTTAAAATTTAACATCAAAACAGTCTGGCGGATTTCAAAGTACTGTATTTCATTATATAAGCTCAGTTTACTGGTAAAAAGAGGTGTGAAATGCAAGATTTGATTGGGTGTAAAAAGATGTCCGCTGCTGCCTTCTTACTGCAGGCTTACAGCGGCCGAGTGCGGGGTGTAGCAAGATGGCCATCACGGTGTAGTGACGGAACGTCACTTCCAATACTTAATCTGATGTGTTGTCGATTCTGACAGAACACAGGCTTGGCTGGCAGCCAAGCCTCTCTGTTTTTTCCTGGGTTGGGCAAAGATCCAGGGAGGGCTGGTTGACTCACAGGCAGCATCACTGAGACCCCCCCCCCTACTTCTAGAACCTACTGTAAACTTCTAGAAGAATGGGAGGGGAAGTAAGGTGGAGCTGTCTGGAGTATTCATGAGGGCCCTGACCAATCCCCAACAGATGGGTTGGCAGGGGGCAGGCCCTCAAATACTCAGGGTCAGCCCAGCCCAGGTGGAAGTGGAGTTCAGGATGAAGATGGAGATGGAGTGTTAGGCTGTGGGTGGTCCTTGAGGGAGCCCAAAAACTGGGGGGGTGACCTTATACCAGGGCTTGGGTGCAGAAGGGAGCTTCTTTAAGAGACACAGAGGTGTCCTGACCAGGAGGCACGGAAACAAGGTTGAGGATAGCAGGAGAACACTGCCGGGTAACTCTCCAGGAAGGAAGACAGCCAGGAGGGCTGGTGAGTGTTACAGTCAGAGGACTGAGAGGCATGCCTGAGAGGACTGGGTGCAAACAGTCTACGATGGATGCAGAGTCAGTCTGGGAGGACTGTGGAGTCTTAGCCAGGAGAGCTAGTGAAAGGGGCAGCTGCAGCCAGACTGGCTGGCAGTGCCTGAAGAGGTAGTACTGGGAGCAGTAGCCACAGGTGTAGGACAGCTGAGCACTGGGACTTCTTTTTGCTACGCAACCAAAGGGGCCCATGGTCCCTGCCTGTAATGAGCATTTGCTACTGGTCTAATTGAGCTTTTATTAAACCATCCAAACTGTGTCAGCTGGTCCTGGGTGTTGTAGTTCCACACACAAGTGTGCTGGAGGAGTTGAAGAAGATCTGAAAGCAATGAGTGTATATACTGTGTATATATTGTTTGTGTCCCCGAAGAGTTATGAGTTTCATCAAGTGGGCATCCCATAATACCCTCAACCCTATCCAAGTTCAATTCCCCTAATAAAGTACAAAAACAAAGCTGCAAGGATTGTTTTTTGATTACAGTGTGCTGTGAAAAATTCAGGTGACTGGCTGTGCAGGGTAGGAGATATTTTATTCACAGGCCCTGGGGGGTAGCGCTACAAATATATCATGGGGTTTTCTCAAATTTGACTACAAAAGTGGAAATACCCTTTAAAGTATATTTACACCTTTACAAGTTTATATGTTTGCTATGTGTTTTATGTTCAGCACATCATAAAAAAATAAAAATAAAATATATCTTACATTTAGATCATGTTAATCACTTCCTCTCCTCCTATAGTCCTGTGCCAGCATTTTGACATAGGGCTCATTAACGATTAGCTTCTTCCTCCGTGCTTTTTAAAACTAGCTAGGTTCTCCTAGCTAGGAACTCCTAGGTTCCCAGTTAGTTTTCAGTTGTCCACATAGCTGGTGATGTGGACATTTTCTATTGACCATCTATCTATCAGATCCCCCTCACAAGGCCTGAAGACTCCCACAACAAGATGATGATGCCATGATGCGAAGAATGAGCTATACTGTAGCACTAGCTTATTGGCCCTCACTACTGGAAGAGGCACCTTCGAGTGACATTTAACATTAGACTCAAGAAAGAAAAGTTCTAACATCTTCATGGGCCCATTGGCGGCTGGGAACCCTAGACAGATGCTCAGAATCATACTTGCTTGGTTAGTACCTTAATGAAGAGCAAAAAGCCCCAGGAAAGCAGAAATGTCCCTGTATATCAGCCTTTCTCAACCTTTTTACCCCAGAGGAACCCTTAAACAATTATAAGGTCTCAGGGAACCCCTGCTTAAACTATATATTTTAAGTTCATTGTACAGTACATTAGCAAGATCAGTTAAGTTGCAGATTAATAAAATAATAATAAAAAAGGTTAAATATGTAGACTATTTTACACCCAAGGCTAATCACTTTTAACTTCCCTTGTTCTCTTAGATATGAGGATCATTGGAGAAAAGCCTCCTTGACTGGTGTTCAGAACGGATGAGCACAGGTTGGGTTCGGACCAGCCTGGAAAAAAAGCTGTCATTCCCGCCCACTGCCAACCAATCAAATGTGGCCAGGGCATTCTCTGCCCTACAGCTGCACATAGTAGAGGGCAGGAATGCTTGGGACATCACTGACCTAACACGGCCATGTGGTGCACCATTAGATGTTAGGTCAATCAGCCACTACTTAAGGAACCCCTAGTAACCTCTGGAGGAACCCTAGGATCACAAGCAGCCCTGATTTGGAACACCATATATATTTGAATGTTGCATTTTGTAGTTTGACGGAAGTGTAGCTTTAAATACATTTTCTAATTCTGTTTTTAATAAAATATTGCTTAATTCAGTTAGTTGTTCCCATGTCCTTCATAAAGTTTATTTAGGAATGCATTTTAATGATTAAAGCACATCTTTCCATTGAATTTAACTGCTTTTTATAAAAACATCTTTCAAGCTATTTTTATAAGTGGACAGCTTTAATGTTCTGCATGAAAAATTCCTATCAACAATGTGTGATGTTTCAAAACTGCAAGAACGAGGACACTCATTGTGAATGGGTTTCACGCAGTTCAAGATAAAATGTAAACAGAGTGGATTTTATCAAATGCTGGGAACAGATGGAACCACCGATATGTACTGATTTCTGAAATGGTGAATTTTTTTCTTTTGAAGTGCTGCTTAGGGGGATGCCGCTGAAGCTTGTTGCAGAACGGGTTCCTTTTGTTACTCAGTTTCTGATTCTTCTAGTTTGGAACCGTACTACTTTGTCCAGCAAATGTATCACAGTCAATTGGATGTAATAGTTCTTACTATTAATGTACTGTAAAAATGTCTTACATGTTCTGAATGGGGGGGGTGAAATTCAGACCCTAGATTGAGTCAGATTGTTCTCCCCCAAAGAGCCTCCGAGAGGTATAGAAGGCGTGTATGATTTAGCTCACCATTGTCCAACTCTAGTTGAAATATTAGTAAGTGAAGTACATTTTTATATAAAGTAATTTGATGCCTTTTTCCATGGAAAGTAAAAATCCTCCCTTGTAGAGCCCCCCCCCCCCCCCCCCCACTGCAATATTTAATTGCTTGTTTATGTCTAGGGTACCAGAAAAAGCAGTTTTACGTACCTGATTCTTCGCTTTCCCAGCTGCTGGTGCTTTCACATACTCCCCTAAACTCCGGTTTGTTACTATCCCTTGGTGTCCTCATGTCCAATGGGCTATAGGCTCTGCCTCATACTTGGTGATGTCAGAGGACCTGCAACTGCTGAAGTTTAGGGGAGAAGAGGCTGCAGAAAGCAGGCTAGTAGAGGGAGCCTGAAGGAGCAGGCATAAGGTAAAATTAAGGTTTTTTAAGGTGCCTAGACCTAAACAAGCATTTAGCCCTTGAAGTGCTGAGGCAGCTCTATGGTAAGAGAAGATTTTTGATTTCCATGGAGTGCAGCTTAAATTTACAAAGAAAATGTGCCATGTGCAGCAACCCAATATAACACTTTCACTTCCTGCAGTCAGATCAGTAAAAGATCAGTGTCAATGGAGGAATCCCTACTGTGGAGCCATTGAGTTCTCCCAGCAGGTTGGGGGAGGGAAGCATGTAAAGTCTGGTAGGCTGGTTGTACCCAAGTTGATTGTTCAGTTGGCTGGTTCTACTACCAGTGCATAGGGACTATATGATGGGCTTTGTGCTTGTGTTGATGGCATCAGTTTGACGTGAGTTTAGGACACATCTTAGATCATTCTGAATCCAGGTGCATTTGACCAGCGTTTGACCTCTTTTTGACTTGCATTTCACCTTAAAGTGGGCTTTGCACTCCCATAGACTTGTATGGGTATGCAATACCCAACTGGCATTAAGTATAGTGGTCAGAAAGCTGACTGTTACTATTACTTCGGAGAACAGGGCACAGTTTACTAGTAGTCAATGTAGCCACTATCATTTACAAATAGCATTCCTACTTTATGCTTTAGCTAGGAGTGGGCAAATGATTTCCAGTTTTACTGTATGGTATGTGTGATAAAATTTTTCATGGAATGGACACACATGTGTGTTATCAGTTCATGGGTGATACCAGTGAATGATGTGGGTGTGGGCTTCAGAACGTCAGTGAGGTGGCCCATAGGAAGTGGCAAGATGTGGCTGGAAAATAATCAACTTGTAGATTTCTAGGACTTTGCTATAAATGATTACCGGTATTTATTACAATGTGTTGTTTTGGACACCAGGTAGATGTGTTCATTAGAAAAACAAGCAAGCTTTAGTACTACTTTAAGATTTCTAGTTATGACTATGACTGTGATTGTAAGGATCAGAAACAAAAGCTTTTGTGAATTACGGGTCTACTTTATCATTAATATTCCCATAAAGAAACCTCTAAAAGACACTTAATCAGACTGAAGGCGCGGTTCCCATTTGCTTATTATGAACTGTGTGCTGATTAAACAGTCCTCCTGTGTTTGGATTAAGGAGAAAGGTTTTTGATGAGAATGTTAATATGACTTTGGTCAGGCAGAAGTTTCTTTACCGCTCCGCACAGATAAATGATGTGTGCCGCAGACAATCTGCTTCAGTTGCTTGAGGACGATAACCTCCGAGGTGTACGAATACCATTGTGGTGAATGATTCTTGAAAGACTTCCTGTATATCAAATCATTTAAATCAACTGACACGCTTAGGGGCATAGAAACATCGACATGCCAGACAGCAAGTTCAGTGTGAGTTCATCTACTACTGATCATGAGATGGTGAACTTCAAAGCCAACTCTTCACAGTAGTTTACATTTAAACAGGAGACACTTTTTTTATTTAATCCTTGTAGCTGTAAAATGTCCACGTGTTATCGTTTACCTTTTTGAAGAAGAATTTTACTAAGCACAATATGAAATGGCCATATAATAAAACACCGCTACTATAAAAAAAAAAAAAACTTCTCTGATGAAAAAGGTTTGCTGGTTATGGTGTCCCCATTCCTTTGACTCTCAGAAAGGTGTGTACAAATGTTGATTTTTAAATCCACTCCTTAAAATGACATGGTAAGGTAAGGAAAAACATTGTTAGCTGTAATGTCAATTAGGGGGTCTATTTGTAAAACATTTGCTGTATGAAAATGACAAATAATCACATAGCTGCAACAAAAAAAAAATCACGTTACTTTGTTTAATGTGATTATGTCCTACGATCGTCTAGTGGTCATAATGCAATATTTTACCTAAAATACCTTAATCAGCAAAATACTGCATTATGGCCACTAGGTGGCACTGATGAACATAGGAAAGAATCATATTAGATAAAGTACAGTGATTTTTCACTGTGGCTGTGTGAATGTTTGTCAAAAAAATCACGTTACTTTGTTTAAAGTGATAATTACCTATGATTGTCACTTGGTCATAATGCAATATTTTACCTGAAATATCTCAATCAGCAAAATACTGCATTATGGCCACTAAATGGCACCGATGAGCATAGGAAATAATCATATTAGATAAAATACAGTGTTTTTTTTTTAATGTGGCTGTGTGAATATTTGTCAAATACAATTTTTTCTTTAAATAGACCTCTATTAAGGTGGGTTTGAATGTTGGGTACAGATGTTGCTATCTCAGTTTTTATAACAGGTATTTATATAATGCCAACAACACAATCTACAGTCCCTACCCCAGATGTATACACACACACACACGCATCTTGGGGCCAGCTTGAACAAGAGACAGTTGACCGACCAGCATGTCTTTGGAGTATGGGAGGAACCCAAGCAAGCACATAAGTTGTGTCTTAGTTGGGATGCAAACTGAGGACCCCAGTGCTGTAGAGCAGGAGTGCTAACCACTAAGCCACTGTGGTGAAGGAAACAAGTTAAACGTGTTAAGGGGAACATGTGAAGACACATAAGAGCTACCATTGCTAGCTTGTTGTTAAAGGTGTATGCTCCTGGGATTTGCTGCATAGCTAGTCATTGACCTTTTACAAGTAATGCAGCCATGGAACTCTAGAAAGTCTGAACTTGCTCTATCCATGCTTGTGTAAGGCCAGTGACTCACTAGGCAGTGAGGTCAAGAATAGGACGACAGATCTGAAGACTATTTTGTCTCTGACACCAGTCAAGGGAGACTGACATTCAGATCAGCCAATCACAGGCTCTACCTGGTCCAAGACATCCGCAGAGACTGGTCATTCTTCACATGACCAAGCAGAAAAGATTTAAAGTGTATTTTCACTTTTGCAGCAAAATTTGGGCTAGCACCAACTTTATATTTGTTATATGTTCCCATTACCATAGCTTGACTTTAAGACATTCAAACATTGCTGCTTATCCATTTTCGTTCTAAAAAAAAAAAATCAACCAACTTTCCCCTGGTTTGTAATGTTAGGGAGGGTACTGGGAAGTCATGTTTGCCATAATTAAAAGAGAAGTATGGGGTTTTGTTTGTTTTTTGAGATTTATTCTTACCTAGGTGTATGCAGCATCAGACCGATGCTGCATGTGTCCTCCGACCATCTCTGCACTGAGAACCAAGCCACCGAACACCGCCGATGGCTCAGTTCTCTCACCTCCCCGAGCGGAGAGCTGCTGCCTGTCAGTCAGGATCTCTCCTGCTCTGCTCCTCCATGCTCATTGGAGCGCTGAGCTGTGGAGGGGCGGGGAGCGGCTGTCTCAGTGTATCAGCAGCTCACTGAGAGGCTGAGACTGCCATCAGTCCAGGCAGCTGGCGGATCCAGACTTCCTAAGTCGGGATGACGTGGTGCCTGGATTGATTGATGTGACATCAGTGAAGAGAGGCCTTCAGCCTGCTCTCCGCTGAAAACAGGTCACAGGAGTGCAAAACGAATTGCACTCCTGTGATCCATAGGAGAAGCCCAGCCTAAAAAGTTCATGCTGGACTTCTCCTTTGTTGGTAGATCTTATTATCAGTTGTAAACTATATGTGCACACTATCTGTCCTAACAAAGGATTAAATATCTCAAGGTTTGGGTGGTACAATGTTATTGCACCTTTACATACAAAATGGAAGTCAGTCTCTCCCCTAAATGCACATTGGAAGATATTCTGAACAATAGAAGGTGCCTGTAGAATGTATAAATCTGATTCAAAGATACACTTAGAAATGTAGGAACTATTTTTATTTATTTTTTGGATATGCTGTGTGAATGAGAACTCATAACACATGTATAGTTGAGGTTTTACAGATTTGACTGCAAAGGTAGAAATACACTTTGAGGAGTAACTCTTATTACAATAATAGGATACTTTTTCAGCTTTTTAGCAGGTAAAACGGAAGAAACACAGCTTTTCATTCAGCTGCAGTCGTCTCATCCATTTTCTAACATTACTGAGCCTCATGTGGAAATAATTAACAAATTACAGAAGATCTCAGCTGTAAAATTGGACCATAGACTCCTAAAGAGGCAGCTTTCCCATTCTGCCTTGATTGAAAAATAGAAAACAGAACTTGTAATGAAAGTCTTCCTCTAGCAGTACCCAGGGTTTAATAATACATTGCATTATCCAGCAAGTACACTGCGCAAAGATCTTTTACATCAGTGGTTCTCAACCTCAGTCCTCAAGTACCCCCAACGTGCCATGTTTTGGGAACTTTCCTTAGATAAAATAGCTCTTATCAATATCATGTCACTGATCTTGATGTAAAGCAGCTGTGAAAAGTAAAGGAAAACCTGAAAACATGGCTCATTGGGCGTTGAGAACCACTGTTCTACAGTATAGTGGAGCTTTTACTGAAAAACTCCAAAGCACCCCCCCATGTTGAGGGCATGTGGCCTGGTATGGTTCAGGAGGGGGGGTGGTGTTCTCCCACCCCCCCTCTTTTCCTGCGGCCTGCCAGGTTGCGTGGGGTCTGGTATGGATTTTGGGGGGACCCCTACGCCATTTTTTTCTAATTTTGCCGCAGGGTTCCCCTTAAAATCCATACCAGACCTTCAGGTCTGGTATGGATTTTAGGGGGACCCCTACGTCATTTTTAAAAAAAAATTGGCACAGGGTTCCCCTTAATATCCATACCAGACCTGCGACAAAATTAGGAAAAAATGGCGTAGGGGTCCCCCCAAAAATCCATACCAGACCCCATGCAACATGGCAGGCCGCAGGAAAAGAGGGGGGATGTATAGACACCCCCCAGGCACGAAATTTAAAGAAATATTTCATTTTTATTGTTTCACTTTAAGCATTATTACAATCACCGCTCCTGTAAAAAAGTCAGTTTTTAAAACTTTTTTTTAGCATTGATACATGTCCCCTGGGGCAGGACCCAGCTCCCCAAACAATTTTTGTGTCAATAACTTGCATAAAAGCCTTTAAAATAAGCACTTTTGATGTTTCATGTCAGTGTCCCATAGACTTTAACGGTGTTCGCATGTTCGTCCGAATTTTTGCCTATTGGCAAGTTTTGGTGCTAACCTAACCAGGGGGGTGTTCAGCTCATCCCTAAAGACCACCATGTACCCAGCTGTCTATAATTTATTATGCATGATCATGCAGTCCTCTAGTTCTATATTGCCGGAACACTCATCAATCAATCACCAAATACGTCAGTAGAGTCAACTATTTGCGTATGCTTATTAAAATCCACAATTATTCACAGATGGCATTTAAATTTTCTTAAAAATAGTGCTAACACTTGTTAAGAACTGCGATACAGTTTCACTTTAATCCCCCATACTTTTACTTTCTTCCCCCACTAGTCTGTTTGGCTTTCAGGAGCAGCAGAAGATGCACTGGGTAAGCTTCAAGTTGTTGCATACACAGGGCTATGGGTATTTCCCATGTGCTTGATGGTTGGTACAGTGTTGTCACATTGAGTGAGTCACTTACTTCTCCATAATTAAACGTATGGGAGATTTCCTTCACTACCCAGCTCAATGGAGTGACAAGGGAATGCTACTGTGGCACGGGGGTTAATGCTAACTTGTTGCTTTACCCTGTATGGACAAAGCATCACTTTGCTTTAAAGTGGTTGTAAACCTCAGACATGAAATATGAACAAAATCAGATCCCTCTATAGCGTGTACGTGTCTCAATTAAAAGCACCAAGTGTAATTTCTGTCTGCTGCTTTGTTCCTCTGCTATCAGCATAAATCACACTTGAAAATGTTTCCTAACACCAAGAGAAAAATGGTGATGGGGACGGACAGCCTCAGCTTTGTTCCTGTGTGCAGTGTAAAGGGGGTGTGTCCCTTGCAACCAATCAGCTTTCAGACTTTTCCTCACTGGGCTCTGCAGAGTGTAACTTCAGCTCTCCGCCCCTTTTTTTTCTGAAAGCTCAGACAAGCTTATAAAGTCAGCACTTTGAATGGATTAAGAGGAGAGAAGATCGCAGATAAATAGATACATTTTTTGTAGGAAGATTTGTTACATCTTGATGTATCACCTGAGGATTGCCTTTTCACTGAGAATATGTAAGAATTTACAACCACTTTACAGCTTGGTCTTGCATTCACATTCATGTGAATTTTTTGAAAATTAGACTTTGCCATCCATGCCTATATGACAAGGGTCTCACTAATTCTTAAGCTGATCCAGTCCTGCTCAGCAAGGAAGCAAGAGAAGATGTTAGGCTCTTGAAGTAGAGCTCTGTGCTTAAACTTGCTTCCCTGGGCTCACCATTAAATGAAATCCATTAAATGGAGCTAAAATGCAGCATTTGTGTAATGCCATAATATGAATCCAGCCTTTATGGATTCCAGCCTTTTCTATTTATAGATCGCAAAAAGCTGTGTAGAATCAAGCCCTGTTGTCAACAGAAGGAGTTGAAAGCGAATCTCACTCATAAGTAGCTCTTCTTTTAAAGAGCTGGGTAGAAACCATTTACTCTAGGCAGAAAGAAATGAGATTGCTCTCTTGTCCCCTGGCTTGGGCTGCCCCTGCTTTTGTTGTAGAAATACTGCAGTAAGTTTGTTTCACGTTGTGGCTGTAATATCCAAAGGGTGATGCTTGACAAATAAGGGCTGTGCTTAGTAGCAGTGAGAAGTGCTAACCTTTGCCGTATAAAGTGCAAGCTCTTTCCACCAGAGGGGTGGCAGATTCTTGTACAGCCTATGCCAAGGTGTCCACAATTAACATTTGTACGATAGCCAGTTGGAGTTCATGTTCTACATTTGTACCTTTGTATGCCACTATAGGTTCGATGAGGCATCGGCAAGCTCGGCTCGCTTTGTCTCTTCAGTAGTCACAGCAGCTTTGCAGCAAAAATATGGTATACATTTTGGCAGCATATCTTGGTTGTGTTTTTATGTTCCTGGGTATGTTTTGATTTTTTCCCACCCAGGTGATTAGCTAATTATGTCCCGATGTACCCTGACATGAGGTAAGCCAGGAATACTGAGAAATGTTACCTTATACTTACCATAATTTTCCTTTCCTGGCCAATGCTTATGTCAGCATAGTTTGCCCCCCCTAGTGGACTGTAGCAGGCTAGTTAAAGAATATTTCTAGTGGGAAGATGGTGCTCTTTTATTACCCTAGGTGTCCCAATCTGGAGTCAGGCTTGGGGACCAATAGCTATAGCAGTAGCAAGGCACCCACCGACCAGCTGGATAAGTACAGATGCAGGTCACTCTGGCGGATGACACAGGCTCACCTAAGGTGTGGAGTCTAAGTACCAACTGGTATTCACCAGAGCTCCTGATGGTGGAGATGGATTTTGCTCCATGCTAGTACCAGGTCACGTTCCTTAGTATCGCCCCACCAGGAGGTGAGAAAGTCAGGGTCCAGTAGCAGTGGTTGCAGGTTGGGATCATGCAGAAGCGTAGATGAGGAACAAACCAATGATTAGTACTGCGTGATTGCAGGTTGGGATCAAGCAGAAGCATAGTCGAGGAACAAGTTAAGAGTTGGTAACGAATGATAGCAAAGAACCAGACAGCAGCAGGAGGGAGATCTTGGCTGGAGGGAGCACAATATTATGGCAAACAGGAAGTACAATGACATGGCTTATATATCCTGAGGACCATGAACGTGTCATCCTCCAGAGTGACATCCAGCTAGTTGATGGGTGCCTTGCTACTGCTATAGCTACTTGTCTCGGAGCCTGATTCCAGATCACGACACTAGGAAAAGGTGGTCCTGAGGGTTCAGTGGGTGGACAAAACCCAACATATGCTGACATCAGAATAGGCCAGGAAAGGAAATTTGCAGTAAGTATAAGGTAACAAATTTATGTATTCTTTTAATTAATATTCTAGAGCCAGCCTTATTGTGTATAATATTTTAACACAACAGCGTGTGTAAATATCCTTGTGTTATTTGAATCTGTAAACTCTACAGTATTTCATTTCCTCTTTCCATAATTTATTGTTGGCTGATTAGTTTTTGTCAGTGATTTATTGAAAACACACCTTACCTATCAGCAGAAAGGATCTTAATTAAGAAAGGAATCCATTGTGGTTTGTGTATTGCTGTACTAATATGGTATTTTTATGCTGCATTGTAATGGAACATAGTCATCCAGTGCATGAAACCCATTACTCATTTATTTGCTGTTGCTTTTTCATTGACTCGTAACATTTTAAACGTCTTGTTAATGTAGGTTTTGGTTACCCTAGGGGTTGCCACAAAATCGGATAGCATAAATACATACAATATATGCTTATTAGATTTCCACAGCTAATTTGTGAAATCTAAATAACATTTCTTTTTTTATGGGAAACATGTTGGATTGTGATATTTAAGTAGATTTTTTTTTTGCCTGTGAATAATTTCATAAACAATTATTTGCCTTAAATGTATGTTCAGCTGTATTTCCTTTTTAGATTTGGAGGGGGAGGATAAGAACCTCTACTGGGTTTTCACTGCTAGCTGGGGCTCTTTTACAGGGACCTTTCTTCACTTACTTTCAGTGGTTTCACCATGCAGAAGTGAGGGACATTTTTTGGATAACAACACAGACAAAAAATTATTGTCTGTTGTGTACTTTGTTACCATGAGTGATGACTAAATAGCAGCACAAAACCCAAAATAGGTTCCAATCCACCCCACACTCCTTCCAAAACTAAAATAAATACTAAATTAGTATGAACAATCTTTTAGCCCCCATTCACACCCGTGTGACTTCAGGTGCGACATGCGATTTACAAATTGCAGCTTAAGTCGCATCTAGTAATCTTCAGCGTGATTTCAAAGCCTCAGGTTAGTGCAATTTCATGTGCAACTTGCATTGACATCTGTGCATGAAATTGCACAGATGTCAGCAAGCTGCAGATGAAATCGCACTAACCTGAGGCTTTGAAATCACGCTGAAGATGCATTCAGTGTGAACCAGGGCTCAGTGTGAACAGGGGCCCAATCTTTTTTAAAACAAGAAATAGCAAAAGACAAGAGCAACCTTTCTTGTATTCACAGTGATACAGCGTTCACTCACGGCTGCTTCAAGCTTCACCTTCTAGTTAGCATTGTGTATAGTACATTGGGCTACCCTCCTCATTGATGTTTTGTATATTTGTTCTATTTTTCTTGCTGATAGTTATGAAATTCTCGAGCACTAGATTATCCAGTCCCTTATGTCCATTTTAACATGCTTAGGCCAATTTCACTTGGCCCATTTCACATTGGTTTACAATGGGAATGACATTGTTACCTTGGGGGTTATGTGTTGCCGGGGCATGTTTTTGTCCTTCTTTTGTTTCTCCAGTTTTAAATAATTTTTTGAATGGGAAAGAACTCAATATAAGAAATATATATGACAATATAAGAAAGTGGCTGTTTCTTCCTTTTTTTTTTTGGTTGCATAATTTATATCTAGCCTTATCTGCTCTGCTGATGAGCAGAGAAAGGGTGGGACTTAGGAAGGAAGAATCCGTTACCAGTGTGATTACTGTTCTATGTCAACCATGAATAATGTTGAAAAAATTAGATGTTAAAAGACAGTGGATAGACTAAGAAGCACACACTGTGTATATATATATATATATATATATATATATATATATATATATATATATATATATATATATATACAGTAAGTCCAGGATTGCTGCACTCAAAATTTATTGAAATAAGTAAAAATTTATACATATGGAACTTTCTTACATTTGTAAATTTGTATATATTATTACTATTTTTCAATAGATTTTGAGTGCAGGAATCCTGGACTTTTTTCTTGGATTGCATGCACCTGCAAGATATCTGAGTGCTGTTCACCACACCTGTATCCTGTTTTATATATATATATATATATATATATATATATATATATATATATATATACACTCACTGGTCACTTTATTAGGTACGCTTTGCTAGTACCGGGTTGGACCACTTTTTTTTGCCTTCAGAACTGACTTAAACCTGCTTCAAGGTTCAATGTGTTGTGCGTTCAGAGATGGTATTCTGCATAACTTGGTTGTAATGAGTGGTTATTTGAGTTACTGTTGCCTTTCTATCATCTTGAACCAGTCTGTCCATTCTCCTCTGACCTCTGACATCAACAAGGCATTTTCCTCCACACAACTGCCGCTCACTGGATATTTTCCCTTTTTTGGACCATTCTCTGTAAACCCTAGAGATGGTTGTGCGTGAAAATCTCAGTAGATCAGCAGTTTTTGAAATACTCAGGCCAGCCCTTCTGGCAGCAACAGCCACGCCATGTTCAAAGTCACTTAAATCTTCTTTCTTCCCCATTTTGATGCTCGGTTTGAACTTCAGTGAGTCGTCTTCACCACATCTAGATACCTAAATGCATTGAGTTGCTGCCATGTGATTGGCTGATTTGTGTAGCAATTTGTGTTACCAAGCAAATGAACAAGTGTACCTAATAAAAAGGCCAGTGAGTGTGTGTTTGTGTGTGTATATATATATATATATATATATATATATATATATATATATATATATTTGGCATGGAGGTAAGGACAAGCAATTTAAATGATTTTTCCAGCTACTCTGAACATTTAACTATTATATCCAGTAAATAGACCCTACTTTTGAATAAAAGTTATATTTACAGTGCTTATCTCAACATTGAGCAAGTCTTCTGTGTGAGCCTCACAAAGCGATAGAACAAGCGCTGATATTGAACACCTGCTCTTTACACTCACATATACCATCATGAATACCACTCTGTCCAAACAATTCAAGTTATTACATGTGCTAGAAATATTTGCTACTTCGGCACAGCTTCAACTATCAGGTAAGGAATGAAACTTTTTGAAAACACCAATTAAAATAATAATTCACAGATGGCTGAAATATGTCAGTTGGGCTTTACATTTACGTGTAGGTGTGTATATTCATCATCATTTTCAGCCATGTGAACATAAGTGGTGACTGCGGAAAAGTCAGAACTGACTTTCTTTTGTCTCACGATAAACACTAGTTCTTTTATCAATCCCATTCCCAAGGCCTTTCTGAAACCAATGAGGAGATGAATTCCCTGCAGTGTACTCAGAGTCGGTGCTAGGCTGTCCTGCCAATGAAAAAACAGCTCAAGTGGAATATCTATAGTATATAAGATGCTCTAACCTCTTATACTGGTCCAAGTTAATGGAACAACTACTCTATGCCAGTGTTTTCTTCTGGATAAAAATAGTCTCAATTCCATTTACTACTTACCCATGCTGTTCATACCCTACTTGTGTTATCCAGTGTTTATGTTTTTGTATACTTTGTTAGATTTCTTTAAGTCAATGTTCTGTCCTCCTTTATACCCTAATTTTCAAATTAAAGGTTCATGTTAAAAAAAGAGATACAATTTGTACGCTGTCACGAATAGTACCATAGCAGTCCTTTAAAAAATAGTCACATTAAATAAAACAAACAAAAAAAAAAACTGCTACTGATATAAAATGGTGTTTGCAGCTAAGTACAGGAATTTGTAGGCAGGGCATACCTTAGAATTAATTAAACACGCATTTGATACTTAAAGTTATACTAAAGTCTCAGATTTTTTCCTTTAAAAATAACAAACATGTTATACTTACCTGCTCTGTGTAGTGGTTTTGCACAGACCAGCCCAGATCCTCATCTTCTCGGGTCCCCCACTGGTGCTCCTGGCCCCTCCCCCCTGCCAAGTGCCCCCACAGCAAGCAGCTTGCTATGGGGGCACCCGAGCCGAGCCGTTGCTCCATGTGTACATCTATACATGGAGCCCTGGTTTAGCCCCACCCCCTCCCTCTCCTCATTGGCTTATTGACTTTGATTGACAGCAGTGGGAGCCAATGGCGCTGCACTGCTGTCTTAGCCAATGAGGAAGGAGAGTCCCGGGCAGCCGAGACACTCCGGCAAAATCGATGGATCAAGATGGGCTTAGGTAAATATTAGGGGGGCTGAGGGGGGGGGGGGTGCTGCACACAGAAGGTTTTTTTACACAATGCATTAAGATAAAAAAACCTTCTGACTTTACAACCACCTTAAAGAGTTTTTACAGAAATAAGGCAATTTACAGCAATGGCACCACTTATGTTGCATGTCATACACTTCTTCATGCACTGTTCTAAATAGCAATATACCAGCCATTCACATACCACAGAATGCCAGAGAAACACATTCTTAGGAGGAGGCTATTGCTTGCTCCCCGAATGGCCCTGCAGATATCTCACTGTTAGTGTGAGGCTCTGGCAGGAAGCTAACAGAGGAGACACCCTGTAAAGGCATACCTACTTTTTCCCCCTCCACAAGTACCTCACCCTCTTACTGCTCCTATTCTCTCTCTGCCCCTATCTTACTCTCACACTGGGGGCACACTGACTGATGCTGGATCCTACTATTAATAGAATCCTTTATCAAGATGGCTGCCCAAATATTGCGGGAATTCGCTCAGCCATAGGATTGCTAGTCCCCAAGATGACGGCCAGAAGCCTATAGCAGGAGACAATTATTCCTCAATGGGCTCCTGCCAACCTGAAGAAAAGGCACAGTGCCACCTTCAGGCTGGAGGAAGTACTGCAGCCTCACCTGCCTACAAACCTGCTTTAGGGTTTAGTTGTTTTTATTGTGCCTATTGGGATATTTCCTCCCACTTCTCAGGTGGCCTTCAAGGCAAGAGGGGATTCAAATTTCTGTCAGGTTTTTCTATTTTAATATACAGTGTATGTTGAGGTTGCAGGACGAAAAGCAAAATGAAATATTTCAAACAGGGACACAGGTGGCTGTGAAAACCAACTCTTCTCCACTTTAACCAAACCAAAAATTATGTTGGCAGTGTTGTATTTTGTATCAACATCAAGCACACTATTACTCGATAGCTTTGGTGATCATGTAATTTAGAAAAAAATATAAAGGCATTTAAAAAAAAATAGGATTTCATTTACAAACACTCTTTTTACATGTGTTAACCATGTGCTTTTTACTGGATGCAAAATATTTTCCAATAGTGGTCTTTAAAGCAACATGGTTAAGCCTACAAAATGTGCAAGTTTATCATTAGCAGCTCAAATGATGAAGCACTGTACCACTTGACACATCTCAACCCTTTAAACAGTGCTCAGCGTTTTAATTACTTGACTGTACAAAGGGCATTTAAAAATATTCCCTTGTGTTTAATTAACATATGTCTTCCCGATTGTGTCAAAACTAAGTCAATAAGTTGGTTATTCTCAATAGGATCAGATGGTGGTCCTGTAGACATGGAATTAATTGCTTATTTTCTTCATTATGAGTCAATGTTGTAAATTTAGCCTTTCATTCCAGTAACAGAACATACAGGTGCGTCATCTTGCTCTGGAAGATGGAAACAAGGCCATTGAAAACAAGGAAATGCCTTTTTTCCCAAGTTTTTTTGCACAACTGAAGAAGTGGCTTGGATCAGCCATAACTTGTCTTTGATATTACAGAACAGGTCCAGTTGAATACGACTAAAGCTGGCCATAGATGGATTGAAATTTGGCCCAGTTCAACAGGGTCCAGCCAAAATGTGATCTATCTATGGCTGGTCCTGTTTGAAAGCAGTTGATCTACTGATCGACTGCTCATGAACAGGCTTGCTGCCATTTTAGTTTGATCTGCAGCCAATAAGTTGCAGCACTGATCAGTGTATTCTGACAATGGAGGAGTCCACCTGACCCCTGTGCTTTCAGAATACAATGACAAAGAATTCCCCCATTCATCTCAATTGTGTGTGTGGTGAAATCGGTACAGTTAAAAAAAACAAAAAAAACAACTGCAGTATATGGGCAGCCTAACTTTTACTAGATAAACCAATGAGTGGATTATTTAACTTATAAGCCTTCTCCCACTTTCTGATTCACAACGGTGGTGGCTGTAACTGTTGTGGCCAAAACATTCTAGTAATTTGGGTATGTAGCTTTTGCTGTAGAGTTGAAATGAACTATGTTCACTTCAGGAGTAACATGACAAAATCTCTCAATAGTGACCTGAAGCTGGCCATAGAGTGCTCGGATTTAGGCCGATTTTTGTCTTAATTTTGAACATTATATGAAATAAAAAAAGTTATAAAATGAGTATGCATGATGTGACTATAGAACACTTTTAAGTAAAAAGGAGCTACTAGTGGTGTGCTTTAAAAAGCTTATAAGTTGTAATAAAATGTAAACCTGAGGTGCATCTTCAGTTATTTCACTAATAGTATGAAACTAGGAATCACTAACTCTAGTACTCACTTTTTTTTCTAATAAATCACGATCCTTGATTTTTTTTTTATATCTGATCGGCTATTCAACTTTAATATCTGGACTAGATATGTCATACTGTTAATTTTTGTGCCGCTGTGCCATCCTTTTACACCTTCTTGGTAGCTGTTAATCATTTTAGGAAGGTAAACTGGAAAAAACCTAAAGCCATTCCGCGGGTTTCCTTACATAATTGTGAGTGTGATTTCTTCTGAAAAGGGTCTGTGTCAAAGTTAACATTTTGCAAGCTATTTACAAAATCAGTAAATATTTCTAAATGTTCCTATATTTATATTACATTTTATTATTAGTATACTAATCCTGAAATGCTGTAGCATGCGGTAAAGGCAGCCTGTAGATGAACAAATGGAGCTCAGCGGTGTTATTCTACTTTGTATCATGAGCTCAGCATGTTTGATCAAGGCAAATCTTGATATTGTGGTTTCTGTTATATTTTACAATGGCTAATGCTATATGACTAGGAAATAATGTATGATAGGGAAACAGAAATCTCTACACATATGTTACATGATATACTTCAGACTAACTGTGATAACAATGTCATATTTGTAGAACTTGCAGATGCTTATCAAAAACAGTTGCTGTTGGTCTTGTTGATCAGGGATCTATCACATTTCAAAAATCTCTTTAGAGAAAGAAATGTTAAAATATTTTAAATATGCCTATATGTTTTATTTTTACAAAAAAATTAATGTATACTTTAATAATGCTTCTATGTTTCTTTTTTAATATTTGCTTAGTGGTGATTTAATATGTATAATTATTTTTGTCTACATGACTTTTTTTCCTCTCTCTTACTTCCCTGACCTTCCGCTCTCCCCCTCAGATTCTTCTCTCCTTCTATCTGTCCTTTACCTTTCTTTCTCTAATTTCCCTTCTCTATCTCCCTCTCTATCGTACTTTTTATTTTTTGCATGTGTTTTTGTATGTGTGGAGAGGGATTTGAACACCTGTCAGGATTTTATTACTGTCTGTGCCCCAGTTAGGGAGATTCACCTCCTCTGTTCACCTTTTGGAACTGTTTGAAAATAACATGGCTATGCGATGCTCCTCCCCACTGGCCACGTCATACATTCACAGTGCTCTGTGAATAGGAAACTACAAGTACTGACAGCCTTTGCTGCTGTCGGCTTGATGTTTCAATGAACTACCATGGTGCTGTTGAGCGCTCTGGTAGTTCATTCATTCTCAATTCTAGTGTGTATCTGCCTCCCCGTACGAGGTACAAGCAGACAGATACACAGACAAGTCTTCAGAAGTCTTGCATTGCAGGCACCTGCGATCTGCTGTAAAAAAAAAAAAAAAAATGCACATTTTTTTACCTGCAAAAAAGATGTGCATTTATTATATTTTTTTTAAAAGGTGAACTTGTCCTTTAAAGTAAAAGAAAATACTAAATTTTGGGTTGTCCCCAGAACAGTATTAGAGGGTAATTCTTCCAATGGTGACATTATTTCTGGTGACTATGGTGAAAACCAGGGATTCCCTCACTTTGGAGGGATTTATTCTCACTTCCTGTTTTAGCTATGACACAGGAATTGAGGGGAAATTATCCAATGGGGCACACAGATGGCAAAAAAAAAAACACACCTTAAATCCAACAATGATCTGACCAGTGACATGAAGATTCCTACCTCTTCTTCTTTAGGAAGGCCTTACTTCTGCACCAAACAACACTCATCTAATGATGTGTAAAAGTCATTCAGTGCAGTAATACTGTGCACCAAGGTTGGCATGTGTGCTGAAGCTCTCTCATTGGGGTGTGTTCTTGACATCCTGGGCTCACAGAAAGTATGGAATTGAACAAAAACCTTTGCCTGTCTTTCTTTTTTTGGTTTCTCTGCCCCATTGTAAAGAATTCCCTTTCATCTAAAATTAAAAGAGAAAATAGTGGTAAGAACATTAGACTAAGGAAGGCCATACACGGTCCAAATCTCAGCCGGTTCAGCAGGAACTGGCCGAGAATCAAACTGTGTATGGGCAGGCTGAATGTACCAAGTTGATCGATCAGTCAACTTGGGTATAACCAGCATCCTGGGTTTTACCTTTGATTATCGCTAGCGGCTGCTATAGCCGCTAGCAATAATCACTGTCTTCCCCCGGCGGGGGTGACTTTCCCCGTCATCCCTCATCCTGTTGCCGGGAGAAGACAATGGCCCAGCAGGAGGGATTCCATCATCAACACTGTCTGTGTTGATGGGGGAATCGAACAAATTTCTTTCCTGCAACCCATGGTTGCAGGAAAGAAATTCACTCTGTGTATGGCTGGCCCAAGAGTCAAGAGTTGACATGAATGGTTCAATATTCTTTGAAAAACTGGGCAGAAAAATGTCAAGAAAGAGTTAAACAAATAATTTGGAACAAAGGACAACTGGGATATGACTGTCAGTTATAGACAACAATCTCCAATTTCTTTTCATCCAGTTTGTGTAAATCATCCACCTTTCTTCTGATAAAACTGTGCTGATTAAACAGGAACTTGACTGTACACATAAAATATGCCGGTAACCTTGGCTCTCTTTCTCATCATATTTTATTAATATACTAAATCCCTTATTACTCTCAAGAGTGTGCTGTCTATCAATACAGACAATACATGCTACTTTTCTATTTTCCCATATGTTTTTCTGCATTCACACTTGCTGCATTTCCAATCTAAGACTTTTCCGAAAAGAAACTAGGATTTCATCCAGAGGGTTTTGTTATCTTCAGTATGTACGTTTTAGTTGTGTCCATGTTTGAAGGGTTGTACTAGCATCGCATGTAATCATTTGAAATGGTGAAGAAAATACCATTCAGCAAATCTCAAGAGGCTTCACTAGTCTTATGTCTGAAACCCCATACCTTTTCTATACCTTAGCACTTAATCCTTTTGTACTCATCTGAGATGTCATTTTTGTATTTAATGCTTGTGAAAATAATTATTCCACTGTTTCTTAATGAGAGTACCATGAATAGGACTAACATCTACAATTACCTCCAAGTTGAATAGGTGCCATGCCTCGTTTTTAGGCTTCTTATGGAGTCGTATCTTATCAGAGTCACCTAATAGGTTCCATAAGTGCAGACATGATAGATGTTAATGTATAACAAGGTTCCCTGTTGGTTGGAAAAGGCGCAGTATTAAACTACTGATTTAAAGGAAAGGTTTCCAGGGAAAACAAGAAACTTTATATTTTCTCTGTTTTTTTATTGGACAGGCAGTTGCAATTACACATTTTATAAGAAGTGAAGAGCAGATTGGTTTGAAATTTAAGCAGTTCAGGAAACATCTCATTTATTAACTCTAAAGAAAAGACAAAGTAAAGAAAGATATGTTCAGCTCACTGATAATCATACATTTGATGTGAAACAACTGCCTATGGTCCTAATTTGTGCGATTTTCCACAGATTAGAAAGATCTAGATATAACATATTTAGGCAATGATTACAGTGTCCAAAGCCGGGAAGGAAATGTTAGAAAGGGTTAGAACCTTAGAAATTCACCTTTTCTATTAGTCCTGGTGATCAATGTTTTCAGGATTGAAAGTAAAGAAATTTAAAATTTTGAGATCACTGGGCCAGGTAGGGGAAATCATCTAATGGTGTCAGTTGTTTCTGTGACAAATGTCTTAGAGGATTTACCTTACTTTGGAGAGATTTCCTCTAACTTCATGTTGTGTCTACAGGAAAGAAAGTGAAGGGAAATCTCCCCCAATAGGAAAAAAAACAGGCAGTGGATTTACCATTTACCACCTCTATCAAAAATTTAAAAAATTGGGCTTTAGATTTACTTTGGTTGATAAAATGACAACTCTCCTGATCCAGTTACAACTGCTGGTGGACTTTGGTATTGCACCATAGTACAAGAACCACTGAAATTCATGGAACAGACTCCATTCTGCCAGCCTAGTAATTAGATGGATGTATGCTAGTTATACAAGTTATACAAGAAACAGAGATACTGGTGGGCCCTGGTTGGCAGGCTCTAGCAGTGCCTCGGTCCTTATAAGTTCCTATTGAAAATGCAATTCAAATATGATCTCAAGCAAGCACTTAATATCAGAGTTTTAATATGAACGAATGAGGAAATAATTCCTGATTGGTTGTGTTCCTATTAAGCATGCAATTCATGACTTTATTGTAAATAATAAACATTTTGTTATATTTCTTTTTAGATACGAGGAGGCAAACTTATGATCACTTACACAAGAAAATCTGATGCAGGAAAATATGTTTGTGTTGGTACCAATATGGTGGGAGAAAGAGATAGTGAAGTAGCAGAACTTACAGTTCTAGGTAAGTTAAGATCTATTTTAATTATCTTTTTTCATTTCCCTTCCTTTATTGAAAATAGGTGTCCTCAGCCAAGAAGGAAATAAGAAGCAGTACAGCAAATTATGTGCTCTAGTCATCTAAACTTCACTAAAAACTGCTATATTAATACCCTTTCGTTTTAAATGTGGCAACTCAAAAAGTCCAGTTTGCTGCATCTTTGTTGTGGTTTACAGCATTATGCACCTTCCCTAAAGGCTGGCATAGATGGCTCGAATTTCATCTAATTAATGCCTAATTGGCTGAAATCCACGCTGTAGGTGGCTCCACATGGCTCAACAAAATTTGATTTGTCAATAGACTTTTGTCAGAGGAGCTGGGCGGAAATCTGGTGGCCGAACAGTGGTTGCATCCAATCAGATACAGCCACTTTTTAGGTATTCTGACAGCTATGGGTGCTGGCTATCAGTATATAATAGTCCTCAAGGAATATTCCTTGCTGTTTTGTGTTGATGGGGATGGGAGACATGTATACATGTATGGCTAGCCTAAAAATCTGTATTTATGTAAAACGTGTCTAAAGTGTACAGCACAGTAACTGCATTGCATGAAATATGGAGAGATGTGATTGTAGCCAAATAACAGGGGGCTTTGAATGGTTATTATGATCAACACTCTATATATACATTTGCTCTGGGTTTGATTTTGAACTCTTTTTTTTCAATTTTTATTTTCAGTGTTGATTCCAAGTCTTATAATATACTATATATATAGCTTGTTAAGTTTGTTTATGGGGCCAATATAGTAAAAAGAGTGAATACTGGTATACTCTTTCAACAAAATATTGCAGTGAATACTGCACACTTTACCTGCATTTAAAAGAAAAAAAAATTATGTTGCTTGCATTTGCTGTCATAGTTACATAGTTATATAGTAGGTGAGGTTGATAAAAGACACAAGTCCATCAAGTCCAATCTATGTGTGTGATTATATGTCAGTATTACATTATATATCCCTGTATGTTGCGGTCATTCAGGTGATTATCTAATAGTTTCTTGAAGCTATCAATGCTCCCCGCTGAGACCACCGCCTGTGGAAGGGAATTCCTCATCCTTGCCGCTCTTACAGTAAAGATCCCTCTACGTAGTTTAAGGTTAAACCTCTTTTCTTCTAATTGTAATGAGTGGCCACGAGTCTTATTAAACTCTCTTCTGCGAAAAAGTTTTATCCCTATTGTGGGGTCACCAGTACAGTATTTGTAAATTAAAATCATATCCCCTCTCAAGCGTCTCTTCTCCAGAGAGAATAAGTTCAGTGCTCGCAACCTTTCCTCATAACTAAGATCCTCCAGACCCTGCATTAAAGTATTACTGAAGGCAAAACTTTCCTTTTTTTTTGTTTTGGATAAAGTAGATTAGAAGAAAAGAAGAAAAGATTGGGAAGTTCCCCCAAGGGGTTTTTTAGCGGCATATTAATATATTGATCAAAAAAAGTGAAAGTATAATAAAATCATTTATTATTGCGAACAGTAAAGTATAGACTATTCATCGATATTTTTTTAAAAAGATATAGACTCTGGTTACAGGCATGTCTCAAAGAATATTTCATCAATATTTAGCAATACAGTGCATTACAAGTATTAAAAAATTAACATCCACATGAATACCCCAATGCATTTCGACCAATGCTGTTGCGGTCTTCTTCAGGGAAATTTGTATTCACTCAAAAGATGAATTCCAAACAGCTAAATAAGAACACTAATACAGGGATCCTCGTGTCAATCCTCACCCCTCCAGACGGGCGCCAACAAAGTAAATTAGAACACCTAGGATTGGATTAGGATTTTTTTTATTGCTTAACCCCTTCCCACCACAGCCTCTTGACCCTTTAAGAGCTTATAAATGCCGGAAGGCGGAGGGGGGCATTCGGGTCATGTGACCCCTGGGATTGGCTGTCAAAGCGGTCACATGATCTGAAAGCTCCCGTTCGCAAGTATGCATCAGGAACTTTCTGGTCCCTACCGGCAACTGTGCTGGGAGCCACAGGGCATGGGCTGTTAGCACAGAAATGTTTACTTTCGGAGATGCATATATGCAGCCTCTCAGCGTCAAAGCCCATGCCGAGAGACCGCATAGATGTGTACGGCTGGCGGGAAGAGGTTAAACCATAGAAATATAGAATAGTGTGCCAAGCCAAAATCTGATAAAAGAACCCAAGATAATGTTAATTGTTGATTAAAAAAAGGCCAGCGTGTTTCGATGGGCAACATCACACTTTATCAGGGCTACAAGAATATACATAAAACATAGTCATAGTGATGTTTAAAAAAAGAAACATAAAAAATTATATTTAGATATGCATTGCTTTTCTATTGCTCACAGTGCCCCCATTAGGGAGACTTTCCCACTCTATTTATTTGCCCTGTTAACTGCTATTACCAAGTGAAAGAAAATCCAAAATTTAGGGTTGTTCCTAAAACAGGAATAGAGGGTAAATTTTCCAATGGGAACACTAGTTCCAGTGAAACTGATGGCAACCAGAGATTCCCTCACTTTGGAGGGATTATGTCTCACTTCCTGTTTCGGCTCTGGGACAGAAAGGGGTGAGTCTCCCCAGTGGGGCACAAAAAACTTACAGGGGTTAAAACCCTCCCTCCTCTATCCAAAATTAAAAAAAAGTTTTGTCTTTAATTCTACTTTAAATAGGATGACATATCCTAATTTGGCTTGAATTTGCTTTTTTTTTATTTTATTATGTGATATTGTGTCCCTTGTCTTTTTTTTATTTTTATATAACTCTTTATTTTAAAGGACATGCATCATAACAAACAGACACATTAAAAATTTACATCTGTTAAGGTCAAAGCCATCATGGACAACATAAGGCAAAGTGCAAACAAACATCTCAAGAAAAAAAGATGACAAACAGCATATATATAAAAAGAAAATGACTAAATAGGTGAAATATCAGGTCATATACAATAGAATGATGCTACCCAGCTTTTTCCAACTTTTAGATACAGAGAGAGGGCAAGTATAGGGTGTCTGAGGGCATATCCTGGAATAAAGGGACAACTGTCCCTACTGCTTACCTTGTTACATAGGGACAATTGTCCCTTTATAAGGCTCCATTCACACCTAACCACGGGCGGAATCGCCACAATTTCACCCCTGATTTCAAATTGTTGCAAAACACAGGGCACGTTTGCGATGCCATTACTTCTAATATCACCCCAATCATGCCGTGATTTTGCCGCTATTGTCACAGGTAAATCGCGCTGCGATCGCAGCAAATCACAACGCGCAACGCTGTCACCCAAAAGGAGCTCATGTTCCGTTTTGACAATCGTAGCGCGTCGCGATTGCAGCGCGACGATCTTGGCAAAATAGTGGCGCGATTGGGGTGCCATTAGGAAGTAATGGCAAAGCAAACGTGTCCTGCATTTTGCGATCAGGTTTGTATGGAGCCTAAAGTCGAATGGAGATGATGGATAATTAGTCCCCGGAAATCTTACCACTGAAATCCCTAAAATATCTAAAACGTTGGTGGTGGATTCAGCCCAGCAGCACCTAAAGAATCAAACATCAGTTGTGGATGGACTAACCTGTTAACTGATATATTCATGAATTTAGCATTTTGAACACCTTCACCCACAGACTAGCTTCAAAGGTTGATGTTTTTTTTAACATAAACTGCAGATAAACTCAAACTATCAACAGTAGATAAACACAGCATTAGCCTTTTTTATAAGAAATCTCCCTTTAATCTGATTGGTTTACACTGCATTATAGCGCCACAAAAAGAAAAAGTCCCACGGGATGAAATGCTTTTGTTGAAACAGGTGCTGTTTGTTATTTTTGGCTGTAATAAATGAGAGAGAGAGCATTTAGTGATTGCCTGTCATTATAATTATATCTTGTGAAGAAGAGTATTAAAGAGTACTAATACTGGAAAGAAAGTAATCATCATTTTTTACATTCTCTTCGTGGTGAGAATAAATGCAGATAGCTAGGATTGCAATTATCCTGCATGTTTAAAAATAAATGGGAGCGGAGATACTGCTATTCTGATTTGTTGGTGTTCCCTGATATCGGTATTTAGCAGAAATAGCAAGCAAGGTTTACAGATAATACAGTGTATATAGGCAACTGTTTAGCAAAAGGGATGAATTTTGGTTTGGTCAGGTTTGTTGATTTCATGCTATTACTCACTATAAGACCCCTTTCACACTGGGGTGGTTTTCAGGCACTTTAGCACTGGAAATAACCTCTGCTAAGCACCCTAAAACCACCTCCCATTCATTCAAGTGTTACTTTTCACACTCGAGCTGTGCGCTTGTGGGACGCTGTGAAAAGTCCTGCAAGCAACATCTTTGGGGCTGGTTGGGAGCACTCTATTTAGCGCTCCCAAAATGCCCTGGCCATCTGAATGAATAGGCAGCGCTTCCAAAGTGCCTGAAAAGCGCTTCGGAAGCACCGTAACATGGGAGTTTTTAGCCCCTTCTTTGGGGTTAAAAGCGCCCCACTAGCTACCAAAAAGCTCTGCTTAACCGGGTGCCGACCGGCTCACGCCGATATACGTCGGCGGAAGGGCACGTACAGGCAGATTAACGTACCTGTACGTTGCCCTTTGAGAAGCGGTTTGCGGGCGCGCGCGCGCCTGCCGCGACCTCCGTGAGTGTGATCACGGAGAGGGAGAGCAGGGAAATGCTTTGTAAACAAGCATTTCCCCGTTCTGCCTAGTAACAGGACACTAATCACAGCTCCCTGTGATCGGGTGCGGTGATCAGTGTCGTGTCACACATAGCCACGCCCCCCCACAGTTAGAATCACTCCCTAGTACACACTTTTTTTTTTTCTTCTTTTCTTTCTTTTTTTTTTTTCTTGCCACCTCAGCGAAAAATTTTCCCCGGGAGTAATTTTTCAATTATTTAAAATTCAAATTCTTCCCATTATTTCATCACATCATAGTGGCAATTTAGATCCATAAATTGACAAAACAGGGATAATCCAAGCGGTATTTGTTATACCTATTTCCAATTAAATCCCCCTCACCCAGCCCCCCCCCAATCCCGAGACCATACCCCACCTGTTTCCCCCCCCCCTTCTTCCCCTCCAGACTCCTCTCGTCTGCATCCATTTCTGCTTCCCTAAACTCCTTTCCCAAAAGCGGCGACCCGGCCTCTAATCTAGGTAGTCCATATCTCGACGGCTCTTAGGGATTCCTTAAATTCTACCCATACTCTCCACTTTATTTCAAAGGCTGCCATTTTCATCCCTTCACTAAACCTTAGATATTCTAAACTATAGATCTCGTTAATTTTGTTAAACCAGTCCCTCATCGTGGGTCTTTCTTTCTTTTGCCAGTACTTAGTTATAAGGCTTTTGGCCGCATCAGTGAGATGTGGTAAAAGCGTTCTCAGATAGGTTTTAGTGGGCATTTCACTCATATGGAGTAGACAGACCCAAGGGTCATCGGGTATATCGATTCCAGTGATATCTTTAATAAATCCCCTCACTTCCCTCCAGAATATCTTAATTTCCGGGCAGAACCACCAAATATGGGCCATTGACCCTAGTTCTTTACAAACCCTCCAACAATATTATGAAGTTTCATTTTGAAATTTGTGTACACGGTCCGGGGTCAGATACATTCTAGCCAGACATTTAAAGTTTAGCTCTAACATTTTACAGTTAACCGAGGTAGCAGAAGCTCTCCTCAGTATCAGTGACACTTCTGGGACTGTGAGCTTTCTTTATAGTTCCTTCTCCCATTTTCCAATGAAAGCCGGGGCCCTAGGACACATGTAACCCCTTCATTGCCCCTTAGTGGTTAACCCCTTCACTGCCAGTCACATTTACACAGTAATCAATGCATTTTTAATTGCACTGATCACTGTATAAATGTGAATGGTCCCAAAATTGCGCCAAAAGTGTATGATCTGTCCGCCATAATGTCGCAGTCATAATAAAAATCGCTGATTGCCGCCATTACTAGTAAAAAAAAATATTATTAAAAATTCCATAAAACTATATCCCCTATTTTGTAGACGCTATAACGTTTGCGCAAACCAATCAATAAACGCTTATTGCGATTTTTACCAAAAATATGTAGAAGAATAGTTATCGGCCTAAACAGAGGAAAAAAATGTTTTTTTATATATTTTTTGGGGATATTTATTATAGCAAAAAGTAAAAAATAATGTGTTTTTTTCAAAATTGTCGCTATTTTTTTGTTCATAGCACAAAAAATAAAAACCGTAGAGGTGATCAAATACCACCAAAAGAAAGCTCTATTTGTGGGGAAAAAAGAATGTCAATGTTGTTTGGGAGCCACGTTGCATGACCGCGCAATTGTCAGTTAAAGCGACGCAGTGCCGAATTGCAAAAAGTGCTCTGGTCTTTGGGCAGCCAAATGGTCCTGGACTTAAGTGGTTAAACAGCGATAAAGCGCCGCTAAAACGAGCATCGCTTTACCACAAACACGGCCCCAGTGTGAAAGGGATCTAACTGAGCACTTTTCAGTGTTTCATTTTCAATGTGTGTAGAAGAGTAGGCAGCTCAAGGCTGCCTTTGTTAATGAGAATAAAGTAGCAAAGTCATCTCACTGATCATCATTGGGTTATCTTTCATACATCAGCAGTAAATCCATATTGTGGGTCTGTCGGTGATTTTAAAAACAATTCTAAGGTGTAAGCTAGCCATACACGGTTAGATTTCAATGGCGGCTGGTGAAGTTTTAGGATGGGGAGCGCCCCTCTTTTTTGACCCCGCCCACTTCTCATAAGTCCCACCTCTTATAGAATCCACCCACTCTGTCCCCTGTATTCCACTAGCTTCCACCCATAGTGTCAGGAGTTTTTAGCTCAGCATCACAGGACAGAGTATACAGCCCCAGAATCACAGAACAGGAGTATACAGCCCCAGCATCACAGGACAGAGTATACAGCCCCAGAATCACAGAACAGAGTATACAGCCCCAGCACCACAGGACAGAGTATACAGCCTCAGCAGCTCAAATTTTGTCAGATTCGTCAGAAATTGGCTGGAATTGGCCAGAATTTGATCCATCTATGGCCAGCTTAGAAGAAGTATGGGCTTTATTTTTTTTTAAGAATCATACTTAGCTGGATGCAGCATCAGTAAGAGTCTGCATCTGTCCCCTGCCATCTCTAACACTGAGAACCAAGCGATCAAACACTCCTGATCACTCGGTTCTCAATTCTCCCTAAGCAGAGAGCTGGTGACTGGCAGTCACCGCAGTCACAGCAGACCATGGCACAAAAAGCTTGCAGTTCTTTGCAGAGGGGAAGGGCTAGGAGAAGGAACTTTTACACAATAGGTCATGTGCCAGCTTATTGGAGGGGAAAAAAAAAGATCACAAAAGATTTTTTAGCTTGTTTAGTCAATCTTAACCTCCACAGAATGGTCAGATAAAGCTGTTTGAAAATGCCACAAAGATGCTGCTAATCGACGTGCTGAATACACCCATATATGCATACACTGATTTATTTTATATACATAACAAACTGTACATTGCAAAGTTATACTATTAAGACTTTTACACTGCTTACGATTCTGAAATTCCCGTTTAATACATAGTTTTAGTTTTTAATAAAGTGAGCTCTAGAAGAGGCAGGCAGACTGGAACAACTGCAGAACAGGTGGCTCTCCTGAAGCCGAAATCAAATATCAAGCTCCGTATCCTAATTCAATGTCAGAGCTCTGACTGCTGAGAATTAATTAGATAAAGATAACACATGACCTGAACTTTAGGAGGCTGCCCCTTGAACAAACCGTGGGATAATAGATGCCCATCAGTAGATGCCCTCTCTAATTACATATTTTCCATGGAAATAAGAATACTACAAAAATGCAAGTGCAGCTAATTAAATACTACTATCTAAAGCTGGCGACGGCAGTAGGGCATTGATGTTATAAAGACTTTACACCCTGGGAAAATATCCCGGCCTATCATCTTGGTTGGCCAAAGTCATAGACATAACAGTCATTGTCCAATGTCATCAAAATTGGCACCAGATTGGTGCTTTTAGAGCTTATTGATTGAAAACTTTAGCCTGTTTAAAATCCCAAATGGCCCAAACCATTTATGGTACATACAGGGGCCAACCTGGAGTGAAAGCTTTGGGAAATGTAAATTCTTCAAATGATCACTGACCCAACATCAGCCATTTGTTTGTTTTTTATGGGATAAAATAATGGTTCCTATTTAACATGCATGAAACTTGTGTTGCTTTGTAGAAAGACCATCTTTTGAGAAAAGACCAAGTAACATGGCGGTCACTGTGGATGATAGCGTTGAGTTTGAGTGTAAAGCGCAGGGCGACCCTGTTCCTACTGTTCGGTGGAGAAAAGATGATGGGGATCTACCAAAAGCAAGGTATATTCTTTATCATTTAAAATAGTTAAGAACCTTAGTAAAAAGGTATTTGTTATCTATGTTGTATTAAAGCTGAACATGATATTGAAGTATCCATTGTGCTCTTTGGTATAAGTGTCTGTATAGCTGTCTACATTCATCCACAAAGGCCTATAGAACATTTAGATAAACACAAATTCCAATGTGTATATAACACAGCTCTCAACTGTCCCTGATCTTGAGGGACTGTCCCTGATTTGGAACAAAGTCCCTCTGTCCCTCTTTTCTCCTCACATGCTCTCATTTTGGCCTTATCTATATAATTTTATATAAAATGCACTTTTTATCTTTCAAAAAGTGTTTCCCAGTGTTTAACCTTTCATCAAATTTTTAAATCGCTGAATTTGTAAATTCCAAAAGTCAGTATAGAGTAGTAGTATTGGTAAAAAAAAGCACTTTATCATTTTTTTGTACAATTGCCCTTTGGGGAGGGCAGGTGTCCTATGCCTACATACTTTTGCTAATGGGGCATACACACGGTCGGACTTTTCGGCTACAAAAGTACGACGGACGCCGACATACCACATCCGGTGGACAATCCGATCGTGTGTGGGTTTCCCGGACTTTCAGCAGACTTTTCCATTCGCAAATCTGACGGACTTTAGATTTGGAACTTGCTTCAAATCTTTACGTCATAACTCCGCCGGACCCAGAAATCCGCTCGTCTGTATGCTAGTCCGACGGACAAAAACCGACGCTAGGACAGCTATTGGCTACTGGCTATCAACTTCCTTATTTTAGTCCGGTGCACATCATCATGTACAAATCTGTCGGACTTTGGTGTGATCGTGTGTAGGCAAGTCCGGTCGTTAGAAAGTCCGTTTAAAGTCCGCCAAAAGTCCGTCGAAAGTCTGTCAAAAGTCTGTCGGACAGGCTGTCGGACTTTTGTAGCCAAAAAGTCTGACCGTGTGTACGCTTCATAATAGGTGTCCTCATTCCCATCTCAAAAAGTTGGAAGGTATGTAAATCCTACAGATCAACATGCAAGTTGAACATTTCCCATTAGAAAGCATATTTACAGCATGAGACAATAGGTGCCAAGTACAAGATAGATATCAAAAAGGATCAATAATGTAAAGTTTCATTATTCTTTTCTTTTCATATCAGAGCTGCCAAAATAATGTAAAACGTAAGGGTAAATGTCAGTTGCCATTCAACAAATATCATCTCTATGTTTTTTGAAGGTATGAAATTCGGGATGATCATACTCTTAGAATACGCAAGGTGACAGCATCGGATATGGGATCCTACACTTGTATAGCTGAAAACATGGTCGGCAAGACAGAAGCTTCAGCTGTATTAACAGTTCAAGGTATGTTTGTTAACTTATCTGTGTAGAGTAAGGAACATTTCAGAGTGCAATATTACAAAGCAGACGTGTACTTTTTTATCAAGCTAACTGTGAATATCTTGAGATGGCAATATATACATATATTTGGGCTGTTTTCTATTGTTTGAGGGTTTCAGGAGTCAAAATTTGTCTTTGTAAAGTTATTCAGTGGCAAAATGTATTGTATTTTTCTTTTTGTATTACATTTGTGCTTCTATTAGGGCACATTTACACCTGTAGCTTCTCTTAAGGCACAGTTGGTGGTGTGCGATTCCAGCTCATTGCACTGATTACTTTTTTTTTGTGACTTTTCACACATTTCTATTGTATTGTACAGTGTTAAGGTGAGTTTTATCGCAGCAGAAGAAAAATAACATTTTTGATGTGAACACATCAAATATGTAGCAAATAGCAAAGGATACAGTACATTTAGATAAGGTCTGGTTCACACTACTGCATTGCGATTTTGATCCAATTTCATGTGCGATTATATAGTGCAACTTGATGTGATTTTAAAGCGACTTTAATGTGGCTTATGTCTCTGTGTTGAGGGAGCAAGGATGTGCCTCAGAGAAGAGTTGAAAAAAAAAACACTGAACCACTGAACCGGTTAAAAAAAACACTGAAATTGCGCCAGAGTCGCATTAAATCGCATGTAGATTTCTGTGACTTTACATTCAAATCTATGAGGCCAAACTCTCGCTGGAGTCGGGACAAAATAGTGCCGGAACCTTTTCCAAAATCACTCTATACTGAGTCGCATTGATGTGAACCGGCACCATTGAATAAAATGTTATTTCTATTTTCATGTGATTAAAATAAAATAAAATTACACTAGTGTGAACCAGGCCCAAAAGTTTTTAAAAGATGAAATAATTAAAGAGTTTACATGTTCTTAACAAACAATAAACGAGCTTAAAAAAAAAGGCATAACTAACCTCTGTATCTGCATGCTCTGTGGAACAATTCATCCTCAAAGGTCACAACAGAGACACTGTGCTGCGTTTAATCTAATTAGTTTCTAATGGCTGCTGTTGTTTGTTTACATTAGAAGGTTGCCGATTCAATGCTGCTGAAGAAAATAAGGGGAAATGGGCTGAATTTTTAGTGCTTGGAAATGTTAAAGCGGATTTTCACTCTCAGGGGAAACTTCCCTCCTCCCACACCCAGCCCCCAGATATGCACATCACATATCCCAAGAGGCATATTGCTTTATTCAGAAAGGAGGAGGGGGGTGGGCCTAGTGCTGCATCATCAGGAGGCCCTTGGCTGAGCCAGGAAGAGCTGGCGGGCCTCCTGATGACTTCTCACAAGACCATGGCAGCACAGGGCTGAGAGGTGAAGGAATATAAGAGGATCTCAGCAGAACAACACTGGATGCTCTGCGTCAGTGGGTGAATATCAAAAATGTGCCACCTGAACCACCCAGTAAGCAGCAGGGATGGGAGGTGAGGCAGCCAAAGATCCAGTTTATGGGATTAATTTATTCAGAGTGCCTGCAACTCCAAAAGTCAGCAAAGGCTTTAAAGTTTTTTTACTGCTTTTTAAAAAAAAGCAAATAATTGAATGCCTATAGTCTGGACACATGTGCGCTTCAACAACACTACACAACTGCATAAATATGGAACATGGTCTGCTTATACTGTGCAGCCATAATGCTGCAAAAAAGTACCCTAGTAAAATGAAACATATTGTAATTCTCCTACTCCTTTAGAGTATTTGCAAAAAAGAATATCTTCCCTCATTAACCAATGCCTTGTTTAGTCTTCCTTAAACATTTCTAAGCACCGCAAACACACCACAGCCACCTACAAGCTTTTTCTTATAAAGACACCTCTCTGTTTTTTCACTTGAGCCTCTGTTTGGCTGTGACCTCGGTATCTCTCAGCTGAAAGGGTAGGTGCCACCCTTAAAGTGTTACTAAACCCAGGACCCTGCATTCACTATATTTGGTCTCCCACAGTACACAGAACATGGAAATTAAAATACTTTAGTAAATATGAACTGATAAATACCTTTTCTCATCAGCAGTATATAGCAGTCTTTAACTTCTATCAGTGTCTGGTCAAGCACTGGTTAATGCTTGTAGGATGAGTTTTCATTCTCCCCTACTGTCCCATGAGGCTGCATGACCCCTGACTCTCTGTCTTGACAGTGCTGCTCACATGGACCCCCCACCCCCCCCAAAAAAAACTCTATAGCAATACACACCAAACAGAACATGTGCAGAGTGCCTCCCAAGGCTCTGTACTACCAGCAGATGGATTGAGGACTGTGGAAGAAGGGGAGGATCACAGAAGACAGGATCAAACAGCCTTTTTACACAATGCACATGCTTAATCCCTTGGCTTCCACAGTGAGTATAACAAGCATGCTTTACTACATATACAGACTGATTTTACTGTTGCGGGTTTAGTAACACTTTAAGGTACAAAACATAGTAACAAAACGATCTGTAATAACTTCTTTTTTTTTTTGCTACAATGTTAGCTAATAAAAATTGCCTTTAGTTATCTGGAGATCTGAAAAACACATGTAAAGAATAATTAAGTGTGAAGATCTGTTTGACCTTTGCAAGATGAGATTGGCTTTGGCTCTCCTTGCCAGCATTAGTACAGCCTTGCACTGTGTTAACCATGGATTAATGTAGAAAGTTTGGAGTTATATTACTGGAATTATATTCCTATATTACAGTGGCTAAAGCATGGGCGTAGCATTGATTACATCCGAGATAGGGCTACGGTCCAGGTGAGATCACCAAAGTCCCTGTGTACATTAGGCCAGTAGATACAGGCTTAAAATATGGAATCTGACACACAGAGTACCTGCTGATACTTGGTGCAGATAAGGTGTATTGAACTGAAGGGCTCAATAAACCCAAACATACAGCAAAGTGTTCTTTAATGCATATTGTGGTTGATGACCCTGCAAATCTTTCATCAGTATCGCTTCTCTTCTATGTTTAGCGATCCCTGCTGGGGTCAACTAAGTGTCTGGATATGGTTTCCTATCTAGAACTTGCATATACATATTTTAATGTTACAGCCTTGCAGATACATAGGTGTCAAGTTAGTAGAAGAAGCCTAGACAAGTCTAATAAATGAAAGTCTCTACTATATTGTAGCTCAGACACAGCAATGTCACTTTGCTATCTCAGACTTCCTTGCTGGCCTGAAAAGATTTATTGTCATGATTTATGAATACACACCTGAAGATCTTCCAGAAGAGTCCTGGAAGCTGGGATTATTCGTGTTCACATAATGTGCTCGTTTTAAGCCCCACACAGTAAATATGGATAATAACTTTTCTGTGGGAAGACGACATCTGTGTATTTGCAGGGAGTAGATTATTTTTCCTGGACTTCCGACTGTAATCTATAGTTTTGCTTCAAAGGAGGTTAAGAGCAGTCTATCTTTGAGGTTTAGTGTTTAGTGGGATTTAAACTTTCATCACTTGAATGGTGTTTACTTTTCATATTGATTCCCCATGATAAAAGAGCCATGTAAAGAAGTACACTCTTGACCTGGATGTACGCGGCCTTCACATGCCGCTGCTACCAGTGATCTCTCCTTTCATTCCATTGAAGTTTTAGAAGCAAACACACTGTAAACTGTGCTCTATTGATATCTTCTTTCTATAGATAGAAATACTGTACATGGTATAATGTTTTGCCATATTTTGCATAGTTTTTTTAAGTGCAGATAGCATAGAAAATAGAATATTACATTAGCTTTTAGCCTGCTTTTAAACCCATTATTATTTCTCAGCTATTTATCTACACCAACCATTGACTTAAGAGGGCAGCTAAATTTGCACACATAAGGCAACCCTTTCCAGGTAGAATTGGGGCCATGGTTTTTATGCTTTAGAATGTCTGATCCTTAGAGCTGAGCACTGGGTTTTAGGGCAGCTATTCACAGGCAGGAACAGGGTTGGTGTAAGGATTTTTGTCTACCCCTCCCACTAACCCCCCTGAAGGTGAATTTTACTGCCCCACGTATCCTAGCGCCCTAAGGAGGCTGCTTAAGATGTCTTATGGTAGTGCTGGCTCTGGGAAGGAACATAGAGATCAGAATTTTTTTTCACCCTGTATGATCAACTACTTCCTAAAAATAAGAGAGGGGGTGTCAGGACACTCCTATAGATATTATTGTCACATATTGCAGCTCAAAATGGCGGAATTAAGACACTCCTATCTCAGAGGTATCATAGCTGAGGAGCATTACTGGTGAATGGTGATGGTTCATAGTTGCACAGTGTAATAATCTAGAATTTACCCATGTAGCAGAACTCTAAATGTCCCCAGACTGAAAATTATAAAAACGGTCATATAAGAATTGTGCGCATTTTAAGGATTTTGAAGTCAGCTTGCAAGCTGTTTGAAGCCCCCCCTCCAACAGCAAAGTTTGTGTGAGCTTTATTTTGCCTTTGATGTTCTTCCAAAAGTAGAATATTTGTGGAATACTCACAGTCGCTGATGTCTTTTCTTTTTTGTTCATGTTCAGATTTTATTTTTAATTTTTTAACTTGACATTCATGTACATGTCATCATTTTAAACAGTAATAAAGGGTAGACTTTTACCAACTTTCTTTTTCTAGGATTTTCAAGTTTTTAAAGCAGATCTCTACTCAAATGTTAACAAACAGCAATGTTACCAGTCTTATGCGATTAATAAATAATAAATGAAGGGCTAAAATACTTAATTATACAGGAGAAATGCCGCACCTGGCTTTTCGTAGCACTGTTCACCAAAAGTCTAAGGGCTTTTTCACACGACACATAAAAAAAAAAATGCATGCGCTCTTTTATAACTGTCTTGTGCTACATTTTAGTGCGCATTGAACTGCATTTTTCAAATACTTTTTAATGTGTTTTTTTGTAGCGTTTTTCCACTATTTCCTCATATATCACTCCTTAACACGTTGCAACAAGTTTTAGTGCGTTGCACTGAAACAAAATGAAGCATGTCTACATTTCTCCCCAGTGCACACCATCACAATGTTTTGGTGTGAACTTGGTAAATAGACAGTAGTAGTAATAATGGTATCAATGCTTTTTAGCTTGTGTTGATCAATGCACTAGGTGTGAATGAGTGAGCTCTAAGGGTCTGGTCATGTGATCTCTAGTGAAAGAAAGGGTTAGTGTTCAGGGGCTTCTCCTATTCACTGAAGGTCATATGACTCATTTTTTGTTATGTCAAAGGAACTAGAGGGCACCTGGAGCTACAATTACTCTAGTAGGGCTAATAGTTCAGCCTTTCTTTGCTTATCCACCTTAGCAAGACAGTTGGTATAACATTATGCTAGTGTTTGAGTATAGGTCTACTTTAAGCCCATAGTTGTGGCAAGCTCCATCTTCTTTTTTTTAATCATGTTAATTATTGTCTTTTAATCACCTTGTATCGGAGATGATATTGTGGACACAACTTATATCTAAAGCTTAAAAAGTGGTGGGAGATGAATCTATGTGTGAAGAGTATAGCAGAATGATATAAGACCCTAACCAATGTATGCATCAATTTCACCAGTGAGACAAAAAATGCTGGTATCTCAACATAATCATAGCTATATGATAGAAATATGAAAAATGTGTACACTGTGCATGCAGAAAAGTTTTTCTAAAACTGTGAAATCCCAGCCTCACAGCCGTGTGAAAACCCAATTTTTCCCTCATCGCTGCATGTTTTTATGTAATGAACAGCTGGGAAACAGATACACAGTTTAATATGTGAAACACAATGTTTTGAGAGTTTTTTTTGTCCTTGGGAAGTCTGTTTTAATTTGTCCTTTTTGGCTTTCTTTCTCCAGTGCTTTAAATATTTTACAGTTTTTCATTAGACATGTGTCAGAATTGTCTCTGATGTGTATTATTCACAAGTTGGTTGAATGACTTTCCTTTATGCTGTAGCAGTATGAAAGGTCAACAACCAAAAACATTACTCATATGTAAAATAATATTACATCTCCAGCTGACTGCCATTATTTTAACATAAGTGCACTTTCAAATGTGTTGACATACCAGGTTACATTGATAGCCATAGAACAAACCCTGTTCTGTTATTCTACCTTGTTATTGGTGGTTAGCAAAGTCAATTTTCAGTTCATGCATCACTTCCATCACTGGCGCAAGAAGCAGAAAAGACCTGAAATTGTATGGTTCTCAGGGCGATTGAGAGGCTCATGACACCACAGCTACAAATGTAGCCAGCCAAAATGGTGTAGTAGCTGTATATTCATGTGGGGTAGTCTTGTTGCTTCCTAGTGAAATGATTCCTTGTGTGTACTGACAATGCACTACTGCAATGTCTGAAAGTAGGCACCACTGCTCATCTGCTCCACCTCTTCTTAGCAAAAAATAGCTTTATCACAATGGTGTCCCTGACTTGTTCTGCTTGCCAGTCCTCCATGACTGGACAAATGAACACCACCAAAAAAATCTACATTTTTTGAACCCTCTAAGTGGCTAGATTACCTATAATGAATGTGGCTCTCAATATTTTGGTTATGACTAGATGAGTCTGGGTTAATTAGAAGTATCACTTAAAGTTAGTTAATTCTAGTTGAGGGCAGAGAAGGAAGTATAAAAACCTTTGCCAAGTTTTTTTTATTGCTCTCTGCATCTGTCTTGGGGAGATTTACTCTCACTTTTTGTCTTGGTGGGCATTTTCATGGGGATAGAGAATGAGGGGAAATCCAAAATATTACCATTGTCACTGGAACAGGAGGTAAGGGGAAATCGACCAATGGGGATGCTTGTTCTGTAGACAGCTAAGACCACAATCTCCCCACAATCTGGGGAGATTTCTTCACATTCCCTGTTGTATATGGTATCAGGCTGAACCACTCCACAAGGTACACAATTAGCAATACAAACCTAGATTGTTTTCCCCTTTCCACTCTCTTGTCATCAGGATGAAAAGTTAAAAAAATGAAGGGTCTGCAGACTGACCTAACTTGGGTTGCAGTAGGAATAAATGTGTCCTGTGCTTAATTTATACCCTTGTATGCAGCAGGAGGCTTTATTAAAACACGATACAAATCAGTAACGTGCAATCACAAAGAGCAAACATTCAGTTCTCTTCTTCAAGGAAGTTGTATTGTATTCATGGCACACATTGCAAGCTTGCATATGGTTAATATAGGGTGTTGTAGTAAATTGGTGGATGGTGCCACCATGCAATTATAGGCAAATAAGGATCTTAACCAGCACACCTTGGTATAGTGATAATCATATGCTTTATTCAAATGATTGACCTGTTATGCCTTTTGATTTATGTGAACAAAGCCAAGATTATCACTATACCAAGTTTTGCTGGTGAAGATCGGTTCTTCAGTCCTTTTATTGTACTATAATATAATAAATAAACTTTCATAAATGTTTCCAGGCCTGTTTTTGCTGACATTTCTTGAAAGTTAAACCCCTTACACATGGCAGGTCCAATCAGGTCCGTTTATCAGTTTTCCAGGCAGACCTGATTGAATAGTCCATTCACTGGACAAGCGGGTGATAATGGACTTGTGTCTGTGAGCGGATCCCCTGCTGATCAGGATGGAGCAAACATTTGTGAAAACTAGTGTAAAGAGGACCGTGATGCTGCCCACAGCAACCATTTGATTGCCATTTGATTTCCCCACCACTAAAAACTAAAACAGGGTTCCGGTCGTTATGAAGCACATGTATTCATTTTGCTTTAGTTACACGCGGTAAACCTGTGTGCTCTGTTGCCGTATAATTAAATGTTTGTAACAGTTATGCCATTATTTTGTTAATAATTTTCCTGTTTAGTTTGTAGTTTTTTTTTTTTTTTTTTTTTACATGTGTTCTTTATTTTTTATTTAATCATCAACTTTACATGCATGCTACTTGTTTTGTCTTTTGTTTTGTTTTTTTATTTATGATTTTACATATTTTCCTTTTATGTTCCTTTTTATTTTTTAGTTCTGTTTGGTAAGTTGGAATTTTATTACTCTTCGTTTTTCATTCATCACATTATCATGACTGAAACAGCCTCCAGCTCCTCCTCATCAATGTTCTCCATTCTCCATTTCTCAACAACCAATCAAAATACTGGTAATTTTAAGAAGGTAAAATAAGGTAATACACCCAACACCAATGTGCCAAACCTTCTGACTAACCCATATATATATATATATATATATATATATAAAACCCTCCTAATTTCCCCACTGGATGTCATATAACCCATGTGTTTGCATAGTTATTACTGGGCTTAGAATGTCTACTTTCCAGTATGATAAATTCATGAAGCCCATACCTACTTACAAAATGTTATTGATTCTTTTTACATAGACTAAATTGTAGTTTAGTTTTTAGTGTATTAAAATGTAATTTCAGAATTCTGCAAAGTGCATACTAAAATACCTTTCGAGCATAAGCCTAATTTTACCTCAGAAAATAGTCCTTGCCTGGACAAAGTACTTTAAAAAACAGATAACTTCATTGGAAATATGGTAAATACCTTTGCTGACTAATGAGTCACTGACCCAGTGTAAGGCCTCTTGCACACTGATCTGAAATTAAATGCATTGTTGTCTATGGGACATTGCACACAGCTGAGTAAACATCAGTAATACAGCATTGAGTATTGAGTGCAGTAATTTACTCGCATGCGCATCTTTACTTGTCTATAAGGCCCCTTGCAGACGGGCATCATAATTTACTGATGTTTACTTAGGAACTTGTGATGCCTGTGTGTCAGGGGCCTAAGTCTACAACTTTCATTAAAATAATAGCTTGTGATCTTGCCTTGAAGGTCCTTGTTTGGGCACTTCCTTTTATGGGTTGACAACTGTCTCCCAGCTGTACTTGGGCATTATCATATGCGCACCTGGTGCTGGCACACATTGTACAGGCATGGCTTATCATAGTCAATATTACATAGTTGGTAAGGTTGACTAAAGACACCAGTCCATCCAGTTTAACCTGTGCGGGTGTGTTTATATAGTCCACAGGATCTATGTGTAACCAATGATGGAATATGGTCATGTAGACCTTACCAGGTCCAGGCTATAATATTTTCATTTTTGTTTTTGTTTGTGGCCAATCAGTATGTTTTAGCTTAGCCAGGAAAAAAATATTTTCCCAAAATGCAACGGGAGCTTCATCTGGTCTGCTATTTAACCTTAAAGGTGAAGTACAGCCAAAGCTTCTTTGGCTGTACTTCTCCTGTGGATCACAGAAGTACAGTTCGTTCTGCATTCCAGTGACCTGTTTTCAGCAGACAGCGGGCTAAAGTCTGCTGTCTGCTGATATCACAGAGATGGTCCAGGCTCAGGCAAGATTGCGACAATGGAGTCGGGATCCGCCCACATGCCTGGACCAGCACCCGGCTCAGCCTCTCAACGAACTGCTGAGAGCCTGAGTCTGCCGCTTCCACCCCCTCCACAGCCCAGTGCTCAAGTGAGAGCAGGGGGGCAGAGAAGATAGCTGGGGACTGACAGTCAGCAGCTCTCTGCTCGTGGAGCTCTGAGAACAATGCGATCGGTTCTCAGTGTTAGAGGCGCTGGGAGACAGATAAAGCATCCAGGTAAGCATGATTCTTAAATTAAAAGAAAAACATACTTATCTTTTAACGGTGAGGGGAGGAGTCTGAACAGTCCCATACCTAGGGAGATTCTCATGTACTGGACTGTAGATTAGTTACTTCTTCAAGCAGTTACGTTTTAACCTCTGCTAATATTTTTGTTTTGGATAATACTGTCTGCAGCTTTTCATTTAAAACACCAATCTGATTTTTAATGAGTCCACAATACTTGAAATAGTCTTAATGGCACTTGAACACAACCGTAAATTCTGCGCTGAATGCAAATATGTATTCTAGCCTGAAGAATTCCTTGGTGACTCCAGTTGTACATATTTTGCTTTGCTGAGGGAAAGTTAAATAGCGTAGAGGCATATGATTCCACATGGGTGGGCATCAAAGCTGATTTTACAGTGAAATTTACTTTGGGATTTAAAACAGCCATAATGGCTGTGACTAAGTTCTCCTGGCCGGTTCCTTGTTCCACTGTGCTGTTAATTTTCCATGACTATATACTGTGTATGTGAATCTTTTTCCTCTTCCATGTAATTTCTCATCTTAAACTGTCATCTCTTACTGGGCTGTTGCTAAGTAGGCAATACTTCTCTCCTATAAGCATTGTTTGCATTTAAGTGAACCACAAAATCCTAACCCAAACACATTTTAGCAAAAAAAAGCAAACTTGCTTGGAATTAAAATCCCACTGCCTATTTATGGGATCCCTATACCTCTAACAGGCATCAACATGTGGCCACTCTTTAGGAACTACATGTGGCGACTCTTGTTTGTCATGTCAGTGGTCAGTGGTGTGCTGAGCATAGTCACAGCACACCTCCTATAAATTTGTATTCATCTTAAAGTTAGGTAAAACTGAAAGCAGCACTAACACTGCAAGGATTAACTGCTCAATTAGTCCGGGGAGAATTAAAGCATTTTACTTACCAGATTCTCTGGTCCCCTGGCAGTGCACGCTCCCCAATGCTCTGGCGATGGACTGTTCCTGGGCGTCCTCCATGGACAATGCATCGGCTTTTATGAGGTCAGAATAGGGTTGCCACCTCATGCCTTTAAAACCAAACACATATTAATTACACATGCTCTGTGGCTGATTAAGGAGGTAATTAAACTTACTTGATGCCTTCTCTGCATTAACTTAGCCTCAGAACCTGTGTAATTCATATGTGTTTGGGTTTAAAGGAATAATGTGGCAACCTTAGGTCAGAACCTTAGACCGCTAGAGCATTGGGGAGAAGCCGCTGAGGGGACCAGTGTAGTGGAAAATCAGGTAAGTAATTATACTTTTCTGTGCCCCCTAGACTTAAATGAAAAATTAACCATTGTAATGTGGGCACATCCTCAATTCAAGGGAGAATTTTCAAGTTTCCTGGAGCTCAGCTTTAAAGCAAATGGCACAGATAGCAAATTGTTCTGGTTGACAACACAATTATTCATTTTGTTTGTTCAAAGTCCAACTCCATCTAAAGATTTGATTAAGATAGAATAGAAGAGGGTTAGAACCTCTTTCAATTTTCAATTGATGTCTGTATCCTTGATAGGGAGATTCGCTCTCACCTCTGGTCTAGGATAGATGCCAGGCAGAAGAGAAAGCAAGGAAAAATCTCCTCAATGGAGATACCAATAGCAATCAAAATATATATATTTTTTTGTTTTTTAGTTAGTAAGTAAGGGATAGAACCTCTGTCAGATTTTTAAAAGAGCACATAGGTGGAGACAGGCTCCCCCATTAGAGATTACAACTGAGGCACAAGCACAACATAACACAGAACTTGTTAATATCTATGTGCTGAAATGTTGGTTAAGAGAAAAGGTGCCGAATGTACATTCAGAGTGCTGTAGGCAATTGGGGAATCATAGATCCACTGGCCACTGTGCCCAGGGAGAAAGGTAAGGACCAGAAGGAGGAAATACAGAGTAAGGTAGAGGGGGGAATGAGGAGGGAGAAAAGGGATGGTGGGGGGAATCCCGCTACATCAGAATGAGACCTTCAACTCTGTTCAGTCAAATCAAAGGATTGGAGATGAGAAAGGTTAAAAAATTCAAATTCAATACAATAAATAGACTCTGCGTTGCAACATAGTTCTGATAGTGATCATGTAAGTGAGTGGTTAGTTTGTCCATTCTCATAATATTATTTAATTCAGCATCCCATTCCCTGATATGCGGAATAGTGGTCAACCTCCAGTGCCTAGGGATCAGTCCACCAGAAAAGAGAAAATGGAGAAGACTCTTTCTCTGTCAGGTTATTACGGATGTATGTGTCCTCATTAAGAACATTTTCTTTTACTTCCTGTCCAGTCAAAACAGGAAGTAAATGAGAATGCCCCAAGCGAGTACCAATGCAGCACTAAAAAACAGACAGAGGTTCTAACTTATTTTTGTTTTGGCAGGCATTTGGCTTTAAAGTCTTATATAGAGACATGCAAATTAATCATCTGCCCCTAGAAAAGAGAAGGCAGAGAAATCTCTTTCTCTTTCAGGTTTTTATTGATGTCTGTGTCCTCACTAGGGAAATTTCCTTTGACTTCCAGTCCAATGGGTGTCAAAACAGAAAGTTAATGAAAATCTCCCCAGTGAAGACCCAAACAGCAGAAAAAACATGCAAGTTCTAACTTATGCCCATGCTGTCCAAATGTAATAAAAGGTTAGTTTTTGGTCAGAATTTGGCTTCAAAGTATTATATAAAGATCTGCAAATCATGCACAAAAATAGGTTAGAAATGGTTACTATTAGATTTTTTATGGATGCAGAAACTATGTATCTTTTTTTTTTGGATAGAGTAGAAATTTGCTGAAACTTCGTGTATTTTATCTCCAGGTGCAGCTGTAGATTTCCATAAACATATAACATATGGTTCCCAACATATCCTGTTTACTCTTAGATGAAGTGACCATACAAACTGTATAAACCAGCATAAGAGGAACAAGCTGGTAGAGCTGCTAGAGCTGAAAATACAACTTTGTTCATTCTGTTCTCAAGCTCCAAGTTCCGTCTTAGGGCTCATTCTGACCAGATGTGTTGTCAGGCATTTTCCTGTATCCTCCAACAGCATGGACATCAGAAAATCTATTATTTGAGTCTGTTTCACCCAATGCGTAGTGCTTCATGTTGCACTTTGGTTTCATTGACTTGCAGTTTGTCATTCAATCAGCAGAACTGTCGTTTTGCCAAAAAAAAAGCATTAATGCAGCGCACAGTGTGACTGTGTTCTCATGTGAACAATTCCTTAAAGGTAATCCTACAAGAGAGACCTCTATATTAATAAAAAAAATCCTATTAGGCACTCTATGCAAATTGCTTTCAAAGCAGTGTGCAAACATCCTTACCTATATATAGATTTATTTTTATTGTATATATTCCTCTTGTATAACGCCTGCCTAGGTAAGGCATTTTTCAGCCAATTAAAGCAATTATGAGACATGTCCTGTTGGCCACTTTTGCATTTGAGCCTCTAGCAGTTACATGAACTGCTATTGTCACAGCCAAAATGTCTCATTGCATTAATTCTTTTTAAAGAGACCCTGTGACCAGCTTAAAAAAATGCAGGTAATAGCACAAAAAAATCAAGTGTTTTATACGCTTACTTTATTTTTTCATAAACCTTTGTAATTGACATGCAATGCAACTTGTAAGCAAATCTGACTACATAAGAAGATTCAACTCCTTAGCAGAGCCCCCTTTCTCCTTATACATCATTGCTTTCTTCTCTTCTGGGAGTGTCTACCTACTCTTTGTGCTGGCCCAGCTCCTTTACCCCTCCTTTCACCTCTGTATATAACCCTTTATGTAGCTGCCAGGGTAGGAGCAAAGGAGAAGACTATGCGTTGCCCAGTGGCGTCGCTAGGGGGTGGCTCTTGGGGCTATAGCCCCGAATCTGGGGCCCATAGCCTGAGTCTCTGTAGGGGTCCCCAAGGGGAGGGGAGGCTCTCTGGGGACCCTGATTTGAGTGGGGGGGCCCTCTGGGGACCCTATTTTTAAGGGGGAGACTCTCTGGGGACCCTGATTTTAAGGGGGAGGCTCTCTGGGGACCCTGATTTTAAGGGGGAGGCTCTCGGGGGATCATGATTTATGGGGGAGGCTCTCTGTGGACCCTGATTTAAGGGGGCTCTCTGGGAACCCTAATGTAAGTGGGGGGCTCTCTGGGAACCCTGATGTAAGTGGGGGGCTCTCTGGCAACCCTGATGTAAGTGGGGGGCTCTCTGGGGACCCTTATGTAAGTGGGGGGCTCTCTGGGGACCCTTATGTAAGTGGGGGGCTCTCTGGGGACCCTGATGCAAGGGGGGACTCTCTGGGGACTCTGATGTAAGGAAGGTGCTCTCTGGGGACCCTGATGTAAGGGGGAGGCTCTCTGGGGACCCTGATTTAAGGGGGGCTTTCTGGGAACCCTGATGTAAGTGGGGGGCTCTCTGAGGCCCTGATGTAAGTGGGGGGCTCTCTGGGGACCCTGATGCAAGGGGGGGCTTTCTGGGGACTCTGATGTAAGGAAGAGGCTCTCTGGGGACCCTGATGTAAGGGGGGCTCTCTGGGGACCCTGATGTAAGGGGGGGCTCTCTGGGGATATATACACACACATGTATATTACTGTATATACATGTGTATGCCCGCCCAAGCGTATGACTTTCTTTACTACCCTGCTATGGGCTCTAGCCCTAGATCTTTTGTAAACCTAGCAACTCCCCTGGTGTTGCCTAAGTGGTTGACTTACTAAAGGAAACTAGAGTAGACTGTGCACTTTCCACATAATAATAATAATAATAATAATAATAATAATAATAATAATAATAATAATATAATTATCAATCCCTAAGTGACAACTCTGAGTTTGCAGGGGCCCCTGACATTACATCCAAGATGGCGGCTCACACCAGCAGATTTAGGACTTTTGAGTGTCTATTTAAGGGAGGCTTTAATAGGTAAATAACATGCCTAAAATATGTTAAAAACAATGTTATGGAAACATGTTGAAATGAATGGTCTTGTGACCCAGTATCTTTAAATTAGTTTATAAGCTGCACTCGTGATCATCCACAGAATGCCTGTTCACACTATGCCAGACAGAAACTTTCTCTTTAAATAAATAGTATTCTTTGCAATTTCCTTACATTGAGCAGCCAAAAATGAATTGATAGATGTCTTCTAGTATAGCTAGGGTTTTCAGAAATCTTCAGGGAGAGTCAGATTCTTTATGAACTGATAGTTGACAGAGGATCACCTTGTCAACCAATGGAAATATTAGGTTACATAATATTCCCAGATTCCAACAGATGAGGAAGGAGAGGCCCATTCCCTCTCACACTGGATAATGATAATATTATGAGAGTTTAATTGTATTGTCTTTTTTTTAGAACCTCCAAATTTCGTGGTAAAGCCGCGTGATCATGTTGTGGCTTTGGGACGTACGGTCACATTCCAGTGCGAGGCAACAGGAAATCCACAGCCAGCCATCTTTTGGCAGAAGGAGGGTAGCCAGGTACTGTACTGTGTATTTTTATTTTCCCTAGCCAGTTTAAATGTAAATATATTTAATGATATGCAGGTAATAAAAGCATAAATGGATGCACGGATTCTCTGTAGGTGAGCCATCAAGCATGTTCATTCAGTGCTGCAGCTGAAAGGCTGACACAGATGAGCAGCTTGCTAAATTTGGATATCAAGATGGCTTCCATCGAGCTAAGGAATCTGCATACATCATTAACAGCAGCAGATCAATTTATGATCTGACAGGTACAATTTATTGTGCATTCAACGTGTGTTATTCTGAGATAAACAAGGGCTTGATTACATCAGTTAAAGGTCATCCATTTATCATACAGCTTCCAACTGGGTTTCATTACATCAGTGAGTTTCGTACAGTTTCCTGCTAATAGTTTGTCTTTCAAATTAGAGTAAAGCTTATACAACAGAAAAAATAGGCATGATAGAAGTAATGCTATATTTATTCTCCAAAACTTCATTTGTGATACATAGTTTTAGCAATGTATGCAGTGGTAAACTCTTCACAATCTTTGTGTTTTGTTCAGCTTTTTAATTATTTTGGATGTAATTAAAAAAAAAAAAAAACTGTGATTAAAAAATAAATAAACTGGTCCCCCAGTTGGCTCATGTCATAATGTGTAAAAAAAAAAAAAAAATGGATCCCTTCAGTGGCACACTGTCACCGCTGACAGGGACTCCTTCTTCACCCGGTCTATATTCCAGGTTCGTGAGCACCAGCCATTTGAATGCCGTCACTCCCATGCATGCATGATCCATTGAGAGCTCAATGAGCATGCACCGGTGATGTCACTGGCTGCTACACATGTAAATATCTCCTAAATGGTGCACGTTTAGGGGATAATTACTGTACCTACAGGTAAGTTTTATTATAGACTTACCTGTAGGTGCAAGATAACAAGTGGAGTTTACTATCATTTTAAAGTATAACTGTAGCCAGGCTCACTGTCTGCATTCAGGACCACCCACCTGCCCCTGCTTACATGTCATACTAGGATGTATGGCTCTGTCCCTACAGCTGATGCATCCCAATAGAGTAACATAGGGGTTGTAGTATACGAACAATAGCTATAAGCAAAAATATAGCTCTTCATAGAGATCGGGTAGAGACAATTGAGAGTAGTAGTCCAAACAAACACAAACAGTGTAGCGTCTATGATAAAAATAAAAATAAAATTGACTTTGTTACTACATTTTCCATAGAGTACAACAAAATTGTTGTACTTCTTAAAGAACATCTTCCCATCCTGTATGCTGACAAAGATCTGTACAGTGCTATTAAGGGGGCATTGCAATTTTTCTTGCAGAAGACCCCCCAGTCTAGGTAGTATGTTGTCACCTAGTTTGTTTTGCTCTCAGAAGCCAAATAAACCACAGACTTGGCTTTCTACTATAGGATCTTACATGTGTGGCCAAAACACCTGCAGGCAGTGCCATAGACATAAAAAATGCACCTCAGTGTCTTCCCTCTCAACCAAGAAAACATATACCATCAAACAATACATTAATTGCAATTCTAAATTGGTGGTATATGTAATTCAATGCAGTGCCTGCAACCTGCAAAATGTTGGGTTTACTATACGTCCGTTGAGAGTTAGAATCTCAGAACATGTGAATGACACCACTAATACTAATGCCAAAAATATTTCAAATGCGTCAAAACACATCCGAGAAGTACACCATGGCAACCTTGACATCTCTTTTTTTGGTGCTGAACAGGTTAAAAAACATCATTTAGCCTGTACCCGTGTATCCATGTAACAAATAAAGTACTTTTATTCAAGAGCAATCCGAGTTGCCAGCCTTTCTGATTCAAGTATTGCACCTGTGGAGCCTGAACGCCCTGGCTAGAGCACCGGATCACAGTTTTTGGACTCTTATATTGGCAGTGGAGCTGGGGTAACATTTTGTTTCTCTTATTCCATTAGAATAACATAAGCTGCCTGCATGCAACACCCAGCAACAAATGCCTCATTCAGGCTTCACAAGCCATGGCACCTGTGTGAATGAGCACCTTTCACTTGAATTTTTATGTCAGAAGCTGGTTTTTCTCCATCTGCCAGCAAGACCTTAGTAGTTTGCCAACCTACTTATCCCTAATTTAAGCATACCGGCTATAGTTGGCGGCGTTGATCGAGAGAAACATTTCCAATAGGCTGGTTGTACACCAGCTTGCCCATACATGGAGCAAAAGAAAAATTTCCAACAGGCTGGTTGTACACCAGCTTGCCCATACATGGAGCAAAAGAAACATTTCCAGCAGGCTGTTTGCACAACCAATCTGCCTATACATGTGTCAAAATGCTGATTAAATTTGAATAAAGTATGGGCGGCTTTAGATTATTCCTGTGAATTGTTTGGATTGTTTGTACCCATTTTTTTGTGAGTTCTCTGACCATCCACCTGTTACATCTGCTATTGTCTATCATTGCTCCATTTACCTGTCTGGCCATTAATCTGCTGATGAGTGGTGGCTAGTGCTGTATATTTTGGGGGGGGTGGCAAATAAACCCCCCCATCGCTCATTCATCCCCCCCACCAGCCCCGCACTTACCCCATCTAGGTTGTGGGCAGCTTCGCATCTCTCCTGCTTCTCCTGCTCCTCGGAGGCAGCTTCCTCCTTTGCAGCTTCATCCTACGCCTCCGGCTTCACAGCGGCTTCCTAATCGGCGGCTTCCCTCCTCCTTCCCTCAGCGGCCAATACAATTGCTTCTCCTCTCAGCCAATCGGATCTTAAGACTGGCCGGGAGGAGATTTAGGAAGACAATAGCGAATATTAATTCGCTATTGCCACACAACTGGGTGGGCTCGGGGCGCAGTGCTCTACGCCCCGAGCCCACCCTTTTTTGAAGCCAATTAGAGCCTCAGGCTCTAATGATGTGCTTAAAAAACCCCCATTGAAATCTATTCCGGTGCCCTGCATGTAGATTAGGGTCGGACGCATGGTTTGGGGGACCCCTAATGTACAAGCCGTCATTGCTGCTGACTCTTGTACTTTCTGTCATTTTGTCTAGCCATCTGTCTGAGGACCTAAACCGAACTCTGTGTCACTCTATTTTGCCTGTAAAGGGGTATCACATTGTAGAATCTCAGGGTCAGATTAAATGTACAATTGGGCCATAAAATCAGTAGTAACACTATGACCTAAAAAAAATAGAAAAAATGTGCCTTTTTGCACACAAGCACAAGCAGTGTAATAATGATTTTACCTCTGAGAGTACCATAAAATATGGAATTATTCAGTGTTTTAAAAAAATCCTAATTTTTACCATTTTCATCTTTGGAAAATGAAGACTCTGTGAGGTTGAACCAACTAAATTGCTTCTGTTAATTGGTATATTATTATTGTCTCAGCTGTAAATGAAAGCTGGTATATCCGTCCTGACAGATAATAGAGGAGGTACAGTTATTAGATAGATAATGTGGTCATAGCGACAGACCTTGCTGGCATTGTACATGTGTATTTTGGGAGATACGGCTCAATCTATTGAATTCTTGAATAATTTTACATGTATTTAAAATGTGGGTTGCTGTTAACAGGAAAATGGTGATAGACAGCCATTAAACATGCTCCATAGCTATGTTTCTTTATACTGAGGATGATTTACAAGGAAAGATGAGGCATAGGTGTCTATAGCAACCATTCACATGGGTGCCAGGACTAAATCTTGGCTAATAAAGGTAACAAAAAATTCTCCTTTATCCCATTGTTTCTAAACCAGCAAAAGGCGATAAGCAATCTAAAAAGGACAGTAACTCCAAGATTCCAATCAGCACCCTTATCTGTCTTAGTTATTATCCAATCTGAAATCATTCTTCTAAATACAATAACTTATGGTTGCTTCATGGTACCCTATTCACATTTCATCCTTTTACTGCCTTCTTAAAAACTGAATTTGCACAATAGAAGTTGATTTCTGGCATTCACATCAAAGGAAAGGCAAAGTGCTGTCAATACCAAGCAATCAAAATGTTTCTTTTTTTTTTCAGCCAGTACTAGTTAGTAAATACAACTGTTGCTATGGGGATTGACTAATCTGCTTTTATTCCAGTTCTCTCTTTAGGTTAAGAACATACAGATAATGGATTCAGATATACATCCAAAGCCCATGCAACAAAAACAACTTTTTCCAAAGCATTCAACATACCAGTTGATTTTTCAGGTCATTGTGACATAATGTGATGCAAAAATTTTTTTCCCCATTTTCCATCACCTTCAGTGCCAGTGACTGTGGTCACCAAGACAAAAACTTGCTAATCTCCATAACAGGAGCACAGATAGTAATAACAGCCTTTAAGGATTTTTTTTTATTTCATCACTGTATCCAAAACTAAAATAAAAAGATTGGGCTTTAGATATAATTTAGGGGACAATTGCCAAAAATTCACTGCAAGTGAATCTTATAGGTGCATGTGTTTTAAAAGTGATTGATTTAACACCAGTGAATATCTGGTGAAAGTCACATTTACTGTTCTACCAATATTACCCGAAGTGTTTGTGACTGTTTTCTATATTCAGCCATTCATTCTGTGTAACTGGCTGGTTGGCTAGCTAAAACCTCTTCATTGCTGAGATCTTTGTTTTCCAAATGTCCCTAAATCTGTTAAAGCATGTTAACTGGTTCAAACACCATATTATTTTAAAACCATGGCAATCTTGGTTACAAACATGTACAGTATATACAGTGCCGGCCCGAGACATTGTACTGCCTGGGCCCAAGAATGAAATGCTGCCCCCCCCCCAAAAAAAAAAACAATCACGCCCACCAAAAAGGCCCCCACATACATTATTTTATATCACTATAACTAAAATAAAATGTATCAGAAAATAAGATTAAAAATGCCATAAATCTATTCCCTATTTTGTAGACGCTATAACTTTTACGCAAACCAATCAATATACGCTTGTTACAATTTTTCTTAACCAAAACTATGTAGCAGAATATATATTGATCTAAACTGATGATTTTTTTTTTATAGCCAATATCTATAGGAGGGGTTTCCACCATCCCTGCTAAGTTTCATTTTATACAGTATGTCTTATATTCAGTTGATGTGTATTATATGTGAAGTTGCGTATCAGAGACTGGTATTGTGGTAATATTGAAGCCTATTGAGATTTCCATATATTAGAGGATTCCACCATAAGTTATTGATTAGTAAGTTAGTGCTGCACTTTTTTTTTTTCGTGGTGTGGGAACACATAACAGTGCTTAGCAGTAGGCCTTTTACTGACACTTTTTTATTTTACCTCCAGTAGTTTATTATAAATAGTAGTTTGGTGATGACCTAATATACTAAAGATCAGCATGTGGAATTAATAAACGTCAACAGATTTTAGTTGGCCGGCCCCCTGTGGACAATGTGCATGGCTGTTGAGTTCATCGCCCCATCCCTGTACTCAGTGCACTGATTGCCACTGATTGGCAGCACTGACAGGCAGCAATGATTGACACTGATAGATGGCACTATTTGGCACTCATAGAAAGCACTGTTTGGCACTGATTGGCAGCGCTGATTGGCACTGATAGGCAGCACTGATTGGCCCTGATTGGCACTGATAGGTGGCACTGATTGGCAGCACTAATGGCACTAATAGGCTGCACTGATTGGCACTAATAGGCAGCACTGATCTACACTGACAGGCAGCACTGATTGGCACTGTTAGGCAGCACTAATTGGCAGCATTTAGTGGCACTGATTGGCAGCACTGATGGTTACTAATTGGCAGCACTGATGGGCACTGATAAGCAGCACTGATAGTCAGAGCTGATGGGCGCTGATAGGTGGTACTCATGGGCATTGATTGGCAGCACTGATGGGCACTGATAGGTGGCACTGCTAGGTGGAACTGATGGGCACTGATTGAAAGCCCTGGCACTGATTGGTGGCACTGATTGGCACTGGTAGGCGGCATTGGTTGGCAATGATATTAGGCGGCACTGATTGGCACTGACAGGTGGCACTGATTGGAAGCACTGATTGGCACTGATTGGCAACACTGATTAGCACTGACTGGCACTGACAGGTGGCACTTATTGGCACTGAAAGATGACACTGATTGGAAACACTGGCACTGATTGGCACTGACAGGTGGCACTGATTGGAAGCACTGATTGACACTGACAGGTGGCACTGATTGGCACTGACAGGTGGCACTGATTGACACTGACAGGTGGCACTGATTGGCACTGGCAGGTGGCACTGATTGGCACTGACAGGTAGGACTTACAGGTGGCACTAATTGGCACTGGCAGCAGCCTTTCACAGCAGTCCCACAGGCAGATCTCGGGAGACAGCTGGCACGGATGACCATACAGGTACAACTTGTCACTGCCGACCCTCTTAAAATGCCACCTTGGACCATGGGCCCACTGGGTCCCATGGTAGGGCCAACCCTGAGTATATGAAGCATAGCATAGGATCACATAGGAGGCTGCAGTTGGACTTGGAAACCCTATGGGGAACAGCCCTCCTGCCAGAACAGTCCGGTCAGCGCTCCCAGCCAGTCGACAGGCCTTTTTCGGTCATGACCCTTCGACAGAAGCTGGCTGAAATAAGCGGCCAAATATTGGCCGGTTTCTATTGAACCAGCTATTGCTGCCTAACATTTTGCGTGTACTAGACCTTAGTATGTGTATGTATATATGTGAGATAGGGACCGTAGATTGTAAGCGTCTTGAAGACAGAAACTGATATGAATGTACAAAATGTAAAGCACTGAATAAATTGTCTGTGTTATATAAATACTTGCAAAAAAAATAAAAAGTAAAAAATAATAATAAATGCTAGCATAACTGAAATGTGTTCTGAATAGCATTAACAGTTTACTAGCTGATTTACATGGTGTTACTTATTGCATTATTATAAGCCGTGATGCATCTTTGTTTTCTAGAATCTGCTCTTCTCCTATCAGCCTCCACAGTCATCTAGCCGGTTCTCGGTGTCTCAAACTGGTGACCTCACAATTGTAAATGTCCAGAAGTCCGATGTTGGCTACTACATCTGCCAAACTCTTAATGTGGCTGGCAGCATCACAACAAAAGCCTATTTGGAGGTTACTGATGGTAAAGTACAAATATTTTTTAATTCAGTCATTTCCAAGGACACGCAATTCCCTTATCTCCGAGATCCTTTCTCGCCCAAAAGAAAAGGGAGTTGTTCCAAGCATCTCCTTGTTTTACAACTTTGTGTGAGCAGCATGCTTCTAATTAGCACTGTTTGGGCTTTCTAATTGGCTGTCAGCGCCAGAAGTGGTTTCTCTGGTTCCCCAAAGTGCGTAGATGGAGCCTGGGGTGCGACGTTTGTAAAGCCACAGTACTGATATTCTCGCAACATCAGCTCTGGAAAGAATTATCCTTTGTGATAAAATAGTTTATTCATCTTATATGAAATAAATTTTGGGATAGATTGCAGCATAGTTTGAATGCCAGCAGAATCCATTCTTCATATAAGTCACACTGTGGTTTTGGCATTGCTCAGTTATGGATGGAATCAATAGAAAAAGCATAAAAAAAAGCCTTGGGGCAAGTTTCGGTGAGCCGTAGAGACATGAGTACTGGTTTAACCTGTAGCGATTAAAAAGCAAAGGGAATGAGGAATTTGCAAAGCCATAATGAAATGGTTTTTAGTATAATAATTTCATCACAGCTTTGCCCACTCCATGCATTAAACCCCAGGGGTAGCGCCCTGGATCACACTAAAAATCTGCAAAGTGTCCAAGCGATGGATATTTGTGGATACCTACAGGTCTAGTCTTGTTACTCAAAACTTGTTAAGGAATTGAGCAGTGTCCTTTGGGCACTGTTCATTGAAGCAATGCTTAATATAGGTCTGCCTAAAAAAAATCAGTCCATAGACTCAGATGTACAGTAGGTATTTCAGTAACCCCACAGCCATCTCTTCTGTCCAGATGCCTTAAAGTGTAGTTTCACTATTACAGTCAATTTTAAGAAAATCCCACTATATGTATTTTTATTTTTACAACACACACAAAAATTATATATATATATATATATATATATATATATATATATATATATATATATATATATATACATACATATACCGGTATATCTCTTCCCCTTCTAGTTGTTTCTTTGGAGCAGGCCTTTGGGCAGACTGCAAGTTAATTTGAAAAGTTTCATAGTGAAAGTGGAGGGACCAAGCTGAGGCAGTCTAAGTGTCCTCTCATTCACATACAATGCAGAACTCAAGCCCTGAGATCGTTAACCCTTTGTTAGGGGCGGCACAGTGGTGCAGTGGTTAGCACTCTCACCTAGCAGTAAAAAAGGGTCGCTGGTTCGAATCCCAACCACGACACTACCTGCCTGGAGTTTGCATGTTCTCCCTGTGCCTGCGTAGGTTTCCTCCGGGTACTCCGGTTTCCTCCCACACTCCAAAGACATGCTGGTAGGTTCTGTCCAAAATTGGCCCTAGTATATGAATGGGGACCTTGGATTGAGGGTAGGGATTGATGTGATGTGAGTGTGCGATGTTCAGGGTTAGGGACAAGGGTCAGGGTTGTAGACCCACACTCACTCAGGTTGAACTGGATGGACTGGTGTCTTTATTCAACCTTACTAACTATGTAACTATGTAACTATGTAAGGACATACAGTGTTCAAATCTTGTCTACAATTGATAGGGACAGGAAGCCAGTTTTGAGGTTTGTCTGCAGAGTTATCTGCTTTGATTTTTGCTAATAGAGCTAGGTTATTCACAAATGAAAAGGGTGCCAAAGAACTTTTGAAACATTTATAGCTTTTAAATGTATTACTTTTTTATTTAAGACTAGTCACCATGACAGTACTAATGCCCTGTACACAGGGGCGGACTTTTCGGCATCAAAGGTCCGACAGTCTTTCCGACTGACTTTTGATGGACTTCTGACAGACTTTCTAACGAACTGACTTACCTACACACGATCACACGAAAGTCCGACGGATTTGTACGTGATGACGTATGACCGAACTAAAATAAAGAAGTTGATAGCCAGTAGCCAATAGCTGCCCTAGCGTCGGTTTTCATCCATCGGCTTAGCATACAGACGAGTGGATTTTTCGACCAGACTCGAGTCTGTCGGACAAATTTGAAACATGTTCCAAATCTAAAGTCCGTCAGATTTTCGACCTAAAAAGTCCGCTGCAGGTCCGATGGAGCCCACACGGTCAGATTGTCCGCCGGATTTGGTCCATCGGACCAATCTGGTCGAAAAGTCTGCTCGTGTGTACGCGGCTTTAGGGACAACAGACTTTTCCAGAGCTCATAGGCCCAAAGCGGTTTTGTGTGGATTTGTAGGTATATCCATATGCAGTTCTTCTATTCTTTCCCCTTAAGGCTCTTCCACAGGGGTGGCGAGAGGGTGGTAAAACAGGGCTGCTGAGCCACAGTTTTACAGGCTCCCTGACTACCCAGCTAAATTCCAATATTGTAGTCAGATGGGGATGCACAAATATCTGCAACCACTATGCTTTATACAGCTACAGCAATATTAACTCAGTTTGCATCATTTGACGGGTGGCACTAAACCCACAATTGTAAAATAAGTCTGTATATGATCTACCACAGATAACTTTTCAGAGGATAGTAGACAATGCCATCTGTGTGAAGGAGCCCTAACAAAAGAATGGGATAGAAAATAAAAACTTTAGTAAAACAAAAAAGCGAGTAAAGCATAATCACAAATGTAAAACATTTATATAAGGGATATTAAAAAATGTCTCATTCAGTGCACTCCACAACAGATATAATCCTCATCTGAGATTAAAATCAAAAGAAGGCCTAGCACAAAGAAGTTTTAAAAGGTCAAGTACAGAAATAAAAAAAAAAATATCTGTAAAAATGACCTTACAAATGACCTTACAAAGTACTGATTAATATATAATTTCATCTTTCCCCATGATAACGCCCCCAGCTCTTTCCTCTAATGTGTCTTCCTGGATGATGTATTCACATCATACTTTTGCTGTCTCTTTTATTAAGTGCACCTGTTCTTTAAAAACTCAAAAAAAAACTCATTCAATCCTTTTAAGTCTCAAATCTATCCTTAAACCATTAAAACAAAAATAACAGACTTAAGTAAACTGAGGATCTACTATTCAAGGATCTTAATATTCAGAAAAAAAGCTGGTGCCAAATGCGAATTCAAGATGGTCACCTTAAGATTCGGAATATATTTGAGAAGCGTGTTGATGTTCCTTTCTGGCTTGCCATGCAAACATCTGTTTTTACACTAGTATAAAAGCCGATAAACCGATCCTTCCAAAATGAACTCATGTTTTTCTTTCACCCCACTGTGTCATTTTTGTGGATGAGAACAGCGTAACTCTATATTTTACCACTCAGCACTTTCAGCTATTAAATCATTGGAAGTGAATTCAGAATTCCTCTTCCATTTCTGAATCTTTTCTTTTTTCTCTTTGCCTGAATAAAGCCAGCAAGTCCTGAACATCCTTTCCTTTAAACAAGAGATACAGTTTCAGTATTCTGTGTCGTGCTTATCATGAAAATTCCCCTTGAATAATGTATGATTCCTGGTTTAATTACTTGCTTAATTATCTTTAGCTTGTTTTGAAGCCTACAGCAACTACTGTTGCTTGATGGATTAGAAAATTGCTTCCAGTTGCAGACATCTATTTCCTGTTGTTTACTTTGGCAGTGGTGGCTGACCGTCCTCCTCCAGTTATCCGACAGGGTCCTCAGAACCAGACAGTAGCTGTGGATGGCACTTTAATCTTGGATTGTATAGCTACCGGAGTTCCAGTTCCCACAATTCACTGGAGGAAAGATGGCATCCTGATAACAGCTCAGGACTCACGTATTAAACTGATGGACAGTGGAGCATTACAGATCCGATATGCTAAGGTACGTTACAAGGCATACAGTCACTTAGACATTGCTGGGCTTGTATCCTAAAAGAGCAATATTAAAAAGCGGGATCATGCCATTGTAAAACAAAAACATTATCTTTAAAAAAAAAAAAAGAAAAAAAAAAGCAACTTAAAGTGACACTAAACAATATCCTTTTTTTTTTTTGAAAAATTATTTTTATTAAGGTTTTTCAATAGACAAAACAATAACTAAGTGGTGACTATACAGTCAAGGTCACCAAAACTTAGGCCACGCAGGGCCACATACCCACCATGAGACGTACTAGAAAAACATAGATCTACTATCTACAAAAAAAATAAAGGTATAAACAATATCCTTAAAATGGTTGTAAACCTCAGTCATAGAATCTGAGCAAAGCACATATACACTATTTTACCAAAAGTATTGGAACGCCTGTCTTTACACACACATGACCTTTAATGGCATTCCAGTCTTAGTCCATAGGGTTCAATATTGAGTTGGCCCACCCTTTGCAGCTATAACAGCTTCAACTCTTCTGGGAAGGCTGTTCACAAGGTTTAGGAGTGTGTCTATGGGAATGTTTGATCATTCTTCCAGAAGCGCATTTGTGAGGTCAGGCACTGATGTGAACGAGAAGGCCAGTATTGAATGGACTGACCATTTAAAGAAAAACTGTTGGCAACATGCCTGTGTTAAGCTGGGTACACACTATTCATTTTCTTTTTCGTTCAACCCCTCGGGTTGAGCGAAAGAAAACCTGTCAGCTCCAGTTGGAGCTGCTGTACTAACCATGTGAGGTTAGTTCATTGATATCCCCCCAGGAAGCTTTTGTTTTCTGACAGGGACAGAATACTCCAATCAGCGCTCTCTGCTATTGGCTGAAAGCGCTGATCTGGGGCTGGTCGGCTGCTGGTTTTCCAGCATTCACGACTTACAGAAGCCAGCCAAACGGCCAGCTTCTGTCAGGCAGACTGACATACACACGGGCCTAAATGTCGGCCGGATTTTTTTTTAACCGCCCGTTGTCGCCCGGAAATTCGGCCCGTGTGTACCCGGCTTAAGGCAAGTCATTGGATATGCAATTTTCTTTCTTTCCTTAACAAATAGAAGAAAGAAAATTGCTTGATATCCTCATCAACACAGTTGGGTTAAATTACTAAAACTGGAGAGAGTGCAAAATCTGGTGCAGGTGTGCATGGTAGACAATCAGTGTCTAACTTCAGCCTGTTCAATTAAGCTTTGACAAAAAAAAAACCTGGAAGCTGGTTGGTTACTATGCAGATCTGCACCAGATTTTGCACTCTTCAGTTTTAGTAAATCACCCCAGTTAGTTTTGATGGGGGCATCCCTCCCGCAGTGCTATTATGTTCTGCCGGTGGGGAGCCTTCCCTGTCAGCAGAACAGAATGATTAGTGGTACAGGCTATAGCTGGTGGCACTAATCATTAGGCAAAATCTGACAGGCAGGGTGCCCATATATGGATCGAACTTTGGCCAGTCCTTGCTGACCCGGCTGAAATTTGGATCCATGTATGACCGAATGATGAAGCATTTAACAGAAATTCCTGCTCTCTTACTACAAGTTAATTACTGAATCAAGCAGAACAAAGCTGAACCTTTGTCAGCTTCTCTGAGAGACATATGATTATTTTAAAACGAATGCAGAAAGGTCTGTGAGCTTTTCAGTCATTGGGGGGATTTTTTCACAAATACGCCACTTCATGACACAAAATACTGTATATAAATATTTTATAATTAAACTTCATGTTTAGCCAAAACATTTCTTTTTAGTAATTTTGGATAGGGTGGGTGCTGTTTATCATTTTCTATCATTTTTTACTGCTATCTGGGGCTTTTGTTAGGTAAAGTTACCCCCCACTTACCCCCCCCACTTACCATCATTGTAAAAAGTTTCACCAGACAAAGTATGGGCAAAATCTGCCACAGAGACACAGGCCATAATAAAATGGAGTTGTAGCCTTCTACTATATTTAAAAAGGCAATTTTATTTTCATCTGTGTTAAAGTGTGTGTGAGGGGAAATCTCTAATGAAACCCCAGATAGCAGTAAAAAATCTAACAGGTGTTCTAATCCATTCCCATTCTATCTAAAATGTATTAAAAAAAATGTTTGGCTTGACATACACTTTAAATAATAAACACTTTTAATACTGTGCACCAATAAAATACCAGTATTAGCTGTATCTGCCTTTGTATAATATATTCTGCCCAGTCTTACTTAATCAGAAATGTGCTGTATTTTATTCCTTAGTGTTTATTTACTGCGCCTCTGTTTTTTGTGCTGGCCGTAATACCCACAGAATGTATTGTTAGCAGCACAATGTTGATATTGCTAGAACGAATGCACAAACAAAATAAAACAAAATGATGTATTCTGTGGTTTAAATGCCTGCTATCGATTGTCATAATTCCGCACTCGTTCTACTTCTGTCCTTTGACATGAATTTACTTTCAGCAAATATTTGCATGTGTAATTGTCTAATTAGACTGATAGAGGTTATTATTAATTCTGCTCGACAAATAAAGTAATGTATTTTGCCACTTCTTTGAAGTCATGAAACAAATTGGCTCCCAGGAACAGCTAATAGCTCTCCAACCAAAGCCAAGCGCATCCTCTGTTAGATGGAACAGTAATTACTTTTCCATCCCAATGCATTTCTGACCGCCCCAAATACTAATTTCAAGCTTTCTTTTCAGCTAAGTGACACAGGCCGCTACACCTGCACTGCATCCACTCCAAGCGGGGAAGCCAGTTGGAGTGCATACATCGAGATTCAAGGTAGCAAATGCCAATAAAAATGTTTAATTGTTACTTTGTTTTTTATTGCAGATTTGTCAGGAATTTATTTTTTTCCTCTCTCCGTTATATTATAACTTAGTGCAGAGAGTCTTGGTCTGTAGCAAATTAAAACAAATCAGTCTTAGATTTCTTTTGATACTAAATAACCTGAAACTGGAGATGGCCAGATATCTTCTTTGGAATTTATGTTGGTTATATATTTGATGATTGTTAAGTAGGATAAAGACTTGATACTTGAACTTGATACCTGAGTGTCAAGACCCACCTTGATCCTTAACCATAGGTGATGGCATCACATGTGTGGTATTTTGACTATTTCCTGAGCTCTGTAGGTGAAAAAACCTGATAGTACTTTGGACTATTGAAGAAATGTCTTCAAAGCGGGGGTCCATCTATCTATCGTTTTTTTTTTTTTGGAGTTCATTCACAAACTTTTCTTCTCATGATTATCTACTCACATGTTCTGTGTAATAAGTCCGCCTGTGTCCAATTTCGTTGTAAAGAATAACTTATAAAATTCACTGAAGGCGGTTTCCATCTTCATTGTGGGCATTTGAAGCCCACAAGCATGTATTTCCTGGATGCGGTGAATGCTGTGCTCCCAGCATTCACCGAGATGTTGTGATGACGCTGTTGCACAATGCATGCTGGGAAGCCTGAGACTAGCTCCCAGGGGACTGTGGGAGGTCTAGGAGAGGCTAGAAACACGCCTACTCCCATGGGAGGAAAACCAGGAAGTGCTAAGAAGATTAGAAAAAAAAAGGTAATTACGGCGATTTAAATTTTTTTACACAGCATGTCAGCATCTAGGCAAGGAAGAGAATGCATAGAGATAATGTTCAAAATTTGGGTGGAACCCCGCTTTAAGCCCACATAGTGGTCAGAAATAGCTCCATTACTGTCAGCAAGGCTCAAAGATAGAAACAATGAATGTAATCATTGGGCCAAGACAACTTGATACCTGAATGCCAAGACCCACCTTAATACCTAACTGTTACAGATAGTGTTGCACTTGTGGTACTTTGATTTTTTCCTGCATTCCATGGGTGGAAAAACCTGCTGAGTACCTGTGAATGTTGGAGAAACTTTGTATAGCCCACATAGTGGTCAAAAATAGCCCCACAACTGCAAGTAAGGCTCAGTTGCATGTTATCATTGGGCTATTTATGACTACTCTTATATCTGATTAGTTGCTATGAGATAAGACATCCATAGAAATGAGATGAACATCAACCACCAACAGGTTTATTGCAGCTGATATCAGGTCTTTTTGTTCAATATACACCCTACCAATCTCAGATGAAAGATTGATTTAAACCCTAAAAACCTTGTTCAGTTGCAATGGTGTTTTCCGTTTGCAGGATCCAGTAGATGACTTTCAGCTCCCCTATTTTCCTTCTCCTCAGTATATACATGCTAATTTATGTACTTTACATATGCCAGCTCTAGTGCATGATTTAATGCAGGGGTGTCAAACTCAATTTAATCATGGGCCAAATCAACATTATGGTTGCCCTTAAAGGGCTGGTTGTTTCTGTAAGACTTTTTTTTCTAAGGGAAATATGTGCAGGAACTCAACCATGACCCCCAACGAACAGCATCAAATGGTGGATGTGACCAAATTGCACAGTGGGAAGATCTTAAAGAGGCAATAAATATCATGAGTGTGTTATGTGTGGAGTTCAGAGATGCACTATGTACAGAGTGCAGTTTCAGAAGTGCCCTATGCACAGAGTGCAAAGTTCAGGTGTATACAGAGTGCAGGGTTGAGGAGTGCGCTACATAAAGAGTGCAGGATTTAGAGGTGTGCTATGCACAGTATGTAGGGTTGAGCTTTCTTTCACAGGCTGTCCATAGCTCTCTTCCACCCCTCCTCAGCTCTGACTTCTGCATCACTCTCACCCATCCCCCACCTCTGCAAACATCTCCCTCCCAGCCCTCATATCCCTACCCCAAAAGGTTCCTTACATCGCACCTACCCAGCCCGACTCTAGTACCTTCCGACGCTGTAGGTGGCTCTGCATCCCTCACACACTTGCAGGGAGATCATTAGTTGGCATCTGTGCACCTGGGCACAGATGGGGATCTCAGTGCAGCTTACCATGTGATGCCCCATCCCACACTGCACCTGTATGTCCCTTGTCTCTGCTGTAAGTGTAGGTCAGGCAGAGATATGTGAGTGCTGCTAAGAGGAAATTTGTCCTTGTAAACACAGGAGGATCCTGAGTTTACAAGTGACAGTGGTGAGTAGGAAGCAGAGGGAAGGAACCGGAGATAACAGAACAGAGTTCTGCCACGTTTGAGTTGAAAAAAAGCCCTAGGTGCGAGGCCCACGTGAAATGAACTGGTGGGATTTGGCCCACAGACCTTGTGTTTGACACATCTGATTAAATGTAAGAATGCCCAGGCACTTCTGCTTAGCAGCGCTAAAGTTGTTGGTTCAAATCCCAAACATATCACCAGCTACTTGGCGTTTGCACTGTGCCTGCGTGGGTTTCATCCAAGTACTCCTACCACACTCCAAAGACTGCTGGTAGATTAATTGGCTCCTGTCTAAATTGACGCTAACATGTGTATGTAAAAATGTTGGGGACCTTAGATTGTAAGCTCTTTGAGGGAAGGGACTGAGGTGAATATGCAATATATATGTAAAGCACTGTGTAAATTGTTGGTGCTATATAAGTACCTGTAATAAAAAATAAATCATCTCTTTACAAATAAGCATGAACTAGACCACTCCAGATGAATCTTAGCTGAGTGCTGGTCTTGCTCATCTGTTTGAAAATATGCAGTGAGAATGCAAAAGGATTTACTGCACAACCAGACCGTTGAAAACATATTTGTTGGTTTATTAAACAGCACAGGACACAGCGTAAGAGCTGCATCCTGTGCCATTTAATAAATGTATTAATTAGTAACTGATACCTTTTCCACTGTCCGCTTGTATGGTGAATCCTTTCACTTCTCAGTTCATATCTATACAGTTGTTAGATCACACAGTTTAAGAAATTATTCCAAAAATTGTTGGTTGCAAATATGAAATTTGAATAGGAATAAAATTAGAATTCATTTTTGATCTACTAAAATTCCACAGATAAAACCATCATTTTTGGATTTATTTTTTAAAGTGCCTGAAGAAACAACTGTACAACTTGCCATAAGGACCAGTTGGATCACCTTTACATTTTCTCTGGAAAATATACAGCGATTGTCTTTTTTGGGCAACAATGACAGATCTTCAATAATCAGACAAGGAGGGTTGATTTGCTAAACCTGGAGAGTTCAAAATCTGGTGCAGCTGTACATGGTAGCCAATCAGCTTCTAACTTCAGCCTGTTCAGTTAAGCTTTGACAAAAAAAAAACACTGGAAGCTGATTGGTTTTTATGCAGAGCTGCATCGGATTTTGCACTCTCCAGTTTTAGTAAATCAACCCCATATCTCTTACAAGGCGTCTGTATAGGGGACTTCTTTTTTGAGATGTAAGTGGCCAGCTGTGACCCCAATAATAATGGCCACGAGCCAACCAGTGTAATTTCTGGACACGTGGTCACAGTAATAGCAGTCAAACTGGCCATAGTTTCAAAGCTGCAAATAGAAATCTGTATATATTTTTTCTCTTCCTGACTTCCTCACTTTTGGCAGTGAAAAGTAATGTTCGCTGTGTTTTTGTTAGGGTAATATAAAAATAGGATGTGGAACTTGTAAAATTCTTTATAGGTCAAACATCAAAAGATGTACTTTTTAATATCTTTGCCATATTTTATATGTTAACTAAAACAGTGAAGAGTCTTTTTGTGTGTATATGGTACTGGAACAAAGCCCTACCTCTTGTGAAGAAAAAAGAACAAGATCACATTCGGCATAGACTAAAAAAAAATGAACAGATGAGTTTAACAATGCCTAATTTCATATAGCAGAACATTTCTGTTACGAAGAAGGATAAAATACCAAGTATGGTTAAATAAATTATTAATTACTGTATTTATTGGCATATAACACTCACTTTTTCACCATGAAAATCGGATGCAAATAGCGCGTGCGTGTTATACGTCAATACTTCAATGTTAGCTGCCTCGGAGGGGACAGTGAGGGGGGTGAGATGTGCGCCGTCAGATTACATACAGTGAGAATCTCCTGTTTACTTGGCGGCTTCTGTAATAGGAAGTTCCGTCTCCTGGGCCGCCATTGAACCACTGTTCTGTCTATGATAGGAGATTCTCACTGTATGTAATCTGTCAGCGATTGTCCCGCCCCCCTCCCTGTCCCCTCTAGGCTGCACTGATGGCAATGGTGAGGCTGCTGCACTGATGGCAATGGTGAGGCTGCATTGATGGCACTTGTGAGGCTGCAGATGGGCATTGATCAGGCTGCATTGATGGCAATTGTGATGCTGCAGATGGACACTGACCCTTATTTTGCTGCAAAGTTCCTTATTTAAAAGTTTTTTCCTGAAACTTCCCTCTTAAAATGAATGTGCGTGTTATATGCCTGTGTGTGTTATACGCCGATAAATATGGAATTCGACATGTTGTTCATTTCAAGCTTTGCTTTCTTTACTAGAATTTGGTGTTCCGGTACAACCTCCACGAGCTACTGACCCCAACCTCATCCCAAGTGCCCCTTCCAAACCAGAAGTCACAGATGTCAGCAGGAACACAGTAACCCTTTCTTGGCAACCAAACTTGAATTCTGGTGCAACACCAACATCATATATCATAGAAGCTTTCAGGTAGGACAGAAGATGAATGCACAGCACTGTTGGCTAAGTTTTTTATGTGCTTATATATATATATATATATATATATATATATATATATATATATATATATATATGGGATTGCTTTTCTAATTTCAGTCATGCATCTGGAAGCAGCTGGCAGACAGTGGCAGAAAATGTCAGGACTGAAAAGTTTGCTGTTAAGGGGCTAAAGCCCGCTGCAATCTACCTCTTCCTTGTGAGGGCAGCGAATGCCTATGGACTGAGTGATCCAAGTCCAATATCGGATCCTGTAAAAACACAAGGTAAGCTACAGTAAAGCAGGCCATAGATTATGCAATTTTTATTCCTGCAACCATGGGTCAATCAGCGTTGATGGGGAAATCCATCCCCCATCCCCCCAGCAGAGCTATTGTGTTCCCCTGGTGGGGTGGCATGGAGAGCTGTCCCTTCCAGAAGAACACTGGGGTTGTTTACTAAAACTGCATGGTGCAAAATGTGGTGCAGCTCTGCATAGAAACCAATCTACTTTCAGGCTTTAATTTTAAAGCTTAATTGAATCTGAAGTTAGAAGCTGATTGGCTATCGTGCACAGCTGCACCAGATTCTGAGTGCTCCAGTTTTAGTAAATCTCCCCCACAGTGATTACTGCTAATGGCTAAAGCCGCTGACAGTAATCATATGCTAAAAATCCAACATGTGGAGAAAGACAGAAGCAGAGGCGCCTTCTAACTGCAAACTGTATATCATTTAATACAACAACGTATAAAAACACTCACATTTGAGTAAGTAAAAACAGGCATATCCTGCAAGGGTGAGCCTCCATGCATGTTGGTGGGCTGCTGTGTGTACAGTGTTCTGCTGTGTCTCCTGTGGAAGCCGAATGCTGGCTCTGGGTGTGGACCGGACCACGGTAGAGGACTGGAATGCACGTGGACCGCAGCGACGTCACTGGAAATGACCGCAACGCGTTTTTCTGTGCGCTCTAAAGACGTTGCTGACAGGCACATTCTTTTTTCAAGCACTTTTGCACTTAGAAAGTGCCTTTACTTCTGTCTTTCTCTACATGTTTCTGGAGTGTGCTTCTACATCCTAGAAGAGGCTTGCTTTAATTTTTGGACTGTCCACCACCATTGCAGGATCATCATCTGCTGAATCACTTAATATGACTTTTCCCCTCTGTCCATTACCAGACTAATGGTTCCCAGTATCAGTGATCACAAACCTGCGCCAGTACCATCCTATTGTGTAAAAATCCAACATGCTGGCTGTACCCCAGTTGATTACTAGATTGACTTGGATATAATCATCCTGCGCATAGATGGATCAAATCTGGGCTGGTCCCTCCTGAACCAGCCAAGACTTGATCCATCTATGGCCGCCATAAAAATTTGCATGGTTAGATACCTGAAAGACGTGGTCTTATATAAACTTTCTCCCTTATGGCGGGTAGGAAGTAAAAAGCCTACAGGTACCTTCACCTCCAGCCATCCACATCTAGAAGTTTGCCCCTCCCCTAATTAACTCAATTAATGCTCTAAACTTTCCTAACCAATAGAGGCTCACACTGAGTAAGTGCAATTAAAATAGCAGCACTAACAGAAATTATTTTAAAAGAAAGTAAAAAATTGCTTTGTTTACAGCAGGCAAATATGGTGAACTATGCAATGACTTGAAGTCATGAGATCAGTAGTGTAGTCCACGAACAACCAATAAAAATTGTTTCTCAAAGCATAAGATCTAAGCAAGCAGAAATCTGCTAACTATAAATGACTTCCTTTTAAACATTATCATTGACTTGCAAACTAATCCCAATTGGTATAAAGTGAGCATGACTGGTTCACTTAAAACTTTTACAGGGCATAAAGCACAACTCCATGCAAAAATACACAGATAAAATACATATACTGTAAGCTGCTGGAACTGATTTATACAGCTCTCACACAGCACAATCTTTTTTACTTTCTGCTATAAAACATATCCAATAAAAAAAACGTAAAAAATCTAATTTCTTCTTCAATTTAGGCCAATATGTATTATGGTGCATATTTTTGGTAAGAAAATCCCAATAAGCGTATATTGATTGGTTTGTGAAAATGTTATAGCTTCTACAAACTATGGGATGTATTTATGCAACCTTTATTTACCTTTTTTTCTTACTAGTAATGGTGGCGATCAGCAACTTATAGTGGGACTGCGACATTGCGGCGGACAAATCGGACGCTAAATGACGCTTTTGACACTTTTTTTGGAACCAGTGACACCCATACAGTGATCTGTGCTAAATAATATGCACTGTCACTGTACTAATGACATTGGCAGGATCAATGGGTTAAAAGTGTTCCCAGGGAGTGCTGTCTAACTGTGGGGGGGGGGGGGGGTGTGCTTGTACGATAGCTCCCAACTGTGCCTGATTTCGAGGGACTGTCCCTGATATGGAACAAAGTCCCTCTGTCCCTCTTTCCTCCTCATTTTAGTCTGATCTGTATAGTAGCATATAAAATGCACTTTTTAGCTTTCAGAAAGTGTTTCCCAGTGCTAAACATTTCATACAATTTCTAAATTGCTGCATTTGTGAACTTCAAAAGCCAATATAAAGGAATAGTAGTATTAAAAAAAAAAAAAAAAAAAAGCACTTGCTGGTTTAACTAATCATTTTTTTTTGTATAATACTCCTTTAAACGGGGCATGGTAGAGGGTGTGTCCTATGCCAATATACTTCTTCTAATAGGTGTCCCTTGTTCCCATCTCAAAAAGTTGGGAGGTATGCTTGTACTGTAAAAAGACAGAGAACCGTGTTCCTGCTGTGCAGAAACAAAAGATCTCTGTCTTCTCCTGTCACAGAACAGCAATCTGCCTTGTTTACATAGGCAGACCACTGTTCCATCTGCCTCAGGAACGATCAGAGGGTCCCAGCAGACATTGCGCGCCCCAGACCCAGGAAACGAAATCATGTATAGGCTTGTGATTTCGCACCGAAGGGTGCCCAGTGGCAGTATATATGCGTGGGGCAGCCTAAAGTGTGACATGTTTGGTATCCATTTACTTGGCGTAACATTATCTTTTATATTTTACCAAACAGTTGGGTATTATATTGTTTTTTTGTGTATTACATTAAAGTGAATTTTTTTCAAAAAAGAATTTGCGTAAATTTCAAAAACCACTGCACAAATATCGTGCAACATAAAAATATGCAACACCCACCATTTTATTTCCTAGGGCCTCTGCTTATGTTTAACCGTGTTCTAAGTAGTTTTCTAGCAAAAAAAGATGTTTTTTACATGTAGGAGAGGAATGTCAGAATTGGCCTTACTGGAAGTGTGTATAAATATATATATATATATATATATATATATATATATATATATATATATATATATATATATAAAAGAGAGCTTTGTGTATTTTATACCTGCCTGGAGTTCAGATTTAATAGCAGAAAATGCCAAAACATTCTGCAAGGCAATAGATTTAAACAATCACAGCTATTTTGTTTGAGTTGAAGTATTCCGTTAACATAATTCCTAAAAGTGGCATAAACATTTCTAATAATCTGTTTATAGGAGTCTGTAGGAGAACTCTGCCAACTACTGTGAATTCACATAAACCGTTCTTTTCTACAACTGTTCATGTTCTTCAGCTTTACTAAATTCCCAGAGAGCCTGACCTATTCCGAGGTGTCACAGTGAGATATAAAATTCCTGTTGGCCACACCATGTCTCTGAGCGGGTCAGACAGAGTGCAGCTGGGAGGAATGTCACTGCCTTCTCTCCTCCATGTCATTTATCCTCATGTACAGCAATACAGATCTGCTCCTGAAGGGATGTTCTTCAATGGTCACTAAGTACACTGGGCCCATTATAGCGAGAAAAGTCTATTGCAGTGCAAAAATCAGGTGTTGTGACTGATAAGAGAAAAGCTCAATTTCTTTCTTGTGCAGAATTTCACTTGAAATTAAATTGAGAAAAAAAAATCTGACTGGTTGAAATAGTCAGACTCAGTGGCATCATTAACATACACACAGGAATATTTTACATCTGTTCAAAAAATATGGAAAGAAGTTGCAGCCCAGTGTTATTCTTTTACTTTTCTGATTCTCCACGAGAAAGTTAGAATGACTTTTTTCTTTTCAGATTAAGTCTATCCAAATACTGACATTTCAAGTTGGCAGATGCTGGAGGGGTTATTATTATTTTTATTATTATACAGGTTTTATATAGCGCCAACAGTTTACAACATAAGGGCAGACAGTGCAATTACAATACAATTGAATACAGTAGGAATCAGAAGGCCCTGCTCATTAGAGCTTACAATCTAAGAGGGAGGGTCAAGAGATACAAAAGGTAATAACTGTGGAGGATGGGCTGATTGAGAAAATAAATGTACAGTTGTTAGCTGGGGGGCAGGATAGGCCTCTATGAAGAGATGAGTTTTTAGGGAATGTCTAAAAGTAGACAGAGTAGGAGATAGTCAGACAGATTGGGGTAGGGTGTTCCAGAGGATGGGAGAGGCTCGGAAGATGTCCTGGGGGCGAGCATTGGAGGGGGTAACAAGGGAGCTAGAGAGAAGAAGGTCTTGAGAGGAATAAGGAGAACGATTAGGTTGGTATTTTGAGGCAAAGTTAGTGATGTAGCTGGGGGCTGAATTGTTGGTGGCTTTGTAAGTTGTTGTTAGATTCTTAAATGTTATTCTTTGGGTGAGCGGAAGCCAGTGGAAGGATTGCTAGAGAGGGGTAGCAGACACGGAATGGTTAGTAAGGTGGATGAGTCTGGCAGCAGCATTCATGATGGACTCAGAGCTGTTTTTAAGGCAGGGCAAAAGGGGCAGCTGCCCTGGGCCCTGTCATTGTTGTGGGGCCCAAAGCAGCTGCCTCATACTTGCCAACTATCCTGGTTTAAATTCCCTCGTCCCTTGAGGTTTTAGTCCTGTGCTGTGTCCCAATATCTCAGTGTGAAGTGCTGCTACTAATGCTGCCCAGCTCTGCCCTATTGTTGTGTACAGATGACTCACCTGCAGACCCTGTGTTTACATGTCAATTACCTGCATTCATATGTAAGTAGTGGTGCCATTCATATGTAAATAGCAGCGGCCAGCGGCATTGATATGTATATCATGCCCCCCGAGGTCATATCCACAGTATTCTCTAGCAACCAATCAACAAGCAGAAATCATGTGCTGTAACCTCGCAACTAATCAGTGAGCCGTAATGTGTGCTGTAACCTTTAGCAACCAGTCAGTGAGCGGTAATGATACACTGTAACCTCTGGCAACCAATCACAATAGCTGTCTGATCTGATTCAGTAAACTGATTTTGAGACTAGCTGATATTTATTGTATGTCTCGGAGCAGGTGGAGAGCAAAACTGCATGAGGGGGCCCCAAGAAAAGTTTTGCCCAGGGTCCAATCAATATTAAAGATGGCCCTGGATGGACTGAAGGGGGGATAGCCTATTTAAAGTTAAGACAATGAGGAGGGAGTTGCAGTAGTCGAGACGGGAGATGACCAGAGAGGGAATTAGAAGTTTTGTAATGCCATTAGTTAAACAGAGGCGTATTTTGGAGATGTTCTGTACTTTGAGGCAGCAAGCTTTGGACAGTGATTGGATGTCGGTCCGAAAGGTTAGTTTAGAGTCCAGGATTACACCTAGCACTTTGTCATGTGGGGACAGGTTGATAGAAAGAAAGTTGATAAGTAATAGTTGAGCCATTGATTTTGACTGTTGATTTTGGGGTTGGGTTTGAGTACCTGCTGCAGCCATACTAAGGGAGTACCCATTTGGCTGTTGAATGTTCTCCTAATTTTATATTACAGAGAATGTATGGGTAGGAGCTGGAACATGCAAAAGTGAAAGAGAAAACTAAGAACTCCCAGAGGAACAGGAGTTGGGAATTATGATAGTGAGAACTCATTGTTGGAATACCCAAGAGACTGGTTAAAAACAAGGCATGGACTGATTCAGCCTACACGGCTCTACCTATTCATTACAGATATTTATATAGTGCTGACAATTTACCAAGTGCTTTATGTATATTATGCATTGGCATACGACCTCGAGGAGCTTACAATTTAAGACGCATTCTCACGTGCATACTGTATATACACATACTAGGTCTACTTTAGACAGATGCCAATTACCCTACCAATGTCTTTGGAGAAAACCCATGCATGAACAGGGAGAACATGCAGATAGTGTCCTGGCTGGGATTCAAACCAAGGAACCCTTTGCTGCAAGGCAGAAGGACTAAACATTAATCCAATGTGCTGCCCAACAATTAAATATCACTTTATTGTGGACTTTTACTTAAATATGTTCTTGTACATTTCATTTTTTGCTTTAATCAAATAAACCACCCTAAGTAATCTCTGCCAAAGGAAGGAAGGAAAGAACCATGTTAAGGCAGTTGTTGTTTGGCCAGTTCTGTCTTATTGGCATTCTTCCTAGTCCCTTCAGCAGAGGCCTTATAAGCAATACCACGGCATTAAGGAAGCATATGCATTTTTAGGAATCGGCTGAAAAATTTCTCTAACGCTTTATGATTATTTATGGAGGATTTGATTAATAATTTTAATTGGACTTTATAGGAATGCAGTTTTCCTGTTGCAGTTTATTTTTAGTCTTTTTTCATTTGCCACTAGAAAGAAAAAAAAAAGATGCAGGGTCAGTTTTCTTTTCTTGCTATTATTTTACAGTTTTATTTTCTTTTCCTTCGTTTTATTTATCAAGTGTTATATATAATAGTCTTAAGCCATACAGAAAAGCATCATAGGAGGTCTGAGTTATCATTTTCCTATATAAATACATGATCTGAGCCTTACTAAGTTTTCTTATTATTATTCCAGATGTCCCTCCTACAGCTCAGGGTGTGGATCATAAACAAGTCCAGCGAGAACTAGGAGATGTGGTGTTACACCTGCACAATCCCACCATCCTCTCTTCTTCTTCCATTGAAGTGCATTGGACAGTAAGTGGATATGAACACTCACCATCCCATCTAACTTGGCTTCTTCAGACTCCATTCAAATTCAATTAAACACAGTTCAAATAAGAAATGGTTGTGGTTTAGGTAGGCAGTAGATGGGTCCTAAAATGGCTTAATGTATATCTAAACCCAATAACAAAAAGATATGGGGGCTGATTTACTAAAGGAAAATAGACTGTGCACTTTGCAAGTGCTGTTGCACTCATTTTCCCGAGAGCTTTGTGAATGTGGTGAAACTTCACTTTAAAAAGAATACCCAATAAGGATTTTTTTTAGAAATAGCATTTTTGCTTGCACATAATTGGATAATGGAAATCAACAGACCTTTACCAGGTTCATCAAGTTCTGGGGAAAATTAGTGCAACTGCATTTACAAAGTACACAGTCTAGTTGCCTTTAGTCAATTATTATATTACATCTTAAGTCCTTAGATCTGGTCACTAAGGCTGGCCATAGACGATTCAAATCTCAGCCTGGTTCAGCAGGAACCAGCCGAAATTCAAACCATGTATGGGTAGGTTGAATGTATCAAGTTGATCGATTGATTAGCTTGGGTATAACCGGCCTGCTGGATTTTACATGCGATTATCGATAGCAGCTAGTATAACTGCTAGCAATAATCACTGTGCCCCCGCCCCATATAATGGCGATGAACAAGAGCAGACATGTTTGTAGTCCAATCTGGGTGGCAACCCTGGATCCCTCTATAGATACAGTGAAGAAGTGAGCATAGCTACCCTAGAAGAGGTGTTATATGCAGGATTACTAGGTGAGATGAAAGAGGAGTAAGGAAACTAATACAGTATGGGGAAGTCTCCCCCAATAGGGTTTTTCCGCAGCAGAATTGCAATCATTAATTTAATTTTAATTGAATTTATTTAAAAAAGTTTTTTATTTGAAAAATAGCAGCATAGTATAGACACATGTACGTTTAAAATGTGAGCTCTGTGAGTCGGAGATATACAACACCATTCAAAATTCTAAAACATTATATAACCATATGACAGTACATGATATCTAGTCAAACATCTGGTATGTAAATTTCCAACACGTTTCGACGTGCATGGTCAAAGTCTTCCTCAGGGATTTAATTTCCTGACAAAAGAAATATTTATATGTATATATTGTTTATATATGTTACTGTGAAACATATACAGGAACAAAGTTCCTTTTATTCACAAGGGAAAGTAGAATTTATGGAATATAGTTACTAATGAAGAGTGTAGAAACTAGTACAGTAGTAAGAAGGAAACTATTACAGTAGTTACAGTAGTAACATTTAACCTCCCTGGCGGTATGATTATTTCGGATTTTAGGTGCTAAAAGCGGTACAATTATTTTGCATGGAAATTTGGCGTTTTATATTGTAGGTCTGTAATTCTTAACAATAACACACTTAACTCTGTCCAAACAAGAGTCTAGTAGATATCCCGGGTATGATAAAGTTTGAAACACAAAAACATAAATTTTAATATAATAAATAAAAAAAAATAATAAAAAAAAAAAAAATAATAATAATAATAAAATAAATTTCCCCACGATTCACTATCGCTCAATTCTGCAAGTGTTCTAATTTACTATCGCTGTTTTCTAGCTGGTCTAAAGCCACTTTTGACGTAAAGGGACACTTTTTGGTTGCTATGGACAATCTCCAGTTTCCAGGCAGAAAGAACAGTATATGTAATAAAAAACTGCATGCAGGGCATGGGCCAAAGCACTGGGGACAAAAGGCATGTGAAATAATTTCATGCAGTACTGTAATCTGTAAGATTACAGTACTGTATGTGTTATGATTTTTACATTCTTTTGAATTTGCCGCCAGGCTCCGCCCCCGTGCGTCGCGACGCTCGCAGGGAACGGAGCCTGGCACAGAGAGGCTTCGGGAGGAGGACGGAGCCCACGGACACTGCGGGGGACATCGCAGGATCCTGGGAACAAGGTAAGTATACCGCTCCAGGATCCTGCAATGTAATCCCGAGTGTGGCTCGGGGTTACCGCTAATGGTGCTGAATTTTAACCCCGAGCCACACTTGGGAAAACCGCCAGGGAGGCTACAGACTGGTATGCTACAATAATTCTAATTTCCAAGTTTCAGGAGAAGGTTTCACTATAGATAAACCATATTACACTTTTTAAGTCATAGAGCCATTTCCTAAGTGCAGTCATCTATAGTAACCAATCAGTATCTTTTATTGCTGTGACTAATCTTAACAAATGTTAAGGCTTCTGCAGGTTACTACACTCTGTTAATTTTTATTGCTGTTTACACAGTCTTAGTCAAAAGGTTTTATACCTCACCTATAGTTTTATACTGTTTCCTCTTGAACTACATAAATTAGACGTACACAACTTAAAACCGCAGCTATATTTTTGTTAATTTTGGTTTGAAAGTGGGAAAGGGATAAAATACATCTAAACTTAAGAACAAGCAATACATACAGTACATCAATGCTTGCCAGTCCTTAGATGTGGTGGATGCATTTGTTTTCTTCTACTTTTTTTTTTTAGCCTGGTGATTCTGCCAGTAACGCACTTCTGGACCTATGGTGACAGCGCATAGTCCCCATACTTTGATGAGAAGTAGCGTGGTCACCCAAGGACAGGACTACAAACATCTGCCCACCTTCTTCATAACATTGAGGGAAGGGGTTCTGTAGTCCTCAGAGATGGCTGGGAACAATGTAACTAAATAGAATGTAACAGAGGCAGTGAGCACAGAAAGTTATCAGCTGACAAGATTTCTGGAAGGATCAACGGGTATTCCTTGCACTTGTTGAACAGATATAATACAATATATAATCTCATTCTCTTTCAGTAATATCAGCTGTACATAAAGGCTGGCACCTGTCCTAGGGCTTGTACAATCATCATTATTGTTCAGTAGGGTAAAAACTTGCTATGGGTAAGACCTCATGCACAGTGCTGCTCCTAAATAGACGTTTTTGGGGCTTTTGGCATTTTTTTCTGGCCAAGCCCCTGAAAGTACCTCAATAAAAGCCTGCATTCATGCACACAGGTTTTTAGAAAGGTTTTATGAGCAGCAGAGTTTAGAGGCAGTCAAAGCTCCTTCTCTGAACACAGAAGAATCTCATTCAGGAGAATAGCTTTTGGGCATAAAAAACGCCAAACGCTGCTAAATGCACCTGGGCACTTCAGCAATTCAGCATTTGTTTCAATGGACAGAATAAATACAAATTCTGGCCAATTAAATAAATAAATACCCCAAAAACTTCTAAGCTCTGCTAAGATGGTTTGAAAAAACACAGCTTAGGTGAGTTTTTAACAGTGATTTTCAGGAGAACAGCATTTATAATAAACCAGTGTGCATGAGGCCTAATGTTCCTGGATGAAATGCGTTAGAAACGTGTTGTCAATGCTGTTTTTTACCCCACTGAACAATAAAGAAGATCGTACAAGCCCTAGGATTAATGCTGGACATGTACAGCTGATTTACAGGGTATACGGGAGCCTTTAACTTTTTGTTGTGTCACCTAGACAGGAAAGGAAGAAAGCCCCCCCCCCAATTGGTACATAGACAGCAATAATTACTATCAGAATGGGGAGCAATTAGAAACTCTGTCATGTTTTTGTTCCTGTCTGTAACATGTGAGCAAAAAAAAAAAAAAACTAACTGGGGATCTAACCCTTCCCCCACTGTTATTATTTATTTATTTGTAAATTGTCTGCTGTTCTGATTTAATTTCAACGCTTGCCCAAAGATTTTACACCTGCTAATTTGCAGAATCATATCATTTAGTGCCAGTCGACAGTGGGGTTGATTTACTAAAGGCAAATCACTTTGCACTACAAGTGCACTTGGAAGTGCAGTCTCTGTAGATCTGAGGGATGCAAGGAAATTAAAAAACAGCATTTTAGCTTGCAGATGATTGGATGATAGAATCAGCAGAGCTTCCCCTCTTTTCTGAGCTTCCCCTCAGATCTACAGTGACTGCACTTCCAAGTGCACTTGCAGTGCAAAGCGGATTTGCCTTTAGTAAATAACCCCCATTGACTTTAATACTATTGGAGCATTACACAAAATAGATAAAGATCCAGCAACAAGGCAGAATGCAGTTCAAAATACAAAGAATCTTTATCTGAAATCCATCAAGAAGTAAAAGGGACAGAGCAAGGTTGACGTGTTTCAGCCCCATCCTGGGCATTAGTCTTAAATCATTTACGACTAAGGCCCAGAAAGGGGCTGAAACATGTTAACCTTGCTCTGTATTGGATTACCCTCTTTTATGTCTTGATGAATTTCAAATAAAGATTGTATGTTTTTTTTAGCTTCATTTTTCCTTGTTGCTGGACCTTTCTCTATCATTACTTCACCCAGCTTTATGTTTATTATTTGGAGTGTAGCACCATTCTTTCTTGTTTTGAAGATTAAGCCATTAGCCCATATCATTTTTTTAAAACTTCTAATTTAAATTGCTATGTATACTAAAATAATTTTGTGTTAATATAGAATGTATTTTTTCATCCCCCCTTAGGTGGACCAGCAATCACAGTACATTCAAGGTTACAAGATCCTCTACAGGCCAAGTCCAGAGACCCGTGGAGAATCAGCCTGGTCAATATTTGAAGTTCGCACCCCGGCCAAAAATAGCGCGGTCATTCCCGAACTTAGGAAAGGAGTGAACTACGAGATTAAAGCCAGGCCGTTCTTTAACGAGTTTCAAGGAGCTGACAGCGAAGTGCGATTTGCCAAAACCCTGGAAGAAGGTAGCTCTCCTCTGAGCAATGCTGATTGCTGCCGTAATGTTGTGTTGGTAATGAAAAGCAGATTTTTCTAGGCAGTTATTTTGCTGATTGAAGATAACAGATTTTATAGGGATTCATGATCAGGTATTTTAGCTGTGATTTGTTTACAGGTACGCTGTACAATATTTAACTTAAACAGGAAGATTAGCTTGATTAGATAGAAAATATCCTTAAACATTTTTATGCAGCCAACTTGCTGAGACCGTATACGAGGGGAAAGTACATGACATGGAATGACTCTCAGGGAAGATAATCATTTTAAAATACAAGATAAAACTAATAGTTTAGTTTAGTTTAATGTTTCCTTTATTCTTTTTTTTACTTGCTTTATCAGCAATCATGTGCTTTTACGGGTCACTGTTATGATAAATAGACTCTATGATGTATGTTCATGCATACATCATAGAGCAACGTATCACACAAATGTAATCATTTAAAACAATGGCTAACTCATGTAGGATTGCCAGCATTGTAACAGAGAAAAATACTACAATACAATTCTTATAACACATTTTATTAGAAGCTAGCTGGTTTATATAAAAGCTAGAGATCTATCGCCACATCCCTTATAGCAAGACAAAGACACACAAAGGATTCCCTCAGGACTTTGTAGGCAATGGTCACACCAGGCAAAAAGAGTAAGAGAGTATATTTATAAAAAATACAAAATTTATTACAAATTTAAAGATAAAAAGTAGGCATAAACAACAACATTCCATTAATAAAATACAAATTGGTAACCATCATAGGCATGCGCACAGGGTGTGCCAGGTGTGCCTGGGCACACCCTAATTGCCTTGTGTACTGCATATTCCCCCCTGTTTAGACCACTGATATTTCATCCCCCCAAAAATGTTACACAAGCCAAAAATTTTTGGGAAAAGAAAATTAACAAAATTACACTGTCCACTGCCCTACTGACACCATATGCAATACATGCATATGTATTTGAGCTTTGGGGTGCACACCCTAATGCAAGAGGCTGCGCACACCTATGGTAACCATACCATGCAAAGCTGATGTAAGAGGGGTGTGGTTGGTTTAGGTAGTAGGACACCAAACCACAAACAATCAACTGTATGTCCTTGTGTACTACAGTGCTGGTGCATTGCCAGCTGGTGTACATGTGCTTTAGGGTGGCATTCTGAATGAACAGCACAAAAAGGTGGTTGTAAACCGCAGCTAGTTAAAAAAAAAACACTTGTAAGCTAATTGCATAATGTGCTAGTATGTATCGCATACTAGCACATTATGAATAACTCACCTTAGAACAAAGCAGTACTGGGGCATTAGCTAGTCACCAATCACACACCTCTCAGCCATGGCAGGAATTATAGTAATTTTTAGAAGGTGCTACACCCAATCAAGCGAAAGGGCCTCTCTGCAAGCATTGCACATGGTTGTGGGGTTCAATGGGACAGACAGTGCAGACAGTGAGGAGGCAATACAATTCCTCCTCACTGCCTGTAAAATGCTTCCTGAAGAGTGACCCAAACATTAATCACTCTTCAGAGAGCAAAGCTAGTGTGAACGAATCCTGACAGTGACGAGAGCGATGAACTTCCACCGCTAAAACTAAGAGTTGGTGCTGGAGCACAGTGATCACAGCGAGCCTGCAGCTCATCTATTCATGAAACTTCTTGTATTCCTTTTAAAGCCCATCTCTGTCCAAAAGAAAAGTTCTCCCATGCAGTGGGGCTGTGCCTGCACTTCTTGGGTTAACTGCTCGTTTTTGTCTAAGGGAGAGGAGAAGGGAGATATCTTCTGATTGTCCCAGCATACGACCGGTCCTGCAATAGTGGATTGTTCTTGACGTCATCACACCCATAACAAGCTCCATAGACCAGGAACAATACTCTGCGGGACCGCGGGGGAGCGCCATTTGCTGGAACAAAGGATTGGGTAAGTACAAGCTTTTTCCTCATCCCTCAATAAAAGGAGCAGTTGACCTGTGCAGTGCGGGCTGGAGTTGGGCTTTAAGGAAAAGGTGTTCTGTGATTGGACAAAGAGCACAGGAACATCATGATCTCCCCTTGTCCAGTCACAGAATGCCTTACATTCCTTAAAGCGGACCTTCAGTCATTTGTTCAACTTTCCAACCTATTACATCTTCTGCCCTTGTTGTTTTAACTTTGGACAGTAAAACATTTTTTTTTTCTGCCAGTAAATACCTTATACAGCCCCCTTCCTGTTTCTTGTCTGGTCATTAGCCTAGGCTTGTGACATTATGCACAGCTCTCTCTCTAACTCTCGTGAGAGTTTGCCAGGAAGGGGGCGGGGTGAGTCATAAGAGGGCCAATGAGAGCTGCGGAGCTGGAGGTGTGCCTCTCTGTGTCTGTGTAAATCCAGGAAGGGAACAGGCAGCAGCTTCAGCTTCCCACAGTTAAAATAGCCATAAAGTACACATTTCATGTCACCCCTTGGAACTTAATGAATAAGCTCCAAGGGGTGGAGCGAAACACATTGCGGGCGTGGCCTGGCTGAAGTCTGGCCGGAGGCTGCCATTTATCGAACTTCATGCACATGGGTCTGCTTCATAATGTGCGGCTTATAGATTTTTCCCTTGACATTGCTGCAGCTTGGAGCTAGGATGAGCTCCCTGACCCTGTTTGTACCCACAGCGGTCTAGTTGGACTTTACCTGTCTATCTGAGCGGCACCTAATTTTGTATATTTACATTATATTATGGTTTATTGTATCCCTGAAGAAGGGGGGGGGGGCTTTGCCCCTGAAACGCATTGGCTGTCTTTTAACCTCCCTGGCGGTGTTCCCGAGTGTGGCTCGGGGTGAATTTTCATTACCAAAAGCGGTATCCCCAAGCCACACTCGGGATTGCATCGCAGTATCCTGGGAAAGTTACTTACCTTGTCCCCAGGATCCTGCGATGTCTCCCCACTGTGTCTGCGGGCTCCGTCCTCTGCCCGATGTACTGTGTGCCAGGCTCCATTCCCTGTGAGCGTCGCAATGCACAGGGACGGAGCCCGGCGGCAAATTCAAAAAGTGAAAAAAACATAACACATACAGTACACTGGAATCTTACAGATTACATTACTGCATGAAATCATTTCACATCCCTTTTGTTCCTAATGCTTTGTCCAATGCCCTGCCTGTAGTTTTATATTATATATACTGTTCTTTCTGCCTGGAAACTTGAGAATTTCCATGGCAACCAAAAAGTGTCCCTTTACGTCAAAAGTGGTTTTAGACCAGCTAGAAAACAGAAATTAGAATCACTTGCAGAATTGAGCGATAGTGAATTGTGGGGAAATTCGTCATCAGACACTGAAAGTAATGACAGTGACAATTCTGCAACTTTCAGTGTTTTTGATTTGATTACATTATTGAATACATTTTATTATTATTATTATATTATTATTTGTTATAATTATTTATAGTTATTTATTATATTATAATTTATGATTTCGTGTTTCAAACTTTATCATACCCGGGATGTCTACTAGACTCTTATTTGGACAGATTTAAGTGTGTTATTCCTAAGAATTACAGGCCTACAATATAAAACGCCAAATTTCTATGCAAAACAATGTTTCGGCATCAAAAATCTGACATAATCATACCGCCAGGGAGGTTAACACAATATGAATAAATGTATTTTGTCTCTTTTATCTTTTGGTCTGGCGCTCCTTCTATATATATGCGTGTCTATTCCTGATAACCTGCTGGAGTATGCACAATAAGGTGGCCTTGCCTGTTGTGAGCAGCCTAACCTGAGCCAGTGGGCTCTACAAATGTCTTTTTGGCCTCTCACTACCTTGTTTAAATTCATATTTAAGTCCCAGCGTCTCTTGGATGTCTTTATTTTCAATGGATGTGCATATAACCACAATAGAAATCAGGAAAAAAGCACAATGCTAAAAACACACATAAAAAAAAAACATTAAATTGCATAAAACTCCAGAGACGTGTGGTTAGGTGAATTGGCTCCTCTCTGAATGGGCTCAGTATGTGCAATGTGTGCATTTGAAATATTGACCTTAGATTGTAAGCTCTTTTGGAACTATATATATACAGTATGTAAAGTACCATGTAAATTGTCGGCGCTATATAAATATCTGTAATAATAAATCATAAAATACATGCACTTTTAAACATGAAAACATGGTCCGGACCATACATTCATCTCAGGTATACGTCCCGTATGATTTTCCTTCTTGGACTTTTAGGCGATGGAACTAAAGCTCTTAGCTGCCATATAAGCCTTCTTATCATATTGCGAGCTGAAACTCTTCTCTAACCAATAACTTCATTTTATTTGAATGTATTCCTGTGCAGCTCCCAGCGCTCCTCCACAGAGTGTCACTATTAAAAAGAGTGAAGGGAACGGAACATCAATTGTAGTCAGCTGGTTGCCTCCTCCTGAAGAAAACCAGAATGGATTGGTCCAAGAATACAAGGTGAGCCTTTTTTTATGTAATAAAAGCTGTGTTTTGCTCATCAGGCTGTTTATTATGCTGCTACATGGCATACTAACATATGTCATAGCCAATAAAAAACATACAGTATATAAAGGACTGGTATTAGTGACATTTTACTGGGCTCAGAAATAACACACAATGTATAGACCTTGCAAGCTAAACTGATGCGTTGAATACATCAAAATTCTGCATATTTATACACAATCAGTGTTTAGCATTAAAAAAAAAAAAAAGACATAAACAAGAAGTGTAAATGTAAAAGATGCTAATTTTAAACTTCCAATGTGAAAGAAATGTGACATGTGCTGCTCATGGATGTTTGTCTCCATCTAGTGGCTAAAATACAAAATGCAATCCTTAACATTACAGTACTTCTTATGTGAACTGATTTTACAGGGATAACACTTCATCTGTTATTAAATAATCTGAATGTAATTGGTTTGGTATTTTGAACATAATAACTATTAGATTAATATTCAGTTCGTTTTAAGCCAGATCATTTAAATTTCTAAGTGAGTATTAGAACTTTTAAGGTTGCTAAAAAGCAGCCTATTTTAAAGTGCTTTTGTTACTGTACATTTCCCCCCGATGGTGACATAAGCAGTAGTTGTTGTCGGTGGGTGCAGTTGGGAGCGTGTGGTTTTTGACAAGACCTGCTTGGTTTCAGCACAATTGAAATCTGGGTATATACTGAAGTAAAGGGCCTACAGAGTGGGATTGATTTACTGGAGAGTGCAAAGTCTAATGCAGCTGTGCAGAGAAACCAATCAGCTTTTAACTTCAGCTTGTTCAATTAAGCTTTGATATAAAACCTGGAAGCTGATTGGTTTCTATGCAAATTTGTACCAGATTTTACTAAACCAACCCCTATGTATTATTGGGTAAAAGTGCTTTGTTTTAGGCATTATTATGCATTGCTTTAACCTCTTCCCGCCGACGTGGTGTATATATGCGGCCTCTCGGTGGGTGGGCTTTAAAAGCGAGAGGCCGCATATATCCAGCCCTATTTAAACACTTCTCTGTGCTGAGAGAGCATGCCCTGTGCGCTGCTAGCACAGTCACTGGCAGGGGCCGAATAGTTCCTGATTGGGAGCTTTCTGATCATGTAACCCCTGTGAAAGCCAATCATAGCGGTCACATGACCCAAATGCCCGCCTTCTGACATTTAGAAGCTGTTAAAGGACTGGTAGGCGGCAGCAGGAAGGTGTTAAGACAGCTTGTTCTTTTTAAAGAGGCAGTCTACGCATGTAAATACACACCTGTGCCATTGTTTGTGTGCAGCACACTAGATTACTGAGTGTTCACACGTGTGCGTTGTGGTGAACTATAACACGGGTGCAGTGTGCTGTGCTGTGCGTGGAGTGCCATTCAAAATGAATAGCACTGCAATGCAACCAATATGTACCAATGCACAAACCTACGTTACTGCAGCAGCAATGGTATGATAGGGCCTTGGGGTTAAGAATCGGTTTTAGGGTGTTGGGTATGTGTTGGGGGGGTGTTAAGTGTAAAGGAAAATTTATCTGTTTAGGAAGTTTTAAAACATGTCTAAACCCAAGAACAAAATGTAATATGGTGCAGCTTAATAGTACTCAGAATTTTTCAGGATAAAGATGTTTATCTTTTTTTTTTACCAGAAATCATGAGTTCTTGTAACTTCCTGTGCATTACACAATGTTTTCAGCTTTCCCAACTATCTTCTGAGAACTCCCCAATGTAATGGAGATAGGGAGAGTT